>CM019183.2:41695154-42895154 GCA_009739505.2 Apolygus lucorum | reverse complement strand
ACGAAAAAGCCTGACACGTGGAGCTTTGATTGTCACAATTTCGCCACCTTTTCTTGTTATCGTTCCTTCCCCAAGATTAAAGTGCTCTTTGAGGACGCCTCATAATTGCAAGACCTTCAAACAATTGGTTTTCCCCCTTATATTCCCTCTACTATCTCGGCCCTTTGATCCAGATTGTGTTTTCGCTCAGCCGCGAACATCTAATTCCGTTCCACTCCTCGCGCCTTGACAAACATACCATACCAATTATTAGTCATTCTTCTCTTTGCCACCAATGGTTTTTGATGTGAACTCATGCGGGTGAGTTTCTGCTTTGCCTTTGAGCTCAAAAAGGGATAAATATGCTTCGACGTGAGGTTGATCCAAGGTTGGTTACCTAATTTATGAACGTTGTTTACTTTCAACTCTCGTTCATGTATCACGCTACGTGACTTCAGGTTGATATCCGCCTTGTACTGCATGCCGTCCTCTTTTTGCTAACCACACAGAACCTTTGATAGAGGGTTGGATACTCACAAGCTCCTTGAAACAATAAATTTCCAACATCCACTAGTTTAATAATAACTGATTATAATAGTACATAACTGATATTTTACTACAGTCATCATTGCAGTACTGCAACTACAGTAGTACTGCATTGATGACTATAGCCAAATAGCAGTAGCCGTACTGCTACTCGGCTATGTTTTCACTACCTTCTCCGAATTATTCATATAATATCGTTACACTGATCTAGCAGGTACAAGGCAAGATACAATGAGCTGCCAGATCCCGCCAAGAGTAAGAAAACACTACGTAGTTTAGCTCTCTTCTTCCTGGTCAGGGTCTTGTTGGATAGATCCCAAGTTTATATTCGTTTGAGATCCCCATCCTCCAACTCCTCCCCTCAACATTTCTGGATCTGAACCGTTAAGTTGCCAATTAACGGTATAATTGTGGCGACTTAATACGAAATGGGAGGAGAGCCCTTCACGTTTAGGGACACGCCCTTCTGAACCTTCTGTCCCCACTGGTTTCCCCGTTGGTCTAGCAGGGAAGCTTATTGGCTGAGGCGTAGTTCTCGAAACCAGATGGCATTCCAATTACTTCAACCCTCAGCTGTCGAGTCCACGTTTGGCAAACCAGTCTCCTACTCAATCCCTCTTCCGTACCTCCTTCTTTAAATTAAAGAAGAAAGATAACAAGAATCACAGTTCAGGCTCTCGAGGCTGATCACTCTTTATTCAAGTAGAACCTAAATCACGGTTAGCTCTGCTGCCAGAACGCAAGTGTGCTTGTATGATCAAACACCCTGTTTCACCGTTTCTATAAGGAATTTCGCATTATCATAAATGTAAAGAAAAATCATCCGGATGTGAACCTAGTTCTGAGGTTTAATCTCTACTCATCTCAACAGAAAACTCCATAATGAGGGGAGTCCACACGAAAGTTGCACTTTTCAAAGAGAGTGGTTGAGTTTCGATGACGAGTAGGTTGTTAGAGCAAGAATACTGGATTCGATTCGTTTAGTTTCCTCGTTGAAACTTGTCGTCTGAGGTTATAATCTGTCAGATGTGCGGTCGTGTTGACTGAACCGTTCACCGCGCGGTTGATTGAGTGCGTGCTTCAACGGTTGGGGCTTTATAACGATGCCCTGTAACGCTGCTTTCAGTTCTCTCTCGCAAACCGATGATTAAAACGGCGTTTTGACGTTGAAGTGAATAAACCGCGCCCTTTAGTTAATCTCTCTTTACGTTCCGCTCCTTTTCAGATGTTCCCGTGAACGGAACCAACCCTCGATTCGGAGATTGGTGTATAGTTCAACGATTATTCTATGGGAGGGTAGCGGATCGGTTTTCTCTCTACCGTTCGAGGACTTCAGAACAGCGCATATGAAACTA
Organism: Apolygus lucorum; assembly: GCA_009739505.2. Taxonomy (NCBI): domain Eukaryota; kingdom Metazoa; phylum Arthropoda; class Insecta; order Hemiptera; family Miridae; genus Apolygus; species Apolygus lucorum. The sequence goes on along the minus strand of CM019183.2, from coordinate 42,893,274 downwards.
CATCTACCATCAGTATCTATATTCTATTTTATCCTTCTGTAGTACCTATCTACATTACGCAGATGTTTTTGATGCACTATTTAATCAAGTTAGGAAGAAACAAATGTATTCTTGAATTTTGGAATGCACATAGTGAAATTAGCTTGTTTACATTGGGCATAATATGCCCAATATATTAAATATAAAATATTAAATAATTAATAATATTAAATATAATTATTATATTAGGTATATTAATTGCAGGTCGGTAGTCCACTAAGATAGACCAGGGTTTTTGCTTTTGATTGCTGGTTACTTCCTGAAAACTGGACATGGCACAATCATCATGGCGATCATCACAGCCAAAGAATTGAGGCCTTGTGGGTTTTTATTACAAATTAACATTGATGAAAATCTGACAACTTCTTGCAAAATTTCGTCAGAAAGATCAAAAAATTTGAACTAGGTTTATTTTTTTTCAATGACAAACCTTTGAAATCAAGCAAGGAAAAAATATTTGAAGGACACCCAGACACCACCCAGGTCCTTAGTTCTGTGAGCCCTACCGTTCGCTAATGCGGATGAATAATTAAAATGTTTCAATTTTCAATGTTTGAAGACAAACAAAACTATCTAGACGATGAACAACAAATTTTATTGTATATGCGTGTATTGTGAAATTAATAAATTCCCGTGGGCCCTGCAAACCCAGCCTCTAACCTAACCCAAGTCCAAAGTTCCCACCCGACCCACCTACCCGTGGTCCTTGCAAGGTTAGTTGTCTTCCTTACTCTGAGGGATGGACGAATGATTGGTCAGAAAGATTTTCTAAGAGGATCGATTCGATTTGAATCGATTCATTTTGAAGAATCTGACATCCCTATGCGATATTTTCTCGTTTTGGTTCATTATTTTCAATAATGAACCATTGGATTCGAGCAAGAAAAAAAATTAACCAAATCAAATTTCCTAATAAAACGACCCACAACTCGAATTGAGTATGAAGCGTTTAATTTTTCGAAATAATCTTGATTGTGAAGCAAAAATATGATTGGTTGGTAGTGGCAATGACAAATCTGTTCTTTGCAGGCGAGTGATCTGTATTGAAAAATAATAAACTTTTGTGAAATAATTTGTTGCTAGAGATGGGTCGCTCATTAAAGATCCGGCTCTTTGAGCCGGCTCTTTCAGAAGAGCGAGTGAACCACGGGTCAGCAAAAATGAACCGCGGCTCTTCGGATCTTTTGAGCTAAGTGCTGGTAGTGTTCGGTGAAGATCGGTTCTTCAAAAGAGCGAGTGAACTGCGGATCTGTAAAAATGACAAATGAATCGCGGTTCTTCGATCTTCGGATCTCTTGAGATCCAGTAAAATAAATGAACGGCGGCTCTTCGATCTTCGTTTTTTTTGAGATCGGCAGTGTTCGGAAAAATTAGGACCTCCTTTTCGTCAGCTCACTGTTGCCAACCCGTACGATAATTCCGAGGGGAAATACGATATAAGTCGATCAAACAATACAATTTTGCGGAATTGTATCGTACCACCACATGCATTATTGTATTTTTGGTCGTAAACTTTACCGTATTTTCCAGTGTTTTGTGACCCACTTTCTGATTCTTTCCGTTGTTTTTTCTCCCTGTTTAATTTTTACATCATGATTTTTTGTGAGGAGCTTTCTGATACAAGTTCAAAAGGCAAGCAAAAGTACATCCTTATCTTACCAATATTATCAATATTGAAGCTTACGTACTCATTGGTTCGTTTATTCTCTTTCAACTTGGTTACCTTAATTTATTTTGTTGAATACCATGATATAACATCAAAATGTTATACCTACTAAGAATTTTTTTTTAATTGTGGTTTGTCATCAGAGCATAAAAAAATGCAGATTTCATATAAATAAATATTTTAGCAAAAAACTGTATTTTTAAGTCTTACATATTCATTGCTTTAATCTTGTTCATTTACTGTTTTTCGTTGATTTTTTGAAGGATTTGTTGAGCATCTTTATTGAACAACAGCGCTTTTTGGGTTATTATTTTCAATAATGAACCATTGAAATCGAGCAACAGAGAAATTATTCCCTCTCGCCCTCAAAATTTCATGGTTTAGGATTCAAGGTAGTGTAGAATACAATAATCGAATAAACATTTCCGGGCAGAACTAAAATAAACCGTTGTGTAACAATTTGTAGCGTTTTTGTCGTATTTTCATCTCTACAATAAATACGAGCTCAAAAGAGCCAAAAAGAGCCACTGATCCGTCGAAAAGATCCGGATCTTTTGAATGAGCGGAGCGCTCAGAGCCGTTCTTCTTGGTGAACCGTTTTGCCCATCTCTATTAAATAAATACAAATTTTGTTGCGTTTTTCGAATAGGATTTTGTGTCAGCCAGCTGTGCTTCCTTAGCAACCAAGAATCAAATTTTGTATTGAAGCCACCCCCAACTTTGTAATAACGATGTTTTGCTGGTAGGAACATTTTGACAATGCAATCTTGATAACCCTGCTCGATATTAATATAATATATTAATATTATGGTTGGTAGTAATAATACATTAGTAATACCAACCATATTATGGTTGGTAGTAATGATGGGAAAGTTTTGTTCTTCGCGGACAGAAAAATGATAAACCTTGGGTTATGATTTTCAGGGGTTATTATTATTGTTTTTTTCTATGTCCCCTTCTTGTTCTACAACTAAAATTACTTGAGTGTATACCAAATTCTCGTTTACTTTTTTTTAATAATCATTTTTATTATTAACAATTCTCGTTTACTTGGATATAAAAGAGATAAGTCCATCTTGTATAATATGAGATGGATTGATGAAAACTATGACACAAACCCTGATCGAACTTGATTGAACATTTACTATTTTACTTGCATTGTTATTTTCATCAAATTTTACTTGCGTTATAATCAGATTTACTGACATTGTTCTTATAAACAATCGTTATTATTTTAAACTCGAGAAACACAGTAGCGTCGTCACTAGCTGCTCACAAATCCCCTCGCGACAGGGTTTGAAACTATTTAGAGGAGAGGGGGCACCTGTTAAGCCCTCCTCTAGTTCTGTTCGAGTAGTTATTGTTGTAGCTCGACTGAGTGAGAACCTTTGATGTGTCCTTGTGATCATTTTGATATAAAATTTATAGTAAACGTAGTGTATTCAATAATTTCTTATTGTTTTTTTTTCCAATTTGTCTCTCGACTTTCCCACAGTAAGATGAAATCAGGATGAAATGGGGTAATCATGGATATTATTATGTCAATCAAGTGTTGTTACCCGATACTTTAAAAAATACACTCGTGAACAAAGAGATGGCCGTCCAAGCAGCTATGGATCTATCGGTGCAGGAGATGAACTCGTAATTTGTGAGTGAAGTGGACACACACTGGTTGCACGATACAAAGATCCTCTATCTTCAGTAGAGAGTAGGCTAAATGAGGTTCTGAACATATATCTGATAAAACACCCCCAACTTCGGTATTTTATTTGTATTTTGGTTTATTATTTTCAATAATAAGCCTTTGGAATCGAGCAAAAAAAAAATTTAACCCCCCCCCCCCTCAAAATTTGATGTTTTACATTTCATGGTACGAAGAATCTGAAAATCGAATAAAAAAATGTCCGTCCGTCCGCCGTCCACGTACGCCGTACGCGGCACTTTTCTTAGTAACACTGGACTGATTTGGCTCAAATTTGGTATATGGGCTCCATTTGGGGTCTAGTTGTGCCGCGAAGCTTTTGGTTGATGTCAGTCACTTCTAAGGGGTGAAAATTCAGGGTTGAAATTTTCAAGAGTGCCCTAGCTCGAAAACTCTCGAAATAAAGGTACCGTTTTTCCACCAATTTTAAATAGTATTGAATTTTTAAAAATTTTTGAGACCACCCGGAGCTCTGTAGGACAAACCGTTCGGTCCCTACGAGTACTTGAAGGTTGTCCTTAGATAAAACAGAATCACGACTGTGAATCTCAAAAGAGGTCTAATCTCCGTTCAAATTCTATCGGACTCAAATGCAACCGCTGTTCATTTCTTCGATTTGTAAACAGTTTTGCCTTCTGTGTAACCAGTAATCAAATTTCCATATGAAGCTTTTTATTTTTCGAATCGAGTGTGAAGCGTTCTTCTTTCTAATAAACTTGATTGTGAAGGTGTGAAGCCAGTATGGTGTGGTAGGTAGTACCTAGCTGGTAGGTATAAAAAAGTTGGTAGGTAAACGCTGCAAATCATTGCCCCAAGGTTTATTATTTTCTGTATAGATCACCCTTCTGTATAGATCACTGGTTCTCCATCAATAGCACCTACCACCATCTGTATTCTCCCTTGACCTTCCCTCTCAAATTTCAGCTTCCTGCGTTCAATAGGATTGAAAATGGCTTCGGAGCTCACTCAGCTGATCAGTACTCTTCCAAGCGTCTCCAGAATTCGAGAAGATCTTCTTCACTCTTCAGATCACTGATCAGCTGAGTGAGCTCCAAAACCATTTTTACTCCTATTGAATGGAAGTGCTCTCCCAGGCGTCTCCAGCATTCGAGGAGATCTTCTTCACTCTTCAGATCACTGATCAGCTGAGTGAGCTCCGAAGCCATTTTCAATCCTATTGAACGCAGGAAGCTGAAATTTGAGAGGGAAGGTCAAGGGAGAATACAGATGGTGGTAGGTGCTATTGATGGAGAACCAGTGATCTGTACAGAAGGGTGATCTATACAGAAAATAATAAACCTTTGGGCAATGATTTGAAGCGTTTTTTGAAGTTAGTTGGAAAGACATTATACACCTTAAAATGGAGTTTACTATTCCCTAAAATACGCACAACCACTCCCACACAACTGGGGTAACTAAGAAAAACTTTCTCCGCTACCGTTTCCCGGAATGTTCCGTGAAGCATTATTGAAAGGTTCCAGTAACAACATCACTGTATAAGGTTGCTTGTAGAAGCAACAAAGTGATTAGTCTGTCGAGAGGGGGACTACTAAGTCGAAACCACCTCCCTTCCAGCTATGAAAACTACTTACGAATGTCATGTTGTCTTCTGCCAGACCTTCATCACAAGTCAATTACAATCACTCGGAATGGAGAGAAGGAACCGTAGGACAAATATTGGTGCAGTTGTTTCAAAACCGACTGCTTTGCTCGCAAGCTCCCTTCCTCCAATGCTGCTCCTTCCTACTCACCGTATTCACCCTTCCGTGCTCGCTTGAAGAACCGATTCAAGCCGGAATTTAATTACAATTTGGGCAATCGTAATGTATGCATTTGTCATGACTCTTTCAAGCATAGCAGACATTTTGTTGTTATTGGGTGTTACAGGATTTTTGTTCGTTTTTTGTTTTTGGACACTTTTGTTTTATCTTGAGGGATATATTTATTTTGAGGGAACACTTCCCAGTTTGTCTCCTTGTGATTTTAGCATGTGACATGTTTGAGTCATAGGGTAACCACCCGAAAAACGTTACGCTGGTGGGGGATGTGGGACGGTCACGCACCTTTTCGACACTCCGGTTTTCGAGGCGCGAAGCGCTGAGCTTTTCAATGCATTTTAGATAAATGTTGCTAGGGATAATACAACTTTTGTATTAGCCTACCTACGACTAAAGGTTCTGCACTACATTTGACTAAAACATGTTCCATGTTTTTATACATAATTTACGCCGTAGGCTCTAAGCAGCATCTACTTAAGGGCTTGCCCCCCTGGCGAGACGCGAAGCGCCGAGTTTTCTATGAGGTTTTTTTGAAATCCCTTGTTTGTGTGAACCGTCCAAGGATCCTTTAAGATTGAGGAACGACATCAGGAAGGAATTTCTAACATAACGCCTGGACTGTAGATCCATAGGTCGCTGGTTCAAATCCGGCTCGAAGGACCACTTTACTGTTCACGCGAGGCTAACAGTTTGGATAGCTCGGAAATTCGTCGAACTATTTTGAGCTGATTCGCAAAGGACAAAAGTAAAAAGGCTATGAGACAAAGTGGACTGCGAAAAGAGGAATTTACCAAATTAATTAGGAATAAGCACGGATTCTGAATTTTGCTTCTTGTGGAATTTAACTCACCGATGACGTAGAGGATTTCCCAGGCCTGGTACTATCGCTTGTGGAAGACAGAGCGGGCGGCGATGAGGATGGCGGTACTCAGGATCCGTGATAAATTTATAGTTTTACTCGTGGATTACCACCAAATGTTTCAAATTAATAAGGGAGAATAACTCGAATATACTTCGGAAAGGTCCTAACAACTTTCAGGTTTTTTAACAAAGAAAAACTAATCAAAAATAGCAGCGGGGCGCGAGAGACGTTCATGCGTTAGGGAACCAAACTGAACACTAAACTTCATGCACTGGAGGGCACACAGAGTGCAGCACTCCTCAGGCCATTCGGCGCCAACAATGCTTGGAAGAGTCATGACAAACGCCAAAAATTTGTATATTCAATGAATTGAGAATGGGGGACGTCACCTGAGTGATTTTATCATCAAAGCTATGTAAAACAGAACTTTAGTAGTGTACCTACATTTTAATAACCAAATTACAAACTTTCTGATTCATACAATGCGTTTTATTCAGCTTTGAAAAAAGGAAATTATGCTGCTGCACTCTGTTTTAGAATGGTAAGCATAATTATTAAACTTGATAATGCGATCCTCGCTAAACATATATAAAATAATTATAGAGTTTACGGATTGCCAAGAGAGTGGGCAGTTTGAAGGCAAAAACTCCCTGTAAGGTTGGGCGATATGAGAAGTGTGCAAAATAAACATTGCAAGATGTTTGCAAAATAAACATTGCAAGTATGCAAAATGTCATTGAGTTGGATAGTACATAATTTGTAACCAAGTACGAGCGTGTACTTTCTTTCTCGAGCTGTGCGAATACGATCACGCAAGCTTCAATTCACAACCAACACGTCTAAACTACTTGAATAAGCAATTTCATAACTTATATCATCCAATCAAGTATGATAGTAATGTTTATAACGGAATTGAACATAGTAAGCATTGAACGTGAGAGCTCATAGAGGGATCTGAGAGGAACAATTTCAGGATTAGATCCGACTGAGTCGAATGGTGCCTCACAGAAAGTACTTGAAATATACTGCTGAACGTGCCAATGTGTAAATCCATGGAATTAAAGTCTAGGAGGATGGTATACGGCGACGAAGGAGAAGGAGGCTAGAGATAGTAGGCCCTTATTAAATCACGTCTTAGACTTTACACCCGCCTCAACTTCCCCCGAGGGGTTGGTTCAATATAGAGCGTATGTGACCGCAGTGGCGAACCGCTCCCCTCACGGGCACCGCGTCCTACGCCCTCGGTACCCTCTACGTTACGTCTGAACGCTAATGAGGACGCTGCGGTCTTAGTTTCTGCGCCCCACCAGATCTCCTGCCTTCTCATTGAGAACATCCAGTGATTTCTCGCACAAATTGACTCAGTAAGATCAACGTGATATGCATACTTGGTAATGCAGACTCATAAAATCACGAATATCCGGGACAAATGGTGTTTGGAAAACGTCAATGAAATCATCAACTTTATTCAACCAACTTACATGTACTTGCTCAACTTGCCGTTGTTGCTTTCATCGCATTTTTTTTCTCTCTGGGACGGGGCAAGCCCTTAGTCCCTTAGACCATAAGTTTGATCCATAGTGCCTTTTCACTAAGTGTCCGTTTGAAAAACGTCGTCTATCACAAAATGAAGGCGTTTTTTTTTTGGCGTTTCCCGAGTAATTTCGGCAGAGAAAGAGTACCCTTACCGAAAAGCCGGAGTCTGGTAGATGCTACAGCAGGGCACTCACAGAGGATGTGTTCTGCTGTCTCCAGTCCTTCGCAGCATAGCCAGCATTCAACTGTCCTGGCCTTGCCCATCTTGTTGAGATGGTATCTCAAGGGATAGTGGCCAGTGTGGTGCTAGTATTCCTCCTTTGTGACAGCTGAGATTTCGATCTATTTTTAGAAATGGTGATATTCTGCTTGGCTTGCCCGTAATAAAGCTCTTAGTAACCCAAAGTAGGGGTTAGGACCGAAACATTGGGGCTCCGATCCTAGCTTGGCGAGGGTATCGGCTTCTTCATTGCAATCTACTCCCTCATGGCCAGGAACCTAGAGCAAAGTCAACTTATTGCCTCCAGCCGCAGCCTTCAGGTTAGCCTTGATATTGCTTCCGAGTCTATCAAGGTAGCGGAAGCTTTGTTTTCACTTTTCAAGGATGAAAAAATAAAATTCTCCAAAATCAAAATTTTCACTCGCGTTTTGCGTTTTAGACCTTTCTGAACAATTTTGGTTCCGTGTCAGTCTGTCTGTCTGTCATGAATTCCTTGTAACGGCCATAACTTCAATTGTTCCCCAGGGCTCGTGGGTTCGAATCCCAGCCGAGGCTAAGTATTTTTTTGATCCAATCATATACATCTACTCACTCAATTTTTCATACGAATTAGATGAAATTTTCTAGGGTTGTCCAGATTAGCGTGTAGATGGTCCCCTATGAGGGTAGTGGAAGGTACTTAGACATTGGTGTTTTGAGATTAACTACTATGCATCGGATCATCTATATAATCGGGTTATGGATACGAGGAAGCTATGTGCCACACCCACTTGGGAGACTTTTTTTGAGTAGGCTGCAATGGCCTTTAGGGGTGCCTGGCTATCAGACCTTATGTAAAATCTCCCACATTTTAGTCCTTTTGTGGCGATCTCTTGTGCGCATATTTCTATGGCATTTCTATTGGCAGCCTGATAAATAGTCGCTCTTGTTCCAAGGGGTTAGGCTGAATTTTGGGCCTTTGATCCTAGGCCAGCTTTTCCATTCATCATAGACCCATCTGTGTACCCAAGAAGTGAATCTGGTTCATATGCCTCTTTTCCAGCATTCACGATTCCACCGTTTATTCAGTTAAGTTTTCCCATTTTTCGCCGGTAATTATTGTTTGATTTTGAAGATTCCAGCTGCAATATTTTAGTTGTTCAGTTCTCTAAGTAGATGCACTAATGAACTTCTAAAATCCTTGGAAATTTCAAATTTATGTACAACTTTTAAACTTTGAGTGCCAGTTCTTGAGAAAACACTAACCCGGAACGAAGAACGAACGGCGTCCTACTTCATGATCACTCTAATTGGTAGGTCAAAGTTCATTCTTTCTAACTTTGTCAGGAACAGACTTAGCCACTGGATCGGTGTGGACTTCGTTCAGTATTTTCAAATGGCTCCTTTTCTTTTCTTCGCCCTTTTTTGCAAAAATGCTTTTTACCAACACTCTTAAACTACTTTCCTTTCGGATTCCAAGAAAATTGTAATAATTTGGATGGAGACGTACCTCTGACTAAACCACAGCTTAGTGTAGCTGAAAGGCAGACGAGTTTCTTGTTTACTTCAAAGAACCCCCAAGTTTTATCGATGTAACCAAAAACTTTATATCTTGTTGTGTCGAGTCACCCCAATACATCACCAAACTAATGCAAAAGTACCATTTGTTTGCCGTACTTCTCAGAATGTTTCAGAGAGCTGGGGCTGAATGAAGTATTCCTGAACTAATAACTTAACCATTGGGAAGGAACTTGATTTTCTTTGTCTTTGATATTGAATAACTCCCCTTTGCGATTCCTCTCGGAGGAGGGTTAACTTTCATTATGAGCCCTGGAGGTTACAACGATGTAACTTGAGCTCTCGTAGACGTGGATGAGAAGGGGTGCCTGGCATCTTTTGTAATCCCAGAAGTCCCAGGAGTGGAAAGGAATAGGAAACAGGGGGAGATCGGTTCTCACAAAGCTCCGTAGCAAGTTAGGGGTTTGCGAGTGAATTATTGAATCGATTCCCAGGGTTGCCTCCGAACAACAAAATAATTTCCGACGGGAGGGGGATAAGAGGTCCAAGTTTGAGGGTAAGTCATGTTGGGTGTCCAAGGAAGTTCGAATGAAGAGATCTCATGCAGCGCTTGAACTGTTGAATGTCTCTGCACTCCAACAAAGCGATGTAGCTCACAGTACGTTACTTCCCGGATCCTTATAGCATCTAGTAGACATATGAATTCCAACATTACAACAGATGGCAATGAAAATTTCAATTAAAGTGAGTACAATAGGTTCGAACAATTCGCGTTACTTGTTCGCAACACCCATAATTACAGTTTTATAGTTAGAGACGTCTTGGTTCTTAAGTCATCTTTTGCAGCCCTTTTTATGTAATTTGAATACTGACAATATTATAGAACATGAAAATTATGAAAAGTCTTTTGTCAAAGTTAATGCTTCCGAGTCCACCAAGGTAGCGGAAGGTTTGTTTTCACTTTTCAAGGTTGAAAACATCAAAATTTCCACTCGCGTTTCACGTTTTTGACCTTCTTGAACAATTTTGGTTTCGTGTCCGTTTATCTGTCTGTCCGTCTATCTGTCTGTCTGTCTGTTTGTCATGAAATCCTTGTCACAGCCATAACTTCCACAATTCTCGTCCGATTTCGATGAGATTTTCAGGAATTTTGCGTGTTGGCGTTTAGATGGTCTCTTATGAAAATCATTACCCCCGGACGGATAGTGGTCATTATGTATGCGCAAACGTTAAATAATTGCCACAGCCATAACTTTTACATTTCTCATCCGATTTCGATGAAATTTTCGGGGATTTTGCGGGTTGGCGTGTAGTTCGTCCCCTATGAAAATCATCGCTTATAATCATTTCTCATGGGCATTTTTGAAACTTTTATGTAACTGATTCATGTAGATTGACTTAATGCTTCCTGTTCTTAAATAAACACAGTTAGGCAGAACGTATCGGTACAACTATTATCCACCTGTATCGATTCACATCAAGTGTTTGAGAGGTCGTGGTACCCATCAAGCGTTTGATTACGAGAAGACGTTGTTATCCTAACCAGTCTCCTTCATTACCATCGAATCAACAATACCTGTTATTGGCCCTAATTGGCGCTGTATAATTAGCTATTCCTACGGCTAGGTGAGCATGAGTCGTCACACCCCTCTCCCATTGAATATCCATTACAGGGTGGAGGAATGGAGAACTGGTAAGTCAGTAGAGCATACAATGGGATACAAGGTTTGGGATCGAACTCTGAATGTTTAGTAATCAATGGGGTTGACCTGAATCACCCTCTTACTACTTCAATAAAGTTCGTCAATTAACAGTCAATACACTCTATTTTCTTTTGATTCCTTACTACCGCAAGTAGGGGTGCATTACATTCGAGTCAAAAACTCAACTTATTGTAGAAGTAACGAGCCACCAACACACAACACGGGATTGAAACCAGCTTTGGTGGGTTTGAAAAATGAATGTTTCTTCTCGGTTGGGGTGGACCATTTTCGTTTTAAAAAAAAAGAGGAAAATGTACTTAAAATTCAATTGTGAAATCAAATTTTATATTTTGTTCAGCAATTACGAGGGACGTCCGGAAAAAAAGGGGACAAATGCTGTTAAAATTAGAAAAATGCATATATTTTAATGAAATTTTCAGGATATGTTCAAAATATAATCCTTTTTTTTCAACATAGTCCCCGGCAAGTTCCACACACTTCTGCATCCTAGGCACGAGCTTTTTCATGCATTCGTCATAGACGCTCCGCTCCACCTCCAACAGCCACTTCTCCACAGTCTCCTTGACCTCCTCGTCGCTGGAAAACCGTTTTCCACCCAGGAACTCCTTCAGTTTTGTGAACAGATGAAAATCCGAGGGCGCCAGTTCAGGGGAATATGGTGGGTGGTTAATGATATCCCATCCAAATCTCACAAGGAGGTCCTGGGTCACACGCGCAGTGTGGGGCCTGGCTTTGTCATGAAGGAGGCTCACGCCTCGAGTCAGCATTCCCCTCCTTTTGTCCTTAATTTTTTTTTTTCAATTTTGTTAAGGTTTCACAATAGGCATCGGCGTTGATGGTGGTCCCTCTGACCATGAAATCAACCAATAACACTCCCTTCCTGCCCCAGAACACAGATGCCATGATTTTGCGTTCCGAAAATTGCACCTTGAATTTTTTGGCACTGGGGGAGTGGGTATGGCGCCACTGTAGGGACTGTCGTTTGGACTCAGGGGTATAGTGACATACCCAAGACTCGTACCCAGTCACTATAGAGTCCAGGAACGCTTCTCCCTCCGATGCATACTGCTGCAGAAATTCGTTTGCAGCCACAACACGTCGTTGGCGATGTTCTGGAGTCAACATTTTCGGCACCCATCTGGCACACAACTTCCTGCAGTCAAGTTTTTCATAAACGATTTCACCCATAACGGTCCGTGAGATGTGTGGGAACATTACATGAAGGGAGTCGAGGGTCACACGACGATCGCTGCGAATTTTTTCATTGACTTGTTGCACAAGTTCTTCTGAAACGACAGACGGCCTCCCACTTCTTTCTTCATCTTGCGTGTCTGTGCGACCTTGTCTAAACTCCTTAACCCACTTGAAAACCTTCGAACGTGTCATCACATCAGGTCCATAGGTTTCCATTAGCTGACGATGGATTTCGGCAGCTGAATTTCGGCGCAAAGTGAGGAACTTGATCACTGCCCGAATCTTGCACCTGCGGTAGGTGGAGCGAACGACACCTGCAGAGGTTGACGCGACGGGCTCCTGCGACGACATTTTTGAACGAACTGAGACGGGCGAGAGCTCATTGTGACCGTTAGGAGTTCCCCTACACGCAGGTATTTAAAAAAGTTATTAAAAAAAATCCCATCACCCCCTACGACAATTGTCCCCTTTTTTCCGGACGTCCCTCGTAATAAACCAAAACTGTGACAATGTGGGAAAGTAAGACCCCAACCTGATTCAGCATGAGAAAATAGCCTAGAATCATGTGTCACGATGAGGCGTTTCCGTCTCGTCGAAATTGTGCAAACGGAAGAAGACTTCTGGTCGCTACTGGGTGCATCCAAAAAAAAGTCTCCGAATTAAAATGTTCATAAAATTTGACGTACAGTCCGAATTCTAGCATCAAATTAAAATCATGGTTGCGATCTCAGTTCTAATAATTTGGGACCGACGAATTGCCAGCATACTACGCCTCCATCAAACTGCAGATTTTACTGAATTAATGAGATCTCAGGATAGTAGAGCTAGCACAGCATAGATACCCTTCAGTTAAATTACAAAGATGGAGGTAGTTAATTATGGTGAAAATTCTTTCGAGTTCTAACAAGTGGAGTTACCAACAGGAGTGACGAAGACGAGAGGAGGCGTGTCAACGACAGTCCCTTATGCTTAAACAGCCACACACTACATCTGCGCCAAGTTTGCTCATCCATGGTAAAAACTGGGTTTGCCCGCCAAATCTTCCGTTTAGATGGTTATCTGCGTTGCAAAGGATGGCTTGTAAGGCTTGAGCCTCATTTCAATCTAGAAAAACTGGTTATCCCACTGATCTCTTGGAGGTAACACCAAGTGGAGCCTTCATTATTGATGTCTTGGTTGTCTCTGGGTCTGGACAGAGATCACTTGCAGAAATCGAAGCTACAAAAATTCAAAAATTTGGAGTTGACGCATTATTGAAGGCTGCAGTACAACCTACCAACATAAAGCAATGTCAAATGAAGTTGATGGTTTGGATATGGCAGATGAGCCAAGGATCTGATTAGATTAGCAACCCATTGTTCATTCTACAATATATGACCTCCCGAGTCCTGACGGAAGGAACATTTATTCGGTCTGCATTCATGGATACAGCTACTGTACAATGTCCCACGACCTTATTGTCCGAATTTTTCTAATAGATGGTCAGGTTGGGGACAGTTCAAAGGTGATCGGTTTCATCTATACGAATCAAATAACTCCCTACGAGGTTGTGGAAACCCATTTCAATAAAAAAAAAGATGAGTCAAGAACGTGGCCTATTTCCACAAAAGTAATGTGTTACAAAGTTAAATCGATTTCGACGGTTAGATTATCATCAGTAAAAAATAAATAAATAAAGTTCTTGTTTGTTACTGATTGTGACCTAACCGTCTAACTCGATTTAACTTCGTAACTCATTACTTTCGTGGAAATAGACTACGTTCTACTTGACTCCGGTTTGACCCATCCTACTGTTCAACTAAATCTGAATGGATTTTCACTATTAACCTGGTCGTCTATTATGAACATCGCACATCGCATGATCGATCGCACGTTCAGATACGTAGAAAAGCCCTCACTTGGTTTCTGGATATCGAAGAGAGCAGTAGTATTGATTAGACTTCCCAAACTGCGATCTCAGAGCGAACCCTATGGTCAAAGATGTAAACGAGGTTGCTTTTAATTGACTTGTTAATTAATTGCATGCTAACTAGTTCAACCCTGTTCTAATTACCATCGATATCACCTATAACTTGCTCATGCTCGCTATCCTGAGAGCAAATTCACTACCGTTCACTCGCGGTAGAATGCATGAAATTCTGATTACAATACGTTATAGTTTCAACAATAAAATAATAAAGTTCCATTTCATTATTAGAGTTTTCAATCACACTATTTCGTTTTCAAAACCGCACAAATTTATGCTTGATTTTCCAATTTACTCCACCAGATTTCGGTTATATCGTCTCCTATCTACTCCCGATCTACCTCGTCAAGTATGAGCAAGTGAATTAGAAGGTAGGTAATTACAATTTCTAAGCTTAACATGTTATGGGGATAAGTTTGTACAAGACTATCAAGTATGAGCAAGTGAATTAGAAGGTAGGTAATTACAATTTCTAAGCTTAACATGTTATGGGGATAAGTTTGTACAAGACTATCACATGGTCCACTGACAGAATGGACGCCTCCTTTTATCTGTGGTGCCAACCTCTCTTCGTCATTGTCTCCTGGTAGTGGTACCTCCGGTCTTCATCGATCATCCAGCAGAAACTCCAAGGAATCTTAAAGGACTCAACAATTAACAACTTTTATCAATTCAACATTATCTTCTAGAGTAAATAACAAACTGTAAAAATGTGTGTAGAAATTAAGTTATTTATCGGTGCACATGACCAAATAACGTCATCATACGGAAACAACGAAAAGAACCTTTGCTATTAATATTTATTTATGGACCAGCAGATCTAAAAAGTGGTAACTGGCTTCCGCTACCTTTGGTTTACTCGGGACAGGTAGATGATAGAGGGAATGGAAACATAATACAGTAATTATTATCTTGGATATTTGCACGATATAAAATCTCTCAGTAAAAGTTGTGTTTATTTGGATTTAACATCAATAATAAACCAAACTGTGTTGCTTGCTTTCATTGCAAAGAAGGAGTGATCTCCGTTTTCGAGGAATTCTTTTCTCGAGCGCGAGCCAAATATTTCATTTTAAACTCCCAACCCCTCCAGTTGGTGAGAAAGGCTTCAACCAAATCCCTTCAAAGTCGTCAGAGTCACAGAGAAAATCGAATGTGAGCATAAAACTTAATAACGGAGCTAACTCGGCCCGGCCCAATGATTAACTTTCCTTCGCTCCCTTTTGAAATCTAGGAACGGGCGAAAAAGCGTTCTAAGCTTAACGTTTATTCCTTTACACAGAAAGACTCAGAGGGAGAGGCTCCCTGGGGCTCTGGAACCTTTCTCAGAGCCTTGTGCACACCCAATACCATTTCTTTTCGGGTGTTTGAATAAAGGCTATTAGTCGGAGCTCTCCTTAGTGCTTACTTCCGTAACTATGGAAGCTCATAAACACTAGGTTCCACAAAGGAGGCTAAATGGAACACAGTTAAATTGAACGTTGCAATGTATCATATTGGTATATCAGAAATCCAAGTCACTAAAGAATAAATTAATATCTCACCCATGATTGTTAGACTCAAAATAGCTGTTAATCCGTGGAACATATTTATCTTACACGTCCATGATCATGAATCACTTAATCGGGAATACCCCATAGCTTCCCAACTTCCGTACAAATTCGTTATGACCTGTGAATGACAATGATAGCTACGAGTAAATAAAATAACAATAATTTTAATCGCGGGGGTTTGTCTTCTACATAGGTTAAGATTTTATTTATGAAAAATTCCTCCTCCAGAGTTATAGTATTGGAATTTATTCCACAATGTGTTCATTTAATTATGCTTATAAATACATTGTTTAAATGTGCGGCATAGGTATTTATTTAATTTCAAAAACAATGTACCTATTTATATACACGTATTACGTATTCCCAGTTCTCTCTTAAACACAAGTTGATTTGTATTTGAAGTCGTACAAAATTCACCATTCCCCACGATGGTAAATATTGTACGAGTAGTAATAAATCGTTTCATTTCTTAGCTTGGCAAAATTTATAATCCTCGATACACAACGTGTATCGTGTTGACTCTGCTCACATATTTCAACTCCCGTTCTGGGTTTTACCTTCACAACCCCATTACGAGGTGAGCACGAGGGAGGGGGGTTGCGAAGGTTCATAATTCCCCGTAAAAGCCAAGTTTACCAGATAAACACCGTTTTCAACAAATTTGCCGCCAGACTCCTGCCCAAATATGCTGACGCAGCCCCCTCTCGCGCTCACTTCCAAATATTTAGGAGGCACAATATTTTATCACAGTTCCAACTCTCCGACTAGACCCCCCCCCCCCCCACCTCTACAAAGAGAGTGGCGTTTACCTATTTGTTGATGGTCGATTGCCTGAATAAATATCTGGGCATGGCAGAAAAAGCGATAATAACTTATACTCCTCTTATCGTAACGCAACTCCGTTTTCTGATCGAAAAGATGCATTATCCGCACTACCTCCACAATTCATCCTTCTACGCCATTTATTAATATGAAACAACATCATTCACTGGTTGTTTGTGGTTTCGTTCATCTTAAATCACTAATTGCATGAAGATTAATAAAAAATCTACCAAGTAGGTACGACACATAGTTTTCTCGTACTCATAATACGATTGTTTATCTTTTATACGAACCTGTGCATAGGGTATCACCAGAAGGTCAAACCCCATGTACGCTCCACATCTACAAGAAACAGAAGTTTTTCTTCATACAAGAATTTCACGTATACGCACACTCAGTGCCTTAATTGTCTTCTACTTTTAAAACTTCAGACAACTGAACATCACGTTTGTCATTGATTCATTAACTTCCAGATTTCTCGATTTATTTAATTTAGATTTACAAAAATTTAAGGTCAGGTTTCACTTTTGTTTCTCTTTTCTAATATATTTTGCAGTTCAATCGTGATATATTGTTGGAATGCCAAAAACTGGGCTCAGTGGTAAGTGGGAGTGGAATATCGGTGGAGCCGGGGAACATATCCCCGGCACTTGGGGAGAAGTGGAATGTAATTTAGTTTCCCTTATTAAAAAATATCAGCAGAAATCGAAATTAGTCTTTTGAAGAAACTCAATTTTAAATGCTTGCATACGAGTCTGCAACACATTGGGACATTTTCATGTCAACCACTACACAACAAGGTAGTGAAGTAAGGTTGTTAGTTCATGTACCCAAGCATCAAAATAAGAAAACAGTTTATTGTTCTCTACGCAACACAGTGAGTCTATTTTATTTATTTATTGGTCGCGTGAGCAAGACTTGCTTAGTTTTCGTGACGATTTTTCAGTTTATGTGCCACAGCAAAGACATGAAAATGTCAAAAATTTAAATTGGACATAGTAAGAAAATGTTAGGATGGTAGGTACCTGGATTCCACGTTTTAAATTGGGCTACTACCTACTTAAATAACAATAGTAGGCAGGCGATTCGATAGGCCACTGCTACGGAAGGAAAACAAAGATTACAATGATACGGGGTTATCAGACAACTAGAAGCTCCCGTTAACAGTCATTTTGAACGAAATAACAATAAATAATTGGATTAGTATTATTATCAAAATAAATCTGTGAAAAGGTATAACGATGAAGCAGAAGTGCGGAATACTGTTCCTAGTATTCATTTTGTTACAGTAATTTCAAAATTTGATGACAATATTCTACTTTGCAAAGTTTTATGTATAGCTTTCACCTATTTCAGATGTCGTGACCTCCTCCAACCAAATATAATATATTTATAAAATATTATTTTATAAACCAAATAAAATATTATTTTGCAATAACTCCAGGTGAGTGTTTTACGTTTAAAGCCATGTGTCCTAAATTAAAGAACGATGGCAATGGATCCAGGTTACCTTCGTCTTGCCTGTCTCTCTAATGTCCAGCCTAGATCCATAAATCCTCTCAAATTGAAATCACAATCCTGTCCAGGATCATCCTAACAACCACAACCACATCATTTTCGTTACGTCGTGATCTACCTCACCATCTCCATCGTCGTTTCAACGGTTTCGAGCTGGTCAACATTCTGGGCACAGCATCACCTCCTTTTTCCATCATAGTAAAAATTCTTATAAGTCCAATTCAAATTCAGTCCCATTCTTTCAATTTCACTAAATTCAGTAAAAGAAAACATAGTCAGATTAGAGTCATAAAATAAGGTGAATCCAACAATTAACTACGATCTTCGAATGGATCCTATTTTGGCTCAATGGCAACGTCTTATTCTAGGTATTATCTAGCTCATTTTCTTATAAACGGTTCATTAATTTGTTCATTTTTTAAATCATTTTTTATTAGTTCAACTTAACATTATGAGAAGATCGAAGTATTACAGCAGAAAAGCGGAAGGAAGATTTGTAATAAACTGTGAATGTATATTTATCACTTTCATGATACATTTCATGTACATTAATTATTTACATGACATTGGTATGAAGAATGAGTCATCAGGGTGTGGTCGGAATTAGATGAATATATTGTGATTTCGTGATTTAAAAATATGTAGATGTCTTCTGGGGGAAATCTTGCTTAGTGTGGGGAATGACATTGACGTGATTCTCGGAGTGGTACTGCGGTTTTTGTGAAGCTCCCAGGATTAGAGGTGCTCTCAAGGCGGAACTACAATCAACTGACCACAGCAAAACTCAATTTCACCCCCGACTGCCCTATCATGAACAATTCATACGGAATTACTCACATTCGTTCTTCACCAACCCAGTCCGGGCCGCAAGAGATTAAATGATGGAGAGATCCGCCCCGTAGCACACTGAACATCTGAACCTTCCTCCCGGTGTATTAATAATGGATTAACTCCAAGTCAATCATTGATGCAGAGCCTCGATGGCCTCTATATCACGTTTGTGCTTGGTGTACGCCAAACATATATAACACCTTGAAAAATAAATGGTTCCTCCACATCCTACCTATGGGCTGCCTCGCTACGAATGAGCCATCGCAACGTTAATGAGTGGACAGCCTGTGCTCGGTTCAAGCCTGAAAATTGTATGAATGAAAGAACTGACTGAAAAGTGAGTGTGGCACATTGTGTAGCTGATTCGATGCGTAGGAAGTAATCAAAACAGGAATATCCATCCAACTTCAAAGTTTGAGCAATAACAGACAATTAATGAGATAAAGAAAAATTTATTTTTAGAGGTATTACGTTTTTAGATGCTCACTGGATATAATTAATTTGACTACAACCTAATTTATCACTTACTCATTTTGCTATATGGAGCTGATATACGGGCAGATGCACTGAATTGGCTTGTTACCGTAACCGCATGGCTGCAGCCCAGAGGAGCACACTTCGCATTGTGAGCCTAGGTACAACAGCATCAGTTGCGGCAATATATATATTGCGGTAATATGTAAGATAACAATCGGCACCAATGAACTTTTCAGTTGCGGAAAAGAAAAGGGTGAGTGAAAGAAAGAGAGAGGAGCCTCATACTGGAGAAGTGAAGTAGGAGCGTGAAAAAACGCTGCAATGTTGGCAGGAAATCTGGATGGTAGAAAACAAGGAGATGGACTGCACGGCTGCAACCATACACTTGTACCTGGTACGAAAACACGAGGAAGTGAATTACTACCTACCTCACATAGTTTCTTACAGGTTATGAACTGTTCCATGAGAATCTGTGCAGAATGGTAATAGTGAGCTCCCGACCTTCTTACCTACTCACTTTGCGGATAGCGCCTTTCACACTTTCTCTGAACGTACCTTTTGGTTCTTGAAAGATAACTGATCTCTGAAGAGCTGAAGAGGCTGGTATATATGGAGAAAGTGTAAAGGACCCTGCAAGATAAGATGGTACATGAGCGCTTCCGTCAGCGAGCAGAACAGACGCGAAGAACATGATCCAGAGAAGACAACCAAACTCAGCGCAAATTATTGTAAAAAAAAGCATGAGTTAATGAGCAAAATTCCAAAAAAAATCTTCTAAGGTATAGTTAAGAAAATCAAAATATTAGCTATTAGATAGAGTAGTCACCCTTGTGGGTGTGGCACACAGCACGAATCGTTAAAATGATCAACCTCTTGGTAAAACATTTATCAAAAACCTCAAAAACTAATCTTCTCACTACTCGGAACACAGAGCTCCAGCGTGTACAATATGGTTCAACAATCGTACATGGCTTTTTTCGATTTTTAGTATACCATATCAACATACTGTATGTACAGGACATGTTTCAAAATACTAAGAAGTCCTCATTTATATTCTACTCATCTGCCCAAACTCATTGAGCACCCACACGGCTATTGTTGATTTTTTCGATTTTCAATTTTTTAGAATTTCCTAAAACGGATTCCAGCGAGAGAATTTTTTTCTCGAAAAAGTCCATTCTAAAAATTCTGAGGCCATTGGGACAGCTTCAGATTCCTTGAAAATTTGCTAACAGTTCCAGGTTTATTCTCAACGTGTGGGAAGGAGAGGAGATGTTTTAGAACGGTTGGAATCTCACAAAGTTGAGCCACATAAATCATCCCAGCCGAGATAAATAATTTAAAAAAATAAATAAGTAAACATCGCTGTAAAATGTATTGTAATATTCAATTCCCGCAATTTTCGAAATACAATTTTCCCGCATTGCGCGATCGAAATACAAAACATCAAGTTTGTCGAATAGCTCCCTGGAAAAGCGAAGAAACTCTATGCCTATTCCACGTACTTACGTAATAACCCCCTTCTCGATACAACGTTATGAAATGAAATATGATCATTTCCATCTAACCAGTTGATTTAATTAAAGTTCTCCCTTGCTGGAAGAGGGACTTCATTTTTCCTGTTTCCTCTACTTGCCAATATTGCGTAACGAGATCCTCCGGCGTCGGGTCTTCTCCAAGCCCTACTTTGGGATCCGGTCGCTTTCACTTTGATGATTCTTTTTGCTTTCTGAAAGACCGCTCTTCTGGAAAATCAAACCAATCAACGGGCGATCTCATTTTTGATTACGTCACTTTCATTTTACAGGTAGGTATAGGGTTTCTGATGTGAGTTCCAGAATCAAACTGATTACTAGGTTTGAGGCTGATGTCGTTCCCTGAGCAGTCTAATACCCTATAGGGTTAATCCTCTGCAGTAATGGGGAATTTGCCTCACAGTTTTCAATTTTTTTTCGAAAGAGGGTTTACTGATAAGGAATAAAACCATAGTGTGCTGCTCGAGAAAGCATCCAAAACATTTAGAGAATTTAAGGAAGATGGAAATTTTAAATAAAGCGGCAATCTGTATGGGGGAAACCATGTTGCGACGTATCCGGCTGTCTAACCAATCTGATTTCATTCATAAAATGGGTATAAAGAAGAGATACTTCATAGGGGTATCTGTGCCGCTCACTACAGTAGTGCTACCTCTGGAAGCGTAATGAAACTATTAGCTTATGTGGTCGAACAGAGGAGTGTAGGAGTTTACTGGGGGAGGGAAGTACGCAGACGCAAAAGTGATCAAGAGAAGCAATGAATTTTACTCACTCTTTTGGTTTATTATTTTCAATAAGTAATGAACCTTTGGAATCGACCAAGAAAAAAAAAATTTTAACACCCCCTCAAAATTTGATGGTTTACGTTTCAAGATACGTAGATTCCAAAAATCGAATAAAAATTTGGCCGTCCGTCCGCCGTCCGCCGTCCGCCGTACGCGGCACTTTTGCCACTTAGCATTGACCGATTTTGATGAAATTTGGTATGTAGGCTCCTTCTGGGGTCTAGTTGTGCCCCGAAGATTTTGGTTGAGGTAGGTCACTTCTAAAGGTTCCAAAATCAATTTTGAAATTTTGAAAACGCCCTAACTCAAAAAATTTCGATATAAAGGTATTGTTTTTCCTTCAATTTAGGATTCTATAGAATTTTTAGAATTTTTTGAGACCACCCGGAGCTCTGTAGGACAAACCGTTCGCTCACTACAAGAATTTAAAGTTTGGACGTACGATAAATCAGAAACACGCGTGTGAATCACAAAAGAGGCCTAATCTCCGTTCAAATTAAAGCTGACCGAAATGCGGTCGATGTTTTTCTTCATGTTGGATGGTTGGTGGCTTTGCAGATGAGTGATCTATACAGAAAAATAAAAAATAATAAACCATTGTGTAATAATTTGCAGCGTTTTTTACAATAGGATTCTACCTTGTTTATCTTGCATTATTAGTCTTCATCTTCTCTTATTTAGTTTCTATATTAGTTAGTTTCGTTTTTTGAAAAACATTATTTGAGTTTCGGGTGGTCACAAAGGCGCCTACAGCTCAACCTGTTGATGTTCTTTGATACTATTTGCTGATATACTTTTTTTACGCTTCACCAGATCACAACAGTGGGTATTAATAATAGGCATTGAATTGAAGCATAAGAGGTACAAATAAAAAGGCTGCAAATCATTGCCCAAAATTTTATTATTTTCTGTATAGATCACCCTTCTGTGTAGATCCATCCCTACCAACCGTAGGTACTTACCTACTACCTACCAGGGAATTTTTGAAAATTTGCAAATGGAGCGCATATACCAAATTTGAACCAAATCGGTCCAATGTTGCTAAGAAAAGTGCCGCGTACGGCGTACGGCGGACAGACAGAAAATTTTTTATTGGATATTCGGATACTAGGTACGTATATCTTGAAACGTAAAATATCAAATTTTGAGGGGGTGTTAAATTTTTTTTCTTGCTCTATTCCAAAGGCTTATTATTGAAAATAATAAACCAGAAAAGAACTTTTATTCCAAAAATTGAACCAGGGTGGGACGCAGTATCTAAAATTTAGGCGAACTCCCCATTATACAACTTTTACACGACATGTAAAATACAATATTAATAACTACTTAACAATACGATAACTAATTATACAATATCAATCTTCTATTTTTAAAGCTCCTTTCAAAAGCGGAGAAGATGAACGCCATAAAAATAAAAAACAATAAAATTTTCAATTGTAGGGAGGATGCCCGAGACTTACCAGACGACAGCCCTAAGGATAAGAGAAGGTGAGGAAGGTCAAATGAGGGAGAGAAGTATGAAAGAAAGTTATCAGGACGCAGTGGTGATACCACTTGAGTTACTCCGTACCACTTTTTCCACACCAAATGCCGGGCCATGACAATGCTGCGGCCATGACCCTGATGTTGGGTGTTACTCCTTTAGCTCCGACACCATTTGCCGTAAATCATCTCCATCATACTATCTTGTATTTGCATTCACTAACCAATCACCTAAGCATCCCATTATAAACGGATGAAGCGTGAATAAATCGAAGGGTGAATCATGCACATGAATACCTTTGAAGTTTCCGCCTACCATACCAAACAACTATTTCTTCATTTTCGTTTTTGTTTTTGTCTCGTCTATTACGAGACGTATAAGACATTTTGTAATTTCTGTCTATAGGCAATCTAATTATCTTCTCATAGACTCGGGGATATATCCTCACAACCCAAAAGCTGCGTTCGAACAGAGAAATGTTTTCATGTTCCCATCCAGACGACATGATGCGACATGAACTCGAAACAGATGATAAAAGCTGGAACAAAGAGTTGTGTTTTAAATTGCTAATACCCCACCTTCTCTTCTCTACATCCAGCCCGTAGACATCTCTGCCAACAGTTGCTAGGAAAATGTTCTTACGACTGCTCGAAATTACCTCCACGTATTGCCTCCTCCGAGGGCACTTGGGTGCAAGCTGTTCTGCACAACGTTATCTCCTCACAACCCTCATCCCTCTGTACTGGGAATAACGAACGACTTTCAACCAACATTGTTTGAGTAATTTAACAGAAAGATGGCTACTCTCCGGTGGAAAATCAGACAGAACGTACAAACGTAGAATACATGGAGATTATTTAAATGAATAATACAACAATGATGATTAATTAATGACTTCAACTTGACTTCATGCCTTCAACTCCCCAAGAAAAAGAATGCCAATTATTACAAAAAAGATTTATTGTTTTTCATCTAAAGATCACTAGTTTGCGAAGAACCCGCAGGGTTATTATTATTGTTATATTCTTATTATTGAGCAGGGTTAACAGTCAAGTTTACTTTGACAAGAAGTTTTTACCAGCTAAACATCGTTGATCAGATTCTTGATTAACAAAACACTAATGAAAACATAAAATTATATTCGAACAAACGAAAAAAAAAAAATTTAGCTGTTCAAGAAGCATAATGTGCTTCTTGAACAGCTTAATTTTTTTTTCATAATATTATTATGCTTCTTACTCATCTTTCGTTCAACAAAAATTAACTAACACAACTTTCAACTAACTTCTAAGGGCCACCGTGGTAGGTTGATGGGATGGAAGGGGGGGGGGGGGCATTTAGGCCTCCAACACGCCTAGTCAGGCTAGTCAGGCTGGGGCCTACCGTGATCTGATAAATTTCACAATAAATGCGCGTTCAACTGTTTTTGATCGGCTAGGTCGTATCATTCGTTTCTAGAGATTTAACACTAACTTGAAGTGACGAAAAAATATCATTGACGTTCACTAATTAGGCTAAGTAAGTAATTAAGTAATTAAGGTCAACAACCATTTAAGGTTGGAGTTTCGTCCGATTGTCATTCCTGGCGTCGCGGAAATCATCAGCTGTCTTCCAATCAGAATTTGTTCTGATGATTCCGCTCTTGGCTTCCCATAGGCCTCACCGCCCTGGAATGGGACGAAGGGGGCGATGAGAGCCCAGGAGCCAAAAAACGTCGATGAGCCTTGAACCCACGACCCCCAAAGAACTCGGTCCAAAGTCCACCGCCAAACAACGACACCCCAACGACCGTAGCCACACCGGACCCCCTGTTGACGACGTGACACATGGATCGCATCGGATTATAAAGTAATTAATTATCCTCATCAGGCAAACGGTTGGCTCCACATAGCTCTGGATGGTGTCAAAAAATTCTTCAAAATCGTTGCTATTTTAAATTAATGAAAAAAACAACACCTGCAGGTATAATATCCGAAATTTTCGAGTTAGGACTTTTGAAAATGTTTTCCTCCCCTTTTTACTCTTTAGATATCACTACAAAATTACATGGTGAATAATAAAAATCTTCTAGCTCAGAATGAAGATTGGCAATATCATCTGCACTGGAATGTTTATTCACCTTCTTGTTTTTTCTCCTATGTTTATTCTCCTCACGTTTTACTCCTTAGAAAACACTTTAAAATTCCTTGGTGAATAATTAAAATCTTCTGGCTTAGAATGAAGATTGGCAATATCATCTGTGTACTGGAATTTTAATTCACCTGATCGATAAGACCATGACAGAATCGATCAACTGATGTGTGCGTTGTTCTATTCGTACGTGGTTTAGATATAATATATCTAAACTATATTATAGTTAATTAGTTTAGTAGAACTGGAGTAACATGCCAGACTACCGGCTGGATAGAATTACGGTGCCATCGGAAGGAACTGAATGCCATTGGAACTATGTTCTATGTGCCATCGTAACTATGTTCCAACAAAAACGTTGGGAGACTTGCAGAGCGAGCTTCAGGCGAAAAACCGTAGGTTCACACTGTTTTCTGTTCCCCGTGGACGCCGGTAATACATGACACACATTAATCTGCCAACTGATAGGTTCCAAAGCTTGTAAAATCACGACTTTTATCGCATCGACCCGTATGTATGAGGGCTCCTAAAAATGGAAACAAGGACCGGTTTAAAATGCCGGCTTATTTGGCCGTAGAGGGTGGCATGCAGATTTATCCCTCTTTACCGTAATTAGCCTTGTCAACCCTGAGAGCGCTAACTCATTATTGAGGCATAACCTCCTGAACAACTTCCCTTCCGTAGGCTACAGCCTCATTAGCAGGTGGGTCGTGGATCCACCCCACGCCCTTTATGGTTACAACTTGAAATAATTTGCACCTCATGGTCCGCTCACACCTGACGCTACATACCGCGTCAACGCCTCACCTAACGACTGGGTCGGTCTCGGGAACCGCTGTTTCTGGGTTGACGACCGTTGAAATTTCGGTTTTGAGTGATCATCGGAACCCCCCTCCTCCCAATACTCCACTAATTGCGATGAACTGTTCTCAACATCATAGCAGTAATTGGATGACCACTTCAGCGCTGACAATACTGACTCCCTACATGATTCATTTGGTTGCAATTAATTAATGACTCGATTATCTAGAACAAACCTATGGAACAATTAATCAACCCTTGTAGTAATTAATTATTAATTTTAGGTCCTTCGTTTCTAACCATCTTCTTTAACATGGCCTTCCACGTTTTGTAAAACTGATCGGGAAGATGAAGAAACTAAGACCTTTGTGACTGGGAATTTGGTGAAAATCAGTTTTGTATATTTTGAATATACGAGTTGGTAGATAGATGTAATATACTGGTATAAATATTGGTAGCAACATTTTTCATGTTGATTGAAACAATTATTTTAAAATCTATATAATGGCTCAGCCAATTCGGATGCCAATTTACCTCTGTGTTTTTTATCCTCTCTGTCACCACAATACTAATTGCTACCAATTATGTTACTTAGTAGGTACCATGTCTTAGAAATCAAATGGCTTAATAACGGTAGCCAATCATCATACCTACATCATGAGTTATCACAATTATTATATTCCGAGGGGATCTATTGAAAGGAGACAAGAGCTTGTGCTTTGTGTAAGTCAGCATTTCACACCTCAAGATTACTAGTATAATAAGTACGAAAAATCGGGCTTTTAGTTTTTTGAATTGACAAACAAAACTCGACGCGCTTTACGAGAACATAGGATTCCTATAATATAGATATGATATAAATATAAAGGATCATATGTAAATAAATTATATTACATATGATCCTTTATATTAACATCGAACACTTGATAGTGGTAACTAACACTGTGGCAGGGCCCACTGATAGCAGCGACATAACATTGCGAAGAACTATTTCAATCAGTTCAATACTCAGTTTCTTAAATTGAATCCTCAAAAATTTGAAATCGCCTGAGAATCGCATCTTCATTGAACGATTTTTAAAATGAAAATACACACAACAGCGTGACAACTTGACGCAATAATTCAATTCTGTCAGGGCAGTACCGTGACCATTCAATTTTTCCAAACATCATGCTAAAACTTGACTCAGGATTTTTTTTTTTTTTTTTTAGCTTGTTGTTGATGGATAGAATTTTCAGATATATTTAGTATATGCAGGCTCACTCGACGGTTTTATAAGCAATTTTCTGAATTCAAAACTACCATACTCCGAAAGTTGTGATTTTCGACTTTTCACTGTTGTATTGTTGGGGTACAATTTGTTTAGCTCGTAATAATCTTTTTTTATTAGGGTATTTTCATAACGTAACTCGTTTTCTACATTTTAAATCTTCATTTTTTAATTAATTTTTTTAGTTTAATTTCTAGTTGTCTTCTACATAGGAATTCCGTGCTGAGTTTTACCGATTGCAGAACCTTGAGCAAATACTCCGCAATCCTTGACCTCCTTCCTCACTCTTCTCCTTTCATCAACATCTATAAAATAATGAGTACCTAGGATCCTACGTTGAAAGGAAGAGTTTCTAAAAAGTATAGCTCCTCACTAATATTGTCGTTATTTAACAATTTGTGTTTCGAGAACAAATGTTTAACTAGAGATTTGAGTTATACAACAGACCTGGGTTTTGCGAGACAAAGCGCACCTAACTTCTTCTCTATCTACCAAGTGCCACAGTTTCGGGAACTGAACCAACTTCGGTCAGGTAATTAAATTATGATTTAACTATAAAATGGCGAACAGCCCGGAAGCCGCAAGTCTTTTGTCCTCGACCATTAGCGTAAGTTTTCCCGAAAATAACCAACCTTATCTGTTTGAAAGGACTTTTATTCGCCGTTCGGTCTCTTCCAGTTCCCCACGCCTAATTAAATTATACCCAAAGAGAGACAATCGCTCTCCCTTGGTAAGATAAAAGGGTTTTCTTGAATCGGAAACCCAATTAGATAGCCAAGCTCTAACCCAAGCTCTTTTTAAAACTGCACAATAGAAATCTTTTCTTTGTTTCTTCAGCTACGCTACTTGTTGGTCTTGAATGTTCACTAAACCAGTTTGTTTAAATGACACCGATAACGAAGATGATGAGTGATATAATCTCTCCGTCCATGTTTTCCTTTTATTAATATAGCTTATTATTCCTTTTTAGTCATTATTACTATCAAGATTTCTCTGGTATAGGGAGTGGAATAGGATTCAACAACTGGAACGTTGGAGCGATAAAGCAAGAGCAACGGTGAAATGGTTATTCTCCACACTAACAAAAAATATTGCTGAGGAGACAAAATCTGACTCAGTGGAAGTCTAACCCAAAGCAATCAAATCATTTCGGTTATTCATTTCGAAGAAAGAACCATTGAAATCGATGTACAAAATAATTGGACCCCCCCTTACCATCAAAATTTCATGTTACACTTCGTAAAGTAGCTAAGTAGCTCTATGTAAAATTGCAAAATCTAATAAATTGCATAAATGCTTTCGTACTTTGACATTTCATCCTGCTTAACTATTAGCCAAAATGAGTCAAAATTGATCAATTTTTCTACGGGCTCCGTTCGGAGTTTAGATAGTTGGGATAATAATATTATCCCAACTATCAAAACTCCGAACGGAGCCAACATATTATGTTCAAGACCAAACAAAAACGGTTAGACAGTTTTCAACTTTCCAACTTAAATAAGACTACTAATCTTTTGCTCTTTATGATGCCAAATGACGAAGTACAATTTTATTAAATACAATTTTATTAAATTAAATAAATTTAAAAATGAATAAATAAATAAATATTTTAAAAAATTAAATAAATTATTTTTATTAAATTTTATTAAATTTTAATATCAGTTTAGACTCTCTAACTATATACAGTATCAAATCACTATCAAATCTCGAATCGAATGTCAGTTGATCAAAAATAATATTTTATTATTAATATTATTAATAATATTTATCAGACTATTGGAATAATATTATATTATAATATTATTCCAATAGTCTGATTATTGGCAGGTCAGTTATTGATCTCAATAACTTAAAAACCTGTGGGTACTAATTAATGACTATTTTGGATCAATTACTGGCACCAGAATAACTTACGAACATAGAAAGTATGTTTGCGAACTACCTAATGATGATTTGACAACTCTCTTGTACTCTGAGAGACGGCGCACAGGCATACCCACCCTTCAAGACCGATGTTCGTTGCGGGTTTTGCATACTCTATCAGCCTCACCTCTCTCAAGATCAATCCGTAATACGAGTATTGGAGACACAATTCTTTTCTATACAACTCCACAGAAAGGTCCAATATGATTATTTATCTAATTACGTATTTAATTTCTAAATATAATTTAAGGTTATTTATCAACAAAATATTTATTTACATATAAATATACGAATTAGTTATAGTTCAATAACAAATCGGAGTTTGTTTACATAGATTAATAATTAATCTATGGACCTCCGTAAGGTTAAACAATAATTATTATTGTTTAACCTTACGGAGGTCCAAAATGAAATAAATATGAAGATGAATTTTAGAGTAGGTAAGTATATACGGAAATCGCAAATAGAGAGTTCAACTACCAGATGATGGGTAGAATAATGACTGGAGGTAGCCCTCGCTTTTGGGAAGCATTGGGACGTCCCGGTACGTATTCTTACGTTCCCTCATTCGCCGAATAGCTCGCAAAATGCTACACTTTGTATACTGTTTGTAATGAAAATTATGGATTTCATTCTCCAAAGTACCTATGAGTCAAAATTTTGAATTTGGAGGACCCAAAACAACACTTACCTACCTTCAGCTGAATTGAAGCAAACTACTCAAATTTCCACTCAACACAAAAACTAACATGAGTGTTTTTATCTTCATCCCATACGACATTACGGTTTTTAATAATCAAATTGTTATTCCCGATATAAAAAACATTCTTACAACTCATTACAGGCTTTTGGGTTTTCTTAATTCGTGTTAATAGATGTCATAACACGTTTAGAAGAAGGGATAGGCGCTCTAAGGATTCTACTATATGAAATGTGTACGCTTAGAAGTGGGTGAAATGTGGCACGATAGCTGCAAAAGACAAGGTACACTTCTAGCTGAGATATTAGGAACCAATGTAAAAGAGTTCTCCCACTCTTCCACTGCGCCAACCACCGCTTGAGTGAGCTCTCCCGACTCCAACAAAACCAAACCGAAAAAAACACCATCTCAGCCCGAGATTGGGTATCGCCGTCAAGTTATAGCCCGGTCTGAAGGGTTGTGTTATCACCGAGAGTGCTTGACCCAACAATTCAATTTGCGGGAGAGGTTTCCGAGATGGCCTGTAGAGAAGGGGGCCAACTGGGGTTCGAAAGTAAAGGCGCTATGCCGATCACAATGGAAGCATTGTCTTCACGCCCTACTACGTGACATCACTTGACACCCTAACTACAGCCTTTCTCGATAGTGAGCTTATTAGTGTAGTTTATTTCTGTTTCAATTTTTCATTCATCATTACAAGCCCCATCAAGAAGTTTACCCTATATTTAACCGTCTCACACCCACATTGGGATATTTCACAACGAAACGAGGCAATAAATCTTAAATGCTCACCCTTATTTTTGGTAATTTTACTTCCGAGTCTACCATGGTGTTTTTAACTGTTCATGGTTCAAAAAAATTTACCCAAAATCATAATTTACACTTGCGTTTTACATTTTAGATCTTCTTGAACGTTTATAGTTTAGTGTTTGTCTGCGTATCTATCTGTCAAGAAATGCTTGTAATTGTGCGGGTTGGTAACTGTAGATGGTCCCCTATAACGGAAGTGCAAGGTACTTACTTGGAGATCTATGGTTTGAGATTAGCTACTATTCATCGGATCATCTATGCTATTTACACGATGAAACTATGTGCCACTCCAACTTGGCAGACGTTTTCACATTATGTAGGTTGGAAACGAATCGCTAGATCAATACCGACAATCAATATTATCAATAGCCCGCCAAAAATTGATAAAGATATAAGTCTAATCTTAGTAAAGAGACATATTCCATGAAAATCGTATTCTGGATGCACTTCTAAAATTATAAGAATAACTCCACATGTTATTTACTTTTCGAAATTCAAAATATATGAATCGGATTTTTAATGGGCTACTCGGAATATGCCGTAACTAATAATTATTAGAAGTATTTTGAATTATCATTTTCACTAAAATCTTCACAAAAATGGGGAAATTATCAACCCTCTACGCTGATACATCGTGACGTGAATATGTATATTTGCAATGAGTAGATATTTGCGGCATCGTTACAGTCAATGCAAAAAGGTCATGAAAGAACATCCGATTTCTCCTCACAACCAACCTTGGCTATCAGAGTCGATAATAGCAAACAATTATCTTTATGAAAATAATGGAGAATGTTCGAATATGAATTCATGTCAAAACCTCGTAACTAGGGACGTTTTATGCGGAAATAGAATGCTGACTACTCGGCCATAAAAAGAAAGAAACCATGTCCAACATGTTAACGCTTTCTTGCGAAAATGTTGTTGGCGGACAAAATTTTGGATTGACCCCAGCGATAAGACATACTCACGTCGAAATCGATTTTTTAAATGTAATTTTGTTTCAAGTTATGATTCTTTGTAGTACGAGTATTACGAGTACTCGTAATTAGAGAGGTACTGTAAAAATCTGGCTACCAATAAAAAATGATTTGGTGAACATTATAGAACCACTTAGGACTATCAAAACTGTCCCTAGTATTCATAACGCAAACAACACGAGGCCTTACCAGTTTTCTGCTTAAACACCTGTGTATGGCGATAACATCGGAAATTCTGAAACTTCCACACTGAAACTTTAAAATGATTCTTCTTGAATTTAATTTTTTGTTCAAAAGCCCCTTTGGTCATTTTTTGGACAAGGATATCTGGATTTTGATCAGAAACTTGGAATCGAAAGGAGCAGAATTCTATAAGTAGTTGAACGAAATTTGTCGTCCTTGATTCCATGTCAAATAACATAATAACCGGCGAAAGGAGAGCAGCGTTATCTTGAACACAAGAGGCACGATGACAATTGAAGTTGGGTATTATTTGGGGGGTTCAGCGCTCCATTTCCAAATGGATCTAATTTCGCGAGTAACCATTCGCGCTGACTCCCCAAGGGCATGGACGGGTTCTGAAATTTCCTTGGTGGACTAATTACGAGGCTGGAATAGGCTGGGCTGCCTCCGGGCTACAGCAAATCCCACTACCGCACTCAACTACCTTGCGGTCTCTTGTAAAATACTGTACTTGTAGTCGTTTCCACTTGTCTCGCATTTTTTATAGTGATTGAAATGAAACAGTCAAATTTTCGTTCAGAAACGGGCCATTTTTATAACAGGCCACGTGCAAGTCGGTTACTCTACCATTTAAATTTAAAGAGGTGTTAGCATGCCCTTCCCCAAGTGAAATAGTATATCAATTTTTCATGATCCTATTGTTGAATTTCGCTAAATTTAGGGTTTAGTTAGATGCTAGTTTGGGCTCAAACGAAATCCATCACGATCCTATCCACTCGAGTCACGGAACAGGCAAAACAAAAAACGTCAACACAATCGGTACCTGCTTTTTCATGGAGTTTCTGATTGTCAAATCAGTCGACCATCAACAAGATCGTGAAAATCAAGTTTCATAACGTAATTAATCTTTGGTACTGCACTCTAATACGGTATATAGGTAGATTAAATATGCCAACTAATTTTATAGTTATTGGTTGGATGATCCAATTCTAACCGTGTAATTCGGCAGGCGTTTAATAATTTCATTTTGCGGACTTCGATAATTGAGGCTTTATAGAAAAAAAATTCAAGCGTAGAATGAATTAAAAAACAAATGTGGAGAAACCAATTTTGTCGCTCCTAATAACTTGTTATTTGTTTATCAAATCGTCTACCACTTTATTTTAATATTGAACCTAATTTTCGTAGTATCGAAATTATCTTCATGGCCATCACATTTATTTTTAAAATATTAGCACCAGCGCACATTAATTCTGTAAATTAATTACATATATTTTGTCATTTAATTACTCCTATATTATTTTGTTTTATTACGCAGATGTATAACAATTTTATTCTTTACTAATTTGTATCTGGTTAGGTGGAAGAATGGTCGACAATACGACCAAATCTTGCCAGATTTTGAAAATAAATCGATATCAATCAATCAATCAATCCGTTCCCCTGGAAATGCTCCTTCGGAGCCTCAGGTCCTACGACTATCTCTGATGAAGACAGGGCTGTTCTCTGATAGTAATATAGATTGGAGCTCAGTAGCCACGGGTTGGATACCTGGAATCATAAGTGGAACTTTTTATGTCTCAGTTGCCGTGATTTCATTTGGTAACAACGTCTACGAGAGCAAGTTGCCTGTGTGAGACTGTGGTTTACCTACCGCCAGGAAAACGTCCATCGGCATAGTCGGAGCTTTACAATCTGTACATTATCGACTAATAGTTTGTACTTACGTTCTCTAAAGTTCATTTGCATCCACACAAGCTATAGTCAGGAGATAGCGACTACCTGAGCTCGTCGAAAGAAGTAGTTTAAATGAAATCGACATCCGCCGTTTCGAAGGGGGACCAGGTTTAATCGCTTTGAGCAACTTAGTACTGATCAAATGGAAGAGTGGTTTCACGAATTTCTGTAATAGATAACGGAAAGTTCCAATGCAACATCGCGGATGGCAAAGTACCTATTTCGTTGAAGTCATCCAAGATGGGAAGACTATTGATGTTAGTCTAACAGAATAAGGACACAACAGCAGTTTCTTTCCCACTCCTTGGTCGTTGGATGATACCAAATTGATGTATAAAAACCTCAAGCGAGGCTTATGAACCATCCCGCCAAAGAGATTTCATATACCTTACTAAAAAAATGTATACCCCTATCAATATTTCTAATTCATCTCTCTTGGGGCACAATAACGTCATTCATTACATCGATATCACAAAAACAATCTAATTTTCTCATCAAATTTGTTTCCAACCTGAAGAAGAATTTTTTTTAGCATTCACGTGAATTACCCAAGCTCGTTTCTGTAGCAAACCTCCACCTTTGTGTGTTCCGTGGTTCTCAAAAATACCTCATTTGTCTTCAAACAGCGTCTCCCCGAGTGTGGAGCGAGGGGGACAAAAACTAACCTGCTTTCTCCTCAAGGATGAAGCGTTTCCAGCGGAGCTAGCAGCTTTGATCCTTCCCTTTATTAGGCCCCCAGGTCAACGTACCGTTCTCGTTAGTACACCGTAAAAATTAAAGGATTGCAGCGGAAATTACTGTAGGAGCCCTCAGGGTTTGCTTCACCCTTGTTTTCTCAAAGAAAACGCCCTTGCCCCTTTACAATTGGAAAAAGAAAACTCACACAGACAAGCACTAAAAAAACACCGTTTTTCCAATTTTGGCTCCTTAGTGGTGAGGGGCGGAAACAAGGGTTTTCTGTTTTTGTTTTTCAGATGATGACGTTTCGGATGGGAGAGGGTGAGACTGGGTTGCTAGTGGTTGGTTTGATATTAGCTTGGAAGAGTTTTTTTCTTTCTATCCTCCATTGAAAGCCTTTTTGAAGGATGAGTGCCTGGGGACATATAATGTTTCCTTCGAGGATCTGAATTGGATGGAGATAGGGTCGTTTGTAATAACAGGGTTGCTGAGGGTCGGCTAACCCTGCGGCGCGTTTGTCTTGCGCCATAGTACCTTCACTGGCACTCGGCACGATGTATTGTTTGGGCCTTCATGCAACTTGGTTTTTGGTTTGATGTAGGCTCAAAACTTATTTCGACCTACGTCTGCAAAGGGTACTCGTTATTAATGTGATATCAGTTGGTAAGTGAAAGGCCACCTTTCCACCCAGTGACCAAAACTTCTAGAAACGTTCCAACCTTACTATCTGAATGAAAGGTACTCTGCATTGAAAATTTACGTTGGTGATAGGGAGGATTCATGAACACTGAAAATTTCATTGGAACTTTCAATTTTCAGAAATACCTATCTTTCCTTATCATTTCTATGCTGTTTTCTATGAAACTAAGATCCTAATCGACGTGATACTCGTACCTACCAGAAATTATCTAGAAAACAAAAACATAATACTTAACCGGAAATGGTTATATTTTGGTTTATTATTTTCAATAACGAACCTTTGGAATCGACCAAGAAAAAAAAAGCCCCCCCCCCCACCACCACCCCCTAAAAATTTGCTGGTTTACGTTTCAAGGTACGTAGAATCCAAAAATCAAATAAACAATTTTCCATCCGCGGCATTTTTTTCTACGCCGTACGCGGCACTTTCTTCAGTTTCAATGGACTGATTTTGATGAAATTTGGTATATGGGCTGCATTTGGGGTCTAGTTGTGTCCCAAAGCTTTTGGATGATATCAGTCACTTCTAAGAGGTGAAAATTAAGGGTTGAAATTTTCAAAAGTGCCCAAACTCAAAAAATTTCGATATACAGGTAACGTTTTTTCACCAATTTAAGATAGTATTGAATTTTTAGAGACCACGCGGAGCTCTGCAGAACCACCCTTTTGCTTCCTACGTGAACTAAGAGTTGGACTTACGATAAATCAGAAACACGAGTGTGAATTGTTGAAGTTTTGCGTCCTTACAAACCATTTATTTCCTTTATTTCTTGGGATGGTGTTTTTTTTTTTTTTTTTTTTTTGTTTTTTTTAAATACTAATGTATACATAACTAACTATCTACTTAGTTTTGAATAAAAAACCTCATTTCAGCATCAGGTATTAGTTGAAATATTGTGGTAAAAAAGTCAATGAGAACAATTACATTACAATCCCCTCAATTTTTCTAGTGGGGAAATGAACCTCAGTATTTGATTGATGAAACCATATTCTCCTTCTATTTGAATTCTTTATTTCTCCGAATGGAGTGTGAACCTTTTATTTCATCTAAATAAACTGGATTATGAAACGAAGAATTAGTTGGTAGGTAGTGACAATGGCAAGCTGTATTCTTTGCTGGCAAGTTATCCATACAAAAAATAAACCTTTGTGTAATAATTTGCAACGTTTTCTCATTATATTTTGTTCGTTTTATTATATTCCACGTTCATTTTCATTTTAATACCACTAACTGACGAAATTGCTCAAGGTGTTACAACTCAAAAGAAAAACGCAGCAAATTATTGCACAAAGGTTTTTTACTTTTCCGTGTAGATCACTCGTCAGCAAAGAACACAGTTTCACAAAGTCACTACGCACCAAACATATTTTCGCTTCACAATCAAATTTATCTTGAAGAAAGTGAAGAATCAAATTTGAAGAAAATGAAGCTAAATTTGAAGAAAATGAAGAGTCGTAGGTTCCTTCATTAGGGAAATTTAAATATTGGTTGCTAAGGACGCAAAACTTAATACGACTCAAACAAACACCGATCGCAATTTGGTCAGCTAAAATTTGAACGGAGATTAACCCTATTTTGCGATTCACTTTCATGTTTCTGATTTATCGTATGTCGAACCCTTAAGTTCTCAGAGGGAGCAAACAGTTTGTCCTACAGGGCTCTGGGTGGTCTCCAGAAAATCTCTCACTCTCCAAAAATGCAATTCTATGTTAAATCGTTGAAAGAACAATACGTTCGTGTTAGGAGTTTTCGAGCTATTGTTCCCCTATTTTTCACCCAAAAAAGTGACTGACATCAACCAGAAGCTTCGCAGCTCAAATAGACTCCATTTGGAGCCGATATACCAAATTTGGTACATTTAATAATATTTAATATCATCAAAATCTGTCAATACTAACTAAAAAAAAAATAAACTGCCAGTTTTTTTTCTTTCTTAATTAGATTTTCGAAGGTGTTTTTTGTTTGATTCCAAATGTTCACTATTGAAAATAATAATCATTGTTACCACCGAATGGGTACGCTTTGGAAGTTGGTAAGTGTTCATATGCTCTAAATAGCGTAGGTATCTGGTTTAAAGAATTTGATATAAAGTTATCCCATCCATATTCTCATACCCATTGCAATCATCCTACTTGCTGGGGAAAGAATTAGTGAGATTTTTCAAGTCGGATCATTCTTCAGATGACTCAACAGACGAAATATTTTATACATTGCACGTTGAGAGTCAAAAAGTAAAACATTGGAATATTCTTGTTATTCAGGTACAAGCACATGTACGTGATAGGAAATGGCAGAGGGAAATAAAAAATCCGTTTCCTAACTAAAGTAAGCGTTTTAATTATTTTACTTGTTACCTCTCGACTCTTCACACCAATGGGTCATTTCAACAGAAACAAAAAACAAAAAAACAATGGTCATTGTTGTTGTCTTTAACAGTGATCATCAAATTTTACTCCGAGAATGTATTGATTTAAATCATGGGATACAGTTTTAGTTCTTGGGATATAATGATAGCTGAAGGGGTTATACAAGTATGCAAATTTTTGGGCAGATAGAAACAATGGAGAAATTTCATTATGCAGCCGCCGAAGCGGACGATTCAGCTTTGACTTCAGATTTGAATGCTTCATTCACAGAACTAGAAATAGCGGACGAAGAGCTCGATGAACTACTCTTGGAAAGTGAAGAGCTTGATGTGATTGATGAAGACTCGGACAAACTTGAAGAGCCTGATATTGCTTTGGCTGATGCAAGGGCTGCTGAAGAACTGGTAGCTTGAGATGCAGCGGATGATTCAGAATTTGAAACACTCAAGGATTTAGCATTGGCAAAACTTTCAGCTTTAGCTCCAGCAATATTAAGGGATTCTGAATTAGATATGGTACTACTTAATCTATGGTTACCTGTCAGACTGCTTGATTCAACCTTAGAAAAACTACTAGATGAAGTCTCAGCAGTGGCTTTAGATATAGCTGAAGACATAGTAGATGAGCGTGCAACACTACTTGCATGAGATCCTACAAGACTCCTTGATGAATTCTCAACTACAGTTTTAGAATGTGAACCAGCTACACTGGCAGCTGAGACATGAGCACTGTTTAAATTGCTGGCTTCAGCTACACTTGTGGCTGAGGCATGAGCACTGCTCGAAGTGCTGGCTTCAGCTACATTCTTTGACAGAGAACCCAAATAACTTACAGAGTCAGACTTCGAAACACTACCAGCCATTGACATGGTATTCAATTCAGCCAAACTTAATGAAGATGAATCTGATGCACTACTCACATGAGCCCCAGCAACACTTCCACCTGAGGTTCCAGAGACAGTTCCAAAACCAGCTATACTAGTACTACTCCCACTGGCCCCAGCAAAACTACCCTCTTGGCTACCTACTAATCCTATTACTCTGCTAGCTGAAACACTAGAAGCCAGAGATTTGGATGAACTTGAAGATTGAGTACCTGAGTATCCTGAGTATTTCAAGGAACTGGAACCAGCTGAACTCCCAGCTGCTGCAGCTGCAATACTTCCAGCTTGAGTATTTCCAATACTTCCACCATGTCCTCCTGCAGCACCGACTGCGCTGGCGCCTGCAAAGCTACTTGATTGGCTTCCAGTTAATCCAACCAACCGGCTACCTGAAATACTGCTAGCCTGGGCTCCAGCAGAACTTGATGATTGAGCTTCTGAGTATCCTGAGTTGTAATTCAAGGAACTGGATCCAGCTGAACTACCAGCTATAGCAGCAGTCATACTTCCTGCTTGAGAACTTCCAATACTTCCAGCATTGCTTCCAGCACCACTGACTGCACTGGCGCCTGAAAAGCTACCTGTTTGGCTCCCAGTTAATCCAACCACCCGGCTACCTGAAATACTGCTAGCCTGGGCTCCAGCGGAACTTGATGATTGAGCACCTGAGAATCCTGAGTTGTAATTCAAGGAACTGGACCCTGCTGAATTACCAGCTGTTGCAGCTGCCATACTACCTGCATGAGAACTTCCAATACTTCCACTATGTCCTCCTGCCGCACTGTCTGTACTGGCGCCTGCAAAGCTACTTGTTTGGCTTCCAGCTGATCCAACTACCTGGCTACCTGAAACACTGCTGGCCTGGGCTCCAGCTGAACTTGATGATTGAGCACCTGAGTATCCTGAGTTGTAATTCAAGGAACTGGATCCAGCTGAACTACCAGCTATAGCAGCAGTCATACTTCCTGCTTGAGAACTTCCAATACTTCCAGCATTGCTTCCAGCACCACTGACTGAACTGGCGCCTGAAAAGCTACCTGTTTGGCTTCCAGTTAATCCAACCACCCGGCTACCTGATATACTGCTAGCCTGGGCTCCAGCTGAACTTGATGATTGAGCACCTGAGTATCCTGAGTTGTAATTCAAGGAACTGGATCCAGCTGAACTACCAGCTATAGCAGCAGTCATACTTCCTGCTTGAGAACTTCCAATACTTCCAGCATTGCTTCCAGCACCACTGACTGCACTGGCGCCTGAAAAGCTACCTGTTTGGCTTCCAGTTAGTCCAACCACCCGGCTACCTGAAATACTGCTAGCCTGGGCTCCAGCGGAACTTGATGAATGAGCACCTGAGTATGCTGAGTTGTAATTCAAGGAACTATATCCAGCTGAACTACCAGCTATAGCAGCAGTCTTACTTCCTGCTTGAGAACTTCCAATACTTCCACCATGTCCTCCTGCACCACTTACTGCGCTGGCGCCTGCAAAGCTACTTGATTGGCTTCCAGTTAATCCAACCACCCGGCTACCTGAAATACTGCTAGCCTGGGCTCCAGCGGAACTTGATGATTGAGCACCTGAGTATGCTGAGTTGTAATTCAAGGAACTGGATCCAGCTGAACTACCAGCTATAGCAGCAGTCTTACTTCCTGCTTGAGAACTTCCAATACTTCCACCATGTCCTCCTGCACCACTTACTGCGCTGGCGCCTGCAAAGCTACTTGATTGGCTTCCAGTTATTCCAACCACCCGGCTACCTGAAATACTGCTAGCCTGGGCTCCAGCGGAACTTGATGATTGAGCACCTGAGTATGCTGAGTTGTAATTCAAGGAACTGGATCCAGCTGAACTACCAGCTATTGCAGCAGTCATACTTCCTGCTTGAGAACTTCCAATACTTCCAGCATTGCTCCCAGCATCAATGACTGCACTGGCGCCTGAAAAGCTACCTGTTTGGCTTCCAGTTAATCCAACCACCCGGCTACCTGAAATACTGCTAGCCTGGGCTCCAGCAGAACTTGATGATTGAGCACCTGAGTATCCTGAGTTGTAATTCAAGGAACTGGATCCAGCTGAACTACCAGCTATAGCAGCAGTCATACTTCCTGCTTGAGAACTTCCAATACTTCCAGCATTGCTTCCAGCACCACTGACTGCACTGGCGCCTGAAAAGCTACCTGTTTGACTTCCAGTTAACCCAACCACCCGGCTACCTGAAATACTGCTAGCCTGGGCTCCAGCGGAACTTGATGATTGAGCTTCTGAGTATCCTGAGTTGTAATTCAAGGAACTGGATCCAGCTGAACTACCAGCTGTTGCAGCTGCCATACTACCTGAATGAGAACTTCCAATACTTCCTCTATGTCCTCCTGCAGCACTGTCAGCACTGGCGCCTGCAAAGCTACTTGTTTGGCTTCCAGCTGATCCAACTACCTGGCTACCTGAAACACTGCTAACCTGGGACCCAGCTGAACTTGATGATTGAGCACCTGAGTATCCTGAGTTGTAATTCAAGGAACTGGATCCAGCTGAACTACCAGCTATAGCAGCAGTCATACTTCCTGCATGAGAACTTCCAATACTTCCAGCATTGCTTCCAGCACCACTACCTGCACTGGCGCCTGAAAAGCTACCTGTTTGGCTTCCAGTTAATCCAACCAACCGGCTACCTGAAATACTGCTAGCCTGGGCTCCAGCTGAACTTGATGATTGAGCTTCTGAGTATCCTGAGTTGTAATTCAAGGAACTGGATCCAGCTGAACTACCAGCTATAGCAGCAGTCATACTTCCTGCTTGAGAACTTCCAATACTTCCAGCATTGCTTCCAGCACCACTGACTGCACTGGCGCCTGAAAAGCTACCTGTTTGGCTTCCAGTTAATCCAATCACCCGGCTACCTGAAATACTGCTAGCCTGGGCTCCAGCGGAACTTGATGATTGAGCACCTGAGTATCCTGAGTTGTAATTCAAGGAACTGGATCCAGCTGAACTACCAGCTATAGCAGCAGTCATACTTCCTGCTTGGGAACTTCCAATACTTCCACCATGTGCTCCTGCACCACTTACTGCGCTGGCGCCTGCAAAGCTACTTGATTGGCTTCCAGGTAATCCAACCACCCGGCTACCTGAAATACTGCTAGCCTGGGCTCCAGCGGAACTTGATGATTGAGCACCTGAGTATCCTGAGTTGTAATTCAAGGAACTGGATCCAGCTGAACTACCAGCTATAGCAGCAGTCATAATTCCTGCTTGAGAACTTCCAATACTTCCAGCATTGCTCCCAGCACCACTGACTGCGCTGGCGCCTGCAAAGCTACTTGATTGGCTTCCAGTTAATCCAACCACCCGGCTACCTGAAATACTGCTAGCCTGGGCTCCAGCAGAACTTGATGATTGAGCACCTGAGTATCCTGAGTTGTAATTCAAGGAACTGGACCCTGCTGAACTACCAGCTGTTGCAGCTGCCACACTCCCTGCATGAGAACTTCCAATAAGTCCACTTTGTCCTCCTGCAGCACTGCCTGCACCAGCGCCAGCAAAGCTACTTGATTGGCTACCAGCTGATCCAACTACCTGGCTACCTGAAACACTGCTGGCCTGGGACCCAGCTGAACTTGATGATTGAGCACCTGAGTATCCTGATTTGTAATTCAAGGAACTGGACCCCGCAGAACTACCAGCTGTTGCAGCTGCCACACTCCCTGCATGAGAACTTCCAATAAGTCCACTATGTCCCGCTGCAGCACTGCCTGCACTGGCGCCTGCAAAGCTACTTGTTTGGCTTCCAGCTGATCCAACTACCTGGCTACCTGAAACGCTGCTGGCCTGGGACCGAGCTGAACTTGATGACTGAGCACCTGAGTATCCTGAGTTGTAATTCAAGGAACTGGACCCCGCAGAACTACCAGCTGTTGCAGCTGCCATACTATCTGCATGAGAACTTCCAATACTTCCACTATGTCC
This sequence comes from Apolygus lucorum, assembly GCA_009739505.2. Taxonomy (NCBI): domain Eukaryota; kingdom Metazoa; phylum Arthropoda; class Insecta; order Hemiptera; family Miridae; genus Apolygus; species Apolygus lucorum. Next base: position 42,850,962 of record CM019183.2, on the reverse strand, counting down.
TCCTGCAGAACTGACTGTGCTGGTGCCTGCAAAGCTACTTGATTGGCTTCCAGCTAATCCAACCACCTGGCTACCTGAGATACTGCTGGCCTGGGCTCCAGTGGAACTTGATGATTGAGCACCTGAGTATCCTGAGTTGTAATTCAAGGAACTGGACCCTGCTGAACTACCAGCTGTTGCAGCTGCCACACTCCCTGCATGAGAACTTCCAATAAGTCCACTATGTCCTGCTGCAGCACTGCCTGCACTGGCGCCTGCAAAGCTACTTGTTTGGCTTCCAGCTGATCCAACTACCTGGCTACCTGAAACGCTGCTGGCCTGGGACCGAGCTGAACTTGATGACTGAGCACCTGAGTATCCTGAGTTGTAATTCAAGGAACTGGATCCAGCTGAACTACCAGCTATAGCAGCAGTCATACTTCCTACTTGAGAACTTCCAATACTTCCAGCATTGCTTCCAGCACCACTGACTGCACTGGCACCTGAAAAGCTACCTGTTTGGCTTCCAGTTAATCCAACCACCCGGCTACCTGAAATACTGCTAGCCTGGGCTCCAGCGGAACTTGATGATTGAGCACCTGAGTATCCTGAGTTGTAGTTCAAGGAACTGGACCCTGCTGAACTACCAGCTGTTGCAGCTGCCACACTCCCTGCATGAGAACTTCCAATAAGTCCACTATGTCCTTCTGCAGCACTGCCTGCACTGGCACCTGCAAAGCTACTTGATTGGCTACCAGCTGATCCAACTACCTGGCTACCTAAAACACTGCTGGCCTGGGACCCAGCTGAACTTGATGATTGAGCACCTGAGTATCCTGAGTTGTAATTCAAGGAGCTGGATCCAGCTGAACTACCAGCTATAGCAGCAGTCATACTTCCTACTTGAGAACTTCCAATACTTCCAGCATTGCTTCCAGCACCACTGACTGCACTGGCACCTGAAAAGCTACCTGTTTGGCTTCCAGTTAATCCAACCACCCGGCTACCTGAAATACTGCTAGCCTGGGCTCCAGCGGAACTTGATGATTGAGCACCTGAGTATCCTGAGTTGTAGTTCAAGGAACTGGACCCTGCTGAACTACCAGCTGTTGCAGCTGCCACACTCCCTGCATGAGAACTTCCAATAAGTCCACTATGTCCTCCTGCAGCACTGCCTGCACTGGCACCTGCAAAGCTACTTGATTGGCTACCAGCTGATCCAACTACCTGGCTACCTAAAACACTGCTGGCCTGGGACCCAGCTGAACTTGATGATTGAGCACCTGAGTATCCTGAGTTGTAATTCAAGGAACTGTACCCTGCTGAACTACCAGCTGTTGCAGCTGCCATACTACCTGCATGAGAACTTCCAATACTTCCACTATATCCTTCTGCAGAACTGCCTGAACTAGCGCCTGCAAAGCTACCTGATTGGCTTTCACCGAACCCAAGTACCCCATTTCCTGATATACTTCCTGTCTGAGATTGAGCCGAACTAGATGACTGAGTACCTACCGGTAATAAACTTCCACTCTGTGCGCCAGAAGTAGTTCCACTTTGTGCTAATGAACCTGCTCCTATTAAACTGTTTGATTGGCTGTGCCCTACGGAGTAACTTCCTAGGTTATTCAATGTATTTTGCAACCATGAAAATGGTGATATAACTTCAATCACGTCATTGAATACTTTAAAGTCTGAAACCTTCGCTATATTATCGAAGTGCATCTGGTCGAACACTGTACCTGGTGCTACGAAGAGATAGGGAAGATTGTTCTTGGAGCTGAAAATAAGTGAAAAGTCACTCATCTGCAAAAAAAAAAAAAAAAAATGTATCAATCTATAATTTTTATAGTTTACTGAGGTTATCAGTATCTCCATCTGTCATCGTTTCTAGCCCACACGGTTCTACCGTCAAGTGTTCAAATTTAAACAAGTACTCAGCAAGTACTTGCACAGGTTTTAGGCGATCTAAAATTTCCGTCCACGATTTCCTTTGACGAGAATAAGGACGGACTTCCATAGCTAACAAGTACTAGAAAACTCTACCTCAGGATGTTAGCTGTAAAACCCAATGGAGTTCCTTGAACTTCTCGTGGCAACCCCAACAATATCAGATGCGTACTCAGGTCATGAGGAATCGTTGACCAGCAGGTCAAAAATTTTAGTGATCCACAATCAAATATACTGCTCACAGTTCAGAATTTCAAAGGAGATTTTGGTAGGCCAGAGACAGTGTCCCGAATATTTCGTCAACATCGGCCAAAGAGCATAATAACATGTCACTATCATAACAGTTTGCAGAAAGATACTTGAATAGAAATGCACAGAGGTAATTGAATGCCTTCCCTGAATCAATGAAACGTACAAATAGGTACACCCTACCTTGTAATACTGCGATTCCCCTTGCAATTTACCAATTCTTTTTAGTGAGTTACTCATTGCAATTAGCATAATATGACATATTATGACATGATATGACATAATATGACTCATTGTGTCAGTGTGGTGTTAAATCATGTTAAAAAATGTTTCTATATTGGGTGTTTCACGAAAAGGTTACACCCCCCTTCATGACCCCAAAATATTGCGTTAACATGATTTCAACCACAAAACTGATGATTTTATGAAAGGAATATTCATTTTTCCTCTTGAAATCATGGTCTTCCTCAAAACAGATGACTCCCTGTGATTCAGCGTCAAAAAATGATGAAAGAAGATGTGTCACACTTAACCAAAACCTAATTTTTGTGCAGTTGTGGAGTTGCGCAACTTAGAGCGTTCAAAACGCCAGGTTGCGCGCAATAAAAACAATTAGTTCTGGAATGATTTGTTCATGAAATTTGACGTAGAATACGAATATGTAAAAAAAAAAGGGGGGGGGGGGGGGGTTCGATGAGAATAAATGAAGTTAATTTCAATTGCGCGCAAGTATTTCACGCGAAAGTATTTTTCCTGAATTTCTCACAAAAAAATCATTAAAAATAGCGTTGATCCAAATTTTTTACGCTGTATTTTGGGGAAATGAAGGGGGTGTAACCTTTTCGGGAAATGCCCTGTAAACCCACTACAACAATTTTTTGTTTACCTTACAGTCATCCTGGGTGACAATATCACTGATAGGTGTTTCAAAGAAGCGGACGTTATACAGATATTGCGGGAAAAAAACCAGAGCTTTCATTCCCGGAGTTCGAACGTATTGTTGAAGCCAACCAAAAGTGTTGAAGCGGTACAGCGATCTGCAAGACAAATTATGAATAGAACTAGATATTCAAATACCTGTAATTTCGTTACTGTTTACGAGTAGTTGTTGATTAGTCAATTAGCTTTTTTGAGGTAATCCATTCGTGTCTTTACTAGAGAAGGAACAGTTTAGTAAGGTATCTGGATTCTTCAGTTTCAAACGAATACTATGTTTTTGCCGTGTTTGAGATTGCTCACAGAGGCTAATACAAGTGAAAGGAATAAACGGGAAACTAATAAGTATGGGTTTATCAATGGAGAATCCATGAAGAAGGGATCTTTATTGATTCCGCCTTGGCCCACATGGCGGGGAACGGGAGTTTGTTGGTTCTTTGATCTTTTCATCCCTTGAGTTGAGCTACAGCGCTTATCCCTCGATGTAACGGCCCAGGAAATACCCTTCAGGTTCTATTAAAATGTTCGCGAGGGTCTGGAATGATTCCCTCCAACAGTGGAACGTTGAAGATCGTGTTTCATTCGATCCTTTATAACTCAGTAGCCAAATATTTGTAGGAGGTTGCTCGAACTCTACCTTAGTACAAAAGAAAATGTTCTTGTAAGTACCTAATCTCTACAATGAACATTTGGTTATGTTATTACATGAGTTGATGAGAAAGAGCGACTTTTTTGAAATTTAGATTCAATGAGATGGGATAACATTAAGATATAACGGAATAAATCGTAAAACATTGTGAGTTTGTCGAAAAAGGGCACCACGATGAGCTGGAAATTAATAGATGTTATGGAAAAGAGTTTGAAAATCCTCTGAAAGCCATCGTTTAAGGCTCTAGGTCAGAGCGTCTAGGCATTGGGATGTTAGCATGGAGTGTCGCATGTTAATTTCATTTTCATTCGCATTTTAAAAATAATTTCAAAACCTCGAAAATTTTCTCTCTTTTTTCACAAACGTCCTGGCTTTTTCAACATCCCCAAAAATACTCCCTTTACCAGACGAAGTGGGTCTTACCTCCCAAGCCGTGCCGGCACCCAAAACCCGATTACCAAGCACATATTTACCAAGCACATATTTTATAGTATCTATTTCTAGATCAGCTCTCTGCCTGATTCCAATCAACTGTTTCACGCTCCAATTATTAAAAGACAATTTTTTGGTTTATTATTTTCAATAATAAGCCTTTGGAATCGAGCAAGAAAAAAAAAATTTTAACCCCCCCTCAAAATTTGATGTTTTACGTTTCAAGGTACGTAGAATACGAAAATCGAATAAAAAAATTTCAGTCCGTCCGCCGTACGCCGTACGCCGTACGCGGCACTTTTCTTAGCAACACTGGACCGATTTGGTTCAAATTTGGTATATAGGCTCCATTTGGGGTCTAGTTGTGCCGCGAAGCTTTTGGTTGATGTAGGTCACTTCTAAGGGGTGAAAATTAAGGGTTGAAATTTTCAAGAGTGCCCTAGCTCGAAAACTCTCGAAATAAAGGTATCGTTTTTTCACCAATTTTAAATAGTATTGAATTTTTAAAAATTTTTGAGACCACCCGGAGCTCTGTAGGACAAACCGTTCGGTCCCTACGAGTACTTGAAGGTTTTCCTTCGATAAAACAGAATCATGAGTGTGAATCGCAAAAGAGGTCTAATCTCCATTCAAATTTTATCGGATTAAAATGCGATCGCGGTTCTTTTCTTCGATTTGTATACAGTTTTGCCTTCTGCGTAACCAGTAATCAAATTTCCATATGATGCTTTCTATTTTTCGAATCGAGTGTTAAGCGTTTAGTTCTTTCTAATAAACTTGATTGTGAAGGTGTGAAGCCAGTATGGTGTGGTAGGTAGTACCTAGCTGGTAGGTAAAAAAAAGTTGGTAGGTAAAAAAAATGTTGGTGGGTAAAAAACTCTGCAAATCATTGCTCAAAAGCTTCTTCACTCTTCAGATCACTGATCAGCTGAGTGAGCTCCAAAGCCATTTTCAATCCTATTGAATGGAAGTGCTCTTCCAGGCGTCTCCAGCATTTGAGGAGATCTTCTTCACTCTTCAGATCACTGATCAGCTGAGTGAGCTCCAAAGCCATTTTTACTCCTATTGAATGGAATTGCTCTTCCAGGCGTCTCCAGCATTCGATGAGATCTTCTTCACTCTTCAGATCAATGATCAGCTGAGTAAATTAAATCTTTCCTTATTCAATTTGTATGACATACAACTTGTATACATAAAACATAAAACATTTGTATACATAAAACATTGTTTTATCTCTAATCCCTACTCTTAGAACAATTAAACTGAACAATTGTTCACATACAACCATTTTTTACTGGTACTTTACTGGAGTGAAGAACATCTTCTCGAATGCTGGAGACGCCTGGAAGAGCACTTCCATTCAATAGGATTAAAAATGGCTACTGAGCTCAATCAGCTGATCAGTGATCTTAAGAGTGAAGAACATCTTCTCGAATGCTGGAGACGCCTGGAAGAGCTCCACATTCATTTTCGATCCTATTGAACGCAAGAAGCTGAAATTTGAGAGGGAAGGTCAAGGGAGAATACAGATGGTGGTAGGTGCTATTGATGGAGAACCAGTGATCTATACAGAAGGCTGATCTATACAGAAAATAATAAACCTTTGAGCAATGATTTGCAGCGTTTCTTGGTTGATTTTCCGTGGAGTTGTTGCTTAGAAGTTCTTTCAGGCATTTATCTGAACTAATTGCTTCCGAGTCTACCAAGGTAGCGGAAGCTTTGTTTTCACTTTTCAAAGTCGAAAAAAAAAGTTCTCCAAAATCAAAATTTTCACTCGCGTTTTGCGTTTTAGACCTTTCTAAACAATTTTGGTTCAGTGTCTGTGTGCCTGTCTGTCTGTTTGTCTGTCATGAATTCCTTGTAACGCGCATAACTATACGAAATTATTGTCCGATTTCAATGAAATTTTCAGGGATTGTGCGGGTTGGTGTGTAGACGGTCCCCTATGAAAATCATCATCCCCGGACTGATAGAAGCGACTGCGCATGTGCAAACGTGAATTCCTTGTAACGGCCATAACTTCTACATTTTCCATCCGATTTCAATGACATTTCCAGGGATTGTGCGAGTTGGTGTGTAGACGGTATCCTATGAATATCATCACCTTCGGATTGATATTAGCCACTGCGCATGCGCAAACGTGAATTTCCTTGTAACGGCCATAACTTCCACTTTTTTACCCGATTTCGATGAAATTCTCAGGGATTATGCGGATTAGATTGTAGATGGTCCCCAATGAAGATCACCACCTTCGGACTGATAGTAGCCACTGCGCATGCGCAAACGTGAATTTCCTTGTAACGTCCATAATTTCTACATTTTCTATCCGATTTCAATGAAACTTTCAGGGATGTTACAGATTAGTATTTAGATGGTCCCCTATGAAAATCACCACCTTCGGACTGATAGTAGCCACTGCGCATGCGCAAACGTGAATTCCTTGTAACAGCCATAACTTCTACATTTTCCAGCCGATTTCAATGAAATTTTCAGGGATGTTACAGATTAACTTGTTTTGATGTTTTGAGATTAACTACTATGCATCGGACCATCTATACAATCGGGTTATGGATACGAGGAAACTATGTGCCACACCCACTTGGCAGACGTTTTTTGTATTATCTATATTTTGTGCGGTAAAATTTTGCTCGATTTTTTTTTCATTCTTATTTTTATTTTATTCTCCTTTCCTAATTAGGGAGATTTAGAGGTTTTTCTAGTGTTATACATGTACAACAAGAATATAACTAAATACCATAATATTATTCATAAGCAACTCCCCTAGCCGCACAGGGACTGTCCTGTGGATCAGGGATACATTCCATTGGATTAATTTCAAACAGTTTGTGTTTGAATCGTATTTGGGCTATAATTGTATTTCAAATAATTTGTATTTGGATTGTAGTATTTACTTTTTGCTTTGCTTCGTAATAAATTCCTCATTCATTCAGTCATTCATTCATTAATCGTGAGACCCGCCGTGTAAGTTGAAAATCTAATTGAATGCCTATCCTGTAAAAACATTGAGGGTTGAGTACCTCGTTCCGCTAGATTAACGACATTATTACGATATCTCGTCGAACAAGAAAGGTAGGTACAGTTCACTGCCACCGGAATATTTGAATTTTGGATAACAAGGAGGGTTTTTATTGTGGTGCGTCCAATTCTGATATTGAAAATCAAGAATTCTTGTTTACTATGTTTTATTGAAAAACTCTTGTCAGAAAGTGTTGATTAAAAAAAAAGTAAAGTAAACAACCATCTCAGGTTGAATTTTTGTTCAACTGCCATTCCTGTCGACGCGGACGTCATCAGTTGTCTTCCAAACGGAATATCAGAATTAGTTCTGATCATTTCGCTCGTGGCTACTTCACTCGCTTAAGTGGAGCGGGGTTCACCAACTGCCCAACCAGAAAAATTATCAAGACCGATCCAGATTATCTCCCTGGCCGACCAGCCCTTCGGTGATCTCTTTAAGCCACTTCATGAAACCAGCTAACGACCGATGGTTAGAAAAGAAAGTGTGTACTGCTTACCTGAGTCCATTATGCATGTAGAATACCGTGAACGAGTTCGGGACCACAGCCGAAGGGGTTACTATCATAATAGGTCTTTCAAAGAGCTCCTGGAAGCTGAACTGACGGTTACCGATGTAGTTTTGCATTCGATAGTCGTAACTGAACGGAACAGGTCCGTTCCAGTAACGGTGACTCAGTCCGATCATCGGGTTCATCCAGTAGTTCTGATAGAATCTATCCCTTCCGTAGCCCAAGTCTACCGGAACAGTACCTGTACACATTGTTGAAGAAACAATTATTCAACAAAGATTTGCAGGTTGGTATCCTCAAGGGATATTGGATGAATATTGGAAAAGTATCATCAAAAACATGTCTACATCGGAGCAGGAATGTTGTCGAATAAAGTAAGATTTACATTCTAAAGTTTACATACATACATAAGTTTTGTTGTATTGTTGACGGAAATGCAACCCTCCATTCAGTACTTACAGTGAAACTTACTTCATCTATGGGTAAAAAACGCTGCAAATCATTGCTCAAAGGTTTATTATTTTCTGTATAGATCACTGGATCTCCATCAATAGCACCTACCACCATCTGTATTCTCCCTTGACCTTCCCTCTCAAATTTCAGCTCCTGCGTTCAATAGGATTGAAAATGGCTTCGGAGCTCACTCAGCTGATCAGTGATCTGAAGAGTGAAGAAGATCTCCTCAAATGCTGGAGACGCCTGGAAGAGCACTTCCATTCAATAGGATTGAAAATGGCTTTGGAGCTCACTCAGCTGATCAGTGATGTGAGGAGTGAAGAAGATCTCCTCGAATGCTGGAGACGCCTGGAAGACCACTTCCATTCAATAGCATTGAAAATGGCTTCGGAGCTCACTCAGCTGATCAGTGATCTGAGGAGTGAAGATCTCCTCGAATGCTGGAGACGCCTGGAAGAGCACTTCCATTCAATAGCATTGAAAATGGCTTCGGAGCTCACTCAGCTGATCAGTGATCTGATCAGTGAGCAATGATTTGCAGCGTTTTTTACCTACAAACATTGTTTTACTTACCAACTATTGGTAGGTACTACCTACCACACTATAATGGCTTCACACCTTCACAATCAAGTTTATTAGAATGAACTAAACGCTTCACACTCGATTCGAAAAATAGAAAGCTTGATATGGAAATTTGTTTACTGGTTACGCAGAAGGCAAAACTGTATACAAATCGAAGAAATGAACAGCGATCGCATTTTAGTCAGATAAAATTTGAACGGCGATTAGACCTCTTTTGCGATTCACACTCATGATTCTGTTTTATCGAAGGAAAACCTTCAAATACTCGTAGGGACCGAACGGTTTGTCCTACAGAGCTCCGGGTGGTCTCAAAAATTTTTAAAAATTCTGTACTATTTAAAATTGGTGAAAAAACGATACCTTTATTTCGAGAGTTTTCGAGCTAGGGCACTCTTGAAAATTTCAACCCTTAATTTTCACCCCTTAGAAGTGACCTACACCAACCAAAAGCTTCGCGGCACAACTAGACCCCAAATGGAGCCCATATACCAAATTTGAACCAAATCGGTCCAGTGTTGCTAAGAAAAGTGCCGCGTACGGCGGACGGCGGACGGCGGACGGCGGACGGCGTACGGCGTACGGCGTACGGCGGACGGACGGAAAATTTTTTATTCGATTTTCGGATTCTGCGTACCTTGAAACGTAAAACATCAAATTTTGAGGGGGGGTTAAAATTTTTTTTTCTTGCTCGATTCCAAAGGCTTATTATTGAAAATAATAAACCAAAACATCAAGGACCAGCTTGCTTAATTATAAAAAGGCTTACCCGAACAATCTTAATTTATCATGTTTCTTTGTTGCTTGCTTCGCCGTGACTCCCCTCTCTACTCTACACAACTGGACGTTGTCGGGTGGACAGGCACCGACTCTTTACAATCTATGAGGTCTCTCTACCGGCAACCAGCCTGACGGAATGGACTTCTCGATCCTAATCTGAAACATCTATCTAGCTGAACTACAAAACCTAGTAAATGACAAGGTGCCCCAACAATTCATAGGATATAGGGTCTGATGAGCTGTTGTGGATGTCCTGACCAATCTCATGACGAAGTATAGAGTAGAAATTCGAAGATTAGAGATTTAATGATGTTCAAACTGTTTTGAATTCAAAGATTAGGGACCCTATGATGTTCGGTCTGCTTTGAATTGAGTTTATTCTGTTAGGCTTCACTAAGCATCTGAGAAGTCTGAGCTTGCAACACTTTAAGAAGCGGTAATTCCGTCATGGGCCCTACCGGGCAGCTTAACCTCTTCAAAGCTGAACTTCATTGGAGCGGTGATCCCCCCCCCCCCACCAGGAAGCTGGACTTCTTCTAATCGGTGTTGCCCTACAAGGTTCAATTCAGTAGGATACCCTGCATCAAATCAAGAGATTAATGTTTCGAAATTATTTACTCTGCATCAGGTCATCTTTACAATCGGGTTATGGCTACAAGAAAACTATGTGTCGCACCCACTTAGCATACTTTTTTCTAGTTTTTTTTTTTTTTTTATTGTGGAAATATTTGATAGTTAAATTGAAAGATCCGTTCTTTAAAATAGCAAAACGTATATAATATATACTTTTTAAATAATTTTTTCATAAGTAAACATTATTGCGAGTACATCAAGGTCACCAATTCATTCAGCGTGAAAACGCTGCAAATTATTACACAAAGGTTTATTATTTTTCTATATGGATCACTCGTCTGCAAAGAACACAGCTTTGCCATTGTTACCACCAACCAAAATGAAGAAAAACATCGATCGCATTTCGGTCAGCTAAAATTTGAACGGAGATTAGGACTCTTTTGCGATTCACGCCCGTGTTTCTGATTTATCGTAAGTCCAACCCTTAAGTTCGCGTAGGAAGCGAACGGTTTGTTCTACAGGGCTCCGCTTGGTATCTAAACATTCTAAAAATTCGAGACTATCTTAAATTGATGGAAAATCAATACCTTTATATCAACATTTTTCGAGTTAAGGCGTTTTCAAAATTTCAACCCTTAGAAATGACCTACATCAACTAAAAGCTTCGGGGCACAACTAGACCCCAAATGGAGTCCACATACTAAATTTTATCAAAATCGGTCAATGCTAAGTGAGGAAAGTGCTGCGTACGGCGGACGGACATTGAAACGTAAACCAACAAATTTTGAGGGGGGGGGGTTTAAAAACGCTGCAAATCATTGCTCAAAGGTTTATTATTTTCTGTATAGATCATCCTTCTGTATAGATCACTGGTTCTCCATCAATAGCACCTACCACCATCTGTATTCTCCCTTGACCTTCCCTCTCGAATTTCAGCTTCCTGCGTTCAATAGGATTGAAAATGGCTTCGGAGCTACCACATTACGGAGAAAAGTATTTTCACTACTTGATTGCAAATGACAGATGGTCAGAATTGTTTTCATTCAATGTGTTAGGATTTAACATCACGAAAAACAACCATTTTTTAGAAATGCATGTACTAGCTGTAGGTATAATGATGTACCTATATTCGGAATCAGAGTAAAGTTTTCTCTAAGAATACTCTATCAAAAACGCTGCAAATCATTGCTCAAAGGTTTATTATTTTCTGTATAGATCACTGGATCTCCATCAATAGCACCTACCACCATCTGTATTCTCCCTTGACCTTCCCTCTCAAATTTCAGCTCCTGCGTTCAATAGGATTGAAAATGGCTTCGGAGCTCACTCAGCTGATCAGTGATCTGAAGAGTGAAGAAGATCTCCTCAAATGCTGGAGACGCCTGGAAGAGCACTTCCATTCAATAGGATTGAAAATGGCTTTGGAGCTCACTCAGCTGATCAGTGATGTGAGGAGTGAAGAAGATCTCCTCGAATGCTGGAGACGCCTGGAAGACCACTTCCATTCAATAGCATTGAAAATGGCTTCGGAGCTCACTCAGCTGATCAGTGATCTGAGGAGTGAAGATCTCCTCGAATGCTGGAGACGCCTGGAAGAGCACTTCCATTCAATAGCATTGAAAATGGCTTCGGAGCTCACTCAGCTGATCAGTGATCTGAGGAGTGAAGATCTCCTCGAATGCTGGAGACGCCTGGAAGAGCACTTCCATTCAATAGCATTGAAAATGGCTTCGGAGCTCACTCAGCTGATCAGTGATCTGATCAGTGAGCAATGATTTGCAGCGTTTTTTACCTACAAACATTGTTTTACCTACCAACTATTGGTAGGTACTACCTACCACACTATAATGGCTTCACACCTTCACAATCAAGTTTATTAGAATGAACTAAACGCTTCACACTCGATTCGAAAAATAGAAAGCTTGATATGGAAATTTGTTTACTGGTTACGCAGAAGGCAAAACTGTATACAAATCGAAGAAATGAACAGCGATCGCATTTTAGTCAGATAAAATTTGAACGGCGATTAGACCTCTTTTGCGATTCACACTCATGATTCTGTTTTATCGAAGGAAAACCTTCAAATACTCGTAGGGACCGAACGGTTTGTCCTACAGAGCTCCGGGTGGTCTCAAAAATTTTTAAAAATTCTGTACTATTTAAAATTGGTGAAAAAACGATACCTTTATTTCGAGAGTTTTCGAGCTAGGGCACTCTTGAAAATTTCAACCCTCAATTTTCACCCCTTAGAAGTGACCTACACCAACCAAAAGCTTCGCGGCACAACTAGACCCCAAATGGAGCCCATATACCAAATTTGAACCAAATCGGTCCAGTGTTGCTAAGAAAAGTGCCGCGTACGGCGGACGGCGGACGGCGGACGGCGGACGGCGTACGGCGTACGGCGTACGGCGGACGGACGGAAAATTTTTTATTCGATTTTCGGATTCTGCGTACCTTGAAACGTAAAACATCAAATTTTGAGGGGGGGTTAAAATTTTTTTTTTCTTGCTCGATTCCAAAGGCTTATTATTGAAAATAATAAACCAAAATTAATCCCTTAGGTATCTTGATTGAATAATTACTGAAAATCACTCAATAACTTGTGCAAAACGACTGAAACATTTTCTATCTTGCATAATATACCTACTTTGAGGAAACTGGCCCTTAAAAACTTACGAAATACATCGAAGTAGTTCCTCGGAGGGATAGGATAGAAACTTGCAGCAGCAGCAGTCAGAACGAAAGCCAGGGCGAGTACAGGCCCCATAGCTGTTGGTCCGTCCGGCACTCACAGTCTCGACGGCTCTCCGTCTCACCTTTTTATATCGTTAACTGTTTGGATCTCATTAGGCCATTCTTCTTAATGATATTTTCCCGTGGGAGGACATCTAATTCAAATGATCTTGTTTTCCTAAAAATTGTTCAGAACTGATTTTTTTTCAACCTTTAATGCTACCCAGTTTTGTTATACTAATAGTGGTAACATGGTGAATACCGATGAATTAAACAGGGATAACACGAGAAATCACAAATCAACAAGATTCCGTAGTAGGTACATTGCATTATAGATCATCGATACCGTCAAATTCTGTAGATATTGTCAGTACAAATCACATCATTGGAAGGCAATACCACTAACAAGGCTCAATCAAATAAAAATAAATGACCCAGACATTCAATGTTTTTGATGTGAAGTAAATTGTCTAAACATTCTATGACCTAGCGAATCAAGCTAATTTAATCATACAAAAGGCCAGGGAATTTGCAAGTTTGCAATCACGACACGAACGATGTTTTTAAAAAATATTTCAGCGACGCGATAAAAACTAGTTCAACGTGTCCGACAAAATGTAAGTTCAACGCCACAGTAAATATCGGTGAGTTTCTGGAGTAGAACGAAATTAAATTTTATTGGCTGAAATTGATCGAAAATCATTGGCATGGTAAAATGCTAATTGCTTCAATCGCCTTTCTTGCGTATTCCTTCTTCAATTACGTTGCTTCGTCTTACCTAGGTACATTTCACTACTAGGTTCTTTTACATTGCCCAGGTACCGGCGATAAAATCAATCTTTCTCAACACCCCAGGAGAAGAATGCCCAATTATGCAATTTAGCCTAACTTGAAGTCCAATTTTATCTTTCATTATGACAAAACTGTCCATTATCCTATCGAAGGTCTTCTGCGATCAATAGAAATACCAAGGTAATCGACACAAAGGATCATAAAAATCTCAAGTGATTTGTTTACAATCATGTGAAACAGATATGAAGTGCCCAATAGATAATTTGGCTCAGATTTGATTATTAAGCGATAAATAGACAAAGCCTATAGCGTACTACTGTGGTGTTTTGTGTGAGTTTTGGTTCTTCAAAGTTTTGTAACCAAAGTCTGTTTGATGAGCCATTAAATTTTCAGCATAAATAAGAATACCCGATGGGCGAATTCTTGTTTATTTATTTGTTGGGAACAATGAGAAAATTAATTCTTGATTTTACCGGGAATTCATTTGTTGAAGATTATACCCGATGCATTTCTACGTTTGTAGGTATATATTAACGCGGGAAAATTACTTACTGAATAACTCTCAGTCGGTCTGAATAACGGGGGTCTCAGTTTCGGCCTGAACTCTCAGAATAACGGGGGTCTCAGTTTCGGCCTGAACTCTCAGAATAACGGGGGTCTCAGTTTCGGCCTGAACTCTCAGAATAACGGGGTCTCAGTCGGTTGCCGTTCGTTCCTCGTTCGGGTTAGTATTTCCGAAAATTAAAGGCGCTCTAACTTTAAAAGTTGTACTTAAATTTGAAATGTTAAAGAATTTTTGAAATTTATTACTGCAGCAGTCTAAGGAATTGAAAAACTAAAAGTTTGGCGCTGGAATCATCAAAATCGAACAATAATTGCCAGAGAAAAATTGGAAAAACCTAACTGAATGAATGAATGAATGAATGGACTTTTATTTCTGACAAAAAATAATATCAAATACTTCTCTAGATGCTAATAATATATTATACAATTTAGATTCGCAAAATCCAAACACGGAATGGCTCCATCGGCCGTCGTCCGAGTTGGCAGGTGTTGCTACAACAAATGGCTATGATGACATTTAATTTATATTATTATTTAAATAATTAATTAATTAATTTTTTGAATTAGGTTTATGGATATTTATACAAATTTCTAATTAGTTTACTGTTGGGAGAGCTTATATTGATAGTTGAATTGCTGCACTAGTTGGAATCGAAAACTCCACGCCTCACGACAAAAACTGGCTATCTGGACGAAGTTCGGCTGCGCAAGTCTCCTCGTGAACTCTTCTCGTGACATCTGACCCACCCCACTCCATTTTTTCCGGATTGCATTTAAATTTGGGCATTTTGCCAGAAAGTGAAAGATGTCTTCCACCTCGTTCAAATTGCAGAGTGAGCAGCGTTGGGCAAGCGGTGAACGCCAGGGCTGGAAATTCAAGTATATCAGGCCTCCTCTCGCCTTGAACAGCCATCTGGCCTGGGTCAGGTCGAGACATCCATTGTAGTCCGGTAGGGGGGTCAACGTAACTTCTCGGTAATGCAATGGAACTGCGAGGCCTCAATCCTAGCTCTCAAGTCCTCCTTCTCCCTAAGCTGCAGTATCTCGAACATCCGCTCCCACTGGCTCCTGCGCTGAGCTCGATCCCCACCTGAGTGGCCAGCTGTTGCCAGTCTATAAACCAAGAGGACCGCCGTCTGATGACCTCTTCCGCCATCACTCGAGGCAGCCTGCCCTGAGGGAGATTGAGTGCTCTGAGCACATATTTCACGTGAATCCTCAGAGCCAGCAAAAACATGGATGCTTTACCTGTTTCATAGGTGAGCATGTAGAGAGGCGTATTATGCGGCTGCCCGAACAACCTCCTGGTAAAAACGTATTGACATCTTTCCTAACTGAATAAAGGGGTTATCCCATTTTCTCCAGCATTTATTGTAGGATTTTGATTATTCCAGCGGCAATCGTTTAGTTTTTCAATTTCGTAGACTGCTGCGCACTAATGAATTTCTAAAATCCTTGAAAATTTCAAATTTAGGTACAACTTTTGAAGTTTGAGTTTTTGTTTGCTGCAATTTACATAAATACTAACCCAGAACGAGGAATGAACGGCGACCGACTGAGACCTCTTATTGTGCTTACCTTCTATGTTTTATTTACGCCTGAGCTTGTTTTTACCTTTTTAACGCTTGTAGACTTGTGTCGGTTGAATAAATTAACACCAGGCTTTTTCTACATTTATGTTCATTCTTAGTTAGTTTTCTCAAGTAGAATCTCTAAAATACCTCCATGAGGGGGAAGAGCAAAAGACATTCACAGTCACTATGAATGAAGAAAAATGTGAATGGTTAAGTGTTTCACCGCTGCCTCCAAAGACGACTTCCAGCCTTCTTTCAGAAGCTCTTCAGAAATTCACGACCGAACGAGGAATTCGAACTGGCTCATTGTGCACAGTAATCAGTACATTAAGTAGTACAACGTTTGGCTGACTGAAAAATTCGAGACTGAAGCAGTTTCTGATTATGTCGTTTCAGAGGAGACTGGAAGTCATCATTGGAGGCAGCAGCGAAACACTCCATTAGGTTACATTTTTCAGGAATCGGTTGCTCGCTAGCGCATGAAACTTACATCATCACCCAGAGTATGCCCGAAGAAGTGCCGTAAACAGACAAGGACTGAGAATGTATTCGAAAAGGATGAAATACAACTTCGATCGCCAACACCCGTACGGGTCGCCTGACCCGTTTCTCAGGTCAGTGAGAAAATACTGGTGCAATGTGGGTGGGGTGACAAAACTCCTATAGTTACAGTGACCAGGACTACTTTAGAAGGACATGCACTATTTTGGGTTGATGTACTCACACTGCCAGGCGTTCTACTTCTCCTTCTCTTATCTGAAATTCAAAAAAAATTAGAAAACAATTTTTTTTTTAAGTTGACGTGTATAGGTTTTTTTGCATATAACACGAACGTGAACTTTGGTGAAGCTGACAGAAAAGGAGGAAAAAAAATTATACAGATGAGTAGGTGGGTCAGTCACCAAAACACTCGTTGACGTGAGCTGTGTTGCACACGTAATCAAAACTGCGAGCAGAACGCTTCTGATACGTTACCCATTGATCTCGTGGTGATTGTTGTAAAAACGCTGCAAATCATTGCTCAAAGGTTTATTATTTTCTGTATAGATCACCCTTCTGTATAAATCACTGGTTCTCCATCAATAGCACCTACCACCATCTGTATTCTCCCTTGACCTTCCCTCTCAAATTTCAGCTTCCTGCGTTCAATAGGATTGAAAATGGCTCCGGAGCTCAATCAGCTGATCAGTGATCTGAAGAGTGAAGAAGATCTCCTCGAATGCTGGAGACGCCTGGAGAGCACTTCCATTCAATAGGAGTAAAAATGGTTTTGGAGCTCACTCAGCTGATCAGTGATCTGAAGAGTGAAGAAGATCTTCTCGAATGCTGGAGACGCCTGGAAGAGCACTTCCATTCAATAGGAGTAAAAATGGCTTTGGAGCTCACTCAGCTGATCAGTGATCTGAAGAGTGAAGAAGATCTCCTCGAATGCTGGAGATGCCTGGAAGAGCACTTCCATTCAATAGGATCGAAAATGGCTTCGGAGCTCACTCAGCTGATCAGTGATCTGAAGAGTGAAGAAGCCTTTGAGCAATGATTTGCAGCGTTTTTTACCCACCAACATATTTTTTACCTACCAACTTTTTTTTACCTACCAGCTAGGTACTGCCTACCACACCATACTGGCTTCACACTTTCACAATCAAGTTTATTAGAAAGAACTAAACGCTTCACACTCGATTGGAAAAATAGAAAGCTTCATATGGAAATTTGATTACTGGTTACGCAGAAGGCAAAACTGTATACAAATCGAAGAAATGAACAGCGATCGCATTTTAGTCCGATAAAATTTGAATGGAGACCTCTTTTGCGATTCACACTCATGATTCTGTTTTATCGAAGGAAAACCTTCAAGTACTCGTAGGGAGCGAACGGTATGTCCTGCAGAGCTCCGGGTGGTCTCAAAAATTTTTAAAAATTCAATACTATTTAAAATTGGTGAAAAAACGATACCTTTATTTCGAGAGTTTTCGAGCTAGGGCATTCTTGAAAATTTCAACCCTTAATTTTCACCCCTTAGAACTGACCAACATCAACCAAAAGCTTCGCGGCACAACTAGACCCCAAATGGAGTCCATATACCAAATTTGAACCAAATCGGTCCAGTGTTGCTAAGAAAAGTGCCGCGTACGGCGTACGGCGTACGGCGGACGGACGGAAATTTTTTTATTCGATTTTCGTATTCTACGTACCTTGAAACGTAAAACATCAAATTTTGAGGGGGGGTTAAAATTTTTTTTTCTTGCTCGATTCCAAAGGCTTATTATTGAAAATAATAAACCATAATGTATAAACTTTTTACATCCATAACAGCACTCAAAGAATTTGTGAAGATAGCGAAATTGAGTATCAGAAAATGCTATTATTTTTAGGAACACGATTCCTTTCTCAGATGCCAGCTGTAGAGAGAATTTTGAAAATGTTTCAGGCTCTGAAATGATTATTATTTTGTTCAATAGCAACAGCTATCCAACAATAATTCGGTAATCTTTTGAAAACCCGTATAGTTATGGTTTGCCCCCAAACAGTGCTGCTTTTCACGTAGGTACCTATCTTAAAAGTTGAAGATAAGTACACCAGTTCGATGCCGCGTTAATATATTTTAATCTACTTGAAAGTTTGAAGGGAAAAGAAGCGGAGGCCTATTTACCCTTGAAAGTGCGCGTTTGCCTTCAAAAATTCAACGAAGAAGATCAATAAGATTCAAAACTGAAATTTTGTCTAGAAGCGAGAAATTTAAACAGGTACTGCACGAATTACCTTGGGAAATGGGTCTCTAACCTGCGTGAACACGCATGGTTCTCCTGGTGTCCTGTTGAGGTAATTTTCAATTCCCTTTCTTCAATTGATGAACATTCTGTTTGATGAAGTTTCACGCATTCAAAAGTACCTCGACTCCCCTGCAGGAACTGCGATAACAAGGGAACCGCAGAAATATGGGAGACAATTTTTAAGGATTTCGCCTCTCAAGACATTCATTTAGAAAATCTGATGTAAATCGTCCTGTGCCTTCCAGCAAGGAGTGCCCCAGTTGAACAATTATTTTCAGATATTGGAGCAGTGAGAAAACGCAATTGAAAGTGGAAATCCTAAAGGAAGATGAGAACTGTGTAGAGATGCACTCATTTCTGCAATCGAGGGAATATATTGCTGTAAGATATAAATACACAGTGGCAAAAAATATTGACTAGTTTGTGAGCTCCCGTGCTCGTTATCTGCGTGATTCTACGAGTAGAATAAAACCGTTGGAATCGAACAAAGTCACTTCTAAGCGGTGCAAATTACGGGTAGAAATTTTCAAGAGTGCCACAGCTTCAAAATTCTCGAAATAAAGGGTCTTTTGCCAATTTAAGATAGTATTGAATTTGTTGAATTTTTAGAGACCACACAGAGTTCTGTAGGACAATCCGTTTGCTCCCTACAAGTACTCAAGGGTTCATCTTCGATAAAACAGGATCACTATTGTGAATTACCAAAGAGGTCCAATCACTGTTCAAATTTCATCCGACAAAACTGCGATCCCAGTTCGTTTCTTCCAGAGGAGCATCTAGGATGTGAGGGTGATAAAACGGCGTTTTGAGTTCCGGAAGGTTCATCTAATCGTCGCCAGGCAGCGCTGATGCCGTTTTATCACCCTCACATCCTAGATGCTCCTTTCTTCCAGTTGTTGTATTCAGGTTTGACTCCTTGTTCCTTAGCAACTAGTAGTCAAATTTCCCACGAGAAAGTCCCTATTTCTTCGAATCGAGTGTAAAGCTTTTATTTCTTCCAAATAAACTTGATTGTGAAGGTAATTATGTTGTAGGTACCTATGGTTGGTAGGTTAAAAAAATAGTGAAAATGGCAAAGTTGTGATCTATACACGAAAATAATAACCTTCGTGAAATAATTTGCGGGTTTTACCTTGAATTGTTTAATAAGATGACTGTTTATATACTTTAAAAAAAATTCTGGTCACCGTACCTGTAGTCAAAGGTTCTATGGGTCATTTAGTGAAACTGTGATCCATTTTAATCCATCTACCTTCACATGCATACCCGCAGACGTTCATCCATGAATTTCTCTTGAGCTTCGGTTCAAAATGATCTGAAACGGATTTTATCGTGTCGTTTTATGTTTCAGTTGTGACAAAAATCAATTTTTTCTTAGAGAGGTCCATCGTAACAATTGTACGAACAATGTTGAACTAGGGTTAATATCTATAGCCCATGATGTGGAAAAACCTTGATAATTCTAATTGATACTTGATCTTTATCTACCTACGAAACCAGGAGTTTTCAATGGGATAAGTATTCGAGTAATTTTGGAGTTCAGAGCGATTGATTCAGTTGGCAGTACGAACGACGGAGATCTGCGTTTAGCGGTGCTTTCATTGCTGTTCTCAAACTAGTCTGAATGAAGCGTTTCAAGTTGGCGAGGGGGAAAGGATATTGTTGGAACGCGTTTCGAAGTTACGGTGAAAACCAGCTCTAAAAGGAAAGCTTCCAGAGGTGGGAAGAAGTTTGGGTTTCAATATCCCATAGAGTAGGTACATCAAGCTACCTGCTGGAACTTCTGATATTGAAGAAGTTGTCGAGAAACATGAAGCCAGAGGAAATCCTGTCTTCGAGAATGCCACTCTTTTACAGTTTCCTCGAGTAAGTTAATTACTCCTTCCTTTAAAAAAAGTTGGCTTCCTTTGGTTTCAAGCATGGTTCGGATCTAGCTTACAAGTTCTGGAATCTTTGAAAAGGCGATGAACAAACATTTCGGAGCAGCCCGGAAAAAGGTTTGACGTAAGTACCTATTTACCTTGATGAATTTCTCCAGAATGATATGACCGTACTACTTACTCTCAGGTAACTAATGGAACCATTATCGAATTTGGACAAGACACAAGTTATTAATAAACCTACCGAAGTGTTAAAGTACCCTGAATGTGGTAAACGAGCTTAACTTCTTGTATGCGGAATCCTTCTAGTACGGGCACCCATATCCTGGATTAAGGTTGTTGGCTACCCTCCCAGAAGGATCATAATCAAATGGATCATTTCGCACATCACTACCCGTTCCATAACTTCCCTGGATTGGAATTAACGCACAGCCTTGCTGTTCCAGAGTCTACAAAGGTGACTATGCCATAACTGTGTTATTTCAAGAGAGGTATGGTACTACACTCCTGCTCGAAATTAGAGCACCACTATCAATTTTTTCGTTTATCTCTTTTCTTCTTCCCTTATAAATTTTGTATCCTGGACTGTCCACCAAGGAGCCTAAACATGAATCCGATAGAGCATGTTTGGGACACGCTGAAAAGAAGAATTCGAGCCAGAGATCCACCATCAGACAATCTTCAGCAGCTGGAAACAGCAGGAATGGGACAATATCCCCAGGAAGGTATCCAAAACTTGATTAGAGGTATGGGTCGATAGCTCCAAGCCCTCATCCTAGCTAGAGGAGGTAATACCAAGTATTGAAAAGCTAAACTGGCATAATTCAAACCTTTTTATCACATTTTCAAATTTTATAATTTTACCACAAGAAGTAATTTTTTCTATAATTCATTAAAAACATTTTTTTTCTCGAATTTGTGCCTTTTTTTGGTTACCTTTTTCCTTCTGTGTTTGCAAACAATGTGTGCAAATAGATAAAAACTTGATTAAGGAAAAAAGAAGGGGACAAACAAAGAAATAGATGGTGGTGCTTTAATTTCGAGCAGGAGTATATTTTTATGAAATATCTCTATATGACGCCGAATAAGCCATAAACTTTTCACAACTCATCATGGTTGATCATGACGAGTGAAAACTTTCCTGATTTTGAACAATATTTCATTTAATTCAGTGGATAGGAATCTGCAAGGCTTTGAAAGCAAACTGTGACTTGGTTGTTATTTGCATCCAGACAAAACGTCATGGTTGAGATTTGTAACTTTACAAGCTTCCTAAGAAAACTTGTTCGTAGAAGGTAGGTACATGCAATATATCCGCATACTCCTAGAGTTTTTGTGCGTTATGCAAGCCCATAACGCAGCACGTGGTTTACCAACTCTTTCGCCATTAATATTCCGGGTAAACCCAGGGAGTTGTGGGTAGCTTCAGTAATAACGCCACCGCTCCCCTACGCCCTCAAAATTGCGCCCCCACAAGCTATATTGCTTTGATTTACAGGATGAGGTGAGATTGCAAGATGGAGAGGGTGGAAAAGAAGGGGAAGTGGAAGGATAGCACGTTCTTCCGCCCAGGTATCCCCAGAGGTAAAACGCTGAAGGATACAAAGGTAACGCCGAATGATATACGCGGACCTAGAAGAAAGAAACGTGGAAAAAGTCCTTCTTTTCTTTTTATTACGTTACCTTTAATATTGCTGTTGGGGGAAGCCGGAAGGAAAGAGTATAAGGAAAGAAGGGAAAATGCCAAAACTTCTGATGAAATCTCAGAAGAAAACCTCGGACATAGAGTTATTTTGTTTGGACTTTTTCCATAACTGACGTGACCCAAATCGACGACGCACCACTGCTTTCATCGATTCATCGTCCACACATTTTGCATTGGGACGACAATTTTTATGTTAAGTTTGTACCAAATCAATATAATCTGCACTCGTAAAATGAAGAGAAGAATTTCTAAAGTCCCTGAAATACTCACTCAGAATTTCCAGGTGTGAGACAAAATGAACAAGGTATGTTGCTAATCGCCCTTTAACAACAAGAAGATACGGTTGATGTTACATTACCTATTGGTGACCAAGCTATGAGCTCTCCATTCCACCTCTAATGATCCAGTAAGATTTATGTTTTCTTATTTCTGTAAACCCTTCAGGTTTTGGGGCTGAAAATTTCGGATGATAAGAGTTTATACGAAAAGATAAAGTAAGGGCGCAATCCTTATCTGCAAAGTTTCATTAGTGCGAACTTGAATTCTGTAGTCAAAAACGCAGCAAACTATTACATATGCGTTTATGATTTTACTACGTAGAATCCAAAACGCTGCAAATTATTGAGCAAAGGTTTTTTTTCTATATAGATCACTCGTCTGCAAAGAACCGAGCTTTGCCATTGTCACCACCGACCAACATGAAGAAAAACATCGATCGCATATTGGTCAGCTAAAATTTGAACGGAATTAGGCCTCTTCTGCGATTCACAATCGTGTTTCTGATTTATCGTAAGTCCAACCCGAACGATTTGTCCTACAGGGCTCCGCGTGGTCTCGAAAAATTCTAAAAATGCAATACTATCTTGAATTAAAGGAAAAACAATACCTTTATATCAACATTTTTCATGTTAGGGCGTTTTAAAAATGTCAAACCTTAAAAGTTACCTACATCAACCTAAAGCTTCGGGACACATCTGGACCCCAAATGGAGTCCACATACCAAATTTCATTCTAAATCAATAAATTCAATTTCATCTAAATCGGTCAATGGTAATTGAGGAAAGTGCCGCGTATGGTGGCCAAATTTTTCTTCGATTTTTGGATTCTACGTACCTTGAAACGTAAACCGACAAATCGGAGGAGGTCGGATCTCGGACCCTGATACCAAGAAGTCATATGGACATGACTGCTGAGTGCTGATACAATGCTGTGATGTAAATATTTATGTACAATACCATCAATTGTAGTGGTGAAGTATTTTTCCCAAATATAAATTGTTAATGGTAGGCCTACATATGTAGGCTCCATTTGGGGTCTAGTTGTGCCCGAAGATTTTGGTTGATATAGGTCACTTCTAAGGGTCAAAAAATGAATTTTGAAATTTCGAAAACTCAAAAAATGTTGATGTAAAGGTATTGTTTTTCCATCAATTCAAGATAGTATAGAAACTTTAGAATTTTTCGAGACCACGCGGAGCCCTGTACGACGAACCGTTCGCTCCCTACGAGAATTTAAGGGTTGGTCTTACGATAAATCAGAAACACGAGTGTGAATCATTAAAGAGGCCTAATCTCCGTTCAAATTTTAGTGAGCCAAAACGCGATCGCTGTTAGTTTCTTCGAGTTGTATTCAGTTTTGCTTCCTTAGCAACCAATAATAAAATTTCCCATAAGAAACTCCCTAAGTCTTCGAATTGGGTGTGAAGCGTTTATTTCGTCAAACTAAACTTGATTGTAAAGTAGGTAGGTAGTACCTATGATTTGTTGAAAAAATAGTGACAAAAATAGGGGGGGACTCTCAAGTGGCCCGGAGGCACCTCATGCCTGATGATAGTTAAGTTCACAATCAGCTCTCACTTAACTATGATTCATCGCTCAGCTATTTACTCATTTATTCAGTTATTTATTCAAATTTACTCATTCGCTTGTAAAATTTGAACTCTTGAAATTGACGAAAAAACAACAGTAATTATTCATTTACTAATTATATAATTAGTTGCTCTTGGGGGTTATACACATTTTGTTAATTGCTCAATTCCAAAGGTTTATTATTTTTAGTAATAAAAAACTGCTTCTGATTCACGGTGGTGAAATTCTCCGTTTGAACGACCTCTTCGTATCAGACCAGTGGAGGAGCAACCGTACGGTTTCTGTAGAAGTACGGCCTGTATGCGCTATTTGTTTGCTGCTGAAGAGTTTGACGTCTACAATAGGTACTTCAATTTTGGTAGGGAAAAGCTATGCCGGCATTTACTCGTCCGATTTCTCTATTGTTGAGGTTTTCCATTGCAATTCAATCCCTCACTTCCTCCACCTCTATTCTGTATTTTCCTATTGAGTTCACAACCGCTCCCAATGAAGACCTATAGGTATATCACGGACGCTTTACAAACATATAGGTACTTGCCTTTTTGCACGTTCATGCTTTGTTTGTTTGGAAAAAGTAGTTCATCCTCTGGTTTTCCTGCATCGTGGACAGACCCGCACTCCTCTCTGGATCCGAAAGTTCCGGGTAATTGGAGATAGACCCCCCATCTCCTGCCATCCTGTTTGTCAAACGCTCTGTCCGATCTCGATTGAACTTTTGGTTGCATACACCCTAATGAGCTCAAGGGAGGCCCGCCTAAAAGGACACCACTTTACTTTTGTTTACTTTGACCACTTTCTGACCAACGTTTCCCCTTCATTCAACCTCAAAAGCAAGTCTGCCTAAATCAACTACCGCGAGGTAACGAATTGGTCCCAACTTCATTTGGGATGTTCTAATTTCTCTCTGATTTTGCCTGATTAGTGCTGAAGTTGCTGTGGCTTGTAAAGGGTTTTGGAAGGGATTTGAGTGAACTTCTTATAAGTTCGGAGCTGGCACCAAAGTTTCTAGGCCATCGCAACCAGACTAGACTTCTAGACAGCGCCTCTAGTAAGTTATTATAATAATTTGAATGACAAAACTTTACCGCAAAACTGCTCGTTCCCCTGCTTCTTGAGACTTCAAGCCTTCTCCAGTGTGAATAACTCAACTTCTTCCCAGCTTCCCGGGCCCACTTCGCATCGATATTGCTCAACGTTGGTGTCTCGACTTGAAGTACTTATCGCACATACTCCGTTCGGATCTTTCAATAAAAACTTATTCTTGTGCGCATGAAACTTTGATTTTTCATGTCACTATACTGAACGACCCTAACATACAAGTTGTTAGAAGACATGTACTGAAGAACTTAGTAGAGCTTATGAAAACCAGTAGACCAGTCGTACCAGTAGTAGCTAACAGAAAAGCTAGATTAGAGCACAAAGATTGTAGCCATATAGACGAAAACATGGCTCATTTCATAGCTAGACACACTTAGAAGAAATTATTCTCAGGGGTGAAAGCCATATGATAAACCAATTTAATGGCACCTCTCAGCTTCATGAGTGCTATAATTCAGTAGGTACCTACTTACCTTGAAATCATTACCGTTCAAAAAACCAACCAAACGTTTTGGCCGTTTAAAGTTCGTGACTGGCGAAATTTGGACCAATTAAGAGAAATGATATCAGATAATTTATTCACTTTGCACCTAAAATACGAAACTATAATATTGTCTCATCGAGGTTTTGCACGATAGGTTGATTCCCTCATCGATCCGTCTGTGCAATAAAAGTTAGTTGATAAGTTAACAAATTCAGTGAAGGCACATAGGGTTGGATAGCTATCATGTTTGGAGGATGGTACCCCGGAAAACTTGTTTGCAACGTGGATCGAGAGGAAGGCTTTCAGAATGTACGTAGAACAAGATCCGAATAGTTTGGAAGGGAGAAGCGAGAAAAACAAAGAACACAGAGATAAAGCAAAATGAGTCGATTTCGTCACGTACCAGCTAGTCTTGTGAAGTAGACGCTCATCTCCTGAAATAATGTAGAAAATGGGCGAAGACGTCCATCGATGAGAGGTGTAGAACTTACCTATCTTGCTAGGTAAGTTCAGGTTTACTGAGAAATTGTAAATCATGAAGCAGTCATCATCACATTTCTTCACACCAAAATGAATATAATAAGCATAAGACGAAAGTGGAGAAAGGCGTGAAATGCAGTTCCGAGAGTTCAACTATATTTATTGAATTCATTGGTTGAAGACGATTGATGTATTGTATTCTATAAATAAGTATTGTATGAATTTATTTGTTCTGGTATAATAGAACAGTACAGCTGACGAATTCCAAAACATAAATAACGATTTTCAAGATCATATTGATATTTTTCCAAATTGTCCAACTCAATTGGAGAGATGCGATGTTTGGAATTAGATTGATGAATTTTTGCTTTCTTACAAGTACTGTGGCCTCTACTATGAATAAGCCCAAAGTATCCTCCAAACATTAGCGAAATAAAGCTTAGATATCGAGATATTGGTATTTAGGGGAAATCAAGTTTGCAAACCACTGAAATTTCGGGGGCTGCCTTTCTGATCCAGGAGAGCTGAGATTTGGAACCTACACAGAAAGACTACTCATTGGGAGAATTCAGTGCATATGCTTGCTAGCTTCCCTTCTATGTTTGATGTTAAGTGCTGTATTTTGGCACATGGCATTTCGGAGGTTGCTGTCAGTTATCGAATACAAAAAATCAGCCACGTAAGCGGAGAAACTTTCTCTCCTGGCAGACCTAGGAAAACGGCTCCTAGAGAGATTAACCAAACTCAAAGTTTTTATTAACTTACCTATTATTGGAATACCAACTAAACCCTCACAAGCTCTTCCTCCTTAAGGATACCTATCTCCCAGGAACAGCCTTGTCAACATTACTATAGGAAGATATCTGTACCAAAGGGGTTTTTCCCCCTTTCACCGTTTGATTTTCATTCTTAGGGGAGAGTTTTGACTCACTCCAATGACCTCATTTCTTGCCTCTTCTTTTTGAGGATAGTAGCTGTATATACAGTGACTGCTCTCCAGAACTTCTCCCTTTGCAGCATTCTTTTGACTAGTGTATTGGGTGCTATATTTCCTGGATTGTGCTGCAGCTGTCCTCATTCATGTTCCCATCTGGAGCAGACAAAGAAGGTGTTCGCAGTATCATCCTCTTCGTGCTGGCAATATCAGCATGTCGGATTCTGGACCAAACCGATCCTGTGGATGAAACCCTGAATGTAACCGTGTCCTGAGAGCAGAATGGTGGATTCCGTTTCACCATGCTTTCTATCAAGCCGCAGCCTCATTTCTCCAATCAAAAGCGCTGTCCAGCGTCCTCGTTCTTCTAACTGCTACCTTTCCTGTCGAATCTGTAGTGTCCGTTCTCACTCTTCCTTCTCAACATGGGATCTTCCTTCTTCATCCTGCATCTCATATATTGATCTTCGTTCCATGGCCATATCTGCAATGATAGAAATTCAGCAATCTGTTAATTGAAAGCATTTTTGCATCGTCAAAATAATGAATTTTTTGACTATTGAACTAGTGGAAAATTTTTGTAGAAGAACTTTTTCTCGTTCATACTGTTCCTAAATTTTTCAAAAAACATTTTCTTCGACATTAGGGAGCTCAATGAGATTTGGGAAGTTTTTTTTGAAAAGGAGGCCTTTGGCCGAAAGCTTGATTATGGTGGCTCAAATTCTATCCTGGGCGGGTGAGCGTTCTGGGCCATGAGTCGAAACAGATTCCGGTCCATAAATAGATTTTTACATTTTGCCTAGATTTTTTTTTTAATTTTTTTAAATATACATTTTTATTAATGAAATGGATAAAATACATCGGTTTGGAAAACTGAGAACTCTAAAATCCTATAAAATGTGGAGCATTTTTGCTCTCGATTAGTGAGCAAATGATGCCTTATTTCGGCCGGCATTCTGTATAATAATTCATCCTCCTCCTCCCATTTCTCTGTTATTTCTACCCTCGGCTTGAAATGGGTTAAATGTGAAAGGAGATTTGACAGTCTATGGCACGATGGAATGACAATGGCAAGGCTGAGTTCTTTGCAGACGAGTAATCAATGTAAAAAAATAAATAAACCTTTATGTAATAATATGCAGTGTTTTCAAGTCTCAAACCTTGACTCAAAAAACGGTAAGGCATCTATCCAATATGAAATTTGATGCTTTTTCCAACGGTATCCTCAAATTGTAATTATCACAGCAAATTAAAGGGGTTATGACCAATTTAATGGCGTAAGGTCGAAATCACGAAAAAAAGTTCAAAATTAAATAACTCGGAAATTGCCTTTTTTTTAAATTGCTACGATACATTTTTTGGTTGCAAAATATTTTTGTAGAATGCAAGTAGACCGTGACAAAAGCTGGGATACTTATCGTCCTATAAAGTCCTTGATTCTCAAAATGACTCAACCGTCACGAGATCACGCATACCCTTGCTTCACCGAGCATATTGGTTTTCCGCGATGCTTGCGAAGCGCAGAGATGTTAGTTTATCTGCCTGGGAAAGCTCAAGCACAGGACGAACGGCGAAGGGGTTGTAATAGACGGCGGCAGAGGACGGTTGACTGCCCTACCGTAACGAGAGGAACACAACAAGGGTCCTCCTCATCCCCGGTCCTACTTCAACCGCCAAACTCGAATCCACTTTACGCTCACGGATTCGACGATAACTTGGATTAGTCTCCCTCCCCTCACACGCAATTCGCCAAACTTCGACGAGCAGCGGAAGGGACTTACTTTGATAAGTAGTTGTCCTCTTCCTTCGAGAGCGGTAACTTGAATTTCGCGCTCAGAGCGAGAGGGTTCAGAGGAAAACCATGTCTCGTTTATCTCATTTCTCCGTTCCGAATATTGTTGTTATTATTATATCCACCCCCGACCCACCGAGCTAACCTCACCGGCAAGAACTGGGAGAGATTCCATCCCAACTCGCGGAGGGTAATTGCTTGCATTGTTACTCCGAGTTAACCTACGCGTACTCGCTAAAAGCTTCCCTGCTCGTCGAGTATCCAATTTCAAGCCGCTTGAATTATCATACATATTGTGTAGGAGTGTATTTCATCTCAGATATCCCATCTATAACATAGCAGGCAGGTATAACGTGTAGCACAGCTAAGCTTTATACTGACAGCATTCAAAGGTGCGAGCTAAACAAAAACATACGTTTTCGTCGTAAAAATTATATTCAGCCTAGTATTAAATGAATGGGGTTAGTTCCGCTAGTTATAAGAATATAACTATTATCTACGTACCGTATTGGAGAATCCGTCGTAACCAGCAAGTCGAGAACAGGAGGCGAGCGCTTTCGATGTAAGGATATCATCTTCAGGCCGTCGAGAGAGTAGGTACTAAAGTTTTTCAGTCAGTCGTTCTATTTATATAGTCTGGGTGAAAGGGAGGTGAAAGTATTAGAAAGGAAAGGGGCCACCTAGTAACGAGACCACGTGGTGAAAGGTTGTTTGTCTGTCATGTCAAGTGAAAGGAAGAGATAAAACTAATCCTATTCTCTTGACATGAACCTCCTCTCCAATACGGTACGTAGTTAATAATTCTATTCAGCCTAGGTTCAGAAAACTTAGATAGGTGGTCCGAGACGTGGTGCTGATCTACCTCAGAACACCCAACGACCAACTAATCAGTTATAGAAAGAACGTGGAACTGATGTCCTGACGAAACTTCCCGTTCTGTTCACAAGCCTGGACATAATTATATAGTTAGTGCTGCTGAAGAAATGTAGAGGCTACAGCTGTACTGTCAAGATGTGCGACTTCCTCAATTTAGAAACAGATGACTTTCCTCAATTTAGCATAGGTTCGGCAATCTTAGTAAGATAGTCGGTCGAGACTTAGTACTGAATGATCTACCTCAGGACACCCAACGACCAACTAATCAGCTATAGAAATAACGTGGAACTAATGTCCTGGCAAAACTTCTCGTTCTGTTCACAGGCCTGGAAATAATATATAGTTAGTGCTGCTGAAGAAATGTAGAGGCTACAGCTGTACTGTCAAGATGTGCGACTTCCTCAATTTAGAAACAGATGACTTTCCTCAATTTAGCATAGGTTCGGCAATCTTAGTAAGATAGTCGGTCGAGACTTAGTACTGAAGGATCTACCTCAGGACACCCAACGACCAACTTATCAGCTATAGAAATAACGTGGAACTAATGTCCTGGCAAAACTTCTCGTTCTGTTCACAGGCCTGGAAATAATATATAGTTAGTGCTGCTGAAGAAATGTAGAGTCTACAGCTGTACTGTCAAGATGTGCGAGTAACTCTTTCTCTATTTAGCATAGGTTTGGCAAACTTGAATGGGTAGTCTGTCGAGACTTAGTACTGAAGGATCTACCTCAGGACACCCAAAGGCCAACTAACCAGCTATAGAAAGAACGTGGAACTAATGTCCTGGCGAATCTCCCTGTTCTGTTCACAATTGAACCGTGGTGTCACCAGTGTCACCAAAAACATCTTGGAAATTCCACAGCTGTCCCAAGGTCTCTCCAGATTAACTAGATTTGAATTAAAATTTAAAAATTAACGAATAGAGCTAAATTTTTCGAACCATTTTCTTGTAAGTTAGTAAATCAAAACGCTGCAAATCATTGCCCAAAGGTTTATTATTTTCTGTATAGATCACCCTTCTGTACAGATCACTGGTTCTCCATCAATAGCACCTACCACCATCTGTA
The DNA here is from genome assembly GCA_009739505.2 of Apolygus lucorum. Classification (NCBI taxonomy): domain Eukaryota; kingdom Metazoa; phylum Arthropoda; class Insecta; order Hemiptera; family Miridae; genus Apolygus; species Apolygus lucorum. The sequence continues at coordinate 42,820,210 of CM019183.2, read as the reverse complement.
TTCTCCCTTGACCTTCCCTCTCAAATTTCAGCTTCCTGCGTTCAATAGGATTGAAAATGGCTTCGGAGCTCACTCAGCTGATCAGTGCTCTTCCAGGCGTCTCCAGCATTCGAGAAGATCTTCTTCACTCTTCAGATCACTGATCAGCTGAGAGAGCTCCGAAGCCATTCTATAATGTCACCGAAAACATCTCAGGAACTCCTCAGATGTCTCAAAGTGTCACCAAAATTAAATTACTATTTTAAATTCAATGGACAGCAGAATTGTTTGTGGGTCATTCGAAGTCTCAAAATAAAGTAATGACAAAAATTGACAAGGAAAACGATGAAAAAGTTTTCAAAATTTTTGTCATAGCATCATTTTTTGACTTTCAATAACTTACAAAAATTCAGCTCTGTCCATTAATTGCGATTCAAATCTAGTTAATCTGGTGACACCTTAGGACAGCTGTGAAGTTACTGAGATGTTTTCGGTGACCCTGGTGATACCATGGACCAAATAGGGTTAAAACTCAAGGAGGTCATCAAACTGACGCTCAGAACCATTAATAATAAGGTAGCGTAATGTTTCCAAGGGATTTTTTTTCAATTTTAGGATTAATAAATCATTTTTTATCACTCGAATTTCATTTTTTTCATTAGTTTAATTCGAAATAAGGAAGGATTTATTTGTTTTAGAAAGGGACACTGTTGGCTAAGCATAGGTACAGTTGATCAATGTCGATAGGTAGGTTCTTTCCGAATTCGAAGTCACTTCTTGAAATTGGCCCTCTGAAAGATATTTCTATTGATCTGACGTCGACCGACTGTGATCGTGGGCTGACCTTAACCGACGTAAACCTACCTTATCTTGGGGAAAATTAACCTTCCGCCATGTTTGAAATACTGATACCTCCACTGTGATTTACTGTAACGGCCTCCTCGCTCAAGTACCAACCAACTTGGGGAAAAAAGAAGGAAAAAAAACGACCAAACGAGCTGGAACAATAATGAACTTTCCTCAACCTCCAACTAATCCAAAGTTTTCTTGAGTTGTTGGATTCTAACCCTTAACGTTCACGACAAAAATAAGAAAATTGAGGTGAGAGAATACAATATTCGTAATAAAGTATATCTAACTATGGATAGGTAGACGATGTGCAATTGCTTAGTTCAATACAGGATAACTAAGGTACATAATTTGATAAATATAAGTGTTTCTAAAAATATGTTACGAAGTAATTTTCACAAAATACTACCTGCATAGGTACAACGAATACCTCTGGATCGTTGGCTGAAAAGATTACACCCAAGAAATTAAAACAACTGGACCTAATGCAAAGAAAACGACAGCAATCGTCTTGGAGCCTAAACCCAAGAATGATCCAAATTCGGGAGATGGTGGACTGGATCTGGGGAATTATCTTTCAAAGAAAGCACATACTATCTATCATTCATCTAACTAAACACTGAATCTAATAAGGACTGTCCTCGGACTAACCACACATTCACTCAAGAAAAAGACCAGACACTGAATCTAATGTAGTTCAAAAAGCTAAATGCGAGGGAAAGTTTCAATTTAGGACCATGATTTGTATTACCTGCTACAAGATTACACAGTTCCCCCTTCAAAAATGAATACTATATTAATTAGTAAAGTTCTAGATTTGAATATAAATATTACACGTCCCCCACGCACTTAGAAGACTTGTCCACCTATCACCTTCTTTCTATGAAGAAAACATCAATAACTTGAGTTTATTTATTTAACGAAAGTCTATTCAATTATGAAAGTTCATTAGGTTCTTTCCTCCTTGGAATTCGACTAATTTAGGTGGCTCGAAGATTGTCTGATAATTCAATAATGTTGCTGGTAATTTATATCAATTCTTCTCTAACGAAATTTTGAGTAGGAGTGTGAAGGGTGAATGCAGTGATTGAAGCTGATAAAACGAAGGGGAAGAGACAACGGAAGCAATGGCTGTTATATTGTTACGGATAGATACCCGACCACCAAAGTTGGGAGTTCTGGTTGCCTGCTCCGCGTTCCTCTTCGCCAGAAAGAAGCTTTTATTGCGCACAAGGGAGACATCTTCGGGAAGAGGGAAAACCGAGGATCACAATTCACTTCAACCATTTAACTTGTTCCAATCGAAACCAACCCTCCGACTTAAGGCTTCAGGAAATTGTAGAAGTTTCATTAGTCCTCGATCGCAGCTCGCAGTTTAATGATTATCTTGACGTCTTACGTCCCTTATGGAGAATCGTTTACACCGAGGGAGTCCTCTTCCATGGTAGTGTACCCTCGACTGTATTATCTGCATGAATTCACGGTGACGGTCCATTGGAAAAGTGAGAAACCTAATGTAAATGAATACCTAATGAACTTGCTAGGTCGTAAGCAACTTGAATGATATTTTAGTATACAGGGTGTCCCATAAGTTATCCACCAAACTTCGGGACTGGTTTCTACAACTAATTTGCAACAAAAAATGTCTCAACAATTATCTTTTAACCCTTCACTGGTAGACCCCGGAGCGCGGCGCTCCTCCAGCACATTTTTCAAATACTATGGTTCACAGTGGCTATCCTGAGGGCTGTGATTCACAGTTCCCTCCTAGAAACCACCTCTACGCAGGACCGTACCCTCCACTCTGTCCCCAAAACCGCTCAAGGTTAGTGAGAATCGGTTTCTTGCACTAAAACGTGAATGTGTCAGATCGCTCTTAAGTCTGAGCGCTCTTCTGATCCCAAGAAATGGCTTCAGTGGTCTGAGGAAGATTCTGACGATATGGCAGAACGTACATCTGACTGAAACGGCTTTGATTAGTTAAATTTTGATTGCTCAGTTATTTGTATTTCAGAGTTGAGCAAAACCTATTTTTACCAATACGTATTTCTGAGTTCAATAAAAAAAACTTTTTTACCAATATGTTTTTTATTGAACATTTTTAGATACACCAGGAGATGAGTTGAGTATCTCACTCTGACCAAAAACAATTAAAAAACATGATAAATATTGATTTTTTCGGGAGGAAGTACCGAAAGAGCGCCGCGCTCCTGGGTCTACCTTTTGCGAGATGAGATTAGGTCTACCACTGGAGGGTTAACCCTTAAAATCCGACTTTTTTTACTTTCAAGATTTTTTCGTGTTTTCGACCTTACACCATTTAAACGGTCAAAACTCACTTAGTCAAAAGGGCCAGAGGGGATCAAAAGCTTAAAAACTGCTCCATTTCATCAGCTTTCCAACGTTATAACTAAAAAATATTTTACAATCGAATTTAAGGGAGAAATTTCAGTTTGAACGCGGAAGAACGTGCATTTTTTCGCGTTCAAACAGAAATTACTCCCTTAAATTCGATTGTAACATATTTTTTGGTTATAACGTTGGAAAGCTGATGAAATGGAGCAGTTTTTAAGCTTTTGAGCCCCTCTGGCTTTTGACTCTCTTTCCAACGGTATTCTTATTTTCAATTTTTGAGTGTAAATTAAGGGAGTTATTACCGTTTAAATGGTGTAAGGTCGAAAACACGAAAAAATCTCAGAAGTGAAAAAAAGGTGGGATTTTAAGGGGGTTGAAAGAGAATTGCATTGAGACATTTTTTGTTGCAAATTAGTTGTAAAAACTACTACCGAAGTTTGGTGGATAACTTATGGGACACCCTGTATACAGGGTGCAATCTACATTTCATCCTGTACTTATACTGAACAATTTATTTCGCTGAATAAGCGTGAAAAAAGTAAAAATCATGTATCTTTCAAGGTAAAAAGTTAACAACACTCACAGAACGCGACTTGTGCATTTTTCGTACATTTAGAGCGCGGATAAGCACATTTTTGTGCACTAAAAAGTCAAGTGACGGGTGAAGCTTATCGTGGAATCAAAACAGTATTTTAAAATCCAAGATCTACCATACCAACATATGCGGACTAGATAGATTTACACGTCAAACAAACACAAAAGGTGGCACCACTATTAGGTCCATGGTGGTACATTCATGGAAATTCGGAGGTATAGTGAGAATTTTTCCTCTATTTCAAAGCTTGGGGACAGTTAGTAAGCAGTAATGGAACCGAAATATTGAAAATTTGGATATTTTGTGAATATTATGCCTCCACTCGCCCCCTCCCCTTACGAACTTTAATAATCTGGTGAAATCATGTACAACTCGGAAGTTACTTGAGTCAAGCAAAAAAAGGCAAATCGGTTGGAAATTGAGGCCTGGGCAGAGTTAACAAGATTATGCCCGCAAACGCACGTTTTTTGAGCATTAACCCACCCATAAAGGGCAAATATCGAAATTCCGACGATGTAGTGCACAACTAGATAGTTTTCAGCGTCGAACAAAAAAAAAGACCAGGAAAATCGGTTGAGAACTAAGGCCTGGGCAGACGACACATTATTTTGTCACACACACACTCACAGACATACACCTATGGTTTTTTTCGTGGATTTGGATTCAGAATGGTCTAAAACGGATAACTGTGTGGTTAATTTTTTTCTCTGTTGAGTTTTGTCCTACTTTACCCCAGATCGATCGCATAAGGACGCCCAAGTCTTACTGTGGGACGTCCTAAACACCCACGAAATATGCGGTTTATGGTGTCCTGGCACCATGGTGGCAGCACCATTAGCTCCATGGAAATAATAGTGGTGCCACAGAGAAAAATTCATGAAAATCCGGAGGTATAATGAGAATTTTTCCTCAATTTCAAAGTTTGGGTACAAATTAGCAAGCTGTAAAGGAACCGAAATATTGAAAAATCGGATATTTTGTGAATATTAACCCCCCACTCGCCCCCTCCCCGTGCTAATTTTGATGCTATGGTGTGCAATTTGAGAGATTTTTGAGACGAACAAAAAAGAAACACGCAAATCGGTCGAAAATTGAGGCCTGGGCACAGTTTACAAGATCATGCCCGCAAACGCAAGGTTTTTTAAGCATTAACCCCCCCTTTCCCCCCTTAAAAGGCAAAATTCGAAATTCCGGCGGCGTAGTGCACAACTAGATAGTTTTCCGCGTCGAACAAAAAAAGAACCAGGAAAATCGGTTGAGAACTAAGGCCTGGGCAGACAAGATTTTGTCATACACACACACCCACAAACATTCACCTATGGTTTTTTTTCGCGGATAAGGATTCAGAGAGGTCTAAAACCGATTAGTGTGTGGTTATATTTTTTTCTGTTGAGTTTTGTCCTACCTACTTTACCACAGATCAATTGCATAAAGACGCCCAAGTTTTACTGTGGAAGAAAAAACGAAGAGAGTTTAAGTTCGCGGAACTTCTTGTATATTTTACTACCAGAGGGAGCGCAATTACACTAATCGGGAAATAAGAACAATCGTAACACAATAGGTAACTAGGCAGTTATATTCTAATTATTGCTCGATATTCGTTGAAACCTCTGTCATTTCGACTGATATGAAAGTATGCCTACCAAAATCAGACAGAACGAGTGAGGAAGGTAAGTAATAAGTACAAGTTATGTTGCCTTTTGCAATTTCCCGTAGTAAAAGCCAGACGCCTATTCGTGAGCAACCAAATATCATAACATGGCTTCCACGAGATCTGCAGATTCAAAGCGATACCAAGGCGATGTGATGTTAAACATTCCCGAATAAATTAACCCCCACAGAATAAATTAACGGAAGGGCTCTCTTATGAATTGCGCCGGGACTCCAGTTTGGAGTAGGTAATAGCATTCCAATGTTGACCGATTAAAGGAAATCTCTTTGATGTTGAGTCCTCAATTGGCTGCGGTTTCTCTGTCGGGAATACCACCGAGAGGAGGCGAACTGTTTCTACCTCAGGGCGATCAAGTTGAAACCGACAACGCTGACAATCGGTACGTGCCGTAAACCAGGACAACGAAAATGTAATGTAAATTGAAAGTGCAGTTTGCTGAACATTTTTTCGAAATTGAATGCAACAAGAGAAATAATTGGTAACAACAAACGTACAGATACGTAGCTAATAGTAGGTAAAGAAGGTAGGAAAAAATATATATACATTTAAAAAAAATTTAATTTACAGTTACAAAAAAGAGAAAATATTTACAAAAAAGAAGAGAAGAAAAAAGGGTTGATAAATCAATCGACCTGGAGACTTAGTCCAGCCAAAAAACATTCCACCTTGCATGGTCGAGGGTGGACGGTTTTTTGTTTATTACTCGTATTTCCAAACTTTTGGAATAGACCAAGAAAAAAATTTAACCCGCCCTCAAAATTTGTTGGTTTACGTTTCAAGGTAAGTACCGACGTAAAATCCGAAAATCGAAAAAAAAGTTTGCCATCCGACCTGCTGCACTTTCCTCAATTTCCATGGACCGATTTTGATGAAATACTAATATTACTAATTTATTTTTAATATTATTATTTTATCATTCTTAATTAATTATTATGTGATAACAATAATAATTACCGAATAACACAAAGACTACGAGACAACCATAACTCATGTGCCTAATAGGGTGTGCGCCTGGATAGGAAAAACTGTTTATTGTTATTTTTAATCTAAGGTAGACTTCATTTTAAGAATTTTTAAAATTTCGACCGTTTATGACGTCACAGTGGGCTGGGGGGTCCCGCCCAGGCGAAAGGGGCGCGTGACGTCATAAAAGGTCGAAACTTTGAAAAATCATAGAAACAGATCTACTCACGCTAGAAGGTCGCGGTTGGTACCAAAATTCTCAGGATGTAGTCTACTTTCGATTAAAAATCTTAAAAAAATCAAGGCGCACCCCCCATTTGGTAAAATCCCCTGCGTCCCGATTCTCAGTTCCGAAATCCGAATAGTTCAGAAGAAACGAACGAGAGTAGTCGAGTAAATACGAAATGTCGTCACAGCTGAAGATTCGGTCATAATGTAATTTTTCGTTAAGCACTTTGTTTCAACTATGACTAGAATACCTAAGAAATAGAAGAAATGAAAGTGGCACGCCAATTCCCCAAAGTTGACAATAGCAAACAACTTACCTGCTTCCTTCGAGAAGAATGGTCATATCTACAACTCTCTTCTCTTGCACGTTTGAGCTCCCAAATTATAGATGTAGGTAAATCTACCTACAATAAGTAGGTAAGTGAATATAACGTTCCTAAATCGTTGAAATGCCCAGATAATAATACAAATAACGAGACAAATAGGTAGCGTATATCTTCATTACAAATACTTTTCCGTGTTAGAAAGGGGGAGAAATTTTAAATGAATAAGTCTTGGGTTTTCCTAAATTTTAATCATACCTTTATTTTTTAACAATTAAATCAAATCTAGATTTTCAGTCAAGGTAGAAACAAGGTAAAAAAGAAATTAAAAAGTAAGAGTCTCTACTGACGTCTGTCAGGAGTAATGAACACAAGGGCTAGATAATTGGAGGGAAACGTCAGACAGAAAAGTGATAATGATGTTACTTGAAACGAAACATCTGAAATTCATGAAAGTTTTGATGAAAAAATGACGAAAATGATATGGTGACAGTGTTACTGCACTTTGGGATCTGGGGAGTAAGGGCAGCCCAAAAATTGATCGGAAATCCTTCCTCCCTCGCGGAGCCCGCTGAGGAACGCTCCATGGACGGTGGCTGGGTAGTTCCTGATGGTGTGTTCTCCTGCGAACAGAAAGAATGAGAAGCTTAGAGTTGTCAACAACACTATTACATAAATGTTTGTATTCGCTATGGTGCCCAGTTCTGGGGTTTCTGGTTGAAGTACCTATTGAAAAATTATTTGTGCTGCCCAGAAAAACTCCAAAATACGTTTTGTACGTTAAGAATGGCCTGGAGCCCCTTAATATCTTCCATAAACATTCAGATCGACTGCCTGGCCAACATACTGAAGTACTCTACGCTATCCTATTGTCATTGCACAGGAGCTGATAGTTGGGGTTCAATTAATACCAGGAATTGACAGAAAAGTATGGAAAAAGGCTGGAGCAGCAGTGGGTCCAGGAAATGAGACGTGCATGAAGACAGTAGGAGAGATAAGACAGTCAGCTTACTATAAATGAGGAATTTCACCATGTCGTAATTTCCTATTTTTGACCCCAAAATCGGATTCAGCACCTCGAAAAACCTCCTACGGCAAACTTTCAGCACGAACTTCCTAATTTACGAATAAACAAAACAGTGTAGAAAATACGAATGTTTAAAAAAAACGGGAAAATGACGTCATCCTGGAATAGTTCATTTACGGCCGCTTGAAGCACTGAGATCGAGAAATCTATAGTCCCCAGATGCAAAATTTCACGAAACAGTAAAGTTCGAAATCGAAAAACTGAAGAAAAAAATAGAAAAAGCAAGATGGGGAAAATTAGGTTTCCCCTGTTTTTGTTTGATAACTTTTCTCTTAGAAAATACGATTTCGTCATACCAATTTTTGATACCAAAAATTTTGATTGTCTCCCAAAATTAACAGGAGACTTATTATCCGAAATCAGCGCGATTTGCATCTATCCCACACCATTAACTCTTCAGGAAAAATGCAAACAGAATTCGGTGAAATTCCTCATTATACGCTGCATTTGACTATTGTGTGACAAGAGGAAGACAATATCTACCTAGCATTTCAAGTTTTTACCAACATAAGAACCGTATAGAGCAAGAACGGAAATGATGGAATTAAATAGTTCATCATTCAATTGGTACGATACATAACAACTAAAATAAACACTTCTGATAAATCAATGATACTTTATTACAAAATAGCGATGACCGTGCAGGATAGAAATCCAGTAGACCGAAATGATCTAGGTGAAACAAATGGTGAGAGGGATGGACCTTGTATTGGCCAATGTATCCTCAAGGAGCATTCCAAAATGATATTGAAATCAAACTCGAATATACGTAATTCTTTGGAAATTGGATACTTAAAGTATGTGAGCAGATTTTTGAATCTCCAGAAAAAAGAAAAAACGTCTGCCAAGTTGGGTGGGCAGTATAGCTTCCTCACTCATTGTAACATGGACGTATAGAATCAGTTGGCGAAAAAATTATGATTCTTTATTTAGCGGTCCACTGTCTAGGACCTAACCCACACAATCCCTGAAAATTTCATCGAAATTGGTTGAATAGTTGCGGAGTTTTGGTTGTAACAATAAATTTAAAGTTCGCGCATGCGCAGCGGCTATTGCTTGACCAATTTGATTGAAACTTATAGGGTGTCTCTGAGAAGTTAGTCCCTAACTAACCTCCAAATTTGAGCAAAATCGGTTCATTAGAAACCGAGAAACCGAGGTTCCAGGAAATTCACTTTTGCGCATGCGCACTCGCTCCTATTGGTCCGAAGGTGCTGAAATTAATAGGGGACCGTCTAGGACCTAACCCGCACAATCCCTGAAAATTTCATCAAAATCGGACCACAGGTTAGTATAGTTTTGCCCGGGACAAGGATTGACCACAGACAGACAGACCGACTGACAGACAGACAGACAGACAGACACGGAACCAAAATTGTTTGGGAAGCTCTAAAACGCAAAAAGCAACTGGAAATTTTGATTTTGGAGGACATTTTTTTTTTCACTTCTTTCACGAATACAAAGCTTCCCTACCTTCGGTAGTGAGGAAGCAAAAAATAGCTAACTACTGCAAAGTAGTGCATGAAGACACCGAATGGTGATAGTGTTGGAACAAATAAAAGGATTGGGACAGGCTTACGACTGTTAATGAAGAAAGAGGACAAGTAAGTCCCAAGTCAAGAAAATGCTGCAAATTATTACACAAAGGTTTATTATTTTTCTATACAGATCACTCGTCTGCAAAGAACACGACTTTGCCATTGTTACCACGAACTAACTTGAAGAAAAACATCGATCGCATTTCGGTCAGCTAACATTTGAACGGAGATTAGACCTCTTTTGCGATTCACACTCGTGTTTCTGATTTATCGTAAGTCCAACCCTTAAATTCTCGTAGGGAGCGAACGGTTTGTCCTACAGGGCTCCGAGTGGCCTCAAAATATTCTAAAAATTCTATACTATCTTAAATTGACGGAAAACCAATACCTTTATATCAAAACGTTTTGAGCTAGGGCGTTTTCAAAATTTAAAAATTCATTTTTCGACCCTTAGAAGTGACCTACATTAACCAAAATCTTCGGGGCACAACTAGACCCCAAATGGAGCCTACATACCAAATTTCATAAAAATCGGTCAATGCTAAGTGAGGAAAGTGACGCGTACGGCGTAAGGACGGCCAAATTTTTATTCGATTTTTGGATTCTACGAACCTTGAAACGTAAACCAACAAATTTTGAGGGGGTTAAAAAAAATTTCTTGGTCGATTCCAAAGGGTCAATATTGAAAATAATAAACCAAAAAGCTGAGCTTTTGATTAAATTCAGGAAAATTTACTGGCTGATGGGCCGACGATCAAAATTGTCAGTCCACAATAAGCTTAGGTATACTGTACAAGCAAGTCTAGACTTTGGTGCGCAACTGTGGGGGTGCACGGCCCAGAGCAACCAAAGTTAATTCATTCTGTGCTTCCAGAATAATGCCATGCGATGCAGCATTGATGTATACAGACACTTTAGAAATGACTGACTTCACTTCTAGCTGCAGATTGAATCTGTAAATTAGGTCATTTGCAGCCAAGCCATGAATCACCTTTTGAGGCTTCCAGATCATGTAAATGAGGATGTCGACCAGCTTCTCAACACAGATGATCTGCATAGATTTGAGGGGGTCTCAGTCGGTCGACGTTCATTCCTCGTTCCGAGTTAGTATTTAGCCAAATCGAAGCGGCAAAAAGTTAGAAAGTTGTACTTAAATTGGAAAATTTGAAGGATTTTAGAAATTCATTAGAGCACGGACCTAGGGAATTAAAAAACTGAAATATTGCCGCTGGAAACATCAAAATCGAACAATAATTGCCAGAGAAAAATGGAAAAAACCGTTAATTCAGTTATGTTTTTACCATAAAATGTAGCTAAACTTGAAATTTTCAAGAATTTTAGAAATTCATTGGTGCATGGGTCTTGGGAATTAAAAAGCTAATGTATTGCCGCTGGAATCGTCAAAATCGAACTATAATTGCCAGAGAAATATGGGAAAAACCGTTCTCGGTAGTTTTTCCCATTTTTCTTTGGCAATTATTGTTCGATTTTGATGATTCCAGTGACAATATTTCAGTTATTCAATTCACTAGGGCCGTGCACTAACGAATTTTTAAAATCCTTTGAAATTTCCAATTTAAGTAGAACTTATTACGTGTTTGCCCCTCCGATTTGGCCAAATACTAAGAACGGACGGTGACCGACTGAGACCCCCAAGAGAAGAAGAAGAACCAAACCACACGAACTAATTGTGAGCATCATGAAGTGCAAATTTCAGATAATACGAACTAAGTGAAGTATCTTAGTTTTCTTAACGTACACCAACTATGTATTAGAAACATATTGTTTAGTAATGCATGCATTCCAGGGGACGTCCCATTGGATATGCATTAGATCAGTTCAACCAGTTGTTAAGTGATAAAACTGTTTCACTCGATGTAATTTATTTATTACTTTAGGCAAGAAATACTGACCCTTCCCCACCACCTTTATCCACCTTAACATTTCTAGCGGCATGGGAGCCTCGAATCTGAAGAGCATTTTAAAATCCATGATCTACGATACCCAACATGCGAATTCGAGTTCACCCCCACCCCCACCACCACCCCAACGCCAACAATGGTGCCAGTCTGGCACCAAAGCGGAAATACCTCGTAACATTGAACTTTCATCTGTTAGTTTTGGTAGGCAGTCCGTCGAAGTTCACATCCGTATTCAAGGTGAAACACAGAAAAAAACACGAAATGCAACACACAACACGAAACAATAAATAATGTCCTGGCACCATGGTGGCACCACTATTAGTTCCATGGTGGTACAGAGAATAATTCATGAAAATCCGGAGGTAAATGAGAATTTTTCCTCAATTTCAAAGCTTGGGTACAATTAGTAAGTAGTAAAGGAACCGAAATATTGAAAAATCGGATATTTTTTTAATATTATCCCCCACTCACCCCCTCCCCTTGCGAATTTTGGTACTCTGGTAAAATCATGTACAACTCGGAAGTTATTTGAGTCAAACAAAAGAAGAAACACGCAAATCGGTTGGAAATTGAGGCCTGGGCAGAGTTTACAAGATTATGCACGCAAACGCACGTTTTTTAAGCATTAACCCCCCCCCCCCACCTTTCCCCTCTTAAAAAGCAAAATCCGAAATTTCGGCGACGTATTGCACAACTAGATAGTATTCCGCGTCAATCGAAAAAAGAACCACGAAAATCGTTTGAGAACTAAGGCCTGGGCAGAGTACACAAGATTATGCCCAAAAACGCACGTTTTTCGAGCATTAACCCCCCCTTTCCTCCCCTTAAAAGGCAAAATTCGAAATTCCGGCGACGTAGTGCACAACTAGATAGTTTTCCGCGACGAACAAAAAAAGAACCAGGAAAATCGGTTGAGCACTAAGGCCTGGGCAGAGTACACAAGATTTTGTTACACACACACACACACACAGACATACACCTATGGTTTTTTTCGCGGATTTGGATTCAGAATAGTCTAAAACGGATTACTGTGTGGTTATTTTCTTTTCTGTTGAGTGTTGTCCAACTTTACCCCAGATCGATCGCATAAGGACGGCCAAGACTTACTGTGGGACGTCCTAAAAATGCTGCTTATAAGTTGGTGCAATAAAACAAGCCAAAAAAGGGACAAAAACAGATTTTAAAATCTCCAGAAAAAATTAGCAAACAACTGCAAAGTAATACATGAAAACACCGAATGGTGATAGTGTAGGAGCAAATAAAAGGATTGGGACAGGCGTAAGATTGTCGATAAAGGAAGAGGAAAAGCAAACGGGTGGAAACTGGAAACTTCACTCCCATTTGGGGGAAAGCACACGTTCGGAGCGGACGGTTTTTGTGTGCCGCCGCCTCCATCCAATCCACCCCATGGAATCATCAGTATTCAGACAACGGAACCTCTTGCTTTGATCACAAGAGCTCTAATACCCTTCTCGTTACACCTTCACATCCCTCCTCTCATGAATTCTTCAAATAGGAAAAAAATACCCGCTGTTACAAGGGCTGAGCCCTCTGACGGAACTCTCGTGTTGTCTTGAGGAGAAATAATACGGGGGTAGGTTGATACGAGTCAGGACCAATATGAGTAAGAACAGTAAAATACCTTCGGTTTTACGCCAAGGGTGTTGGAGTTTCGATTGTTCCAGAACCCCAATACGGGGAGAAATTCCGAGGGAGCCCTCCTTGAAGGAAATAAGGAATTTATTGATTGAAGAAGAATAAGGAGCCTAGATGGAAGGGAGACCCTGGCGTTATGTTTCCCAAAAAGAGGGGTCCCCTACAAAGCTTGGGTCAGCATATCCCGTTCCTACGTAACTAGGCGTTTTTCTTTTTTGTCCTCCCTTCGGAAAACCCGGTTTTCGGTCAAGGTTTCCATGCATAATTTATGTAGTTTTCTCCCAGAGGGCGGTTGCCTGGCTTCAACCTCATTGGGTGACAAAAGGCTTTTGTTGAAATGCTAGCGAGGCTCAATGGAGCGAACCCCTTTGAGTATCTCAATAAGACTAGATTTTACGAAGGGAAACACATTTCCGTTCTGAGAGTCTAAAGAACAGAAAAAAGGGTGCCTCAATAAAATAATCTGCCGTGCTAAGCCAGAAAGTCGAAATGTGAAAACTTGACCAAATTGAGTTATTAAAACTCAGTGGTTTTGGGGGTCGATTTCTATCGATTTTCGAAGTTTTAGAGTCGTATCTCCACTAGAAATGCCTCAAATAAGCCTCCCGATTTTCGCATTACGGCGTGTTAACTTGATTCTGCTAAGTAAAAAGTCGTATCAGAGAGATTCAGAAGAAGAAAACTCGTATCTTGACAATGATACGGGAATCGGCCTTAGTATTTCGACGAGACGACTTCTTGCATTCTGAATCGGCATGATACGACTTTTTGCCTCTGAAAACTCAGAATTTAGTGGAGACTTTACTTTTAAGCTTTACTTGAATAAACGTTTAAATTTATTGTTTCAGCTGTTTTTTTTTTAAGCTCTGAGCACAGATAATCAGATACGATTGACTTTGAGCCAAGAAGGATGACAAAATAATCAAGGTGAAATGGTTTCTTGATTTAAACATAATTAGAAAGTTTCTGGAATTAAAATGTGGTCAGCATTCCAAAGTCTCATGGTTGCATATTCAGAACAGAATAGTCGTAACTTCGGGTTTACGAGAGCGTAAACTCGCATCATCGTTTTTTGACAATTTAAAGTCAAAAATGTTTAATTTTGACTACAGAAATCGATTCGGCTACTAACTTTTTTTCAGAAAACCTTTATTTGTAGTAAAAGGAGGAAAAATAGTCCCTTGAAAGAGTTATTTCGCTACAAACCCTACTATCGATATTATCGGTCGTTTTCCCGAAAGTTGGGTGAAGTCAAGACAAGACTTTCTGGCTTAAGTAGCCCATTCACTGTGCGTTTCGGTGGACGTGAGGCGAGGCCTCAGGTACTCCCGGCGTCACTGCAAGAGTTCATTTAGTTCAACTTTGCTGCCAAAACTACCTGGCCCCGCAGCCTGGCTGACCTGCCGCCACAGTGATCCATAATCGTCAAAGAGCTCTCAAAACTGATCATTATCATATCCACTATAGAGTTATTGATAAGTCGATCAAATTTTATCAAAGTTAAACATTTTTAAAATGCTTTTTAGATTAATTCCTAAGGACAATCATTCTATTTTAAAATCTTGTAAACCTAATCTCTTTTCACCAAATCTACCTCCATGACCTCAAGGGCAGCTGCATCTTTAATTTCCATTGAGTAGTAGGTGTAATCGTCATTTGACTGTCCATGATTCTCAACTTCCGATGACGATTCGAAGAAAACTCGGCGCTTTGCGCCTCGGCGGGGGGCTCCGCCCCCCTGCACCCCCCGGTTTATTTCTTTTTCCATACTCTGTATGAAATCATAGGAACACAGAATGTGTTTTTGCGATGCTAGTCATCCGTTAAATAAAAAACAACAATAATAAATGGGGAGTCTTTGGCAATAATAAAATAAATAATTGTTAGACATTTAATTTGGTCTAAAACCCTATAAATGTTATATAAATAAATATGTAACTACAAGAAAAATACTATATAAATTGAGAGCTTTCCAACGAATGGTGAACAATTTCTGTGCAATGAACACTGCGGGAGTTCTATTTCCTTACCAACGGCTTGGTTGCACGTGAAAATCATTATAAAAGGCGCGTAACGGTTTTTTCTGTCGTTTTTTCGTGACGATTTTTTTCGGTAGGTCATCGCAAAAACACATTCTGTGTTAAAATAAATAAATAAATTGTCCTTCGAACATTCAATCAAACCAAAAAACAACCTAGTCGGTCTGAACAAGTAAAATTGAAGTAACGATTTTGGTAAATTAGGATTTTGGACATTTTCTTCATTTCTAGTAGTTTAATAATTAACCACCGTCCTGTAATGATCAGTGAGTTCGAGCCTAAAACTCAAAACTTGCAATCTCAGGAGGTATCTAACACATAATTAAGGCCGACGTGTTTGGAGAAAATACTTCGAAAAATCAAGAACAAATTATCTCTGTGAGGACGACCGATACTGCTCAAAAAATGCGTCAAAAACACGGGAGGACTACGTACTTGCAGGAGGTGCGGCCAGGCGTCGGCACTACCTCAACCATTCACTTGTTTTCCGAGGGCAGCTCTGACCGCAATTTTCGAGCATGTTCGATTGCCTGCCGCGCGGCGGATGTCCGCCAGACCTCTGAGAGGTCACCTCTCATTTTTGCTAACCATTCCCAGGTAATAGTTTTTTTTAAATTAAGGTAGTAGTTTTCGCCTCTGAGGGCTGGCGGCTGCGCGGCGTGCCCGCCAGACCTCCAGGAGAATGAGCCTCTTTAGCACGGCAGTAAACCAAAATTCTTTTACAGTGATAAGGCGGTACGACGAAGGCTATCGATATTCAACCACTGAAAGAAACTAAAGATTAAAAAAAAGTCTGCCAATAGCTTCCTCTGATCCAAAACACAATTAAAAAGTTTCAGATGCATGCGAAATCAGCTAAACTATCCCGAAGAACCCTTCAAAGTAGATAGAAACAACAAACTACCTATATTATGCTTGTTACTAGAGTTTCTATCTACTAAGACTTGAAATATTGCACTAATTATTATATTTATATCGTAATTTCAAAGGGATGTTAAGCCTAAATGGACCATGGTGTCACTGGTGTCACCGAAACATCGGTATTTCACCGCTGTCCGAAAATATAACCGGAGTAACCAAAATTAATTTGTAATTTTAAAATTGATGGGCAGAGCAGAATTTTTGAAATATTTTTGAGAGGTATTGGACGTCTAAAAATGAAATCATGACATAAAATGCCCAATGAAATCAACGAAAAAAAAGTTCAAATTTCCCGACACCAGGATTTCTAGACTTCTAATAACTCACGAAAATAAGTTTAAAAAATTCAACTCTGGCCGTTACATTTAAAATTTGGTTAATCTGGGGTTACCTTGGGTCAGGTTTGGAATTCCTAAGATGTTTCTGTACTGGTATGATATGTTTACCATACCTACATAATAGTTATTTATGTGTTTGTTCTTTTGAATAAAAAGTTACTTTTACGAATAACACCTTTGTGATCATTTTAATCATGCCGAGACGAAGGCAAAACAGTTTTCGGTGACACCAGTGACACCATGGTCCAATTAGGGTTAATGTAAGTGTAAAAATAACACTTTGCTCCTTTTTTCAACAAATATTTTCCAAGTTTCAACGCCCGACTGAATCAAGAGTATTAATAAATAATAGCTGAATGGGAAGGTACAATACCGAAGAAATTTTTAAGAACGGGAGATCAGAGTAACCAAGTAGTTACTACATCAGCTTCTCAAACTTCATAATGTATTTAAAAGAAGACGAGAAAAATATACAACGGAATCTAAGATTTTTCTATTTTGAGTTGACCACGTGAAACCCGTACAGGTTCCTAATTCGTCAGTTAAGATAATGATAAATACTAACTCAATCGGTCATATAGGGACTATTAGCTCAACTAACGAGTCACCCATTTCACTGCTAATCACCACAAAACAAGAAAAAACGTCTGCCAAGTGGGTGTGGCACATAGCTTCCTCGTATCCATAACCCGATTATATAGATGATCCGATGCATAGTAGTTAATCTCAAAACACCAATCTCTAAGTACCTTTCACTACCCTCATAGGGGACCATCTACACGCTAATCTGGACAATCCTAGGA
Organism: Apolygus lucorum; assembly: GCA_009739505.2. Taxonomy (NCBI): domain Eukaryota; kingdom Metazoa; phylum Arthropoda; class Insecta; order Hemiptera; family Miridae; genus Apolygus; species Apolygus lucorum. Next base: position 42,802,942 of record CM019183.2, on the reverse strand, counting down.
AATTTCATCAAATTCGGATGAAAAATGTGTGGCATGGCTGTTAGAAGGATTTTACGTATGCGCATGCTAAGAGGCTTCTATAAATTTTAAGACCTTGATTTTCATTGGAGACCATCTACAACCTAATCAGCGTAATCCCTGAAAATTTCATCGAAATCGGGTATAAAATGTGGAAGTTATGGCCGTTTCAAGGAATTCACGTTATCGCATGCGCAGTCGCTTCTATCAGTCCGGGGATGATGATTTTCATAGGGGACCGTCTACACACCAACCCGCACAATCCCTGAAAATTTCATTGAAATCGGACGGAAAATGTAGAAGTAATGGCCGTTACAAGGAATTCACGTTTGCGCTTGCGCAGTCGCTTCTATCAGTCCGGGGATGATGATTTTCATAGGGGACCGTCTACACACCAACCCGCACAATCCCTGAAAATTTCATCGAAATCGGGTAGAAAATGTGGAAGTTATGGCCGTTTCAAGGAATTCACGTTATCGCATGCGCAGTCGCTTCTATCAGTCCGGGGATGATGATTTTCATAGGGGACCGTCTACACACCAACCCGCACAATCCCTGAAAATTTCATTGAATTCGGACAATAACTTCGTATAGTTATGCGCGTTACAAGGAAATCATGACAGACACACAGACAGACAGACACACAGACACTGAACCAAAATTGTTCAGAAAGGTCTAAAACGCAAAACGCGAGTGAAAATTTTTATTTTGGAGAACTTTTTTTTTCGTCCTTGAAAAGTGAAAACAAAGCTTCCGCTACCTTGGTAGACTCGGAAGCAAAATCACCGCAGGTCGTTCATAGTTTTGGTTTAATATTTTCAATGATGAACCTTTGAAATGCAGCAAGAAAGCAAATTTTAACCCCCTCAAAATTTGATGGTTCTACGTTTCAACGTTCGTAGAATCCAAAAATCGAGTAAACAATATTTTCCGGGCGTAAACCCGTACGCGGCAATTTCCTCAATTCCCGTGGACCGATTTTGACGAAATTTGGTATATCTGCCTCTAGTTGTGCCTCGGAGGCTTTAGTTTATTGTCAGTCATGTCTAAGGGGCTACAAAGTGGTGGAAATATTTTGTTATTCAGGTATTGTTTTTCTCTAGGTAGGGAACTAATTTATGGCCTGTCTTGAAAATAAAATTATCATTATCCAACTAAAACTATAAAAACTTAATTAAGTGGCTTCATACCAATAAATATTTTCCAATATCCAGTGGAGACCATACATAATTTTATGAAGATTTTCGAAATGGAAGCGCATTTATTGAGAATAATAATTTACCTCAATCAGAAATCATTCTCAAACCAAATCATCTGATATTTTGATCAGTAGGTAAGTAAATTTAAAGGTTAGAAACAAAGCACTACTAGAAAATTTATGGGTTTAAGGGAAATGATAGTTGCCAGAGAGAGGTAAGTAGGAGTTCTAGAGAGAAAAGGAGCCTTCCAAGTCCCGAGTAGTGCGTAACAGAGTAGAAAACGTAAGGTTCCAGTGAATGGAAGAGCCGAACTGCCATTGCACATGATTGAGTTCATGAGAGATTTATAAGTAGCTCCGCTTTTGTTTGTCCCAACCTTCAGCAGCGAAGGGAGTGTCTGCATGTTTCATCACTGAACGGGAGAGCCAGCAATGTAAAATTGTGAAGGGAGTTCTTTGAGGGTAGGCAGGAACGTAATTAAAATACACTAAACATAAATATGTTTAGGATAGAAGAGAAAGAACCCGAAGGATTGAAAAAACAGAGTAAAGTGCCAGGAGAGTCCTTGATGTGGGTTGATGAAGGTGGAGCGGGAAATGGGACAGACCTTGATGAAGAAGGGCCGCTCTCAGTAGCTTTTTTGTGTTTTCGTTACGCGTGCAGGAAACAGCACCTCATCTCGAGGGTTGGTGTTTTTTTTCCTCCATCAGTGGTCATTTAACGATCCCCACCTTCCCTTTAACCCCAAATGGTCGAATGTGTTCGGAGTAACACACCTTCTAACAGAGTCCCACAAGACGAATAAAAATCAAGACCGCTTAGAAAGTTAGAACTTTGAGATGACCTAAGTAGAAACTATGGACCATTTCTCAAACAGAAAATACTTTAGCTTGAACATGCTCGAAAGCATTGCGAAAAATGTCATGAAAGTACCAGTCATGAAAGTACTAAAAATTTCGCTAATAGCCAACATTATTTTAGCGAACCAACCCGAGTCCATAGCTAAAGCATTATAATGTTAGTTCATATCCTACGGCAATTATTGTTTACTAATTGGAAATCATTTAATAAACTTCATCATTAATGTCTCTTTGTTTGTGCCAATAGTGTGAAAAGGCAAAATCTATTACTTTAATAAAATCAATCTATCAGCATTGTCAGATCGCGAGGAATTTCAGCCTCTATTCTCAAAAGGGCAAATTATTTCACAACGGTTTAATATTGGTTTATTTTCAATAATGAACCTTTGGAATCGACCAAGAAAAAAAAACTTGTAAGTTTACGTAGAATCCGAAAATCGAATAGAAATTTTTTCGTCAGTCCCGTACGCCGTCCGCCGGCAATTTGCTTAGTTCCCATGGACCGATTTTGATGAAATTTGGTATATGGGCTCCAGTTGGGGTCTAGTTGTGCCCCGAAGCTTTTGGTTGATGTCAATCACTTCTAAGGGCTGGAAAATAAGGGTTGAAATTTTGAAAACGCCCAAGGCCAAAAAAATTCGATATAAAGGTATTGTTTTTCCTTCAATTTAAGATAGTATTGAATTTTTAGAGACCACGCGGAGCTCTGTAGGACAAACCGTTCGCTCCCTACAAGAACTTACGATAAATCAGAAACACGAGTGTGAATCGCAAAAGAGGCCTAATCTCCGTTCAAATTTTAGCTGACCGAAATGGGATCGCAGTTGATACGTGGTTTTTTGACATTTTATGTCTTTACTATGGCACATAAATGAAAAATCGTCACGCGGGGATCGTTACGCGGGGAGCGTTATGAGGGGAGCGTTACGCGGAAATTTCTGATGATTTTCACGTACAACCAATCGTTCCTAGGGAAAACTAACCTCATTTTCCACCCCACAAAAATCGTTCACCACTTATTGGAAAGCTCTCAATTTATTAAACATAAGACATAAAATGTCTCTCGTGGTTGCGTACTTGTACGAAAGCTGTACCCACCGTTTGTGTTTTGAGTAGGTTGAATGTTTCTTTCGATATCAATATTTTTCTTTTAAAAACATTTTGAGCAGTAATGGTGGTTTCATTATGAGTTCTGGTGGATTGTAGCAGTAGTTAAATACTGATCTCGATGATCGGCTGGAAGTGTAAGGCCAAACCACGCAGGACAAACCGGCGCTCGTCCAATCACCTAAATCAAGCTGCGTCGGGCGTAGTTAGTACCTGAATGGGTGACGGCTTGAGAACATCGCGTGCAGTTGGCATATTTTTTTTGCTCAATGTTTATTAAACGTGCTAAAATTTTAATTTAAACTTCGCAACATTTGAGCCTCATTATTAATTATAATAATTCATTATTATACATCGTTACTCGTTGTGTAATAAGTTTCAAATCGAATGTGAAGAGTTCATTTCTTCCAAACAAACTTCATTGTGAAGGTAGTATACTACGATGTATAATAATGAATTATTATAATTAATAATGAGGGTTCAAATGTTGCGAAGTTTAAATTAAAATTTTAGCTATAGTAAATATAGTTACCTACCTATACTTGGTAGATTAAAAAAATAGTGACATTGGTAAAGTTGTGAGTTTTGCAGACCAGTCTATACGGGGAAATAATAAACCTTTGTGAAATAATTTGCAGCGTTTTTGACATTTTCATGTCTTTCATATGGCACATAAAAAAAAAATCGTCACGAAATTTGATGCAACGATATTTGTTGCAACGATATTTGTTGCAACGATATTTGTCCCAAGTCGCCACAATGATGATTATGACCATCAGAAGTGAAGTTGTTAGGTAGGTAGGTACTTTACAGTTTGATATTACCAGGGGGGCATGAAAATGTTTCAATGTGTTGCAGACTCGTATGCAAGCGTTTTCAGTATAAATAAACCAACTGCAAACATCAAGGATTTTCCATCGATACAGTCGTTTAACCGAACAAGAAACGCCTGCTGTCCCACCGCCATTCAAGGAACAAGTGGATGAGTAGAACCGCACATGTAGTAGTGGTGAAGGGTAGGAGGAGGAGGCCATGACACGGTAGAAATTGTGTTTATTAAAGATTTCACGTTGGCGAATGCGCAGTGGCTATGTGATGAAATTGTATCGTGACTGCAATAATTGGACAAGAGACTATTTGGCGGGGAAGGGTATGAGAAGACTGGCAACAAGACCTTTAAATTACATAGTTCCTCCAGAAACTATAAGCAACAACTCTATATTCTGCAATTTTCATCGTTCTTCCGAATCCCAACTGACGTTTAAGTACCCGTAGATATAACGAGGATCGAGGATCCTATTTATCGACCATCCCAGGAGAGCTCATCCCCTGCGACCTGCCTATCATTACTTGGGAGGGCTTCTCTCCAAACCCCATCAGATCCGCCTACAGTCCTGATCAAACCGCAAGGACCGAGTGACCGAGTTCTTGCGCGTTTGGAGGGAGGGAAGGTTTACCGCATGTTCAGCCCGACCCTCGTCAACCCCGTGGCTCCCTTGTCGGATTATGAGATTTCCATGTTCTGCTCGGAGAGATAAGGGAATTATTGGACGTGTTTGTTCCTGTAATTCCGGGATTGTATTCAACGGTAGATAAAAAATATGCAATATTCAAGCAAACTTAGGTGGAAGATTTTCACTGACCAGAAATAAGGACATTTCCTTAATTGCCCCTCCATTTTGGTTCAATATTTTCAATAAAGAACCTTTTGAATCGAGCTAGAATGCAGCAAAACTTCCTCAAAATTTGATGGTTAACATTTCACAGAACGTGGGATCCGAAATCGAAAGAAAAAATCCCATCCTTCCGCCGTACGCTCTTTCCTTAGTTCCCATGAACCGATTTTGATGAAATTTGTTAAATAAGCTCCGTTTAAGGTCTGTCGAGCTCCGAAGATTTTGGTTAATGTCTAAGGGGTGAAAATAAGGGTTGAAATTTTCAAAGCACTCAAAAACGTTTAATATAAAGGTATTGTTTTTTCATGCTTTTAAAAAGGTGTTGAACTACTAGACTCTGCCCCGAGCTCTGTAGGTCCAACAATCCGCACTCATCAGGTGGGAAACATGATAAATAAGGAACATGAGTATCAACCGAAAAGGAATGTTCAGTGATGTTTTTTCATCAAATAATGATTGAGACCATCCAGATTGAGGACCAACTGTTCGATCCCAATAAGGTTGATTGATAAATTAATTAAAAATAAAAGTGGCTAGCCGTAATCATTAGAAGTGATCATTTCACAGATCGTTTATTAGAATTCAGTAAGAGGATACATTTTTGTTTCTTCGAGTACAGTTCCATATTACTCAGTTGTGGTTCATTAGCAACCGAGAACCAAATTTTAATTTGATAGAAGGCTCACACTAATCCAGAAGAACGATGATATATTGTAAATGGGGGGTGCGCCTTGATTTTGTTTAGATTTTTAATCGAAAGTAGACTACATCCTGAGAATTTTGGCACCAACCGCGGCCTTCTAGCGTGAGTAGATTTGTTTCTAAGATTTTCCAAAGTTTGGACCGTTTAAGACGTCACGCGCCCCTCTCGCCTGGGCGGGACCCCCCAGCCCACTGTGACGTCATAAACGGTCGGAACTTCAAAAATTCATAGGAAAAGATTTACACACGCTAGAAGGTCGCGGTTGGTACCAAAATTCTCAGAATGAGGTTTACTTTAGAATAAAAATAACAATAAACAGTTTTTCTTACCCAGGCGCACACCCCATTGCTATTTTTAGTAATGTCAAAATATACTTGATTTCTGACCTTGGTAGTATATTTTTTGCAGACGAGTTAACTACGCAGAAACATAATAAACCGTTTTACAATAATCCTCTGTCCTTTTACTTCCTCTGAAATTGAAAAGTGTTCAGTATGACGATGTACTCGTACAAAGTGGTTTCTCATGTGGTATTTGAAGTGAATATTGGTTGCCAATATTGAACAATATTGATGAGTTCAAACGACCCTTGAAATTAATTATGAAGAAATAGTCGAATAGGTATTGACCGTAATTAGTTCTCTGCAGGGAGTCACCAACTGCTAGCACAAACAAATTAGGTTCTACTGAGAGTGGATAAAAGCCCTTAGATCGCGTTTACATTGAAATAAACATAGTGACCTACATGTTGGTAAATAACGTGGCGCAGAACTAAAGCTGTAACACTCTAAAATAACATCATGGTTACAATAGTTTAAAAATGTCAATTCTCCATTTGGAAAGTAATAATAACTACTAGAATCAACTATACCTAGCTACTTAAAAATCAGTACCTGATACTTGGAATGAAAACATAAAAACATCCGTTCGAAAAAAGAGAGCCTGTCGGACAGGCATTTAGGAAATGTTTTCGTTAGCGAGATTTCGGCTGTTTGTTTGAATAATGTCCAGTGTTTCCATGGCTAATAGCTTCCTCGCTTCGAAATATGATCCGCGCGTAATTACAAGCAGAGGAGGAAGTAATGCAAGTTCGTTAGGATGTTGATGTGTAGGCGTGTAAATGTGAGTAATTTACGTACATAATATTTGGCAGCCTGTTTAAAAAAAACTTGAAAGTCCAATGAATCTCTTCTGCTATCTACGAAGTATGACTGCTGTAGAGACTGTAGATCGGATAATGATGAAATCAATATGTGCATTTGTGTTCGATACAGCCCCAAACTAATTTCCAAATGTGAGACAAATCAGAGCAGGGTGTCTAGCGATTCCCTGAGAAAAAAAGTTCCCTGAGTATTCCAGGTTTTTCAGGGTCAATTTTCGACTTTTTCCAGGGCTCTAAATTAATTAAAATATAAATAAATGTGATCATAATTTCTAAAAATTTCAAGTTTTTAAGGAAAGTTTTTAAGGAAACTTGATGGTTCACTCGAGAGAAACGACCACTCCAAAGGCTTGTTTTCACCTCCGATTGTTCGAAAATGTCGATAATGAACGTTAAATGATCGGAATTCGCTGGTTTGCTCGAGAGAAACGACCACTTCAAAGGCTTGTTTTCACCTTCGATTGTTTGAAAACGTCGAGAATCAACGTTAAAACCATTGGAATTCGCTGTTTTGCTCGAGAGAAACGACCACTTTAAAGGCTTGTTTTCACCTTCGATTGTATGAAAACGTCGAGAATGAATTGAGCAATTTCAATGGCATTATAAATATTAATTACAGAAGTATAAAAAAGAGTAATTTTTATGAAAATCTATATTTTATTAATAATAGTTGACCAATTTTTCTACATTTGGAACATCTACATTTGAAAAATTGTATAGGCTATACCAATTATTTTTTGTGATTGGCCATTCTGTATAATAACTTGAACCGAGAAACATTAAAATAGGATAGGAAAAACGAAATAAAGTTCATAGGTACTACCTACATACATTTTTAAAAATTCACCAAAAAAAGCCACTTGTTTGTTGTTGGTTTGCATTAAACCCTCATATTGGGCGCTTCCCGCGTTTTGGAGACAGCCTACATTTTGCGTTGGAGGACACATCCTATCTATTATAGCTAGTTCAAAGGAATAAAATTAACTACCTATTAGGTAAATCTTTCAAGTGTGAGTATTTTTCCGTACTAAAACTTTTTCCCCTCAGACTGCCGGAACTTCCCAGCAAAAGGTTTGGCGCTAGGTGTTTTTCTAGGGGTTTTCGGGAAAAAAAATGAAATTCTCTGAGTTTTCCAGTATAGTATTCCCTGAGTATTCCCGGTTTTCCAGGTCACTAGACACCTGAGTGATTAGATTGGAAATAAAACGCGAGTGGAAATTTTGATTTTGGAGAACACTTTTTTTTTCAAACTTGAAAAGTGAAAACAAAGCTTCCGCTACCTTGGTAGACTCGGAAGCAAAATTGGTGTCCAGGTAAAATCGTGTGCATGCGTATGCACACGCTTCTATAAGACCGATTACCTTCTCCAGGTTAGCCTACATCAATCCCAAAATTTTCATCAAAATTTGACAACTATTTCGTGTTGTTATGCTCCGAACAACGATTTTCCACAGAGACAGAACCAACGTTGTTCAGAAGGCTCTCATGCGCAATATAAACTCCACATGATTTAGCTATTATGAAATAAAGAGATAGTTTAGTTTGCACCAACGTATCCAAAACCTACTATTGCAATTCTTTAGAACACCTAAAGTAATTGATAATTCTCAACGGGGTCCCAAATGTATTACCAGATATGCCGCCGCAGGGAATGTAATTGGCCCTAGACCTAGACTGACACTGACACACACAGCCCGAACTACATTTAACACAAGATAGAGAAATTGATGGCAGAATTGTTCAGGAAGGCCTGAAACGTGTAGACCCGGAAGCAAAAAAATGTAATATGACATAATATTATTATATTTTTTGCTTCCGAGTCTACACGTTTCAGGCCTTCCTGAACAATTCTGCCATCAATTTCTCTGTATATTGAATATTTCATAATATACAATATACATTGTATATTATGTATTCTATCATATATCGTCACTTAAGGGGCATCATGGCACATCTCAGTTTTTGGCCTTTTTGAATTATACATCAATTTCTATTCAAAATTTCACGCCAAATCGCCTGGAGTGATCAGTTTTGCGAAAAAAACCGCTCAGCGCGCCACAATCGCCAGTTTTTCCATCATAGCATAGAGGGAGGAGATGTTTCTTGTTTACAGGGAAACCGTTTTCTATGATGGGAAAAATGAGATATATCATGATGCCCCTTAAGCGACAATATGTATCATAATATATATATTCATCAATATTTATTTACCGAGGAAGCGATTTTGCAAAGATCCTACCCTATAACACGGGCCAAGCCTAACGTCGGATAAGTAATCTGAGCAAATTGCATCCCTTCGTGCATTTTTGCGTTGAACAAAATGGTACCTAATAAACAAACGTATCGGTCTATTTATCTAATATGAAAGTAAAAATTTTGATTTTGGGGGATTTTGGGGGAGCTTGAAAAAAATATGGAATAGATTGCTAATCAAATGATACTGACAATGGTATTCTAGTTACCATAATGTTCCTTAATAATTCAACGGTCAAAATTCAATAAGTAATGTTCTAGGTGCCTTAAGAACATAATTGAGGAACCATTCAATAATTTCTTACCTATCAAAACAACTTTTTCACAGCTCAAAATGCGGCTGAAGCAATTGACCGAGGACCTTGCTACTTCAGCAAGCACCTTCAGGACATCGTCCGTTCTGAACAGGATGCTTTATGCTTACCCATCCAATCGAGGAGAATCCTTATGCCTTTCTTTATAATGACAATAATCGTTATAAACCTACTTTACATGTACGTGATTATTAGTTTAAACGGATACAAAACTTCATTAATATATTATATTTATTTCCGGAGAACAATTAGTTCAGATACTTCGCCAAATCGTCAAACTATTGAGCTGGTTCACGAACAGGCAAGAAGCTCTGAGAGAGGAGTATGAAAAGAACTTGTAGACTGTGAAAGGTGAAGTAAAAATTTTACTCACCATTTAATGATTTAATTCATACAGCAAGGAAAAAACACTGATTCTGAATATACCTGATGTGAGTAGGTACTTTAAATTGTGAAGAGTGGGAGGCGATGAGGACGAGGACTTATTCGATATCCGTTTAAATTTACTTGGGGAATAATCAAATTTTTCGAAGGAAAAATTCGAATATACATCGATAAAAGGCTCTCAACAAAACTACTTACTAGAGGGTGCACAGAGAGCAGCAAACTTATCACCACTTAGTGTGAAAAGAAAGAAAGGCTCATGCACTGTAACTTAACCTAATAATGAATCTTTTAAATAAATACCTGCGAAGAAGAGCCTTGGGACGACAGGAGTTTTGTCCGCTGGGTTTTGAGGCTGTGGAAGCACAGGAGCTGCCAAAACATCATAGTCAGTCCCCGAAGCACCCACAGCAACGAAGGAGTAGGATCCCCTCGCCCACTGATCAACTCTCCAACGGGTCACAACAGTTTCTTTTGGCTTGAAAGAACAAACAAAACCAACATTAATAAGAGAAATGAGCAGATTTATGAAATATTGAAGTGAACAAACATAGCTGAGTCCAGACATTCTTCAATCTACTGGGAAACGGGTTCCAACAGGCAGAAATTCCCTGTGACATAAATTCAATTAATAGATGTAACTAAAGCAAAGCCCAACGTTCTGAGAGATGTTTGTGATGTAAAAGCACTTTTGCAGAGAACTCTCTAATAAACTCATCTGGTTACGCTTGACCTTTGAGACAAATATTTCCGGACATTATTAATTGCATTGTGATTAATCTTCCCAGGAATTCGTCAAGTTTCAAATCCGAGAATTCATTATTCATCTTCGCAGGATTTAATTTCGCTTTCTCCCATCAACATCACGGGATTTTATACCAACCCTTAACTGAGATACTCATATCAAAACACAAACTTGTGCAGTTTGAGAGAGGAGCTCATTTTATATGCTATGATAATGATAGCAAATTCTACTGAGATCACTGGTATTCTTCAAAAAGCGAGTAAAATCCTTTCTGGTCAAAGAGGTGTTTCGATAGTTATGAACTGATGCTTGGAATATTTTTTGACATGAATATCTCTTATCGCTGAGGTCAGACCAAATTTCCCCAAACGACATTTTCGCAAAAAAAAAGTTTCACCATGTTTGACATAGGTAGTTTCATTGTTTTCATGACCGAGTAGTCAGCATAAAATTTGTTTTTTGTAGGTGGAAAACCGACTGAGTGAACTTTTTCCCTGAAATTTCTATTATTTTTCTACAGAAGATGTTTGTTTGCTAGTATGACATACTACATACATTGTACTAAGTACATACATGATACATTGTATCGAGGTGGTAACCAGGGGTGGTTGTGAGGAGAAATCGCATGTTTTTTCATGACGGTTCGCATTCTGACTGTAGCGATGCTGCAAATACCTTCTCAATGCAAAGATACATATTCGTGTATTAGCGTGAAGCGTTGATACTTTCCTAAATTTTTTATAAATACTATTTTAGGCTTTTTATTTATGTTTCAACGGACTTCAAAACTGTTATAAGTTATTCGCGAACGACCTGAATACGCTTCATGAAAGGGGATTGGACGTGTTCATGCATGTTCCAGAAAGTTTCCCTACCAAAAATGAGACAATCGAAGGTGATAAGAAAGTAATCTGCCAAGAGGGTGTACCACATAGCTTCATTGTCAACCATAACATGGTTGAATAGGCGATCTTATAAATCAGGTTGTCATTAATACAAGTACTCGTCAAAATATAAGGAAAATGTAACAACTAGGTGATTAGAAGGTACTCGGCCATGTGGATATTGCATATAGCTTTCTCATCACTAATAACGTGGTTGGGTAGCTAATGTGATATGAGGTCCTCGGAACTGCCAAGTACGCAACTAAGTATAAGGAAAATCGAACAACTAGTAGATGAGAGGGTACTAGGTAGGAATAGCACATTTCTAGTCACCCATAACATGGTTGGTAAATGATTTGATTAGATCGACCAATTGTCTTTCCAAATATGAGGAATATTGAACAGTTAGATGGTGATAGGGTAGTCTCTTAAGTCCATGTGGCAAATAGCTCACTGCATGTTCATATAGCATCATTTTCAACATGATTCATATTAAGAGCTTTATGTTTCGGTATAAAAACAGATCTACATTACAGAAACTTTAAATTTTTTCTTTCAAATTGTGGGAAAATAATTTTAAAAATAAAGTAATAACCACTAAAAAGTGGATAACAAAAAATGATAAATATCTCATTTAAAAATAATAGAATAAAAACCTTTTAAACAAAAAACAGATTGACCTCAAACTGATTATGGCGAACCGCTAAAAGGGAGAAAATACTACTTAGTTACAACGTATTCCAATTAGTTTGTCGCATTGAAGTCGCCACCGTGCCCATCAGTAGACACAAACTTACACAAGCATTATTCTACTTCCTCACTCGTAATACAAGAGTAGGTACCATCTATCTTCAAAGAAAGTTGAGAAAAGATTAGAATAACTGATCTACAATACAGAAACCAATCAAAAACTAGGGAACATCATCCAGAGAGTGACTAGTAATTAATTGATCAATACATTTGGGGAAACTTATCTTAGGACAAAAGAGAAACTGATCTAAAAAGTAGGGGAATTATAACATATCAACATATCTGTGGACAAATTATAATAATTATACTTAGCTACCTTTGGAGGGGTTGTACCAAATTAACATTCAAACTCCCCAACACCCAACCACTATTCTAAACGAACAGCGATACACAGTCATACCAGGTGCGGAAGCATCTCAGATCAGCTTAAGCTCATTTTCAGTGGTTCGCCACCTTCAGTTTTGAGGTCGGTCCGTTTTTTGTTAAAAAGCTTTTAAGCTTGACAAGTGTTGTTATAATTCAATCATTCATATTCATTAATTCAATACCATTGGAAAAACAACTATCCTAGTCTAAATTGTACCTTTATGACATTATCTTCTATGCTAATGGAGATGTTACCAAATTATATGCCCTTCGTGAGTTCTGTTTCTACATAAAAATCCGAGATTTAGGGGGTTTCTCCTTATTTTAAAAATTATAACTACGTGGAAGCATCAGCAGGTGCACTCCAACCAGCAACAACTCTTATTTGTCATGTTAGGTAGCTAATGGAGTCGAAACAGCGGAGGCTGAATAGCCAGCTGAGTTACAGGCAATCAAAAACAGACTTATAGGTATCATTTAAAATATGATTTTTAAGATAAGATTGATAAGATTTTTACAGAACTTTCAGTTGTACATAGTTAGTACCTAAGTGTCGATCAAAAACCACATTGGACGAAGAAAATTTTCTATATAGATCATTCGTCTGAAAAGAACACGGCTTTGCCATTGTTACCACCAACCAACTTGAAGAACTAAATGCTTGCATACGAGTCTGCAACACATTGGGACATTTTCATGTCAACCACTACACAACAAGGTAGTGAAGTAAGGTTGTTAGTTCATGTACCCAAGCATCAAAATAAGAAAACAGTTGATTGTTCTCTATGCAACACAGAGAGTCTATTTTATTTTTATTTATTGGTCGCGTGAGCAAGATTTGCTTAGTTTTCGTGACGATTTTTCAGTTTGTGTGCCAAAGCAAAGACATGAAAATGTCAAAACTACAATTCCATTTATGCTTCAATTTTTGTGTAACCAACCTGTGGAACATTGCTGTTTCCGAAAATGCCTTTAAGAACAGCAATGCAGCGTCCAACTATGACATCATCACTAACGTTTTCCATTATGGCAGCAGCTTCACCAGCAACCAAAGCAGTCAAGACGGGAGCTTTGTAAATGTTCCAAAACAAGAAGAGTTCACCTGTAATGAATAAAAGTACATTGAATAGAACTTTGATAGAAAAGGAAAACCAATACCGCCACAGGACAAGTGTAGTGACAGGATGGAAAGGAATTATGACTTCAGTTTTCTCAGTCAGTAAAAAAAAATAAGACAATGGGTGTGACACATAGCTTCCTCATATGCAAATCAAGTTTGTATATATGGTCAGATGCATAGGGAATAATCAAGACGACAATCCTAAAGTACCCTTTAAATTGTGTGGAAATACTGAAGATTATGGCAAGGATTTCACGTTTGCAAGCCCAGTGACCAATGATTCGATCAAAATGAAATTCATGACGCACCACCCAAACAATCTCTGATAGTTTCATTGAAATCAGATGAAACCTTTAAAATTTGTGGTTGTTAAAAAGAAATCATGTTTTTGCATACGCATTGACTACCGGCGGTGCCACCCAGCTATTCTGTCCAGAAACGTTCACAATAATCACTGAGTGATGAATTGCAAAGAAATGAACTGTCTACACCACAAGTGAGCTTAAGACTATCATGTAATCTTACGTACAATATTCTGCCCTATTATAATACCTACAAAACTGAATTCCTACATGAAATACACTAGTTGTAATTTAGTTCCTAATCGTACAATAACAAACCTCTACTAGCTGTGGTGCTGCCAACGTGGCCAAAAAGATTGGAGGCTGGATCCCAAAATTGTTTTTCGAAACAAAGAACCACTTTGTTGAGATTTCCGAACCCAAGGCGTTGTATGGCACTCGTTTTCCACTCGGGAAGAGGCGGGGAAAATTGGACTGAATTGGGAACAGGCTGAACACCAATGGTAGCTGACTGTTTCAGAACACCAAGAGGAAGAGTGCAGAGACAGACATCACCTGTAAGAAATTTAAACCAGAATTAGTCAGTACAATCGATTGGTACGCTGATATTGTTGAAAGCAATTAACCCAATAGGCAGGCTTAAAAAAATGCTGTAAAAAAAATGCATGCCAAAAGTATGTTTTCCAACAAAAAGTGTTGAGTTGTGTCGATTCTGAGAATCTCTTGAGAAGTGCTCCGCCCCCTGCACCCCCGCGCTCAGTCCGCAAACATGGAACATGCTTTAGCCACCGATTCTCCTAAACCGAATTAGCACATCCAGCTAACCAAGGAGGAGTATAGTTGGTCATTCGATTTCTGCAGTCTCAGAGAATCTCCCTTTGAAATTTCAGCTTCGACCACCAGGAGCGAATTTAGCTCACCCAGCTGATCAGGAAGGAGCATAGTTTTTCATTCGAACTCAGCAGTCTCGAGAGGCACCCGATGACATTTCATAACAGCCCCGCGCTTCACACTTATGTAACGTTGTTCGAATAGTTAGACCAAGGTTAAAGTATTTTATTCAAGTATACACAGACGCAGGCTATGCTGGAGACTTGAAAACTCGAAGATCGTCAACTGGTATTGAAGTAGGGAGTGGGAGTAACATTTAGGCATCCCAAAAACTAAGGTCAGTACGATTCTAGAATGAAATTACTGGAAAGTAATGCATCCAACAATATTCAAGAAGATTATCAGGGCGCGATTCGGCAGATAGAAATCCAGCATTTTTCAAGAGGTGCGACTTTATAGAGAGAAGTTTAGAGAACAGTAGTTTCTCCTCGGGAACATTCAAACACATGAGCAAGTGGCAGAGACAAAAAAACCCTTGACAATAGTCAAATTCAGAGCATGTCACGAGAAGCTGGGACTCGGAACGGTGGAGGACTCCCAGAAAATTTGATGAAAGTGGGATTGTTGATGGATTCCATCCAATAACTCTATCTACTTCATCAACGACTCCATAAAAGTTGATTTTGTCACCTGTTAACAACGTATGTTTTCTCACTGTATTGTTCTTTGTATTACAACAAAACTCACTGTGCTCAATTCAAATAATTCTTCTCTTTGATATATTTGCCTACACGCTTACTCAACGTGCTCAATTCTCTGTAAGACTAACTAATATTGTTTCCTTGTCCACATTTTGAAGACAGAGATACCAATATTAAGCAGTTTTAGCCTTAATAATAATAAACATCCAAGTTCATGTGAGTCTTTTCCCCTTAATATTGAGTTAATTAATTACAAATTATGGTCAACAAACTTTAGCAATAGTCATAACAGTGTAAAAGAGTTGGATTTTCTGCAAAACACCAACACGTACAAAACGTAGCACCACATCTGCATTGTAATTTGAAAAAATCACTGAGATGAAAAGGTTTCTATTTTTATTCATTATAGTTCACCCGCCTCAAATCTCTTAATTACCAGCAAGAACCGAAAGAAAGTGGATCCTCGTTAACAGAAAATATTAAATCGTTATTTTTTTCTTACTAGAAACTTCGTAGAATCTGGTGGAGAGAAAATGAGCTTGCTTTATCAGCAAAGCAAGCACATAAAGTGAGGTGCTTATCTACACCATGGAAGTAGGGGTACCGTAACGTATTTTAGGAAAAAATTATTTTTTAAGCTCATCTTGAAAAACTGGAACAGTTTGCTCTGAAACTAGGAGTGGTTTACTGTATTAATTACATCCTCGAAAAGCTCTGGAAGCCGCTGAGAGGTTAAAACCTAGAGGGTTGAAGGCACTTGGCCCATATTTCCTCGTTATGACAGTAAAAGAGCGTGCTTGAAGACTCCGTCAAGGACCCTGTTTTACATTTCCGAGTTTCTCTTTTCTCAATTTTTCCTCGCCTTTTCTCTCATCCACTTTCAATGAGAAGTTTTCTCCTAGGTATACCTTCCTACGTATATTTTTATTTACGGAAAAGCTTCTAGAATGTCTCCCTCTTGCTGTTAATTGAACGAAAATACTATGAACGCCAGCAAATAGACTCACTGTCTAGTGAGAAGAAGTCTGATAGAAGTCTTTTAACCACGTCTATTTGCATTTCACTCTTACCAACTTCGTTTTTTCGTCCTTTAGAATACAGGATAAGCAAATACCGAGTATCATGTTGAGACGACGAGCGGACTAGTATTTATAAACACGGACTGGAAATTCAAGTTCAAATTCAAGCCAAAATATTCCGGGCGGAACACAGACGAACACCTACTTGATAACTTCCTACTAATAATTGATAGTTTAACAGAAAATGACAATTTTTTACATAAATTAAGCATTCATGAATACCCCATATTGATTTATTATCTTCTATGATTAACTTTTGAAATTGACCAAGTAATTTTCTTCACAAACCACTCAATCTAGTCTTGCTTGTGAACATCGCAATCATATTATGATCTTAATAACACAGACAATAATAATCAGAACATGAACTGGGCTAATTGCTCATTTTAACGACAGTTTATACGAAATTTTAAATGTGTGTTCTTTCTCAAAATAAATAGTTATGTAATAAACCGTTGTGTATTTGCAGTTTTTTATCATTGTACAAGACCGAGTATTTCAGAAGCGCATAATTTCATCGGCTTATTTCATTTATAAGGGTAGCAAATGTCTCACTTCGATTATTATTAAGAATTCAGCAGAATCACCTACCAATAAGCAAAAACATCAAACATTTCTTACCAGTGTATGTAACGCTGTTGCCAGAATTCCTCCCTTTGCTCGTGGTCACTTCTACTCCTTTGGTGGTGTAGCGAATAGTTTTAACAGCAGTGTTCAATTTGATGTTCAAGCCTTCAGATAGAGCCACAGGGACACACGAATAGCCATTCCTAACTGTGAAAAGACATTCAAAACATGCAGCATGAGATCATACGCGAAGCTGAAATGTGGTTACAGTCTGTAAATTAAAAATGAAACCTACAAATGACCAGTTCAGAGAACATGCCTAGAGAAACTTCAATATCAGATGCAGCATTAAATTTTTCAATACCTAACTTATTTAGGTACTAAAATACATTAAAAGAAATTATTTCATCATATTTTGTTCCACATGAAAGAGGAAATTTCCAAGGAGCGTCAGACGAGTCCTCTCATCAAGGCATAGAACGAGTTTTCTTGATTCACGGGGAACAATAACCTGCAAAATAACCTGAAAAATAATAATGAAAGAGTTTCCAAAAAATTCTAAATGATTCAGGATTAGCAACACAAATTACCGTCCGAAATTGGTATCAAAACCGAAATGTGAGCCAAGAAGTCATTTCAAAACTGAAACCAAGAAAGTTCTTGATGTTATTCATCCGAGAACCGTCGAAAGATCAGATCCATATCACATACGAATGAAGAGCTGGAATAGACACAATATAAAAAGATATATGATTTGAAAATTGTCACTAAAACCTGCGTTATCACACTCGTTGATAGTCATTGAACAGCGATCTCTTCATTTCTGGTTCTCTCGTCCGTAGTTGACGACGGTGCAGCAGGATCTGGTTATAAGCAAATAAAACATGACAACGTAGCTTCCGCTCTATTCTGGCTGAATACTGATTGCTCAAACCAGCCATTCACGTATAGAGGTCCTGAAAACATGACACAACGTTTACTGGACTTTGATGAGCACCTAGATAGGTTAGCTGCCTTACTTTTTGATGACTCCGAACCTATAGGCTAGGTGTTCCACGTAGTAAGTCTATTGGTGTTCCAATTAGGGAGCATCTGGAACAAACTTTCTTTAATCATATTCATCACTGCATAGGCACTTACCTGTCAATTTCTTGAACGGATGATGGTACCTAAATAATGAAAAACCTTATTGAATAATTCTGAAAAAATCCTGAAATTGTAATTAAATTAACGAATCTGAAAGAAATCATTATAGAAACGTTAATTAATTTGCTGTCGGAAGGAAATTTCAGGTCCAGCTGCCTTCAGCCTTCAGTAGATTCAACTTCGCATCCCAACCCCCAGAAGTAGCAAGCCTCAGGTAGTTTCTTTACGTCTGAAACAAACACAAAATCAAAAAATAGGATGCAGGTTTCTATTTAATGATATTTGTGTCCTCCATGAGGTCACTTTGAGAGAAATCCTTTCTCAGCCAAGTAAAGAGCAATTTGCAGTAATAGGCTATGGAAGAGAATGTGAGGATTGGGGTACATTTGGAAAGGTTTAATTATTAATGTTATTATGTCAATTGATCGGGATTGAGGTCAACTGGAAATATAGCACCTTCTTCGCCGAGCTTTCGGTAAATTCATTACCTTCTTCAGGGCTTGAAGAAGGTAATAAATTTACCGAAAGCTCGGCGAAGAAGGTATTTCCAGTTGAACACAATCCCGATCAATTGACATAGTAACATTTTCTTAATTGCCTTTCTTAATTAAAGGTTTTACTGTTTACATTGTCAATATTGTAATGCTTTAATAGAGAACAGTTTAAACTGTACTTAAATACTAAGAATGATATTGTAAGCGCTAATGACCTCCTCCAGTATCGTCAATGTGTGCAGAGCAAAACACGAAGCTTGTATTGTGAAGTGCTAACAAAAGTGTTAAAACATTCGAACTAAGAATTGTTGAAACCCGTTAAATTCTGGAGAAAACCCCGACACAGCATATAATCAACAGATAGAGGCGCGAGAGGATCAGATTCCGTGGGAAGCAAGAGGAAAAAGTGGAAAATAAAACGGCCCGAGAGAAAAGAGAGTTGTTCTGCGGTCAATTTAGTCAGAAAAGGACTCAAGCGGGAGGTATATAGTCGCCGCCATTTCCCTCAGAACCGATTGGATCGGGGATTGGGGAATATTGGAAGGGAGAGCGAAAGGGGAGACAAGTGAAGAAAATGTGATGAAGGAAACGAAAGGGATAAGGAAGAAAAAGAAGCTTTCTAAATCTGGGAAAAGGAAAGGGACGTCGAAGCGGAGGTTTCCCCGAAGGAACCCTTGATGACCCCTGAGGAGAAAAGGACGTTGAAAATCTTAACCCTGATGGAAAAAGCGGAAGCCAGGGAAATCCGCTAATAGCAGGAAGGGGTCCTTAGTCCGGTTTTTTCTCGAAAAATACCTCCTAAGGCTGTCTTAGTACCCAAGAGTATTGGGGAGTTATTTAGGCACTTTGTTAGGGGTGAGCGATCGAAAAAGGACCATTGAGGGAGGGGGCAAGAGCATTTGCGTTTATTGTTGAGGGATCCAAGAGACCCAATAGGGACAGGAGGGAATTCAGACTAACTGTGAATGATTGAGTGAAAAAAATCGCAGCTCCGCAGAGATTCAAACTGACGGAACGATTCACGTCGGCCCACCATATGACTCCAGTATGTCAGCTAACCCACTGAACGATCAACAGTTGAATACTGATCATGGTGATGGTTTTCTGAGTTGACAATCAACAACATGATTGAGAAGTAGTCGATTATCTTGATGATTTTTCACTTGTACACATCTACCGTGCCTCCTACAGATCTGATCGTGATGAAATTAATGAGCATCTTGAGTCAAGACTCCAACCAACGTCCTGAATTTGAGCAACATAATGAGAAATTGATGTTAAAAACTAAAACAACTTTGTGAGCGCACACCGATTTTTGTCAAGGTTGATGAAATTTGTTGGGAACCATGTCGAGGATTACCATCATTAGTTCATCAAAATCAGACAGCTGACAGCTGAAAGACGCATATTTTCAACAAGCTCTGGGTCGTCTAAACGGTTCGTCTAACCAAAAAAACGTACAAAGTTCAATTTGTACAAAATTTAAGGTGCTTTCAATTTTTATATAAGTTTTATGCCAAAATTTGGTCGTTTTTGAGTTATGAACACGGGATTGAGTTACTCGCCGAACACGTCCGAAACTAACAGAAAACTTCAATCCCAAACTACCGACACACACCAACATATTCCTCAATAGCTTGACCACACTCACAAAACCCAAAATGGGCCCCCGATTGCGAAGGAGGCTGACTTGATTCGTTTCCTCCCGACCCAATCCACTGTAAATTTATGTAAATAAACTTCACAATCAAGTCTATTAGAAATAACTAAACGCTTCACACTCGATTCGAAATCATAAACTCAATTTTAAATGCTTGCATACGAGTCTGCAACACATTGGGACATTTTCATGTCAACCACTACACAACAAGGTAGTGAGGTAAGGTTGTTAGTTCAACCCAAGCATAAAAGTTTTCGTGACGATTTTTCAGTTCATGTGCCAAAGCAAAATGTAAGGTTGTTGAGTGTTCTCTACGCAACACAGTGAGTCTATTTTATTTATTGGTCGCGTGAGCAAGATTTGCTTAGTTTTCGTGACGATTTTTCAGTTCATGTGCCAAAGCAAAGACATGTATTTGTTGGGAACCATGTCGAGGATTACCATCATAAGTTCATCAAAATCAGAAAAGTTATGATTTCGAGCAGTTCTGCACGACATGAGGCAATGACCACAGACACACAAAAAAAGATTGCCTAGTGGGTGTGGCACATAGCTTCCTCGTTCCATAACCCGATTATATAGATGATCCGATGCATAGTAGTTAATCTTAAAACACCAATCTCTAAGTACCTTTCACTACCCTCATAGGGGACCATCTACGCGCTAATCTGAACAATCCTAGAAAATTTCATCAAATTCGGATGAAAAATGTAAGTGTTATGGCTGTTACAAGGATTTTACGTTTGCGCATGCGCAGAGGCTACTGTAAATTTTAAGGCCTTATTTTCATTGGGGACCATCTACAACCTAATCCGCGTAATCCCTGAAAATGTGATCGAAATCGGGTAGAAAATGTGGAAGTTATGGCTGTTACAAGGAATTCACGTTTGCGCATGCGCAGTGGCTACTATCAGTCCGAGACTGATGATTTTCATAGGGGACCGTCGACACGCCAACCCACACAATCCCCGAAATTCGACAATAAATTCGTATAGTTATGCCGGTTACATGGATTTCACGACAGACAGACGGACACGGAACCAATATTCTTCAGAAAGGTCTGAAACGTAAAACGCGGCTGGAAATTTCGATTTTGGAGAACTTTTTATTTTCAACCTTGAAAAGTGAAAACAAAGCTTCCGCTACCTTGTTAGACTCGGAAGCAATTAAAACAAGTGGGTATGGCACATAGCTTCCTCGTATCCATAACCCGATTGTATAGATGATCCGATGCATAGTAGTTAATCTCAAAACATCAAAACAAGTTAATCTGTAACATCCCTGAAAATTTCATTGAAATCGGATGGAAAATGTAGAAGTTATGGCCGTTACAAGGAATTCACGTTTGCGCATGCGCAGTGGCTACTATCAGTCCGAAGGTGGTGATTTTCATAGGGGACCATCTAAATACTAATCTGTAACATCCCTGAAAATTTTATTGAAATCGGATAGAAAATGTAGAAATTATTAACGTTACAAGGAAATTCACGTTTGCGCATGCGCAGTGGTTACTGTCAGTCCGAAGGTGGTGATCTTCATTGGGGACCGTCTACACACCAACCCGCACAATCCCTGAAAATTTCATTGAAATCGGGTAGAAAATGTAGAAGTTATGGCCGTTACAGGAATTCACGTTTGAGCGTGCGCAGTCGCTTCTATCAGTCCGGGGATGATGATTTTCATAGGGGACCGTCAACACACCAACCCGCACAATCCCTGAAAATTTCATTGAAATCGGACAATAACTTCGTATAGTTATGCGCGTTACAAGGAATCCATGACAGACAGACAGACACACAGACACTGAACCAAAATTGTTCAGAAAGGTCTAAAACGCAAAACGCGAGTGAAAATTTTGATTTTGGAGAACTTTTTTTTCAACCTTGAAAAGTGAAAACAAAGCTTCCGCTACCTTGGTAGACTCGGAAGCAAAACGTTTGCGCATGCGCAGTGGCTACTATCAGTCCGAAGGTGGTGATTTTCACAGGGGACCATCTAAATACTAATCTGTAACATCCCCGAAAATTTCATTGAAATCGGATGAAAACCATTTTATTTAATAAAAACTGAGTTGAGTAGAACGTTGTCTATTTCCACGAAAATAAAGAGTTACAAGTTAAATCGATCAGTAAGTTACAAGTTACAAGTTAAATCGATCAGTAAGTTGTTTGTTACTGATGATGACCTAACCGTCAAAATCGATTCAACTTGTAACTCATTATTTTCGTGGAAATAGACAACTTTCTACTCACTCTGTTTTTATTAAAATGGTTCGAGATCGATGAAACATGACAATGGAAGAGTTGGCATCTCCTCAACTAGGTATTAGGTTATTCGGAATTATAAGATTAGGGGCTTTCTTGTGGAATGACTAGATAACCCAGGATTTCCTGAAACAGAATAGGAAGTGCGTTCCAATAATTTCCAACTCATGAAATTCTAACCTCCACAAGAATGCAATATAGGACATAAAACTACAGTACCTAGTTTTTTTCTGTACCTGTCATACAACGAAGGACCTCCGCGACGAAGGAAGACTTCATAGTTAGTAACCCTACTTCTAGCACGCAAGATCCTGAAGTCGCGGTGGTGTAGTGGCAAGCACACCCGCCTGATTGCATCACTAGGGTGACCCAGGTTCGATTCCTGGCCGTGACAGACAATTTTTTACTAACAAGAAATTGATACCTAATATAGTTGAATACTTTTACAGGCGATTTCGGGGAGTTGGGTCCACCGGGTGATTCGTAGGCACTCCCTGTAAACATGATGTTAAATTTTTACCATGGGCTTGGATGGGGAAACGAAAATTCACTTCCAACCAGGAAGCGAAGGACACTTGAACTTCCTGCAGCAACTTAAAAAACTATTCACTCAATGTCATAGGACGTCTCTTTAAGATTATACACATTTACTTACTGTTTCAGCATCATGAAAGCCCTGAAACTGAATGTCATTTCGAAATCCATGACCAACGGCACCTTATCAGCAAATCCAAGTGCACAAATTCATACACTTAAAACTTTGAATTATCTTTAAAAGTGAAATCGAATTGCCTTTTCCCTTATCATTTGAACGAGTGCGCTAGACCGACAAAGGTAGCAAAAATACAGAAGAGTTTTAAAACTTTCTACAATCGAGAAACGCCAACCAAATAGATATCTCGACGGTATTTTGGAAAAGAGGGGAATTCTAAAATATGAGTGATCTATAAGGAAAAATAATAAAATTTCAGTGCCAAAACATTGTCAACTACTAAGAAAAACTCTCCCAACTCGTGATAATTTCACTGGCCATTCATTTCAGGCACTGCTCATAGAACTAGATAACGTACAGCTTCGTGAAACGCGCAAAGATCGAGCTTACGGACGGCGACAAGGGGAGGAACTACATCAGATTTATATTATGTACATTATTGCAGCTTGAAAAGGTCTTAGCCGTATAATGTAATGGGCCTTGAAACAGGGCGGAGGGGGATTCCATTAATACGGATGAAGCTGTGAACAGACCTTGAGGAAGTTTATTGTTAACAATAACGGTCGCTAAGGATCACTGCGCTCAAAGGCTCCCGAGAGTGAGAACCGCCAGCGGGCACATCATCGCCAACTACCAGCTTTACCCTGAAGGGGTGCTGCACGCTATTTAAACTCTTCTGTCTTCCTTTCAAAACCAAAAACACTTGAATAAGAAGGCCTTCTTGCTTTTTCCCCAAATATTTTTCTTTGGCAACTTCCAGCGTGATAGTCCATTTTGGTGTAGCGTTAAAGATGGGATTTACAGCTTTCCCGCAGCTTCTGAAAGCCGCGACTTCTAGGCTATTCAAAGCACCAAGGAGGGACTTTACAGGCACTTATCCCAACTACTTACCATGAGGTCTCACCAAGCAGATAGTACGATATCTACCCCATAACTGTATTCCACCTCTAGAATCACTGTTCAACGTAACTGCATCCGATTTCACGACTTACAAGGACCAGATATAAAACTTAGTATGAATAAAAATTGAAGAGTTTTCTTTCAAATGGGCTTATATCAATTTTTTACACTATTTGATTTTTTCAAGGATTCTGAATCTTTGGGATAAGGCTTATCACCTCACGAGTTGAATTCCTTCCGAAACGGTTAGTAACCCGCTTGCTAAACATCGAGTTTTCCGATTAAACGGCTTCTATCCATCCCATTGTCTTCAATTAACTTTTTTTTAATTTTGGTTTTTGGATCCTACATAATATGTATTATGGCGATAATATGTAATATCTTATGTAATAAGATATTATCTTCAACATAAACCATCAAATTTTGAGGGAGTTTAGAATATTTTTTCATGCTCGATTCCGAAGGTTCATTATTGAAAATACCTACCTAATGGGTAAACCAATAAAAGAAAATGAAAATGAGATTTTTCTTGACACAACCAAAAACTCTTTTTTTTCAATGTTTTTCAATAAAATGGCTTATAACCAAATAAGAAATGGCCGTGACTCCCTCAAAACGCATGCCAAAACGTTGAAATTTGGTCTTACAATCAAAAGTTCTATGAACAAACTATCCGGAAAATTTAGGAACTTCCTTCGCCATGAAATTAGTTTTTCTCAATTTTCCACACAAAAAAATCCCAAGTGGATATAAGCTCGTTTGAAAAAAAAACTCCTCAATGGGGGGGTGCGCCAGATTTTCTTTTAAATTTTTGATCGAAAGTAGACCTCATTCTGAGAATTTTGACACCAGCCGTTCTCTTTTTGGAGGAGTAGATATTTTTCTATGATTTTTCAAAGTTTCGAATTTTTATGGCGCCACGCGCCCCACCATCCTGGGCGGGACCCTCCAGCCCACTGAGACGTCATAAACATTCGAAACTGAAAAATCATAGAAAAATGTATTCTCACGCTAGAAGGTTTTCTTAAATGAGGTCTAGTTTGAATAAAAAATAGCAATAAACAGTTTTTCCGACCCATGCGCACACCCTATTACACTCGGACAAAAAATTCTACCAAGAATAAAATGTGTAGCTTAATATCATAATATCTACTGTCTATAACCATCCTTGTTGGGGTTTAACAACACGATTTCTCATTGGTTTAATTAACGCTGTGACGATGAATCATGGATTTTAACTAAATACTCTTCAACGAATCAGACAAACAAGACTTTAACAAATCCTACCCGAAATAAGCTTCACCGATCACACAGCAGATCTATATTTCCTGAAATCTCTTCCAATCATTTCCAGATGTCATAAAGTAACTGCTTATTTCAGCGGTCTAGGATGAACAGTAGAGAGGTCATCACTAAAAAAAGAGCTTAATAGCTTGACTAATAAATCGATCCCCCAAAAAAGTACTTTAGCTAGTTGAACTTGATGTAGGTACGTCCCTACCAAGTTTCATTAAAATCAACGAAGAAAGAGAGAAGAAGAACATCAACAGCAACATAAAAGAGAAGGAATAAACTAATAGAAGCCTCAAAACAAGCATTTTAACGCTGTTTTGGGGGTATTTGCTCATTGGAGGAAAATGGAGGTACGTTTTCTGGTAGCAGGCTACTCATACAAATCGCTCCGATAAGAATAAACTAAGAAATATTCTTTCAAGCGATCAGTAGGATCAATAATAGTAATTTAGCGTCTTCAAAAAATTATATATGTATGAATGTAGCAATTCACTCCAAATACACACACGTACGAACCAGCTCAAACGATTAGGACTTTTAGTGATTAAGTAATGATTAGTTTTTAATTTTCAGTTCATTATAGAGATAATGGTAAGTTCTGAATAGCAGCCATCTTGGCACCAGTTTCTCTCTGTAATTCCGGTTTACGCGCTCCGCTATATCAACCAGCTTCTGTCGTAATTTACTATGTTATTACAATAGAGACAATGAACCCGAGGGTTTATATTATAGCTTAACAAGAAACGCTAACACTTGAGAGAGAAATAGACAACTTGAATCAGGATAGAGGGGAGGGGTTCCAGTAAGGAACTCGATTTCTCATTAGGAACCCGAAGCCCGCCAACTTTGCACTATCTGATTATCCACTACTCCCTCAATTATCGTCTTCAACTTCAACCAAGGGATAAAGCTTGTTTGTGCCTCGCAAACTCTGATGCGGAGCCGTGGGTTAATCTACTGATATTCTGTAGAACTCTTGCATTACTCCTGGGATTTTATTTTTTTAACCATGATGAGCCAAGAAACATGAACCGAGAAATTTGGATTTTCCAGGACACGTTTTGTGGTAGATTCCGGTTAAAGACTGGGCCGAGTTGCCACTGGGGGGTAGGTAGTACGATTTTTGACACACATTTGACTACCTCAATGCCGAATGGGAGGCAATGTAAGCTTCCAGAGAGTTGGTAGGGAAACCCCCACGAATTTCATCGAAATCGATTCAATGGTTTTGAAGTTTTCGGGTGACAAACAAGCGTCATGAAGTAGGTACTAACTGGCCTGGCGTGTGGCTCAAGTGTTATAGTAATTTAGGAATCTCAGTAGGAGTACTCCGTGGCACCACCATCCACGTCTTGCTTGGTATTTACTTGAATAATTGGTGGTCTTTCCAACGAGGTGCTTCCCTCATCTCCCTAAATCCACAACCGAGGACTGGCTTCAGCAGCAGGGAGCTGTAGGTGCCTCCCAAACGAAATTTGGTTCTTCGTAGCTCGGGAAGCTCAACTGTGTCATGATTTCCGATTCGAAAAAAAATTTAAAACCTGTTTGATTAGATGATTTTTGAATGGGGAATCGTCCCAGTTCCGTGAGTAAATACAGCAATCTGGAGTGAGAGCTGGGTACTTACATAAACCTTCTGATTATTATAATAAGAACCACTATGATAGTGGTTCGCTGCGAGCTATTAGTGTTTACAAATCGTTTCACAATTAAATTTCATCAAATTCTACAAGAAATGAATGGTTGGTCCTACAGAGCTCTGCGTGGACCCATCCGTTGATAAAATAAACCAACCTTTATAAGGTTGTACTTTCTTAAGTCTTTATAGGGCGCTAACACATAGTCCTACGAGTCAGGGAGATTTCATTCGATTATAGGTATTATTTAAATTGATGAAACAACAATAATTATAGGTACCTTTTACTTGTAATAATTATGTAGGTACCTTCAGTTGCCGACGGACGGAATTTATATTTATTCGATTTTGGTTTATTATTTTCAACAATAAGCCTTTGGAATCGAGCGAGGAAGAAAATTTAACCCCCCCCCCCTCAAAATTTGATGTTTTACGTTTCAAGGTAGGTAGAATTCGAAAATCGTATAAAATAATTTTCCGTCCGTCCGCCGTACGCTGCACTTTTCTTAGCAACACTGGACCGATTTGGTTCAAATTTGGTATATGGGCTCCATTTGGGGTCTAGTTGTGCCGCGAAGATTTGGTTGATGTCAGCCACTTCTAAGGGATGAAAATTGAGGGTTGAAATTTTCAAGAGTGCCCTAGCTTGAAAACTCTCGAAATAAAGGTATCGATTTTCACCAATTCTAAATAATACTGAATTTAAACAAATTTTTTGAGGCCACCCGGAGCTCTGCAATATCCGTCCGCTCCCTACCAGTACTTGAGGGTTTTCCTTCGATAAAACAGAATCATGAGTGTGAATCAACAGAGGTCTAATCTCCGTTCAAATTGTATCTGCCTAGAATGCGATCTCTGTTCATTTCTTCGATTTGTATTCAGTTTTGCTTTCTGAACAACCAGTAATCAAATTTCCACATGAAGCTCATTATTTTTCGAACCGAAAGTGAAGCGTTTAGTTCTTTCTAATAAACTTGATTGTGAAGGTGTGAAGGCAGTATGGTGTGGTAGGTAGTACCTACCAATGGTTGGTAGGTAAAAAAACGCTGCAAATCATTGCCCAAAAGTTTATTATTTTTGTTATAGATCACTATTCTGTATAGCTCCCTCCCTACCAACCATAGGTACCTACTTGGGCATTTTTGAAAATTTCAACCCTTCATTCCCATTTGGTTGGTGGTTATGGTTGAAATTTTCAAGAATGCCCAAGTAGGTACCTATGGTTGGTAGGGAGGGATCTATACAGAATAGTGATCTATACCGAAAATAATAAACCTTTGGGCAATGATTTGCAGCGTTTTTTGGATTATAGATTCTACTAGCCAGTAATGTAGAGCAACCTAGCGGTATCCAACAGAGTTAGAAGGTAAACAAACCTGCGTCAATTTTAAACAGTGATTATCGTAATCACTAGAATGCATTTTATTATTTGTGTATGTTCATATCCACCTACCTGACTGCATAAGGGATTTGCCTGGTTGTAAACAATCAAAAATCGTCGCCTAAGAAACAACACCACCTATGAACCATTTTGGCCAAAATGGGGTTTTTACTTATTGTTATTCAAATTTTCGCGCCGCACAAGATCGTTAGAGTGGAATTGCTCTCCGTAGACTACAGGAGGAGAAAACTTCAAAAATGACAACAGAACCTATCAACATCTGTAATGTCAACAGAGCGTATCAACCACTATACATAATCCGTCCGTTCAACGCTGCTTTCTTTCCGTTAAATCTTTCTTTGCCTCGCCAAATTTCGATTCCTTCCAGTAAATTTTTGGTAGTTTTGTATGCCATATTGTTTTCAGAACTCTTGCAAACTGTTTGCACGTTTCTTTGAGATATTTTAGCGAGCTTTCGGGAACCTGGGTCATAGATTTTGTTTTGCTTTTCATAGGTTGCAAGACCCTTTGTTCATTATTGGGAGTCTCTCCAATTGAGTTTTTTACAGCCTTGTTTCTCGTTTGAGTACTTGCATGCAGCTTTATAGGTAAGTAAAATGTACAATTTAAATATTTTCAGAACTCTTTCGAACTGTGTGAACGTTTGTTTGAGATATTTGAGCAAGCTTTCGGGAACCTCTGGTCATAGATTTTGCTTTGCTTTTCATAGGTTGCAAGACCCTTCGTTTATTGGGAGTCTCTCCAACATAGTTTTTTACGGCGTTGTGTCTCGTTTGGGTCGTTGCGTGCAGCTTTATAGGTAAGTAAAATGCACTATTTAACGGATATATAGATGATACTTATAAAGTTTGGCGTGAAAATGACATGATGATGTACTGTAACATTTCCGGGATTTCAAACCAGTGTTGGCATTCGCTCCTTAGTATTGCAGATCATTCTAATTTGTTATCTATCACCATTTCAGAGTTCGATGGCAGAGAGTAGTGCAAGTGAGTATGTCCCCTCGTCTTCTTCTGACACTGATGAAGATGACTTCCGAGCTACGACCCAAGATCTGCTGGCAGGGCTGGAGGAAAGTAAGATACTTGTTAAGAGAAAACCGCTAGAGTTTCGTCGAAGAGAGGGCATTAACCTTGATGAATTGAAATTCTCAATCTTTGATAATGGGGTGCTGGAGGATTTACCAGAGCCGAACACTCTCAGCTCTGACGAAAGAGTAGCAGTTGTTGGACCAAATCCAGGGGCCTGGAGCCCCCAAACTCCTAGTTCTCCAAAAGACTCAGAGTCGGTTGTCACCCTTCACAGTGTCTCCACGCCCAACAACTTTGAAATTCTTGACCTGTCGACTCTGGGAGTTAAAAACTTGTCCCATGACCAGTTGTCGCCCGCTCTGGTGGCCCACTTACCTAGAGATGCGTCAGCATCTTCTGACGGACTTCTCATTGATGTCCCTGCACCGTCCTACTGTGATTTCTCTGAAATCCTTTCTGATGAATCCCTCAGACTACCCCTTAACGTCTCCTCTGCGTCCACTTCCCAAAATCTCGATACCAACTCTTCTATCGAAACAAGCATAGATTCTAGAGGATTGAAGAACAGGAGTCGTGTCTCTGTCCCTAAAGAATGGAAGAAAAACAAGGCTAAGAGTAATCGCCTAAAGGGGGAGGCTTATACTGGGTATCGACGATTGCATCCTGGATCTACAAAGAAGATCGTACAAGACGTTCCAAAAGATGGAAGGAGCATGGGACCAACTTGTAGTTCATCTCTGTGTGCCAAGTGGCAAAATAGGCTATGTAATACCGTTTCAGAAGAAGAGCGAAAGGCAGTGTTTTACACGTTTTGGAACGATATGTCATCCTGGGATATGAAAAGAATGTATATTTGCGGTTCCGTGGAAATAATAAAAAGTAAACGTTCGCGAGTCGTGGATAGAGCTTCTCGCAGGAACTTGAGCTACTTTTATTTTCTACGAATTAAAGGTGAACGAATACCTGTATGCCAGAAAATGTTTATGGATACCCATGGTATCACAAAAACCGAGCTTCGCTACTGGTTAGAGCATTTCCACCAGAGTAACGTTCCTAATGCTAGAACCAACGTGAGTCCTGCTGAAAGAAACCCAGGAAACGAGAGCTGTGAAAGTAATAACGATGTTCTTGGGCGGAAGGACACCGGATTGATATCTAGAAGAGAGATTGTTGACGTATTTTTCGATGATTTGCCAGTGGTACCTTCTCATTACTGTCGGAAGAGCTCGAAAAAGAAGTATTTGCAAGGGGACATTAAATCTTGGGCACAACTCTACAATATTTACGTTGGAAAATGCACAGAAATGGGAACCACCCCGTTCTCCAGATTCTCTTTCGACCTATGCAGAAAAAAGAAGAACATTGACATTTTTGTTCCGAAAAAAGATAAATGTGACCTCTGCTCCAGTTTTGAACATGGCCATGTCTCTGATGCTGTTTATTGGAAGCATACAAATCAGAAGGAAAAAGCGAGGGCGGAGAAGGAAAAGGACAAGAAAGCTGCTGAATTAGGAACTTGCCACGTAATTTGTTTCGATCTAATGAAAGTACAAACTTCCCCTTGCATCCGAGCGAGCTCAGCTTACTATAAGCTCAAACTGACAGTACATAACTTTACTCTGTACAACATGACAACACACGATGCAAAGCTGTATTGGTTCGATGAAACCAATGCGAACATGTGTGCGTCAACTTTTGCATCATGTGTTGTAGATTACATAGAAGAACTCCTTAAGGAGAGCCCCAAAGACACCGTGATTCTATATTCCGACGGTTGCACTTATCAAAATCGGAACAGTGTTCTTTCAAACGCATTGCTCCATCTGAGTGTGTCTCGAAAGGTAACCATTATTCAAAAATACTTGGAGAAGGGGCACACTCAAATGGAGTGCGACTCTGTGCATAGTCTCGTAGAGAGAAAGTGGGAAAACTTGGACGTGTTCACTCCAAGCAGCTACGTCACACTCTCAATAGCGGCCAGGACAAAGCCCTGTCCATACAGAGCGACACTTCTCCATTACTCGTTTTTTAAAGATTACTCTTATCATGAAATTTACCCTTCAATCCGACCGGGGAAATTTGCAGGGGACCCAACCGTGGTTGACTTGCGGCAATTGACCTACCACCCTGATGGCCATATTTCCTACAAACTTGATTTTGAGGACGACTCAAGAGATCTCCCAAACCGTCCGAAGAAAAATAAGGGTGACATAATTTTTCCCGCTCTTCACAGTGAGAGACCGAAAATACCCAAGGACAAGTGGAGTGACCTGCAAGCTTTAAAGCCCCTGCTTCCTTCTGACACTCACTCCTACTATGATAACATTCCCTGCGATGATATCAGTCGTCGGACGGTCAAGCGGAAGGAAGAAAGCGCAAGTAATAATAAAACTTCCTTAAGGAAAAAAGCGAAGTAGTGCCTTAGTTGTTGTAAATTCAGAATTCCTTACCTACTTTATGTACCTGCGTTATTGAATGTTTAGTTTTTTGCATCGACCTAGTCAATACTGATCTCTAATCCATAGTATTAATATTATTATATCGCCTCTTGTCAAATTAGCGAGCGATATAATTTGATGTATTTTCTTCTTTTTTGCAACTTAATTAACATTTTAAAGATTTTTTCGAGTTTGCATTTTGTTTAGTACAATTTTTTAATTGACTACCTGTACCCTTGTGATAATAAACACTGTGTTACCAGCTTTACCTTGTATTCAAAAGACTGATATTAATATTCTTGTTAAATTTCAAAAAATGATTACCCTTGTGATAATAAACAGTAATAATAAACCATCTTTATGACTTCGATGTCTGTAATTGGAAGACGGATGATATTTTTGTTGCATTTTAAATACTAATTAAAATAAAAACGTTCAAGACTGTAACACCGATTTTTTTTCTTCCACTCTTGCGCCATTAGCTTTGTGAAGCTATGGGTCTTGAAAACCCATAGCAGAGCTACGTTATAAAGTTGATCAACAATTATAGACAACTGGAAAATTTGAATAAAATTTATTGGTATTAAGATTTTTTCTATTTCTATGCGAACAATCCTTAAAACTAGGTGTGAATACTGATGTTGGCAAGAGGCCCTATCAACCAAAATCATCAATGCAACACCACCTATCAACCTTTCGCGATTGAGCCAACACAACCTATCCACCGTAGGTATTACGACAACACCGCCTATCAACCATAAAATCCGCAATTCTATAATTTTCGATGATTTTGTACACCGGAGGCCTTTATAATGGTGTATAAGGTTGATATTTGCGCCAAAACTAAGCGAGACATCAATAACTTGACTTGGGTAATGTTTTTTGCTTCTCCTGTAAAGTTGGGCAGATGGTTGTTAGGTGGTGTTGTTTCTTAGGCGACGAAATATAACGATTAAAGTAGGAATTCAGTTGTTTTCTATCACTTCTCTTCCGTCGATTTCCCCCATCACCCACCACGGACGACAATACACGCGAAGGACACCCATGATGTTATTACAAGGGTACTTTTATCAATTTGAGCCTGTACTCAGCAGTTGAATAATGTAGGCATACTGTAGGCAATATTGAATAATAAGGAAATGTAGGCTCACAAAGAAAATGATCGTCTCACATACCTGTTGTTGGCTACGTAGTCGAACATAGTGGCGAGAGCGTGTCCATAAAATCTTCAATTCGATTTGAGCACGTTGTGACTTGTTGAACATGAAATCACACACACCCAAATCGCGAGAAATTTCACGAATTCAAGAATAAAATCGGCCGGCAAAGAAAAAGAACGCGTCACAACGCATCGGGCATCGTTATAAAACAGCTGTCGGTCGAGTCGGGAAGGCTACACTTTCGACTGGTCTGCGGCTAGCAGCCGAAGGCTAACCATCCGAAAAGGGCCGAACTTACCCGAATGCTTGGCGTTGGCGGTATTTCCGATTCGGAGAACGCTGAAGGAGAAACAGTCGAAAGACAGCAGTTTGCTTACTCAAAATTAATACTAGGTAACAAAATTACATTCATTGATACAGTTTTGAGCACAAATAAAAATGCAAGTTTTATCGCTTACCTACCTACTAGTTAAGTAAGTATATTTTTACCTAAGGTTTTACCTAGAAAGGTTTTAGGCTAGTTACCAACTGCAACTGGCAACATGCCGGTTACCCTTTCTCAGAAAATAGACCAATCTTTCTTGTAATTATTGTGCCAATACTTGTGAATAATAAGTGTACGCCTCGAATTCTGGTATCGAAGTTAAATTGTTCCACTATCCAACACTGTTTATTCGGTGAACTTAGTGTGGTCACTGTTCCTAACATCATCTATCCTGACCATTTCTAGCAAAGGATAAGGGAATATTGTCGAAAGATTTGTGTGATCTTGATCTATTCAGGATGTACCTAGGTACCTACCTACTTTACTCTTTTTTTATTTCCCAAGCTAGAGGAAGAATCATTCACACTTTTCAAGAATAAACTCCGGCGTTTTACGTTTTAGACCTTACTGAACAATTTTGGTACCACGTCTGTCTGTCAGCCAGTCTGTGTCCGCATACGGGCAAAACTACAAAGTTACTGTCCGATTTTGATGAAATAAAGTACCTATGCGAGGTTGAAGCGTTTACGCATGAGCAAACTTTAAGCCTCTTTATACTTATTTTATACCTATCAGTCGTAACTTCTCATTTCCATCCAAGTTCAATGAAATGTTTATGGATTGTGCGGGTTGGGGTGTAAAAATGGTCCTCAACGGAATTCATTGCCCCTGGATCATTCATCATCAACCCCACGGATCAACTATAACTTAAATACGTTTTCCATTCGAATTCGATGAAATTATTTGGGATTGTGCGGGTTGATGTGCTGCGCAAGCCCCACCGTAAAATCCTGAGCTTACCTTTTACAGTTTTCATTCAATTTTTCATGAGTTGTTTGGTTGAGACTTTGGATGGTTCCCCTTTGGAATGTCATTGTCATGTGATCATCGAATTAGGAGATTACTTGGAGGTTGAACTTTTGAGATTACTTAATGACAGTGTTATAGATACTAGGAAGCTATGTGTCACATCCTCATTAGCCGGGACTTTCCTATCTCTTTCTATTGATTTCATCTTTACCTATAATTATCCTCATCAACCCTAACAAACCTAGCATTATCACTGCAACCAACATTGGGGTTAGGTTGCGCATGACAAACCCGGGTTTGTTAATTAGTAGGAAGTAGGAGAATAATATAAAGAATAATAATTATGTTATATTCAATTTTGTTTTGGAACAGATACCACTATTGAGATGAGAAGACAAAGAATTTATTGGTTTGTATGACGAGCTTGTTACCACCATTGGAGAAAGGAGGAACATAAGCAGGTACCTACCTAACAACAAGCAACTATAACAGACCAGATATAAGGAAAGCGATATCCGAGCTAAAAGGAGTGGCAGCCAATTAACATCAAGGTCATGACCGTGACCTTGTCATAGCGCGGGGTGAGATGTTGAAAGAGTTCCTGGAGTTACTCGAGCTGGGGATCTTGGCGGGAGTGCTCCGTAGCATCACCACCCGCGTCCTACATGAAATACTGGTGGCAATTTTATAGAGGCACTTCTTTTCATCCGACTCTCCCTTCCCTATTTTCCACAACTTCCATAATTCACAGAGCCAGCGTTGGGTAGTCTGGTCGACCTCCCCATTATATTTGTCTTTTTTTTCAGTTAGCGAATTTACAAGAAAAATGAAGCTATTGCAATGGCCTCAAAATTTTTAGAACCGACTTTTTCGAAAAATTTTCACACTGAAATCCGTTTTGGAACATTCTGAAACGATCCCTGAAGTTTTTACAAAAATCATATGTATATATATATGTGTCATTCCGGACGATAACTTGAGTAATTGTTTACAAATTTTTTTTAGTTTTTGCCAAAATGTTCGTAACAACAAACCATAGGTCAAGTTCGTTAACCAGCAATTTTGAATATAATTAATGTTATCAAATTAATTACTTAGATGCGGCCGGTAACGCATCAAGGAGAAAAATGTGTGATAAACAAAAGGTGGCTTGTTGTGATGAGGTTGGGAACAAGTGATCATGAACGCGATCTGTTGCACTCATCTTTAACTACGTCCTGGAGCTTCCCCAATCAGAACGCTTCTCGGGCTCCCAGATTCAGCTTTCAGCCCAGTGATTTCACGTCTTCCGGGACGTCGATTATTGGTGTAAAAGTATGTAAAAAAAAAATATATATATACATATAAGTTAAGTTGGGAGATTCGAAGAAATAGTTTTTAAAAAATGATTTTAATGTTTTAATCACGATTAACTGTGAAATAATACGTGACGGAACTGCGGTAACGAAGGACGAACTGAAACTGACTCGAGCGCGGGATCGCCGCTTGCTTTTATGGGCTCGGTCAGCTAGCTCAGCGAAAAAAGAGATTGTCAGCATATTAGGCGATATAACACCTTCCTCCCTAAGAAAGAAAACCGTACTTAAGGGAAGGTTTTCGTTTGATGGTATGCCTCATGTTCAGTCACGTACAATTACAAAATGAAATTACAAAGTTTTTACAAAAGTACAAAAAGTTACAAGTTACAAAAAATTTTCAATTACTTACATCAAATTACACATGATAAATCAAAGTGTACGCAACAAAAATTACACATGATACATAGTACAAAATTATCAATGGTACAAAACAACAACAAAAATGTACGAAAAGTACGAAAAATATAGGAGGCATAGAAATGCGTTAAAAGACACAGCGTGTCGAGGTAAAATTGCGCAACCGTAACAAGGTACATTACGCAAGATTACAAATTGTCATTACGGAAATAGTGGGCATGGCGGGAACGATGTAATCGCACTTTGTCCACTTTTAGACTATTGACGTAACATTATTGCAACGAATATTAAGCCGAATGGGGTACACTGCGAGTGCGATAATAATTGAAGAAAGTGTACCCACACAATGAAACTAACGAGATGTACAGAATTAGGGTCCATATACTGGGTGATAGTGAAGGGTACCATGTAAGCGTTTCTGAATCAGAGCCGATTGGGTTCAAGTTAAGGTGAAGGTTGTCCAATTGTTTTAAATTGATGTCGTCGAATTTTAATGACATGTACGAAAAGTTTAAAGATGAAAAATCTGGGGTTGATGAGCTCAATAAGAGAGGTTTACCATTACCCGTGAGTCGGGTTGAAATGATATCACCTCGATAGTAAATAGTGTCTGCTTGGGGTTTTATTAATTGAATTCCTTTAAGGGAGACCGTTTCTGAATGACTATGGCTTTTTACTAGAATTTGATCTTCTGTAGGGAATACGACTAGTAGGTAGTGAGTATCGGGGATTATCGAGACGTAGTTATTCGTAACCTGTAATTTGGTAAATGAACAATTAGATGTGGATCCCTTAGTTAAGATATCATATTCACAGGCTGCGTTTGCATATGATAGTAGTTCGGTGTTACAATAAAACTCGTCATTGTAGACACAACGATCGGTTAATTGGAAAACTTCGTGGTGGCCTTCCTGCTTTAACAAGTATCTATGTTTAGGGATTACAGTGATGAAATTATTGTCCACTTTCCAAGGCACTGAGTACAGATAGTAAAGATGGTAATTGACAGGTTTGTAAACAGGTAGTGTTAAGAAATAAACTATTGTATCGGAACGAATATTACATTGGAGTTTTATTAAAGATTCATATGTAAGGATATCTGTGATATTGACATCGATCTTCAAAAGTTCTAGTTCTAAGACATGAGTACTGATTATGCTAGGATGAAGAACACCTAACTTGCAAAACGTGATGGAAGCCTCAATTTCAGAAAGTACGTGGAAGATTAGATTGATAGCTGATTGGAGGTGATGGAGGACTTCTTTATAAAGTATTAATTGGCCATCGAAATGGTTGATGATTTTTTCAATTTCTACAAATTTAGCTTTTATTTGATCGTTATTAAATTGGATCGTCTGGATGGTAGTGTTATAATTAGCGATTAACTGGTTGATCACAGAATATTGCCTAGTAAGGTTCGTCTGGCTGTTACGGTTTCGTTTGTCCAAGTCCTCCAGGATTCTGTCGTATTTTTCTCTATCGTCGTTGTCTAGGTTGCCGGTAATTGCCTTAATAACTGTTCCTAGTCCGTTGATCAGTCCCCGTCTATGTCTAGTAAGTCCGTGGTGTTTGATGTTGGAAATTTTTAAATTAACCAGATCTTGGACGTGTTCATAAAACGAACACATATCATGAAGTTGGTCGAAGAGTCTACGTGATGAATTAATCTTGTTAGTAAGTACAGAATAATTAGAGTTCAGGTTGTTCACTTCGGTGAATAGTTCAGTTAGTTCGTAGTAGTATGTTAGAACGTGTTCTGTGGCTTCCAGTTTAGCGCTTCCCAGGTTGATAGGGACAATCCCTCCACTGCGGTCGAGATTTTTTATTTCTGCACACGAGACGATTACTACCAGCAGGTATCTGTAAGGAAATTTGAATTGTAATAATTTAGGTTATTATTTTCTGGGCCATCCTTCCGGCCAATTGTCTTCTTCCGAGTCAGTAGATTCTATAGCTTCTGGTGTTTTTGATTTTCGGGGCCTCTTTACGTTTGACAAGTGGATTTTCTCCTTGGTGTTGTGATGGCGGGGCACGATCTTTCCGGTTTTTCTATTGGGGTCTATTTCTTGTAGTTGTTCTTTATTAAAAAGGTTTTTGGTTTTACTCATTTTCTGTTTATTCTTGACATAGATAGTTGCTGGAATTTCGGGAATACTTTCCCTATTTTCGTTTCGTTTGTTAATTAATTTTTCTTTAGATTGAGAGGACGAATTATGTAGCTGGGAATAAATTGCTGCCATTTTTTCCCTATGTTTGGTGGAGTAATCGTTAATTAGAATTTTTTCTATATCTAAATTTACCATCATGTCTTGATTTATGTGGCCGTAAAGTACCTCAAAAGGGGTTAGATCGGTTGACGAATGAATAGAGTTGTTATAGGCAACGAGAGCATATTTCACTTTGGTTACCATAGAATCACATGAGAATTCTTTTCTATTTTTTAAGATTCTGATGTGTTCTATGAGCGTCGAATGAAATCTCTCTAAGAGCCCATTGCTATTAGGATTCTGACTACAAATGAAATGAATATTTATTTTATGGGATGCCAGAAATTCCTTAACTAGTGAAGAATCAAATTCGGCTCCGTTATCGGATATAATTATTTTTGGGACTCCGTGGTGAGTAAAGAAGGTCAAGAGGTTCTTTACAACTTCGAGGCTATTGTTGGAAGTTAAATAGTAAGCTTGTGCATACTTAGAAAAAGAATCAATTATTGTCAAAAATTTCGCTCCATCTAAGGTTAATTTATCTATATGGATCGTGTCTAGTGGTTTGAGAGGTGTAGGAGTAATATTAAATTTAGGTTTGATCGGGTCACGATCGTACTTAGTGGTTAGGCAGGGTTCGCACTGATTGATAAAATGTTGAATAGTTGTTAATTGGTTAGGCCAAAAATAGGTTCGTTTTAATTTTTTGTATGTTTCAGTGATTCCACGGTGATTTGTTTTTCCTATGTGGTAATTGGAGATTATTTCTCTAACTTGATCTGCGGTTTCTATATCTTGTACGAATTCGGTATATTTGGTCATTTTAATTGTGGATTCTCTGAAAACAGTCATCATAACATTAGTGAACTTTTTGTAAATATCTCCTTGTTCGTCGTTTTTGAAGTAAATGGAGTACCCTATATTAGGTTGAACGAATTCTTTCACAAAATTGACAACATCTCTCTCGAAGTTTTCTCGCGAAAATTCTACGAATAGTCGGGTTTTGGAATTAAATGGTTTTGTGATTTTAACAGGTTTAGGAGTGCTATTGGTTTCTTTAATTATGATTTGGTTTTGGCCATGATTTACTACTCCTTCCCTTATGGGGACAGTTAAGACCGTGTTCCCTTCAGCATTGGAGTGGACGGTGCTTTCGAGTGAGTCGGTATTACGAGATGTGGGGTTGGCTATCAAAGATTGGTTGGCAGTATTTTCTAGTAGATCCATCAGCTGACGGATTTCGGGATCACTAGCGTTGATGTTCGGAAGGGGTTCACTTCCCGTTATGGTATCAAGATTTTCAAGTATATCGGGACTGGTTAAATCGGGAGAGTTTGAACCATGGTTGAATGTAGGGTTAATGTTGGAAGGACCGGGACTACTAGAATCATTATTATTTAGTTCGATACGAGAAAGGGCATCCGCGACGTGATTAGAAGAACCAGGTTTGTATTTTATGGTAAAGTCGTAATCTGCAAGTTTCATTTTCCATCGAAATAATTTTGAAGAACAGTCTTTTATACCAAACAACCATTGTAATGGGCGATGATCAGTGTATAATGTGAACTTTCGTCCATAAACGTAGGGGCGGAAATTTTTAAGGGCAAACAAAATGGCTAGAAGTTCTTTTTCTATGGTGGCTAACCTTCGTTCGGTATCGTTCAAAGTACGGCTCGCATAGGCGATAGGAAGATCGGATCCGTTAGTGAGTTGGCTTAACACGGCGCCTAGCGCTACATCGCTAGCGTCACACGTGATGATAAATTCTTTATTGAAGTCGGGATATTGTAATATCGGGTTATTCATAAGTAGAGTTTTGCAATTTTCGAAACACTCTACGTATTCCGGGTTGTTGGGATCTATTACTGTGTTCTTTTTCAATCGGGAAGTTAATGGTTTAGTTAAATTTGCAAAATTGTTAATGAACTTCCTATAGTAGCCCAAAAGTCCTAGAAATTGTTTGATTTCCTTACGGGTCTTTGGAATAGGGAAATTAGAGATAGCTTTGATTTTTGAAGGATTAGGTTTCACACCTTCTGGAGTGACTACGTGGCCTAGGAACTCAATCTCCTTCCGAAGGAATTCTGTTTTATCCATTTGTATTTTCAAATTGGAGTTCCGTAGCCTCTTGAAGATTTGTCTCAATCTAACGCAGTGTTCCTCAAGACTTGAACTGTAAATTAGAATATCATCGAGATAGACTAAACAAATCTCGTTTTGTAGCCCTCTGAGCACGTTACTCATGAGCCTCATGAAGACAGGAGGAGCATTTTTAAGGCCAAATGGTGTTCTAAGGAATTCATAATGACCAGTCTCCGTGGAGAAGGCTGTTTTTGGAATTGATGGTTCATCGAGTTCTATCTGATGGAATCCTGAAGCTAAGTCTATCGTGGAAAAATATTGGCACCTTCCTAATTTGTCGAGTAGGTCAGTTATATTAGGTAGAGGAAATTTATCGGGGATCGTTTTTTCGTTTAGTTTTCTATAATCCAAAACTAGCCTGAACCGTTGTTTACCTGAAGCATCTAACTTTTTGGGGACTACCCATAAAGGGGCATTGTACGGGGAATTTGATGGTCTTATGATTTTTTGATCAATCATTTCATCGACTTGTCGTTTGACTTCTTCCCGGAAGATACTAGGGTATCTGTATGGCTTAACATACACGGGAATTTCGTCTGAAGTCCTAATATGGTGTTTGACCTCGTTTGTGAATGTCAAAGGCTTGTCATCTGCTTGAAAGAGGTCAGCGAATTCCATCACTACCTTCATAATTTCTTTCTTTTCCCATTGATTCAGGTGATCTAATCTGAGTCTGGAAAAATCAATATTTGTTTTAGGGATTTTCCTAATTTTAGGTACTTGATCGTCTGAAAATAGACTACAGTCCCAAATAGGTTCGCCAATTATGGGATGGTCAATTGTTACTGTTAAGGGGTTTTCTGAGATGTTTGTGGCATGTACGAAGGCATGAGAATCGTGAACATTTACTAGACAGCAAGGTATTTCGACACTACCTAATTTGGTATATGGAAGTATGGCTTCACCATTTTCTATATTTGAAATTTTTATTTTGATCTGTTCAATAGATCTAGCGTCAATGTGGAAGGACTCTGAGATTTTACCCGGGGATGATGATTTTGAGTTTGAAAATTGTAGTTGTATAGCAAAATGCGGGAATTTTAGGGTATTTTCGTTCAAATCTACGTTAGCTTTTAGAAATTTTAAGTTGTCTAGGCCGAGTAGAAGATCAAAATGGTCGTGAAATTTAAAAATGCTAAACGGAAGGTTAAGTTTAGGAATTCTGAAGAATTCTCCGCATGGTATCACAGCTTTTTGGTTTACCTCTGAAATGCCGTGTGCCGTGCGAATAAAACCTGAGTCGGGCTGGATTTTGAAGGGAAACAATTCGTAAGCTACTTCCGGGTTGATGAAGCTTCGAGAACTACCTGTGTCTATTAATATTTTTAATTTTAATTTTGGCATGGTTATGAACGGGAGTGAATTTTTATTATTGAGGAGGTTCATCAGGTCGATGAATTCGGGGGGTTGGTTACCTCTAAAAAATCACCGTCTGTCTGGTTTGAGGGTTCTATGGCTATCTGTCCAAAATTATTGGCGAATTGGTCCATTTCAGTACTGTATCCGTAAGTTTCGTCAGTAAAGTCGAAATATTGGGCATTCATGGGTTCCAAATACTGAGGCTCTTCGAAATTCTGGGGTTCGAAGTATTGGGGGTATGACTCCTGCTGAGTTGAATCAGTTGGGGTTATCAAGTTAAAATTGGTGTTTCTCGTTGAAATTGACATGGGTTCTTCCTTCAACTTGGATGCATTCGATCTGGTAATTTGTTGGTTCCAATTTTGAGTTCTTTGTTGAGATGAATTTTGGGGTCTTTGTTGGAAAGGTGGTCTTTGAAAGGTGGTGTTTTGAAAGTTTTGTGGATTTCTCCAGCCAAAATTTGTGTTTCCTTGATACTGGGGTCTCTGGAAGTTAGAAAAAGATGGTCTCTGGAAGTTGGAAAAAGATGGTCTCTGGAAGTTGGAAAAAGATCTCGGGATGAATTGCGAGGTGACCTGCCTCGGGATTTGCTGAACAAACGTTTGCTGAGGACGTACGTGCCCTTGACCTGGCCTTATCTGAGGAGCCCTATCCGGTGGCTTATCTCGCGGCTTCATATTGAAGTCGTTAACGAGCATCGCAAGCGCGACTCCAAGATTGGTAGGTGCTTTTGTCCTCAATAAACTTCCTAACGGGTCGGGTAGTCCGTGTAGGAACACCCGAAGGGCCAACGTCTGCATATACTGACTCAATATGGGGGCATTGTCGCCCATATGAATCTGGAGATATGCCGTTTGGGCGGTTAATAATTGGGTGACTCTATCGTGAAATGCGAAGCAGTCCTCATTGGTAGATTGCTTCAATTTGCTCATTTCAAGAGTGAGAGTATAGGTGTCTCTCTTGTCGCCGTAAGTTTCTAACAGGGTTTGCCTGAGTTGAGGATAGGTATCTATCGAATTTAGTAATACTTTTTCTGAAATCGAGGGTCCCAGTTTTGAGGTGAAGGCCCCCATGATAACTTCATTTTGGAAGTTATTAGGGTCATTTTCATCGTGAAACCTTAAATAGACCTTATCGCACTGTTTTACAAATTTACTTAGACCTAAGGGGTCACCATTAAATACGGGTATAAGGTTTTCAAATTCCTTTCGGAACTCTGGTAGCTGTTGATTTTGTTCTGGAATTGGTGGTAAATTCCCTGGGTTGGGGCCTGGACCGGGGTTGCCGCTTCCTCCTGGTCCTGGTGGTAGTGGGATGTCGCCTGGGTTCATTGTTCGATGAAGTGTTCTTAATCTTTGCCAATCCCAAAAGTAAATTTGGGTTTTCTGGGACTTTGCTTTCGGAATTTTAATTGATTGTTGTTGATTGTTTAATTGATAGTTGTTTCTTAATTGATGTTTCTTAATTAATTGTTTCTCTTCTTAATTAATTGTTTCTCTTAATTGTTAATCTTCTTAATTAATTGTTTCTTAATTGTGTTTAATTGATAGTTGTTTCTTCTTACGAATCCAAGGTGGGGATTCTCTAATTTTAATTCGAATCCAAGGTGGGGATTCTCTATATTAATTCGAATCCAAGGTGGGGATTCTCTATATTAACTCGAAGCTCGAATGGGGCGGCTGCGTAAAATATTCCTTTTTACTTACAGACCGCACAGGGTTTCCATTTTCGCAGCGAGGAGTTCAGTCGTCGTTCGTTTACGAAGATCTTATCCGCAGATTTTTCGTAATCCTTTCGCGGGAGCACCACCGTCGTTCGTTTACGAAGATCTTATTCACAGATTTTACGTAATCCTTTCGCGGGGGCACCACACGAAGTTCTATCACGTTCCACTGTCCACTGTTCTACTTCCTAAATCCGAGAAGGAAAGTTCGCGAGTTCACTTTTTCACAGGAATCCGCGAACTGGAAGTGTCCTGCGAGACTGCGCCAGTTAAGTTGGGAGATTCGAAGAAATAGTTTTTAAAAAATGATTTTAATGTTTTAATCACGATTAACTGTGAAATAATACGTGACGGAACTGCGGTAACGAAGGACGAACTGAAACTGACTCGAGCGCGGGATCGCCGCTTGCTTTTAT
Organism: Apolygus lucorum; assembly: GCA_009739505.2. Classification (NCBI taxonomy): domain Eukaryota; kingdom Metazoa; phylum Arthropoda; class Insecta; order Hemiptera; family Miridae; genus Apolygus; species Apolygus lucorum. The sequence continues at coordinate 42,758,929 of CM019183.2, read as the reverse complement.
GGGCTCGGTCAGCTAGCTCAGCGAAAAAAGAGATTGTCAGCATATTAGGCGATATAACATATATATAAACCAAGAATCGAAAAAAAACTTTCTACAACAAATTGCAACACCATTGGTCCTTTTCTTAACCACACCTTAAACTGAATGATTTCTTTGAAAATTCGCTCATTAATTCATGTTTTTATTTCTTTTGGCGTGTTCGTCTTTAAGAGGAAATGTGTGACAAAGAAACCTACTAGGTATGTACCTACTCGTTATTATGTAAAATGTGCTGTTTTTTTTTCTGAAAACTATTGGGCTATTAGGTAGGAACGTTCTTTCAACAAAGGAACCACAGAAGGTAAAAATATCGAATAATTTGCACTTGGAAATTCGAAATATTTTCCGGTAGTGTACAACCCCCCCCCCCCACCCCCCCGTGTCTCCATCTGCGTAATCTACCACGACTGATTATTATAAAATTCCAGACAAGTTAGTACTTATTGTAAACTAATTTGCATACTATTACTCATTCTAAGTTGGGATTTCTCCAGCGAGAAAGTTGGGAAATAAGGTATCTACCATTATTATGTCTCTAACAAAGTGTCATTCACAGAATTGTGATGCTCATTATTTTGTTTCAATATAGATAAATTACCTACGTAATCTCCCTGCTAGAGATCGACCATCGATTTCAAGTAGGCGCCCTCTGCCTACATCAAAAACTCAAATTCAAGAAAATGAATAATAGTTTATTATTTGTCTGTATAGATCCCTCGTTGGCAAGGAAGATGGTTTTTCCATACCCCAACAGTTGGGGGAATGAGCGAGCGGACAAGCTAGTACATAAAAAGCTCTCTTGGTTCACAAAATGTTGAAGAGGCAGTTTTTATGCTGCCCCCATGCGAATACGGAATGTTCGATAACTGGTGAGTTGTCTTTGGAGAATTTCATTGAAAACGAAGGGTGGCCTCTGATGGAGAGGAAACGCTCCGTCAAGATTTCCCCTTTGTGTAAAAGGGTGGGGAGAAAGTACCGTATCACATCGGGAAGGGTATTTCCTTGATATATGAGGAATTCGGATGCATGAGGGGAATTTGTGGAAATACTGCCAGAATGTGTTGACTAAGACTTTGAAGGGGAGGTTACTGGTTGAAGGTCGTGTGTTGTGTTATGATGAGTTTTCTCCCATGTATTTAAGCAGTGGGGATCCTCCTGGGTTCTCCAACGAAGGAGAATGGTCGACGAAAATGAAATCGACGGGGGTAGAAAAGGAAATACCGGCGTCAGCGATAAGAACCAAAAACAGGAGATGGACCCTATTCTCAATCTGCATAAAATTACCGCTCAGGCAATAATTTAGCAACACTCCCACAACAAGGATGCAACCTTACCTACACAGTAGGTACAGAAGTTGTTATCAACCTAGCGGTATTGAAATGGAGACCCTAGCACGTTACCTACACATATTATCAGACACAGAGACAGGAAGGAAATCGATATTTTCCTAGAAGTATGATGAGTGAAATAACGAAGAGATTTTGAATTCTAAGGATTTTTGAAACTTCTCAAAGTCAAAATAATGCTTCTGTTACGATGGACTCGGAAGCTTGTTGCTTTGATGTTCACAAAGCTCCGAACAAGCAGATTTCCGTGACCCTTTTGGTTAATTACATTCAATAATTAACTTTTGAAACCAAGCTAGGAAATAAATTGTTTTGAGGGTAAAGAATAAAAATAAAGGTTTTGTTTTTTCATCGAAGTAAGATAGAATTGTATTTTTCGAATCGAATGAGACCGCCAAGAGCTATGAAAAACTACCTAAACGTTTGCACCTGAAAACTGGAGGGTTGGCCGTATAAAAAAAAAAGAAAAAAAAAACCAGAAGCACGATTGCGTATAACAAATCAATTTGCATTGGCGGAAATAGTCAAATCCCCATTGAAAATGGTGATCAATACTAAAAAATAATAAACTGTTGTGTTATAATTTACTACAATTTCCTCAAAAAAGAAGGTCTTGTAGCTACTCTGGAGACAACGAGGTTTGCCTAGAAGGCAATAATATATCGAGAGTAACAACCTCCTTTGCAGGAAAAATTGTTAGGTTTGGCGACCTGATTTCCTTTCTTTAAAAAGTCCAATATTCCATTTACCGAACAATTTGATCGCTCCGTTCTTTATTTATTTCCAATCTGTTTCATTCAATCGGAATGTTTTATCTCGTAGTGGATTTTCAACTCCCTTTCCTTTATATAAAGCGGAGGAACTTCATTTATAACAAAGCATTTTCAATCCATTTTCTCTCTCTTTCCGGGTCGCATCTTCTACGGGAAAAGCTTCATTCAACTACCACCCGTTCTATCCACCTCAGAAACGCTATTTTTTTTCGTTTTTTCCCGGTCTGATGAAACGTCAAAACGAATTTATGGCCTTATCTCTCACAAGCCCTCAACCCCACTGAGATCTTCTATTAATACATTGAAATCTTTCAAAAGCACGAAGACCCTCCAAGAGAAAAATTAATTCCCGAATCGTTTTGAGGTTCTGAACCAAGAAAGTTGAATGAAAAATCGGATGAAATGAGGTGCGAAGACTGAATAAAGTATCAAAATAATAAACATTATTATTAAATTTTGGGGATTCTCAAAATTAATTCAAAAATTAATTTTATTGACTACCTACTCTTGAAGTTTGTGTCGAAATTTTTACAACATTGTTTTGTCGGAAGAATCGAAATTTGGTATTATTTAATAATAGATTTGAGACTACCATTCAGTACCAGTACGTAGGTACCTACAGGGTTCTTGAAAGTAATGGACATGAAGACGTAGGCAACTATCGGCGACTGCTAGTTGTGGTAGGTACGTACAACTTTATTTCAATGTAGTCAGCTCTCGAAGAACGAATTTAAATTGTCTATAATACACGTCCGTATCAGGAGCTGTATCTGAACGTGCAAACATGGGTAGAAAACCGATAAACGGACCATACCCCGGATATTATTTTTGATTTTCATTCTATATTATTTTTCAGTAAGTAGAATTCCAGTTAGTAAGTTTACTTGGTTCCATCACTAGAGAAAACAGAGAAACTTTTTTTCATCAGCGGACAGAACTAATAATAGGTTAGGGTTCTAAAAAAAAAATCTAAATTCCTACCTTGCACTTTGCGTTGCAGAGCTTTCCGAAAATTTTCGTTTCCGTCTCTGTCAGTTTGTGTATCTATCCTAGGCAAAACCATTCGAAACTACAGTACTATTTCAAAGAAATTTTCAATACTCGTATTTTGTGATTATTGGTGAGACACTATCTTAAATTGATGAAAAACGTTGTGGGAAATGCATTGAATTTATTATCATAATTAACGTAGGTACGGTTGGACCCACCAAGCTCTCAGTGGTGTAAAAAAATTCTTAAAAATCGTCGCTATTTCAAATTATTGAGAAAACAATATACCTACCTATGTATCAAACTTCCTCGAGCTAGGGCGTTTCGCAAATATTTTCCCCCAATTTGTATCCCTTATAAGTGACTGACTAAAACCAATACCTTCGTGGCACAACTAAACCCCAAATAAATAGAGGAGATAAAGGTACCAAACTTCATCATAATCGGTCCACGGAAACTCAGACAAAGTGCCGGTACGAAGTACGGCGGACGGACGGAACATTTTTTATTCAACTTTCTGATTCTACATTATACCTACCTTGAAACGTTGACCATCAAATTTGAAAGGGGTGGTAACATTTTTTTCGATGAGTATTGAAAATAATAGGTAGACCACGAAAAGAATTGTCAATTTTAGATGTGTTGTTCTAGATGTAGGAAACCACAGATTTGATCATAAAATTCGTGTTTCAAATCAAATAGCTTCATTTTCCTTGAAAATTCGCAAAAATTTCGGAATGCATTAGTTCACCCTAAAAATTTAATTCAATAATTTTTTTCAAGATTTTTTTTTTTTACATAACATTCTACCTACTACTTATTTAAAGTCTAAATTTTTCGTCTTCCAATAAACTATTACTCCGCAGCTGTCAAGTTGTGTGTTTTTTCAATCAAAATAAGAGTAATTTATTTGGGCAGTTCAAACCAATTTCGAGCGAAGAGCATTGGAAGGTCGAAAAAATACCGTGTCCCAACAATCAATGAAGTAGAACGAGAATCTGCGGGCGGCAGAGCAACCAGTGAAACTGCCGGGTTGATCAGACTCCGTTTTGACGAAGATGGATTAGGCCCGAAAACCGATCACAAACCTCCCCTCTTCCATTCGCCCCTTTCGTCAACATCCAGCACAGCGAAAGCCCATCAATAATTGACCGGCGATACAGCAGCGATCCATCATTTCCCGTACTATCATTACAAAGCGGTGGTCTGCCTCTCTCGAATCAAAAGTAAAATAATACGCGCGGCAAGGTGGAAAATTACGACTGTGAGCAGGTATCCGCCTTTTTGCGTTGCAACGCGAAATTGAATTGAATCTCCTGAAGAATCGTTGATTTCATCGTTTCCACCTAACGCAGTGAACAATGAATAAACCGATAGGACTGTTTGAGCGTACACGTGTCAATAGTACCTACCATGAAAATAACCTAACGTTGTCGTAATTGATTCGGGATTTCGAAATACATAAATTTCCTTATACTAGTAACTATTGCTGGTCTCAAAACGTTGGCGGGATATTATCAGAAGGAGAAAGATGTCATGAGGTGCTAGAATTCGGTACACAAACGCTTACGAATCACTGTAATTCTACCCTGCATCAACTCCACTGCAACTGTGCACCTTGTCAGTTTCAAGAAGAACATAATAATATTAAGTACACATCTACCAAACAACAAACAAAAAAGGACCTACATTTGGCTCCCCTCAACACACACTATAGGTATTTTAATCTTCTTACTAAGTAAGAATTCAAGAATACTAGGTAACATATTATGTTTTAAAACATATGAGGTAGGTAAGTAAGAAGATTCAAATGTGTTGAGGTGAGCCAAATATAGGTCCTTTTTTGGTTGTTGTTTGGTAGATTGTTGTACTTTTTTCGAAGTTCGGTCAAGGAAGACAGATTTGTTCCCAACGTTTCGGAGGTTTAGGTATTCCACCGGCTCAAGACAATAATACTAGTATTAGAATTATAGAGATATTGCTACCTGATCAGGGAAAGAAAAGAAGGAATGAGTGCCAAGTGAGTGTAGCACATAGCTTCCTCGTATCCTTAACCCGATTGTTTAGATGATCCGATGCATAGTAGTTAATCTCGAAACATCAAAACAAGTTAATCTGTAAATCCCTGAACATTTCATTGAAATTGGATGGAAAATGTAGATGTTATGACCGTTTAGATAGGGGACTGTCTAAACACTAATCTATAACATCCCTGAAAATTTCATTGAAATTGGATGGAAAATGTAAAAGTTATGGCCGTTACAAGGAAATTCACGTTTGCGCATGCGCAGTAGCTGCTATCAGTCCGAAGGTGGTGATTTTCATAGGGGACCATCTAAATACTAATCTGTAACATCCCTGAAAATTTCATTGGAATCGGATGGAAAATGTAGAAATTATGGCCGTTACAAGGAAATTCACGTTTGCGCATGCGCAGTCGCTTCTATCAGTCCGGGGATGATGATTTTCATAGGGGACCGTCTACACACCAACCCGCACAATCCCTGAAAATTTCATAGAAATCGGACAATAACTTTGTATAGTTATGCGCGTTACAAGGAATTCATGACAGACAGACAGACACACACACAGACAGACACGGAACCAAAATTGTTCAAAAATGTCTAAAACATAAAACGCGAGTGGAAATTTTTTTTTGGAGAACTTTTTTTTTCATCCTTGAAAAGTGAAAACAAAGCTTCCGCTACCTTGGTAGACTCGGAAGCAATACCTATTAAATATTGCTTTTTGTAAATTTTACAAAAATATTGTACTTACAGAGTTGTAGGTTTGACTGAGTGGCTTGTGCAGAATAATCATACGTCTGTTCACCACTACGTCCAAGCTTTAACTGCTTATTTCTTTTGGATTCGGAAGTGGTGTGAATGAGGTTGAGGTTCTATTGTACTTGATTCAGGTATGTGTACATGTTTCGGTTATTTTTAGTACGGTCTGGTACTGCGGGGTGCCTAGTTGGTGGATTTCTGTGAGCTGTAGAATTGATTAGGTTCGAATAGCACTTACTCAAATTTCTTACGTCATTCCGTTTGTTAATGAATACATTTTCATTTCGTTCAATAGAAATCATTTCTTAAAAATTCTCGTTTACATGTTTGATTTTCAAAAGCAAGTTTATTTAATTTTGTTAAATCGAATGTATTCTAAGCCTATGCCCCATACCACGTAAAATGAGGGCCGATTGTATATTGGTGATAGAGAATTTATCGGAAAACTGCCCGGTTTTTCTCCTTTATCTTGGTGTGTGAAAATGTCTATTTTACGGTCATAACCAGCCAACGTTTGTTAATACGGTTAGAGGGGCGAGAGTGGCTTAAAACGGGCCTATTTTACTATTAGGGCCACGTTCGCAGTCCTGTGTCATTGGTAGTTACGAATGTTTCATTAACTAATCGTAATTACTCCGATTTATGAGACCCCATTTCGCATGGGACACAGACCATTATCCTACTTTGAAGCACTCACCCGCAGTGCTCTACCTCCCTTTCGTATTTTCCGAATCGTCATATTGAGTGAGAATTATTGTCCGATACAATTACGAATCGTTAATAGCATTCACACGTCTCCACGTTGGACGTTATACGTTGGATACCTTTTGCGGTGACGCATTATTTCCCAGTGATTGAATCATACTTTCTCTTGTAGTGAACAAAATGATTACCGTATTTCCATTGGCAGAGGACGACATATTCATGAAGAGAATTCATTACTGATGTAACTCACTTATCCCCTCCCCTTTTCCTTACTGGCATACCCAGGTGTCATACCCTAATTATCAATAGAACATGGTAGGTATTCTGCAGCTTTGTGGATGGCAAAATCTCAACAAGTTGACTGTTACAAGGGCGAATTGGGTGAACACGTTGGTGAAATGTGAGTTTTGTAGGAAATGACCAGATTCATTCAAACTGTTTGGGATTAGGGAAGGATTTTCTGTTTTAATTTCGCCCAACTACACTACTTTCCTCACCATTCTTTGGCTGAGCTGCAGCTAGAATAAGTAGACGCGACTTCCCTTCCTTCTTTATTTTTCCTCACTGAGGAAAAGATCTCATGAAATATGTACTCTTTAATGGACTCCAGTAGTGGAAAACGTTTTTCCAGAGAAGCTTAAAATGCCCGTGGGAAATCTGTAGCGTCGTATTTCCTTAGAAGGAATCCCACTGCCGTCATAAATGTATAAATGAAACTGGAAGCCGATTCTTACATTATCTTCAACCGTTGAACGACGAATCACATTGGATATGTTCTGCAAGTCCAATTTGTAAGAGTGATTTATTCTAATTTGAAGTGGTTGATTCATAGTTGACGGTTGGTGGGGGGGGGGGGGTCAAAATTCTGTCTCATGCTCGAATTTAATGATTTTTTAAACAGCATTATTGAAAAATAATACTGCGAACTGTACAGAAAGGCACAGGTATCAACTTTTATTGTTATTGTTTTGGCTGTTACGGAGGCTTCGGACTTACATGAAACAATACTCTCATGATCATGTTGATAAATTCTTAAATTGTCTAGCAACACGATTGGGAAGTTGTTCGCGATTATGTTGAATAATTTCACATGGATCGGAGCTTCTACTGATTAGCCCGAGATGAAATCAATAAGCAATCATCTTGAGCAAAGCCTCTAACCACTCTCAAAATTTATGCGAAGTCCAGACTTTTGGATAGTGAGAATAATTATCGAGGAAAATGGGACTACGGTTGGTCTGACGATGTTAAAATTCGTTCGATAAGTACTTTGTAAAAACCAAAAAATCTTGAAACACGGTGAATCACTTCTTGAATTAAAGAATCACAGTGCAATGTGAGAGGAAATCTGTCAACTCCTTTCCTTCTCTACATCCAATCAAGTTAGGTTCTTCTCAGAGGAAATCTTCCTTTCCCAAACCATCTTAAAAGGGAGGTGAATTACAAATCATCTTTTATTCACCTCTAGCCTTATTAGCCGAGCACCCCTTCCCTTCTTGAAACAAATCGAATTACCCTAAATGCAAGGGGATTTGTTCCTGTGTGCACTGGTTCTAAAATCCCCAATTCGACGTTGAAACTCTCAATCCCAAAATGGCGTTGGGGGAGAGAAGAAGAAGGAGGGGTGATTTAAACAATTAGTTGCTTGTAATCCGCAATAAGGAATCCTCTAATCTGATATAATAGGATGCTAGAGGGTTTCGGAGGAACTCCCAATGAAAATCGCTTGTCGAAGTCCAACAGGTGTGATGGCAATAATCTTAAATTACAGTAGGTACGTATGGGTTGATTGCTCAAGCAAGGTTCGACGACTCCTCTGAAAGGCTATTCGAATAATCGAATTATTAAAGCATGATGTCACGTTAAAGTGCCCGAGTTGAATTGAGAACTGATGAGGAAACGTCTCAGTCTCAAAATGATGAGGTTGGTATACCAGTGAAGTACTAACGCTTTGTAATTTGTCGGAATTTAGCAATAAACTAAATTACTAGGCTTGGTAGGCTCTTGGATATATGGCGGTTTTTTCAAACCTGGAATAGGTTAATCGGTGACAGGCTTGAATCCTAATTCGTTCGGAAAGGTCTGACACGCAAAAGGGTGTGCGCCTAGGTAGGAAAAACTGTTTATTGTTATTTTCAATCTAAGGTAGACCTCATTCTGAGAATTTTGGTACCAACCGCGACCTTCTAGCGTGAGTAGATCTTTTCCTATGAATTTTTAAAGTTTCGACCGTTTATGACGTCACAATGGGCTGGGGGGTCCCGCCCAGGCGAGAGGGGCGCGTGACGTCATAAACGGTCGAAACTTTGAAAAATCGTAGAAACAGATCTACTCACGCTAGAAGGTCGCGGTTGGTACCAAAGTTCTCAAAATGTAGTCTACTTTCGATTAAAAATCTAAAAAAAATCAAGGCGCACCCCCCAATGAAACTGGAAAGTTATAGTAGGAACATTCATGGTCTTAAAGAATTCTCACTTAAATATGGGAACCCAGAGGACCAGGCAGAGCTTGTTTAGTCTCCTTATCTCATAAGTAGGTTCTATCCTTCATCATGGCTACACGGAGTGCCACCTGGACCTTACTCCACTTCGGAGAGTGGTTGGATGTTTTATCCTGAATTATAACTGATGAATTTCATGCTATCATATTTACAAAATTGTTGACATGCAACAAGAATGCAGAAACATCAAGAAAAAGTCTGCCAAGAGGGTGTGGTCGATTCAAAACAACGATTGGTACCTCCCTACTATTGGTACGTACACCATGTACCTCTCTAATTAGATGGAAACAATTGCATTACGCTTGTTACAAGGATTTTAATTTTGCTCCTGCCCAATAATTACTAACCAATGATCCCAACTTAATGAAATATATTTTTACGGGGTACCTACAACCAGACCCCAAATGAAGCTCCTGCTCCAAATCTCAACGGTTCCGGTCCATGCATGGCGCATCGACTTTTTTGGTTTATTAATTACAATAAAGGGCCTTTTGGATGGTTTGGAATCGACCAAGAAAAAAATAGTAACCCACCTCAAAAATTGTTGGTTTAAGTAAGTTTCAAGGTAAGTGGAATCCGAAAATCAAAACAAATTTATCAGTCCGTATAACGTCCACGCCACTTTCCTTAGTTACCATTCACCGACTTTCATCCAAAATTTCGTATATGAGCTCCATTTGGGGTCTAGTTGTGCCACAAAGCTTTTGCATGATGTCAGGGTTTAAAAATAAGGGCTGAAATTTTCGGAATGCCCTAGCTCAAAACTTTCAATATATAGGTACGCAGTTAGTTTCAACAAAAAATCACCAGAACATTTTCAAATCGAAGAATATAACATGTGATAATATCTGAAAACGGAGGATGCATGATATCTGGACATCAAATAAATCAACAGCATTTGCAAGGTACTAACCATGCTATAACCAAAGTGTTTCATCTAAACGCCATAAATGAACTTAGTAGCCTTGGAAGTAATTGTTAAATGGCAGGAAAAGTCTGATAAAGGTGCGCCTCTACAAGTTTTTGTCTCTTATGAAAGGTTGCCAAAAGTCAGTTAGCACGTTTTGCATGTTCAACGACCATATTGAATTTCAGTAACGAAGAGACAAAAAAACACCGTCAAAAACAATCACCGTTGAAATATCAGCTAACTGACGCGATCGTGTTATATATTTCTTTCATTAGAGTTTTATGCTCCTTTGAAACTTTTCATGCCTCCTGAAGGTTGATAATTTGTTTCTAACTTTGGATAAAATAGACACCTACTTGGATTAATACTTTCTCTGGAAAAGTGATCAATGCGAAATAGTAATCAATATGACGAGAATTGAACCGTTGTGAAATGATTTGCGATGTTTTCTGCCAGCCTGTAACTAAGCCCAAATTTGAATCGAAGGATTAAGAATAAACAAAATAACGGGTGGATCAAAAGTTTTTTAATTGAAAATCTGGGTTAGAGTTGGTTATAATTGCTTCATTCAAACTCACTCGTCACAAATGTCTTATTCATCCAATGTCGCTTTCTAACCAACTCGTAGGTATGTACATACCTACACTCCAATTGTATATTGTTGGTCAACAATATACATATCTGAAAATATCAAAAAACAAGTCAGTCGCACAAAAGTGGAAAGCTACCATAGCAGGGCTTACCGCAAATCGTAATTCTTTCCCAACATTCGAGAATCAACAACATTTTTCCCCTACCTTGGAAGAACGAAAGAAAGACTTGGAAGGTATAGAGAGGCGAGATCACTTTTCCCCCTCTCGCACAGAATCTATTCCACTCATATCTGCCCAATAAACCTAGCTCAGCTGGTCGCTCTGTTGGATTTCGCCAAGTCCTCTGCCTCAGTAATTCCAAGGACCTCTATGAGAAGCTGCTCCTATTAGTTAATAGTTTTTTGAATTATCCACATTGTTCACTCAGTGAGTCGGTCTTACTTTCGTTCCTCCAAGAACATCACTCAAGTCGAGTAAATACATAGTAATGAAATTTCTGATTTAAGGTGCCAATTTATTGTTTGATCTATCAAGTTGGTTTTCTAAATTCACGAATATCGATGCCATCATGTTCCTTCTAATCTGATAACCAACCATTAACCTGAGCAGCCAACTCTCTAGTTCCAAAAAATTTAGGACTGAAATCATTTGAAAATTTGAATATTTTCCATTTTGAACTCGGTTTGCCGGAAACTCTACAGCCTGACTTTATTACCTATTTATTTATTTATTTATTTAGTTATTTATTTATTTTATACCTATTTTTATTACCTATTTATAATTTTTTTTCGAAATTTGTATAATCATAAGACATGCGCAGACCCCCAAAAAAATGCAGGATCCTAAAAATCAATTTTTTCTTGCGTTCTTCAGAGATTTTGAAACATTTTGGTTCCGTGACTGTCGGTGTACCCACGTGTTCCCAGTAAAACCCTTTTTGATCAGAATTATCGATTTACCCCTGGAAAGTTCTAAAAATTCTACTATTGAATCGAAATTGTAGCCATTTTACGTACGCCTTCCCCATGGCTAGTACGGTGAACCAAGGGTGATAGACTTACTGGTAGTCTATTATCCCAACGTAGTGTCATCCGGATCAGTTGAGTAGGGGGGAGGAGACCAGTCGATAGCAGACGCACAGGCTGCGAGTGTTGCCAGAACGACGGTGAACAGAAGTGCGGTCCTCATCGTGAAACTTGATGATGGATCTGTACAACTGCTTTATATAGGGATGCTAAATACCTACTCTATTACGCAGTTTCTCAAAATCATAGTCGGGCCGGAAAAATCAAACAGTTTTATTTTCTAAGAACTTTTTATTAAATATATCCGGGTTCATAAAATTCTTATTGCAGAGATTGAGTCGGCTCTATTTGTTCGAATTTTATTTGATTCATTAAAATGCCGACGAATTCATAATATTATGGGCGGTTATTGAAAAAATACTTCAATCGGGGAAAGACGTGAAGAGAATCTACAATATTATTGTTTAAATAATTTCCGTATTCATTTCAGCCCGATCCATCATCAAAGCCGGTTTGCAAGAGTCGTAAAATTCTTGTTGACAGTAGAGTACCTAGGTGATTTTCCACGTGTCGAGTGAAATCGGGTCACAGTGACCCGTATTCATTATGTGACGTCAATAAAATATTATTGATTATGAAATCAAACCCATTTACTTCATAGTATATGCTGAAATGATCCATCCTTACACACCACAACTATTGATGAAATTACGACAAGTTCACGAATTCAGGTTCAGAACAAGAACTTCCTTTTTATTAGGACGTCCCACAGTAATACTTGGGCGTCCTTATACGATTAATCTGGGGCCAAGTAGGATAACAGTCAATAGAGGAAAAAAACGTCTGCCAAGTGGGTGTGGCACATAGCTTCCTCGTATCCATAACCCGATTGTATAGATGATCCGATGCATAGTAGTTAATCTCAAAACATCAAAACGAGTTAATCTGTTACATCCCTGAAAATTTCATTGAAATCGTACGGAAAATGTAGAAGTTATGGCCGTTACAAGGAATTCACGTTTGCGCATGCGCAGTGGCTACTATCAGTCCGAAGGTGGTGATCTTCATTGGGGACCATCTACAACCTAATCCGCAAAATCCCTGAAAATTTCATCGAAATCGAGTAGAAAAAGTGGAAGTTATGGCCGTTAAAAGGAAATTCACGTTTGCGCATGCGCAGTGGCTACTATCAGTCCGAAGGTGGTGATCTTCATTGGGGACCATCTACAACCTAATCCGCGTAATCCCTGAAAATTTCATCGAAATCGGGTAGAAAAAGTGGAAGTTATGGCCGTTAAAAGGAAATTCACGTTTGCGCATGCGCAGTGGCTACTATAAGTCCGAAGGTGGTGATCTTCATTGGGGACCATCTACAACCTAATCCGCATAATCCCTGAAAATTTCATCGAAATCGGGTAGAAAAAGTGGAAGTTATGGCCGTTAAAAGGAAATTCACGTTTGCGCATGCGCAGTGACTACTATCGATCCGAAGGTGGTGATCTTCATTGGGAACCATCTACAACCTAATCCGCATAATCCCTGAAAATTTCATCGAAATCGGGTAGAAAAAGTGGAAGTTATGGCCGTTAAAAGGAAATTCACGTTTGCGCATGCGCAGTGGCCACTATCAATCCGAAGATGATGATTTCCATAGGGGAACATCTAAATACCAATCTGTAACATTCCTGAAAATTTCATTGAAATCGGATGGAAAATGTGGAAGTTATGGCCGTTACAAAGGAATTCACGTTTGCGCATGCGCAGTCGCTTCTATCAGTCCGGGGATGATGATTTTCATAGGGGACCGTCTACACACCAACCCGCTCAATTCCTTAAAATTTCATTGAAATCGGACAATAACTTCGTATAGTTATGCGCGTTACAAGGAATTCATGACAGACAGACAGACAGACAGACAGACAGACAGACGACAGACAGACAGACACACAGACACACAGACACAGAACAAAAATTGTTCAGAAAGGTCTAAAACGCAAAACGCGAGTGAAAATTTTGATTTTGGAGAACTTTTTTTTTTCGTCCTTGAAAAGTGAAAACAAAGCTTCCGCTACCTTGGTAGACTCGGAAGCAAAATAACAAATCGTTTCAGACCTTTCTGAATCCAAATCTGTGGACAAAAAACCATAGGTGTATGTGTGTGTGACAAAATCTTGTGACAAAATTTAGCCCAGGCCTCAATTTCTAACCGAGCTTTAAACATATTGTTTAGTAATGCATGCATTCCAGGGGACGTCCCATTGGATAAGCATTAGATCAGTTTAACCAGTTGTTAAGGGATAAAACTGTTTCACTCGATGTAATTTATTTATTACTTTAGGCAAGAAATACTGACCCCCCCCCCACCACCATTATCCACCTTAACATTTCTGGCGGCGTGGGAACCTCGAATCTGAAGAGCATTTTAAAATCCATGATCTACGATACCCAACATGCGAATTCGAGTTCACCCCCCCCCCCCCACACCACCACCCAACGCCAACAATGGTGCCAGTCCGGCACCAAAGCGGAAATACGTCGTAACATTGAACTTTCATCTGTTAGTTTTGGTTTGCAGTCCGTCAAAGTTCTCATCCGTATTCAAGGTGAAACACAAAAAAAAAAAAAAAACCACGAAATATGCGGTTTATGGTGTCCTGGCACCATGGTGGCACCACTATTAGTTCCATGGTGGAACAGAGAATAATTCATGAAAATCCGGAGGTATAATGAGAATTTTTCCTCAATTTCAAAGCTTGGGTACAATTAGTAAGCAGTAAAGGAACCGAAATATTGAAAAATCGGATATTTTGTGAATACTATCCCCCCACTCGCCCCCTCCCCTTGCGAATTTTGGTACTCTGGTAAAATCATGTACAACTCGGAAGTTATTTGAGTCAAACAAAAGAAGAAACACGCAAATCGGTTGGAAATTGAGGCCTGGGCAGAGCTTACAAGATTACGCACGCAAACGCATGTTTTTTAATCATTAACCCCCCCTTTCCCCCTCTTAAAAAGCAAAATCCAAAATTCCGGCGCCGTAGTGCACAACTAGATAGTATTTCGCGTCAAACGAAAAAAGAACCACGAAAATCGTTCGAGAACTAAGGCCTGGGCAGAGTACACAAGATTATGCCCAAAAACGCACGTTTTTCGAGCATTAACCACCCCTTTCCTCCCCTTAAAAGGCAAAATTCGAAATTCCGGCGACGTAGTGCACAACTAGATAGTTTTCCGCGACGAACAAAAAAAGAACCAGGAAAATCGGTTGAGAACTAAGGCCTGTGCAGAGTACACAAGATTTTGTCACACACACACATACACACACACACACACCTATACACACACACACACACACACAGACATACACCTATGGTTTTTTTCGCGGATTTGGATTCAGAATGGTCTAAAACGGATTACTGTGTGGTTATTTTTTTTTTCTGTTGTGTGTTGTCCAACTTCACCCCAGATCGATCGCATAAGGACGCCCAAGTCTTACTGTGGGACGTCCTAAAAACGTGCGTTTGCGGGCATAATCTTGTAAACTCTGCCCAGGCCACAATTTCCAACCGATTTGCGTGTTTCTTTTTTTGTTTGACTTAAATAACTTCCGAGTTGTACATGATTTCACCAGAGTATCAAAATTCACACGGGGAGCGGGCGAGTGGGGCAATAATAATCAGAAAATATCAGATTTTTCCATATTTCCGTTCCTTTATGCGCTTACTAATTGTACCCAGCTTTGAAATTGAGAAACATTTCTCATTATACCTCCGGATTTTCATGAATTATTCTCTGTGCCACCATGGGACTAATAGTGATGCCACCATGGTTCCAGGACACCATAAAACGCATATTTCGTAGTTTATTGGTTTATTATTTTCAATAATAAACTTTTGGAATTGACCAAGAAAATTTTTTTTAACGCTCCCTCAAAATTTTTTCGTTTACGTTTCAAGGTACGTAGAATCCAAAAATCGAATACAAATTTGGCCGTCCGTCCGCCGTACACCGTACGCGGCACTTTCCCCACTTAGCATCGACCGATTTTGATGAAATTTGGTATTTAGGCTCCATTTGGGATCTAGTTGTGTTCCGATGATTTTTATTGATGTAGGTCACTTCTAAGGGTCGAAAAATAAATTTTGAAATTTTGAAAACGCCCTAACTCAAAAAATGTTGATGTAAAGGTAATGTTTTTCCATCAATTTAAGATAGTATAGAATTTTTAGAATTTTTTGAGACCACGCGGAGCTCTGTAAGACAAACCGTTCGCTCCCTACGAGAATTTAAGGGTTGGACGTACGATAAATCAGAAACACGAGTGTGAATCGCAAAAGAGGCCTAATATCCGTTCAAATTTTAGCTGACCGAAATGCGATCAATGTTTTTCTTCATGTTGGATGGTTGGTGGCTTTGCAGACGAGTGATCTATATAGAAAAATAATAAATCATTGTGTAATATTTTGCAGCGTTTTTTGTTTCATCATGAATAGGGATGTGAACTTCGACGGACTGCCTACAAAAACTCTTCAAATTCGAGGCTCCCATGCCGCTAGAAATCGTATGGTTGATAATGGCGAGGGGGAGGGGAGGGAAGACCACTATTTCATGCCTGAAATACTAAATAAATTACATCGAGTGAAACAGTTTTATCGCTTACCAACTAGTTCAAATTGACCTTATGCTTTTCCAATGGGACGTCCCCTGGAATGCATGCATTACTTAACAATATGTTTTACCTTTTTTTTAAACTGGAATTTCATGTTCTTTTTCTAAATGAAAGGTACACAGAAAGTGCATTAGGATGGAACGCGGGATTCTCCGCTGTCTTATGGCATCTCCGGACCGATAACATGTTCAAATATCCAAACTATAAATTAGAATAATTCACCCACATTGGAGCTGTTCTTCTTCCATACAAACCCTGGCATTCCTTCTCATTTTGGATTTTTTCCAAAACATTTTTGATATACACACCCATAATCTTTCTAAAATGTATCAACCCTTCGTTTAGTAAAGACTTTGTCCTTAGTAATCATGCTTAGGGCGCTGCGGTGCTAGTTCATTGAATTATACGGCTATTACACAATGTTTGAGAAGAATGATGGTTATCAAAGAATCTCCAAGAAGTTTGGGAGTTCGAAGTGATATACAGATAGCGAATATATACAGATATCGAATTGATAGCGATTGTGTCAGGAATCTTCTCCCTTTTTCCTTCTCAAAGAGGTAGCAATTTATTCCCAAGTCGTCTTGAGAGAACCGGTTTTTTTTTTTTGGATTACGAGCGGCAATGTAGGTAGGTAGAAGAGCGGAGAAGTAGGAATTGATAAGCAGCAATCAAAATTGATTCACGGTTCTATATTATTCGTTTGGTGGTGAGTTACTTCAACCTTCCTACACGACAAGTATCAACGACAGCGTTATTTTATATTCAACACTAAGCTCGCTGACCGATTTTGATGAAATTTGGTATATGAGCTCCATTTGGGATTTAATTTTGCCACGAAGCTTTTGGTTGATGTCAATCACTTCAAAGGGTTGAAAATGAGGGCTGACATTTTCAAAACGCCCTACCTCAAAAACTTTTGATATAGAGGTATTGTTTTTCCATTAATGTAAAATAGTATTGAATTTTTATAATTGAATGAGACCACCTAGAGCCGTATAGGACCATCCGTTCGCTCCCTATGAGACCTTGAGGGTTGGATTTACGATAAATCAGAAACACGAGTGTGAATCGCAAAAGAGGCCTAATCTCCGTTCTAATTTTAGGCGACCAAAATGCTGTTCATTCCTCCGAGTTGTATTCAGTGTTGTGTCATTAGCAACCAGTAATGAAGGCATCCACAAATCCCTATTTTCTCGAATTGAGTGTGAACCGTTTATATCTTCCAAATAAGCTTGATTGTGAAGCGAAAATATGATTGGTAGGTAGCAATGGCAAAGCTGTGTTCTTTGCAGGTGAGTGATCAATATAAAGAAGAATAATAAACCTTTGTGTAATAATTTGCAGCAATTGTTAAGTGTTTTTTTTCCCCCGACGTCATAAACATTCGAAACTTTGACAAATAATAGAAAAAGATCTACTCATCCAAAAAGAGAACGGCTGGTGTCAAAATTATCAGGGTGAGGTCTAGTTCCTTTTGCTTCCGAGTCTACCAAGGTAGCGGAAGCTGTGTTTTCACTTTTCAAGGACGAAAAAAAAATTTTCTCCAAAATCAAAATTTCCACTGTAGTGTAGACGGTCCCCTATGAAAATCATCATCCCCGGACTGACAGAAGCGACTGAGCATGCGCAAACGTGAATTCCTTGTAACGGCCATAACTTCTACATTTCCCATCCGATTTCGATGAAATTTTCAGGGATGTTACAGATTAGTATTTAGATGGTCCCCTATGAAAATCGTCAACTTCGGACTGATAGTAGCCACTGCGCATGCGCAAACGTGAATTTCCATAAAACGGCTATAACTTCCACATTTTCCATCCGATTTCAATCAAATTTTCAGGGTTTATATGGATTAGGTTGTAGACGGTCCCCTATGAAAATCATCATCCCCGGACCGATAGAAGCGACTGCGCATGCGCAAACGTAAATTCCTTGTAACCTCAACTGTCCCCCAGGGGTCGCGGGTTCGAATTCCAGCCGAGGCTAAGTATTTTTTTGATCCAATCACATACATCTTAACTTCTCATCACTTAACTTTTCATCCGAATTTGATGAAATTGTCTAGGATTGTCCAGATTAGCGTGTAGATGGTCCCCTATGAGGGTAGTGGAAGGTACTTAGAGATTGGTGTTTTGATATTGACAACTATGCATCTGATCATCTATACAGGGTGTCTACCATTTGGATGGACCAAACTTCAAGGATCGATTCTACAACTCATTTGCAACAAAGAATGTCTCTTAGCAATTTTTTCTTAACCCACTCAAAATTCTTTTTTTTCCACTTTAAAGTTTTTATTCGTATTTTCGACCTTGCAGCACTAAAATGGTCATAACTCCCTTATTTCTCATGCTACTTCAAATCTGAGTACACCGTTGGACAGAGCGTTAAATTTCCTATCCATTTAGTGGGAAATCCAGATTCTTAAAGCCATTTGTAAAAGTAAAAAATAAATCAAAGTCAACATTTATAATTTCCTTCGAAAATCGCCATTTTTCAGGCTAACGATTCCCCCGTAAAAAATACCGCTATCGTGGTGCACTCAACGGGAAAAACTACCCCAAAATCTCACCTTTCCAACGGTATGTCAGTTTCAAGGTTTAAGAGGAAAGTTTCTTTGAAAAAATTGAGTTTTATGCGAAAAAACGTGCTTCTTTAGGCATATTCCGCTAGAGAGTCGACCAAGTATTATTGCCTTCACTTTTCAAGGATTGCAATAAAAAGTTCACTAAATTAAATTTCCACTCGTATTTTACGTTTTGGACCTTCCTGAACAATTTTGGAACCTTGTCTGTCCATCTGACAGTCGGTCTGTCTGTCTGAAAGTCCTAGTAGATGGCAAAAGCAGTACGAAGCTACTCCAAATCCAAGTCAAAGCATTGAATTTTCAAAATCAAATTCAAAAATTTTATTTTTTTAAATAGGAATTACCTTTTTTTAGGTTTATTGTTAACCTGGTATAAGTTGTGCTATCGTGGGCCACTCAACCGAATAACCGTTCATTCTGATTATAAAAATGGAACTAAAATAAAATTAAAGAACAATTAGCAGAAAAAAAATGTCATTGTACCGTAGGTAGAAAGTGTTGGTAGGTAAAATGAAGGACACTCATTATCGGGGTGGAAAGTCAATAATTGTTAAAAAAAAAGTATTATTGTCAATGAAACTCTTCAAGTTATTCTTCTGCTACAAAAAGTCAATTTCATGATATTTATTCTAATTAAACGAAAATCTGATTCTTAACGTAGAAAAGATGTGATCCCGGGGTAGTTTTGGCCATTGAGTGGCCCCGCGATAGCGCTACTTATTACGGGGGTTAACTTTTTTTCTTGCTCGATTCCAACGGCTTGTTATTGAAAATAATAAACCGAAAAATGGTAATTCCTATTAAAAAAATAAAATTTTTGAATTTGATTTAGAAAATTTAATGCTTTGACTTGGATTTACATGGAGAACATCGCCGAAAATTACATCGAAATCGGACAGTAGCTTCGTATTGCTTTTGCCATCTACTAGGACTTTCAGACAGACAGACCGACTGTCAGATGGACAGACAAGGTACCAAAATTGTTCAGGAAGGTCCAAAACGTAAAATACGAGTGGAAATTTAATTTAGTGAACTTTTTATTGCAATCCTTGAAAAGTTAAGGCAGTAATACTTTGTCGACTCTCTAGCGGAATATGCCTAAAGAAGCACGTTTTTTTCGCATAAAACTCAATTTTTTCAAAGAAACTTTCCTCTTAAACCTTGAAACTGACATACCGTTGGAAAGGTGAGATTTTGGGGTAGTTTTTCCCGTTGAGTGCACCACGATAGCGGTATTTTTTACGGGGGAATCGTTAGCCTGAAAAATGGCGATTTTCGAAGGAAATTATAAATGTTGACTTTGATTTATTTTTTACTTTTACAAATGGCTTTAAGAATCTGGATTTCCCACTAAATGGATAGGAAATTTAACGCTCTGTCCAACGGTGTACTCAGATTTGAAGTAGCATGAGAAATAAGGGAGTTATGACCATTTGAGTGCTGCAAGGTCGAAAATACGGATAAAAACTTTAAAGTGGAAAAAAAAGAATTTTGAGTGGGTTAAGAAAAAATTGCTAGGAGACATTTTTTGTTGCAAATAAGTTGTAGAATCGATCCTTGAAGTTTGGTCCATCCAAATGGTAGACACCCTGTATAATCGGGTTATGGATACGAGGAAGCTATGTGCCACACCCACTTGGCAGACTTTTTTTTTTGTCTACTTTTGACTTGCGCACCCCCCTTGTCATCTCAGAGCGAAATACACCATTCCAGAAAATTTTTACGTTGCCATTTAAAGTTCAGACGTCAATTCATATCAATTCAGAATTTGAATAAAATTTTTACCTCATGAAAAGGTTGAAAAAATCCAACAGTATTATTTTCATTCCTTTGATCACCAAACATTTTCCAAATTTTAAATGTTGTCAGACGCTAATCACAACTTTTAAAGTTTTTATCCGATATCTGGGATTTCATTTACGACTAGTTCCGTAAATCGTGCACGTTCTAAGTAGGTTCTTAGAAATGCCTACACCTAGTACCATGGAGAGTCTCAAAATTATTTGTTACTATTTACATTACTATTGCATTACAATATATATTATTAATATTACTAATTTTCTAATGTTACTAGTATTTATTAATCATATTTTCCATCTTGTTACATTAGCATCTCCATACACAAAGTCCACCGGTAAACACAATAGTTTGCTTATATATTCAACTAATGACGGTTCTCTATACTCTTATTACGCAATTAGAATACAAAACATGAATCTACAAAGTGCTATTAAAAAGTTCAAGTTAAAGCATCCATTAGCAACTCTCGTATACCAAAAACGAAAAGATCCAAACAGTGTTAAACTATTAAATGTGTTATGCGAAAGACATGCGAATCGTATAACTAGAAAACGTTCATACTTAAAAACAGATTTGACAAAAAGTGAATTGACGAAATTGCTTGACACTATTGAATTGTCCGTCACAATCCCAATAGTAGAAAAGAACTATGGATTTCGAGAGATTTGCAACAAGTTTTGGACCGTGTAAATTTCATACATAGGCAACAATAGCTTTCACAATGACAAAATGTCGCTAATCAACTACATCAGTAACACGTTAGAAGACATTGTTGATACATTGTTGATTGTTGATATAGTTTGCATCTAGAGTGAGAGGACGTTCCAGGGGTAAATGTAGCCGTCCATTTTCGGCCGTACCAATTATTTTGAACATGTGCATTTCTGACTAAGTACATGACAATGACTTGTGCGCAATTGTAATAAATAGTTGAAATAGAACTGTACAGTTGTAATAAATAGTTGAAATAGAACTGTGCAATTGTTATAAGGTATCAAAGTTCAAAAATAAACACTGTATACCGTCACCATTTTTATGCAAGCCAAAACTTTCAATAAGGTATTCATACAAATTTACACTTCAGACTATTTAAGTTTTAGTTCTATTTCAACTATTTGTAGCAAAAAGCCACCCTGCTTGATTTGATTTAGCTGATTAAACGTCAAATACAGTCGAACTCCTTTCTTTTTACGAATCGCTTTTTCAATATCTTTTGCTTGAACTGAAGTGACTAAAATTTTATCTTTTCCTACTTTACTCTGTAGTTGTTGCGCAGATAGTAGAATGCTGACGTCGCCTCTCTTTTTGTATGCTCGTCTAATTTTATTACCTTGACCCGGAGTTAGCGATACCTCAAAAGTTTCCATCTTCCTCTCTCTATCAATCTCTCTCTCTCTATCTATCTATACCAGTGTATCAAGTGATCTTTCCATACGACTTGCAAACAAAACTTTCAATAAGGTATTCATACAAATTTACATTTTAGACTTGTTTCTTCGTCGTCGATTCCCATTCCCAAATACCGTTTAGCTTTCATTCCTAGACTCGTAGGCGTTGCCCACAATCTTTCATTGATATCTGCATCTTTTGAAGTGATTCGATCCCAAGCTTTGTCCTCCAACACTTTATCAGCGACATGTCTATCTCGAGTATTTTCATGATCTCTGTACCAAATGTCGTGTTCCATTGCAGCTTGGTCCAACTTATTTTTAGGTTTGTCGCCGCGTTGAAGACGTTCATCTAATTTCGTACCTGGCCCAAGAAATCTATAGCCTGGAGCATGTAACTCGATAGGTAGGCGATTCAGAATTTCGTTGAAGATACCCGAACCAGCTTTAGGAAGTATTTGGATGTGGTTCGCTATTTGCACAATACCCTCGGGCGTATCAACAATGTCTTCTAACGTGTTACTGATGTAGTTGATTAGCGACATTTTGTCATTGTGAAAGCTATTGTTGCCGGCAATTTCTTCGCTATGTATGAAATTTACACGGTCCAAAACTTGTTGCAAATCTCTCGAAATCCATAGTTCTTTTCTACTATTGGGATTGTGACGGACAATACCTTCGCCCGATTTTAGCGATGCCCATATATTTTTAATGAGACTCTTCCATTTCTCAGCTGAACTCGATTTCGGATTTTTTCTATTTTTATCGTTGCCCTGATACATTGCATCACTCATGATTTATAGTTTTCGGTAAGTTTCAAGATCTGTTTTCGTATAAGCATCGGGTTGCGGTGGAGCGCCGTGTACCTTCAAACTTTTGACCATCAAAAATCAAATCGTCCTGTTGAATTTCAACTACTTTGTTACCAATCATGAAGAACGTTTTGCCATCTCTAGAAGTGAACATGTTCAACCCGAAACTAGGGTCATTCAAATTGACCAAGTAGTGTTTTGCTTTAATAGGTACCGTACGTTGGTGTTTGTGCGATCGAATTGGCTGGTATATTTGTCACGATACTATTGTCGAAAGTTTCTTTTTCTTCCGATTGTAATTCTTCTTCTTCTTTCGATTGTAATTCGTCAACAGTTTTCGATACAGAAGGAAGATTTGCCGATTGTAATTCGCCAACAGTCTTACGAGCTTG
The DNA here is from genome assembly GCA_009739505.2 of Apolygus lucorum. Lineage (NCBI taxonomy): Eukaryota > Metazoa > Arthropoda > Insecta > Hemiptera > Miridae > Apolygus > Apolygus lucorum. Next base: position 42,735,611 of record CM019183.2, on the reverse strand, counting down.
CAACTGAGTCAATGCTGTAGATACCGGTTTAACTAGACCATCATCAACGGCTTTTGTCAACGTTTCAAGGGCATCTGTAACAGGTTTCGTCGTTTGTTTTTCTATTGCATCAGTAAGAGGTTTGAATTTTTTATCAGTTTGTCGTTGCTCTTCATCTACGCGATCTAAAGCTCTCTTGTACGTTTGTATCAGCTTTTCTTCGTTTTTTTTTTCGTTTCTAGTGCTCGTTTCACGTCCATCATGTATACTGGCTATTGATAGTTAGGCAGTCGAAAGTTTACATATCGTATTCGACAAAAGGTACAAAAGTTCAAAAATAAAATCAAAATTACAAGTAAACTCTATAATTCTCTATAAGTCTCTTTAATTCTCTATAAAACTCTATGAGTTAATCAACTCAGCGTAAATAGTGTCAAGCAATTTCGTCAATTCACTTTTTGTCAAATCTGTTTTTAAGTATGAACGTTTTCTAGTTATACGATTCGCATGTCTTTCGCATAACACATTTAATAGTTTAACACTGTTTGGATCTTTTCGTTTTTGGTATACGAGAGTTGCTAATGGATGCTTTAACTTGAACTTTTTAATAGCACTTTGTAGATTCATGTTTTGTATTCTAATTGCGTAATAAGAGTATAGAGAACCGTCATTAGTTGAATATATAAGCAAACTATTGTGTTTACCGGTGGACTTTGTGTATGGAGATGCTAATGTACCAAGATGGAAAATATGATTAATAAATACTAGTAACATTAGAAAATTAGTAATATTAATAATATATATTGAAATGCAATAGTAATGTAAATAGTAACGAATAATTTTAAGACTCTCCATGGTACTAGGTGTAGGCATTTCTAAGAACCTACTTAGAACGTGCACGATTTACGGAACTAGTCGTAAATGAAATTTATTTATCGGATTAGGCTATTACGATGCATTAATTGAGTAGAACCAACTTTTATCGATAACTTTCATTTTATTGACTTATACGCAATGGATATCTCAGAATTGACTTTTGACAACATTTTTTTTGCGAAAAAGTAATTTTAATACGATCTGAGTTCAGACAGAAAATTGTCCCTTCCACGTCTCAACCTATAAACATATTGTTTAGTAATGCATGCATTCCAGGGGACGTCCCATTGGATAAGCATTAGATCAGTTTAACAAGTTGGTAAGCGATAAAACTGTTTCACTCGATGTAATTTATTTATTACTTTAGGCAAGAAATAGTGATCCCCCCCCCCCCTCACCCTCATCCACCATATCAAGCGACATGATAGCCTCGAATCTGAAGAGCATTTTAAAATTCATGATCTACGATACCCAACATGCGAATTCGAGTTCACCCCACCACCCCCTCATCCATTGGTGCCGTTCTGGCACCAAAGCGGAAATACGTCGTAACATTGAACTTTCATCTATTAGTTTTAGTAGGCGGTCCGTCGAGGTTCACGTCCGTATTCAAGGTGAAACACACAAAAAAACCACGAAATATGCGGTTTATGGTGTCCTGGCACCATGGTGGCACCACTATTAGTTCCATGGTGGTACAGAGAATAATTCATGAAAATCCGGAGGTATAATGAGAATTTTTCCTCAATTTCAAAGCTTGGGTACAATTAGTAGGTAAGCAGTAAAGGAACCGAAATATTGAAAAAACTTGATATTTTGTGAATATTATCCCCCCACTCACCCCCCCCCCTTGCGAATTTTGGTATTCTGGTAAAATCAAGTACAACTCGGAAGTTATTTGAATCAGACAAAAAAAGAAACACGCAAATCGGTTGGAAATTGAGGCCTGGGCAGTGTTTACAAGATTATACCCGCAAACGCACGTTTTTTAAGCATTAACCCCCTCTTTCCCCCCCTTAAAAAGCAAAATCAAAATTCCGGCGCCGTAGTGCACAACTAGATAGTATTCCGCGTCAAACGAAAAAAGAACCACGAAAATCGGTTGAGAACTAAGGCCTGGGCAGAGTACACAAGAGTATGCCCAAAAACGCACGTTTTTCGAGCATTAACCCCCTCTTTCCCCCCCTTAAAAGGCAAAATTCGAAATTCCGGCGACGTAGTGCACAACTAGATAGTTTTCCGCGACGAACAAAAAAAGAACCAGGAAAATCGGTTGAGAACTAAGGCCTGTGCAGACGACACAAGATTTTGTCACACACACACACACACACAGACATACACCTATGGTTTTTTTCACGGATTTGGATTCAGAATGGTCTAAACTGGATTACTGTGTGGTTATTTTTTTTTTTTCTGTTGAGTGTTGTCCTCCTTCACCCCAGATCGATCGCATAAGGACGCCCAAGTCTTACTGTGGGACGTCCTAAAAATTCATCATCGTCTGCGTCTTGAAATCTCCAGACGAAAAGTTGAAATCTCCAGACGAAAAGTTGAAATCTCCAGATGGAAAGTTGAAATCTCCAGATGGAAAGTTGCACCCTTCAGTGAAATATACAGAATTACGATCTGAGGACAAATCCTCGTTGCCTTCATATGCAGAATTCAGGCTGTAGGGGTGAGGTTTAAAAGAGTAACAATTATCGTACCAGTCGTCGGATTTTTAGACTTCCAAGTCGTAGTTCCTTCATTTATAGTATGCAGAAATCAGGCTGTAGGGGTGAGGTCAGGGGCGTCGCGTGATAATATTCGTCAGGCAAACAGCTAGGCTGCAAATTATTACACAAAGGTTCATTTTTTCTGTATTGATCACGTGCCCGCAAAGAACTCAGCTTTGTCATTGTCACCACCTACCAACCATGTTTTACCTTCACAATCAAGTTTATTTGGAAGAATTAAACGCTCCACACTCCACTGGAAGAAATAAAGAATTCCTTCGTTTAGAAATTTGATCACTGGTTGCTAAGGAAGCAAAACCGAGTACATCCCAAAGAAACGACCGGCGAAAGCATTTTGGTTAACTAAAATTTGAAGGGCGATCACGCCTCTTTTGCGATTCATACTCGTTTTTCTAACTTCTCGTAGGGAGCGAACAGTTTGTCCTACAAAGCTATGGTTAGTCTCATTCGATTCCGAAAATTCAATGGTACAATCTTAAATTTCTGATAAAACAATACCTTTTTATCGAGAGTTTTCGAGAGAGGGTGCCTTTGGAAGTTTCAGCCCTTCCGTTTCACCGCTTAGAAGTGACTTACGTCAACCAAAAGCTTTGCGGCACAACTAGACCCCAAATGGAGCCCACATACCAAATTGCATCATAATCGGTCCATGATAATTAAGGAAAGATCCGCGGACGGACGGATTTTTTTTTATATTCGATTTTCAAAATCTACACGTACTTACCTACCACAAACGTAAACCATCAAATTTGAGGGTGGTCAAACTTTTTTCTTGAAAATAATTAACCAAAAAGGGAGACTCTGAATTTAGACCCAATAAGATGTGAAACCTTCATTCTACAATGTTTTGCAATTATTTCCTAGTGTCTATCAAAAAGAAAAACGATTAGGTACAGTGAAATACAGTAAAATCGGGAACGGGACACCAGTCAACGTCATACTGCTGATATTTGCGGCGGCGAAAAAACGAACTGCTTTCCTTCTTTGAGATAATGTGGGTGGATGGATATGTTATGTATTCATGCGTGAGCTAATTAGTATCCACGGCTCATATTCCAAGTATTCAAGGTCACGAAACAGTTTTCCTACTGTTTGCAACAGCTGATAGTGTGGTAGTGGGGGTATGGCAATACTAGACCCCGAGCTGACCCCCCCCGCCACCCCGCCGATCGTCACCTCTCACTCTAAACAGTCCCGAAAAATTCATTTTTTTGAACTGCTTGCCTTGCATCCAGCGATGCAAGGAGGACCAGCCCCCGCGCTAGTTCGCTTATCATCCGCAATCATCTACATTACCTACCTCTTCAAGTCTCTGGTGTGTTGCGGGCTAGTATCCAAGGCAAAATACGTACTTTCTTATTCCATTCTCTTATTTAATCTAAATACCTTGATAATAATGAAATAGTCCTTAAATATTATTAAAGTTTTCCAAAATCAGCTAAATATTACTTACAAAAAATGGAAATATAGGAGAATCTCAACAAAAATTTATTTATTTATTTTGCATATTTTTTTTTTTTTTTTCAAATCTCCCCTCAAAGACAAAATGTCTTTTTTGACGGAGGGGGCACGCCATAAAACGAAATAAATAAATAAATCAAATATAATGGGGAGGACGCCCAGGACTCACCCGACGCCGGCCCTAGGGATGAGGGAAGATGAGGAAGGTGGGGGTGGGAGAGAAGGATGAAGGGAAGTGCCTCTATAAAACGACCACCAGTTCAAATATGAGCCGAGCAGGACACGGGTGGTGATACCACGGAGTACGCCTACTGAGATGCCCAACTCACGCAACTCCGCGGCACTTTTCCCGCACCACACACCGCGCCACGACAAGGTTGCAGCCATCACCCTGATGTTGTTGGGTGCCACTCCTTTTAGCTCCGACACTGCTTGCCGTAAATCATTTGTGTCATATTTCCTTATCTTGGCCCGCCAAGTCTGCTCCATGTCCAAGCTGCCATTGACAACTTGGACATCCAGGATAATGCAAGACTGGTCGGGCTTGACGGCAACAATGTCGGGCTTCTTACCCTGGTCACTTGGCATGTGATACAATCTCTCTCTCTCAACATCCCAGCCGCTAGATGACAATGCACCTGCTATCTGCTTGGCGACCGCATCATGACGTAGGATGCGGCCCCCATGAGTTCGTGGACACTGCTGCACCACATGATACAGGTGTTCATTTCCACTCCGACAGGCACGGCAAAGGGGTAGCGTTGTCCCGCGACTACCTCTCGAACACCGCACCGCAGTTTGCAAAGATGCCACGCGGATGGCGTGAAAGTGTCGGTAGTCGCGGGCCCCAATGCCCTCCGAAGCCCAATCTACCCATTGGGATGAGACAAGGCTTTCGGAGCACTGTCGGAGTTCTTTACCATCCACTGATTCATGCAGTGCAGCAGCGAACTCAGCAGACGAACTGGGTTTTGGAGCAGATGGTGTTGCTCGGTCGCACCATGCTAACTGCTGCCTGACAAAATCAAGACCAGCAGCCGCACGGGCGACCTCCCAGCTCGACCCCTGAAGGGCTAGCAGGCGCCGGCGGCGCAGTGAGGGGATACATGCCGAGAGAGACACAATGCCAAGCCCACCGGATTTGACCGGTGCATGAACATAGGCACTTGGGACACCAGGTGTGAACTTCAGCCAAGAGCGCACAGCAGAGCGAACTTCTCGATCTAATTGTTGCAGCCTCCCCGCTGTAAGCCTGCCAAAGACTAACCCATAGGTTAGCTTTGGCAGTAAGTACATGCGGAGGAGGCGCAGCTTCTGCTGTGGCTTCAATGGAGCCTTGGTAACGCGAGCTAGCGCTCTACCAAGGTCCACACGGCTGGCAGTAATAGTGGCCACCCCCATGAAGTCGACTCCAAGTTACCGCCAAACCTCCAACACGGATCGAGATGGAATGGGGGATTGTCCTACGACAAAACCCCCATCCACAACTTTCACCTTATGTTGGCGACCCGACGGGACCAAGGAGACCGACCCACACTTATCGGGGTTAACCACAAGTCCACACCTGGCTAGCTGCTTAGCAAATGCATTGAGGGCGATCTGCAAGCCCTCACGGGTTTCTGCGAGTAAGATGACATCATCGGCAAATGCCAATGCTCCTACTCGCACCCCAGGGGCGAGATCAAACCCTACTTCAGTGGGCAGCTTACCCAAGGCCGTATCCACAACCAGGTTGAAGAGGAGTGGCGATAGGGGATCCCCCTGGCGTACCCCACGCCCGATCCGTATATCCCCTGATACCTCACCTCCTGCCTCGAGGACCGTCACGCCTTCCTGGTACAGACAGGCCACATACTCGATTAACCGAGATGGGGCCCCGACACCACGAAGGCAATCGGTCAGGGCAAGGTGACTGACTGTGTCAAAGGCCTTAGCGACGTCCAGAGCGGCGAGATGTAATTGCCGGCGTTTAATACGGGCCAGCGAGATGACAGTTTGGAGAACTGTGAGGTTCTCCGCTGTGCCATCTGCCGGCCGAAACGCTCTCTGGACATCACCAATGACACCAGCCACCTGGAGGCGAGATGCCAGTACTTTTTGGAAGTGGCGGAAGACTACCGAGGACACAGAGATCGGTCGATAGCCTCCAGGCACACTTCCCCCTTTCTTGGGGATAAACACGGTCCGGGTACGAGTTAACGCTTTCGGGGGTCTTCCCGCAAGGAGGAGCAGGTTGAGGATGAGCAGCTTAATCGTCTTTGGTGCTTTATTCCAGCGTCGGGCAGAAACACCATCGGGTCCAGCGGAAGTGGAGTTCTTGACACGGCACTTGTGTGCCTCGTCAGACAGCACCGGCGAGCACATTATGCTCCGCAAGGAATCCCTGGTGGAGACTGGTAACGCAAACAGTGTTTGCTATGTTTGCCTGGAGGAGACGCCACTGGGTGAGGTTTAAAAGAGTAACAATTATCGTACCAGTCATCGGATTTTTAGACTTTAAGTCGTAGTGGGAGCGGAAAGTTGCCTCCCCCCCCCCCCAATGGACCTTTTTTCATAAAATGTTGGAGTTTTGAGGCCGGTAGACGTCAAATGGGACATTTGCAGGCTCTAGAGAAATTCTAGTTTTTTTCTGTAGTACCTACTATCGAAAAATTTCAATACTGCATGGTGGAGTTGTCGAGACACCCTCATTTGCTGCACCAGAACTCTCATTTCCTCTACTACTAGCGCTCTACTGAAGACATTTTCTGAAGTTTTCTGTGGTCTTGCGGTTCAGGTGTAAGCTACTGACAAACGGAACGCACAGCTGGATTCACATAATCATAAATCATGGAATACGAAGATCATACTAAGGGTTCATCCAAATAGAACCTCTGAAGTCGTAAATTCTTTTCTTTGGTACTGAAAACTGAGAGAGAGAGGGCTTTGCGGTAATATCAGTTCAATAATTAGGGAGTAGAGGGTCATAAGATAAAGTTACATCATCTGCATTGAATGGTTAGAGGCCTTCAAATTCAAAATTGGAATTTTACTCGTCCTGTGTAGAATTTTTAAAAAATCCTCTCATTTCTGAGGTGATTTGACACGGGAAATTTTGATTTGACGATCTTGATATTTATTTATCATCACCATACTTGAAGTGTATGATTTAACATCACCATACTTGAAGAAAAACGCAGCAAATTATTACACGAATAGAAGATCACTCGTCTTCTAAGAAAACGGCTTTACCATTGTCACTTTAAAACATATTGTTTAGTAATGCATGCATTCCAGGGGACGTCCCATTGGATAAGTAATAGATCAGTTTAACCAGTTGTTAAGTGATAAAACTGTTTCACTCGATGTAATTTATTTATTACTTTAGGCAAGAAATACTACCCCCCCCCATCATTATCCACCTTAACATTTCTAGCGGCATGGAAGCCTCGAATCTGAAGAGCATTTTAAAATCCATGATCTACGATACCCAACATGCGAATTCGAGTCCCCCCCCCACACCAACAATGGTGCCAGTCTGGCACCAAAGCGGAAATACGTCGTAACATTGAACTTTCATCTGTTAGTTTTGGTAGGCAGTCCGTCGAAGTTCACATCCGTATTCAAGGTGAAACACAAAAGAAAAAAAACACGAAATAACCAGTTTATGGCATCATGGCACCATGTCCTGGCACCATGGTGGCACCACTATTAGTTCCATGGTGGTACAGAGCATAATTCATGAAAATCCGCCGGTATAATGAGAATTTTTCCTCAATTTCAAAGCTTGGGTACAATTAGTAAGCAGTAAAGGAACCAAAATATTGAAAAATCGGATATTTTGTGAATATTATCCCCCCACTCACCCCCTCCCCTTGCGAATTTTGGTACTCTGGTAAAATCATGTACAACTCGGAACTTATTTTAGTCAAACAAAAGAAGGAACACGCAAATCGGTTGGAAATTGAGGCCTGGGCAGAGTTTACAAGATTATGCACGCAAACGCACGTTTTTTAAGCATTAACCTCCCCTTTCCCCCTCTTAAAAAGCAAAATCCAAAATTCCGGCGCCGTAGTGCACAACTAGATAGTATTCCGCGTCAAACGAAAAAAGAACCACGAAAATCGTTTGAGGACTAAGGCCTGGGCAGAGTACACAAGATTATGCCCAAAAACGCATGTTTTTCGAGCATTAACCCCCCCTTTCCTCCCCTTAAAAGGCAAAATTCGAAATTCCGGCGACGTAGTGCACAACTAGATAGTTTTCCGCGACGAACAAAAAAAGAACCAGGAAAATCGGTTGAGAACTAAGGCCTGTGCAGAGTACACAAGATTTTGTTACACACACACACACACACACACACACACATACACACACACACACACACACAGACATACACCTATTGTTTTTTTCGCGGATTTGGATTCAGAATGGTCTAAAACGGATTACTGTGTGGTTATTTTTTTTTTCTGTTGAGTGTTGTCCAACTTCACCCCAGATCGATCGCATAAGGACGCCCAAGTCTTACTGTGGGACGTCCTAAAAAAACTCCCCTGAAAGACGAAGGGGGCACGCCATAATGAAAAATAAAAAACAAATGAAATATTAATGGGTAGGACGCCCAGGACTCACCCGACGCCGGCCCTAGTGATGAGGGAACATGAGGAAGGTGGGGATGGGAGAGAGGGATGAAACGAAGTGCCTCCATAAAAAGAGGACAAGTTCAAATATGAGCCGAGCAGGACACGGGTGGTGATACCACGGAGTGCGCCTACCGAGATGCCCAGCTCGCGCAACTCCGTGGCACTTTTCCCGCACCACACCCCGCGCTGCAACAAGGTTGCAGCCATCACCCTGATGTTGTTGGGTGCCACTCCTTTTAGCTCCGACACTGCTTGCCATTGATCATTTGTGTCATATTTCCTTATCTTAGCTCACCAAATCTGAACCATGTCCAAGCTGCCATTAACAACTTGGACATCCAGGATAATGCAAGGATGGTCTGGCTTGACAGCAACGATATCGGGCTTCTTACCATCGTCTCTTGACATGTGATACAATCTCTCCCTCTCAACATCCCAGCCCCTAGATGAAAAAGCACCTGCTATCTGCTTGGCGACTGCATCATGACGTAGAATGTAGCCCCCATGGGTCTGAGGACACTGCTGATACAGATGTTAAATGATGAATGAAAAATGAAAATTTCATTTAATGATACAGATGATACTGTTCATTTATACTCTAACAGGTGCGGCAAATGGGTAGTGTTGTCCCACGACCACCTCCCAAACACTGCACAGCAGTTGGCGGAGTTGCCACAGGGATGGCGTAAAAGTGTCGGTAGTTCCGGCCCTCAATGCCCTCCAAAGCCCAATCTACCTATTAAGACGAGACAAGGCTTTCAGAGCGCCACCATCTACCGACTCATGCAGGGTAGCAGTGAACTTAGCAGATGAACTGGGTTTTGGAGCAGATGGTGTTGCTTGGTCACACCACGCTAACTGCTGCCTGACAAAATCAAGATCAGCAGCAGCATGGACGACCTCCCAGCTCGACCCTTGAAGGGCTAGCAGGTGCTGGCCATGCTGTGAAGGCATACATGCTGAGAGAGACAGAATGCCAAGCCCACTGGATTTGACCAGAGCGTGAAAGTAGGCATTGGGTCACCAGGTGGGAACTTCAGATAAGATTTCACAGCGGAGCATACTTCTCAATCTAGTTCTTGCAGCCTCCCACTGTAAGCCTACCAAAGACTAACCCATAGGTCAGCTTTGGCAGTAAGTACGTGTCAAGGTGGTGCAGCTTCTGCTGTGGCTTCAATGGAGCCTTGGTAATGCGAGCTAGCACTCTACCAAGGTCCACATGGCTGGCAGTAATGGTGGCCACCCCTATAAAGTTGACTCTAAGGTACCACCAAACCTCCAACAGGGATCGAGATGGAATAGGGGATTGTCCTATGACAAAACCCCCATCCACAACTTTCACCTTATGCTGGTCACTCGACAGGACCAAGGAGACCGACCTACATCTATCCGGGTTAACCACAAGTCCACACCAGGCTAGCTGCTTAGCAAATTCATTGAGGGCAATCTACAAGCCCTCACGGGTTTCTGTGAGTAGAATAACATCATCGGCGAAGGCCAATGCTCTCACTCGCATCCCAGGGGCGAGATCCAACCCTACTTCTGTGGGAAGCTTACCCAAGACTGTATCCACGACCAGGTTGAAGAGGACGCGATTCCCCTGGCGTACCCCGCGCCCGATTACTATATGGGTAATTCTCAGAAAAAGCTCAATTTTCCAGGCTCAAACTTTGAGTAAGTGAACCGTCTCCAAAAAAAATTCAAAAAAAATCATGAAGTTTCCTGGGAACGTTAAGAAGAATTTGTAATGCAAGACAGAGCTCAATTCACAGTTTTTAGTCTCAAATTTCAATTTTGAAAATTTATAGTGCGGCGGTAATGAGAACTTGATTTATTGTAAGTCGTTGGTATTGAGAATATCGTATTAGTTTCACAATTCTGTTTTTTAAAAAAATCATCAAGTTTCCTGGGAACTTGAAGAAGAATTTGTAACGTAAAATAGAGCTAACGTAAGTGTTGTGGCTTGTGGCTCTTTTTCTTTGCTCCTGCAGTAGTTCTATCCCACAACTATCAAGGATTATGATAAAATCCAATAAATATTCATTAATCGACTAGTTTATAGAGTTATAGACGTTATGGGTGAATCGAGCTAAAACTGGCAGTCGTGGGGCAGTTCCAATCTAATGTGGGACAAAAAAAAGTTCAGTGGTGGGCCAGGTGTCTGTAAGAGCGGTTTTGAAGAATAAATAGGTAGGTAGGTACAATTTTTTAACAATTTAAACGTAGAGGGAATCCTCAGCCAAAAGTCAGCAGACAGCCATGTTCTTGAGTGCAAAGTGTTGCCCCTACTTTCTCTGATTGTTCACGAGGTGAATATCAAACTAAGAGCGTTAACAAACTTGTCAAGAGGAGGAAGAAGTGTGGCTGAAAGTAAGAGTATAGGCCTATCTTGTGTCAGTGCACAAGAAATCTTATTATTTAAGGAAAATGACTGATGTGTCCCACTACCGGGCCGTGTCCCATTACTGGTCAACCTACCCTATATGAATTCCGAAGATATATGAAATACATTACATGCCGGGCGAAAAAGTGAAGAGGTAAGATCAAGTAGGTAAATAACAAGCTGACTACTGAACAACACCAAACAAAACACGTAGAAATATGCTATCAGCATGGAACATTCAGCGCGATCCATGAAGGTAGTAGACGGAGAAGACGAATTTGGTAGTTGGATATTATACAACTTCCATGATGCGGCAGTTCCGGTGATAAGCGTTATCTCGAGTTTATTTTCCCATGTCTAGATGCCAGTAGTCCAGTACCCAAAAGAAAGTTTAATTTTCTAGTATTATTACTATGTTTATAAAAAATCGTTTATTAGTTTTGTAGCTTGCCATTCATAGAAAATTATGATACCCAGGTGAAGTCGCGTTGGTGCTTACGATCTGCAAGTTCACCTCTTCTCCCTCTGGTCAGCAATCCTTCAACTCGAAAATTATGACAAATCTTGGATTATTGGTTCGACGTAGCTTTCTTCTTACAACTAGAGCGTAAGTACATCAATGTATCTCTTGAATCCTACAGAAGTTGAAGTATCAGTTTAAGTGGTTATACGAGGTTGGTTTCAACGGCGAACAGCGGACTAGACTCCCTAGGTAGGTAGTTTAGTTGTCCATCGACCGCTTAGATATACTATTAGAAAATATTTTTCATGAATCTAATGATAGTGTTGATACCATCGATCCAAGATGGCATGTTCTCAACTGCTGAATTGTTTCCAGTTAGAAAGAGCTGGCTTGGTACAACAGCTATAAACTTGACGTGAAAAGGAATAAATTGACGGCGTATTGGCTTACTAGAGCTCTCCATGCCTGTTTGGGGAAGGTTCGAGGTTCCTACGAAAGATCCCACCGTACTTGCCAGGTTCCAATCACTTGACTAGGTAGGGTGGTGCTGCTGATTTCTGTGGAATGTGCTGAAGTAATGAGAGACCTATGATTATTGATGAGCTCCACTATTGTTATTTGTGAGGACTTATTATCATTATTGTAAGTGGTGAATCCACAATTTTTTCGTGGAAAAAAATCGGTTTTAAGCTGGGTTCACATGAGCGCGGTCAACGCAGTTGTGCGATGAGGCGGTTGAAGTGACCAGTCTGTAGGGGAGAGTCTAGCCCCCAGAAAGTGTTGTCGGGTTTCAGCACTACCTACCGCCACTTCAGCGAACTACCATCCTTATCAGCTCGATGTGAGCGTGGTCAAGCGGCATTTCTGAAAAGTAGCTTACCTGGGTTTTAACACTCATTTCTAAGTTTGGCGGCTCTACTTCCCTGCCTCTTTAAATTGCAAGGAAAAGGAACTTGTTATTGCATTTTTGTGTTTTGGAGTGACGAATCAAGCAGAATGCATTATTATAGTGGAGATAACTGCAAGTTTATAATCTTGGGATAACTGCAAGTTAGAGGAGTGACGGTAATGCGGTCGTGAGAGTGATCACCTGATAAGATATCAGAAATGGTTGTTCGTTGAAGTGGCGGTAGGTAGCGCTGAAACCCGACAACACTTTCTGGGGGCTAGACTCTCCTAGTCGGTTGGGGGTTGGCTGATTCACATGGGCGCCGTTGACGCGACAGCTTCCCACCTTTTCGACTTCTATTTTCCCGCACTTCAGCTAAACTTTCAAGGGATTTTCTGAACTTTCAACACTGAATTCAGCTCGTCCGAACTATTATAGTGATTTTATACCTGATTTGAAATCCTATCTGGTTTGAAATGTCATTTTTATTCTCACATTGTGATCGAATTAGTAGGTAAGTGAATTCAAATCACTACAGTATATTTTCACTGTAATTACTTGAAAATTTTAACAAATAAATTTTTTAAAATTAATGATTTTTTAAAATAAATTTAAAAAAATTAAATTAATAATGAGACTAAAAATTTCCAAGTTTCCTCTTTTTTATCAGCTTCAGCATTATCATTATGTAGTGTAGTGTATTTGAGTAATATACATTTGGGTAATGTCAAACAAAACATAATAGGTAGGTGCGTGGTGACTATGTACCTACATATAAAATCACTATAAGTACCAAGGTACCTCCTGCTCATAGAAGACTGGGGGGTACAGCAAGTAGGTACATTTTCCTGTTCCTACGATGTTTCATTTGATATTGGTTACTATTTTCAATAATGAACCTTTGGAATCGACCAAAAGAAAAAAAATTTTAACACCCCCTCAAAATTTGATGGTTTTCCGTTTCAAGGTACGTAGAATCCAAAAATCGAATCAAAATTTGGCCGTCCACCCGCCGTACGCGGCACTTTCGCCACTTAGCATTGACCGATTTTGATGAAATTTGGTATGTAGGCTCCTTCTGGGGTCTAGTTGTGCCCCAAAGATTTTGGTTGAGGTAGGTCACTTCTAAGGGTTCCAAAATCAATTTTGAAATTTTGAAAACGCCCTAACTCAAAAAATTTTGATATAAAGGTATTGTTTTTGACATTTTCATGTCTTTCATATGGCACATAAAAAAAAATCGTCACGAAATTTGATGCGACGAAATTTGTTGCGACGAAATTTGTCCCAAGTCGCCACAATGATGATTATGACCATCAGAAGTGAAGTTGTGAGGTACTTTACAGGTAGGTACTTTACAGTTAGGTAGGTACTTTACAGTTTGATATTACCAGATCAGCTGAGTAGAAAATTGAGCTCCCAGATCAGCTGAGTCGAAAATTGAGCTCCCAGATCAGCTGAGTCGAAAATCGAGCTCCCAGATCAGCTGAGTCGAAAATCGAGCTCCCAGATCAGCTGAGTCGAAAATCGAGCTCCCAGATCAGCTGAGTCGAAAATCGAGCTCCCAGATCAGCTGAGTCGAAAATCGAGCTCCCAGATCAGCTGAGTCGAAAATCGAGCTCCCAGATCAGCTGAGTCGAAAATCGAGCTCCCAGATCAGCTGAGTCGAAAATCGAGCTCCCAGATCAGCTGAGTCGAAAATCGAGCTCCCAGATCATCCCAGGGGGGGGGGGGGGGCATGAAAATGTTTCAATGTGTTGCAGACTCGTATGCAAGCGTTTTCCAATGGTTTCGTCATTTTTACCTACCAACTTTTTTGGTTTATTATTTTCAATAATAAGCCTTTGGAATCGAGCAAGAAAAAAAAAATTTTAACCCCCCCTCAAAATTTGATGTTTTACGTTTCAAGGTACGTAGAATACGAAAATCGAATAAAAAAATTTCCGTCCGTCCGCCGTACGCCGTACGCCGTACGCCGTACGCGGCACTTTTCTTAGTTACCATGGACCGATTTCGATGAAATTTGGTATATGGGCTCCATTTGGGGTCTAGTTGTGCGCCGAAGCTTTTGGTTGATGTAGGTCACTTCTAAGGGGTGAAAATTAAGGGTTGAAATTTTCAAGAGTGCCCTAGCTCGAAAACTCTCGAAATAAAGGTATCGTTTTTTCACTAATTTTAAATAGTACTGAATTTTTAAAAATTTTTGAGACCACCCGGAGCTCTGTAGGGCAAACCGTTCGGTCCCTACGAGTACTTGAAGCTTTTCCTTCGATAAAACAGAATCATGAGTGTGAATCGCAAAAGAGGTCTAATCTCCGTTGAAATTTTTTCTGATTAAAATGCGATCGCTGTTCATTTCTTCGATTTGTATACAGTTTTGCCTTCTGCGTAACCAACCAGTAATCAAATTTCCATAATCAAAAGTCAATGGAGAATACTGAAGGCGCCTGAGTGGTCACTGATCAGCTGAGTGAGCTCCAAGGCCATTTCCTCTCCTGTTGAACGCAGGAACCTGAAATTTGAGAGGGCTGGTCAATTGAGAATGCTGAAGGCGCCTGAGTGGTCACTGATCAGCTGAGTGAGCTCCAAGGTCATTTCCTCTCCTGTTGAACGCAGGAACCTGAAATTTGAGAGGGCGGGTCAAAGGAGAATGCTGAAGGCACCTGAGTGGTCACTGATCAGCTGAGTGAGCTCCAAGGCCATTTTCTCTCCTGTTGAACGCAGGAACCTGAAATTTGAGAGGCAGGGTCAAAGGAGAATGCTGAAGGCGCCTGAGTGGTCACTGATCAGCTGAGTGAGCTCCACGGCCATTTTCTCTCCTGTTGAACGCAGGAACCTGAATTTTGAGAGGGCGGGTCAATAGAGAATGCTGAAGGCGCCTGAGTGGTCGCTGATCAGCTGAGTGAGCTCCAAGGCCATTTCCTCTCCTGTTGAACGCAGGAAGCTGAAATTTTAGAGGGCGGGTCAATGGAGAATGCTGAAGGTGCCTGAGTGGTCACTGATCAGCTGAGTGAGCTCCAAGGCCATTTCCTCCCCTGTTGAACGCAGGAACCTGAAATTTGAGAGGGAAGGTCAAGGGAGAATGCTGAAGGCGCCTGAGTGGTCACTGATCAGCTGAGTGAGCTCCAAGGCCATTTCCTCTCCTGTTGAACGCAGGAACCTGAAATTTGAGAGGGCGGGTCAATGGAGAATGCTGAAGGCGCATGAGTGGTCACTGATCGGCTGAGTGAGCTCCAAGGCCATTTTCTCTCCTGTTGAACGCAGGAAGCTGAAATTTTAGAGGGAAGGTCAAGGGAGAAGGTGGTGGTAGGTGCTATTGATGGAGAACCAGTGATCTATACAGAAGGGTGGTCTGTACAGAAAATAATAAACCTTTGAGCAATGATTTGCAGCGTTTTTTTTTCTAGATTTGCTCAGTCTAAACTAGTTTGATTGATTTTCCTTCAATTTAAGGTTCTATAGAATTTTTTGAGACCACCTGGAGCTCTGTAGGACAAACCGTTCGCTCACTACGAGAATTTAAAGTTTTGACGTACGATAAATCAGAAACACGAATGTGAATCGCAAAAGAGGCCTAATCTTCGTTCAAATTTCAGCTGACCGAAATGCGATCGATGTTTTTCTTCATGTTGGATGGTTGATGGCTTTGCAGACGAGTGATCTATATAGAAAAATAAAAAATAATAAACCATTGTGTAATAATTTGCAGCGTTTTAAATTCATCAAAGATAAACAGTATTTTACTGAATCGAGATAGGTACCGATACCTACCAACTCCAAAAATCGGAATTCTGATAGCTTTATTATATTTGTAATCATTATTATCAAAGTGAATTATGATGTAGAATATTCCTACTGGATTATCCCATTGGTTCTGGGCTAGTTAGGGTTCTTACGAACCTCAATATTTCGTTGGGTGAGTCATACAAATTTCAGGTATCTGCTACATTGTAGTTTAAATCTATGTTCTATGTTTTATCACATTTTTGCTTGTTTCAGACTACATAAGAATACAACTTATAATGCCGTCGATAAAAAAGAAGTAGAGCATTTCACCAAACTGGGAGACGAATGGTTGAATCCGAATGGACCGATGCGTCCTCTCTTCGCAATGAATAATCTCAGGTAATGATAGAGGTATTACAATGTTGTTATAAGAAAATGTTTTTCAGATTTTTTTCTAATTTCAATCTGCTCAGAATTTGAATGTAACTAATTAGTTGCATAACATTAGTTGATTTAATTAAATCAATTTTGAGAAGAGAAATTCTGTCCTGTCATGTCAATATTCGGAACTTAAAAATAGTAACTTAAAGAACTTACTTACTTACTTACTTACTTTTACTCTATTCAAAAACATTTGAATAGAGGAATAAGAGAGAAGTAGGTATTCGTTACATCTGCAAAGCAGCAGTAGCACTTATCCTTCCCTATAGATAACCTCATGAGTAATTTTACTGGAAGCCTACCTTTCCAACACCTCTGTATCATATATCGCCGCTTAAGGGTAATCATGACCTATCTCACATTTTGCTACTTTACAAGAGACACAAAAATTTGTTTAATAAGCATTCCACTGGCAGAATTCTACAAAAAATCTTTTCTGTGGGTGAATTGATCAATTATCAGACTTATACCATAGATTCGCGAGTTATTAAATGCCTACCTTAAAAAATTCATTTGATAGGTCATGATGATGTAATTTTCCATATTGATAGGATATAATTCGAAAAATTCCTAGCATGATACGATATAATATCCTTGTGTGAAATATTGATAGGTTATAATCGCGAGAAAATAAAACTTGCAAAATTCAATAGGTACTTTATTTTTTTAATGCAATATATAAAACATAAAATTTTGAAAAGAAATAGGGCTTGTTTCCTAATACGTTTTACAATAAACACAGTTAAAAATGTCAATAGAAAAACAATCCAGTTTGGATCTGTAACTTCTTTATCTTTTATATAGGTAACAATAAAACATTAATTACAGAGTAATTCGCAATCACAGGTAAATTATTAAGGTAAATTCTTAATCACAGTTCAAATTGCTTTCATTATTATCTTAAAATATTGGTAGGAACTCTGTTTCAGATGAACATAATGCAACAAACATAATAGTACAAAACTTCAATTAAAAAATTTTTAGTTAACTAGGTACCCTTTAAAAGTCAGTCTTCAAAGAACAGTCTTAATACAGTCTCATTACCAAGCCCAATCAGGTAAGACTAGGTTTATTTTTTTTGGACTTTTTTGCTTTCCTGATGCTGATTTCAGCATGCGGTAACCCTTCATAATACGACTTGCACTCCCCTGGCAATAGCCTATCTGCAAGAAAGTTCAAATCGTTATACTTGTCCAGTGGTATAATTCTTTTATGAGAATACAATTTTGGGAAGTTGTGATCCTTCATCTTCTCCTTGTGAGGCCTTCTGGGAAGAGCTTGAAGTTCCTCGTTGTAGTATAATTTATATTTGATTTGCCCATGGGGCTCATATTGAATCCAACGAAGATCTAAAACAGTTGGATCATTCTTCACGGATCCTGGTCGGATCGATGGATAGATCATCTTCTCTTCGACCCCATAATCAAGAAAGAAATCATGCTCCAAGTAGATGGCTCTGTACGGCGGTCCATCGATTCTTGCTGTGACTGTTTTTTGAACGTACTGATATGGTAAATAAATCTCGGTTGAGCCAATTTTCTTTTCAATGTGGCTGTGGACACTGTCCACTTCCATTTGGGTGTGTCCTTTTTCTAGTATCTTCTGTGTTATTGTGATACCATGCTTAATGCTGGAGTGTAGCAAAGCGTTTGACAATACGCTATTTCTGTTTTGGGCAGAACAACCGTCACTATAAATAACCACATTTTTCTTTCCATCAGGAGCATGCATCAGTTCTTCAATATAATTCACAAGGCATGAAGCGTAAATTGTCGCATCAAGAGAACCCACAGACTCATCCCACCAATAGCATTTCACATCATGATTGCCTAAGTTAAAAACGGTGTAATTCGTCGCCTAAGAAACAACACCACCTATGAACCATTTTGGCCAAAATGGGGTTTTTACTTATTGTTATTCAAATTTTCGCGCCGCACAAGATCGTTAGAGTGGAATTGCTCTCCGTAGACTACAGGAGGAGAAAACTTCAAAAATGACAACAGAACCTATCAACATCTGTAATGTCAACAGAGCGTATCAACCACTATACATAATCCGTCCGTTCAACGCTGCTTTCTTTCCGTTAAATCTTTCTTTGCCTCGCCAAATTTCGATTCCTTCCAGTAAATTTTTGGTAGTTTTGTATGCCATATTGTTTTCAGAACTCTTGCAAACTGTTTGCACGTTTCTTTGAGATATTTTAGCGAGCTTTCGGGAACCTGGGTCATAGATTTTGTTTTGCTTTTCATAGGTTGCAAGACCCTTTGTTCATTATTGGGAGTCTCTCCAATTGAGTTTTTTACAGCCTTGTTTCTCGTTTGAGTACTTGCATGCAGCTTTATAGGTAAGTAAAATGTACAATTTAAATATTTTCAGAACTCTTTCGAACTGTGTGAACGTTTGTTTGAGATATTTGAGCAAGCTTTCGGGAACCTCTGGTCATAGATTTTGCTTTGCTTTTCATAGGTTGCAAGACCCTTCGTTTATTGGGAGTCTCTCCAACATAGTTTTTTACGGCGTTGTGTCTCGTTTGGGTCGTTGCGTGCAGCTTTATAGGTAAGTAAAATGCACTATTTAACGGATATATAGATGATACTTATAAAGTTTGGCGTGAAAATGACATGATGATGTACTGTAACATTTCCGGGATTTCAAACCAGTGTTGGCATTCGCTCCTTAGTATTGCAGATCATTCTAATTTGTTATCTATCACCATTTCAGAGTTCGATGGCAGAGAGTAGTGCAAGTGAGTATGTCCCCTCGTCTTCTTCTGACACTGATGAAGATGACTTCCGAGCTACGACCCAAGATCTGCTGGCAGGGCTGGAGGAAAGTAAGATACTTGTTAAGAGAAAACCGCTAGAGTTTCGTCGAAGAGAGGGCATTAACCTTGATGAATTGAAATTCTCAATCTTTGATAATGGGGTGCTGGAGGATTTACCAGAGCCGAACACTCTCAGCTCTGACGAAAGAGTAGCAGTTGTTGGACCAAATCCAGGGGCCTGGAGCCCCCAAACTCCTAGTTCTCCAAAAGACTCAGAGTCGGTTGTCACCCTTCACAGTGTCTCCACGCCCAACAACTTTGAAATTCTTGACCTGTCGACTCTGGGAGTTAAAAACTTGTCCCATGACCAGTTGTCGCCCGCTCTGGTGGCCCACTTACCTAGAGATGCGTCAGCATCTTCTGACGGACTTCTCATTGATGTCCCTGCACCGTCCTACTGTGATTTCTCTGAAATCCTTTCTGATGAATCCCTCAGACTACCCCTTAACGTCTCCTCTGCGTCCACTTCCCAAAATCTCGATACCAACTCTTCTATCGAAACAAGCATAGATTCTAGAGGATTGAAGAACAGGAGTCGTGTCTCTGTCCCTAAAGAATGGAAGAAAAACAAGGCTAAGAGTAATCGCCTAAAGGGGGAGGCTTATACTGGGTATCGACGATTGCATCCTGGATCTACAAAGAAGATCGTACAAGACGTTCCAAAAGATGGAAGGAGCATGGGACCAACTTGTAGTTCATCTCTGTGTGCCAAGTGGCAAAATAGGCTATGTAATACCGTTTCAGAAGAAGAGCGAAAGGCAGTGTTTTACACGTTTTGGAACGATATGTCATCCTGGGATATGAAAAGAATGTATATTTGCGGTTCCGTGGAAATAATAAAAAGTAAACGTTCGCGAGTCGTGGATAGAGCTTCTCGCAGGAACTTGAGCTACTTTTATTTTCTACGAATTAAAGGTGAACGAATACCTGTATGCCAGAAAATGTTTATGGATACCCATGGTATCACAAAAACCGAGCTTCGCTACTGGTTAGAGCATTTCCACCAGAGTAACGTTCCTAATGCTAGAACCAACGTGAGTCCTGCTGAAAGAAACCCAGGAAACGAGAGCTGTGAAAGTAATAACGATGTTCTTGGGCGGAAGGACACCGGATTGATATCTAGAAGAGAGATTGTTGACGTATTTTTCGATGATTTGCCAGTGGTACCTTCTCATTACTGTCGGAAGAGCTCGAAAAAGAAGTATTTGCAAGGGGACATTAAATCTTGGGCACAACTCTACAATATTTACGTTGGAAAATGCACAGAAATGGGAACCACCCCGTTCTCCAGATTCTCTTTCGACCTATGCAGAAAAAAGAAGAACATTGACATTTTTGTTCCGAAAAAAGATAAATGTGACCTCTGCTCCAGTTTTGAACATGGCCATGTCTCTGATGCTGTTTATTGGAAGCATACAAATCAGAAGGAAAAAGCGAGGGCGGAGAAGGAAAAGGACAAGAAAGCTGCTGAATTAGGAACTTGCCACGTAATTTGTTTCGATCTAATGAAAGTACAAACTTCCCCTTGCATCCGAGCGAGCTCAGCTTACTATAAGCTCAAACTGACAGTACATAACTTTACTCTGTACAACATGACAACACACGATGCAAAGCTGTATTGGTTCGATGAAACCAATGCGAACATGTGTGCGTCAACTTTTGCATCATGTGTTGTAGATTACATAGAAGAACTCCTTAAGGAGAGCCCCAAAGACACCGTGATTCTATATTCCGACGGTTGCACTTATCAAAATCGGAACAGTGTTCTTTCAAACGCATTGCTCCATCTGAGTGTGTCTCGAAAGGTAACCATTATTCAAAAATACTTGGAGAAGGGGCACACTCAAATGGAGTGCGACTCTGTGCATAGTCTCGTAGAGAGAAAGTGGGAAAACTTGGACGTGTTCACTCCAAGCAGCTACGTCACACTCTCAATAGCGGCCAGGACAAAGCCCTGTCCATACAGAGCGACACTTCTCCATTACTCGTTTTTTAAAGATTACTCTTATCATGAAATTTACCCTTCAATCCGACCGGGGAAATTTGCAGGGGACCCAACCGTGGTTGACTTGCGGCAATTGACCTACCACCCTGATGGCCATATTTCCTACAAACTTGATTTTGAGGACGACTCAAGAGATCTCCCAAACCGTCCGAAGAAAAATAAGGGTGACATAATTTTTCCCGCTCTTCACAGTGAGAGACCGAAAATACCCAAGGACAAGTGGAGTGACCTGCAAGCTTTAAAGCCCCTGCTTCCTTCTGACACTCACTCCTACTATGATAACATTCCCTGCGATGATATCAGTCGTCGGACGGTCAAGCGGAAGGAAGAAAGCGCAAGTAATAATAAAACTTCCTTAAGGAAAAAAGCGAAGTAGTGCCTTAGTTGTTGTAAATTCAGAATTCCTTACCTACTTTATGTACCTGCGTTATTGAATGTTTAGTTTTTTGCATCGACCTAGTCAATACTGATCTCTAATCCATAGTATTAATATTATTATATCGCCTCTTGTCAAATTAGCGAGCGATATAATTTGATGTATTTTCTTCTTTTTTGCAACTTAATTAACATTTTAAAGATTTTTTCGAGTTTGCATTTTGTTTAGTACAATTTTTTAATTGACTACCTGTACCCTTGTGATAATAAACACTGTGTTACCAGCTTTACCTTGTATTCAAAAGACTGATATTAATATTCTTGTTAAATTTCAAAAAATGATTACCCTTGTGATAATAAACAGTAATAATAAACCATCTTTATGACTTCGATGTCTGTAATTGGAAGACGGATGATATTTTTGTTGCATTTTAAATACTAATTAAAATAAAAACGTTCAAGACTGTAACACCGATTTTTTTTCTTCCACTCTTGCGCCATTAGCTTTGTGAAGCTATGGGTCTTGAAAACCCATAGCAGAGCTACGTTATAAAGTTGATCAACAATTATAGACAACTGGAAAATTTGAATAAAATTTATTGGTATTAAGATTTTTTCTATTTCTATGCGAACAATCCTTAAAACTAGGTGTGAATACTGATGTTGGCAAGAGGCCCTATCAACCAAAATCATCAATGCAACACCACCTATCAACCTTTCGCGATTGAGCCAACACAACCTATCCACCGTAGGTATTACGACAACACCGCCTATCAACCATAAAATCCGCAATTCTATAATTTTCGATGATTTTGTACACCGGAGGCCTTTATAATGGTGTATAAGGTTGATATTTGCGCCAAAACTAAGCGAGACATCAATAACTTGACTTGGGTAATGTTTTTTGCTTCTCCTGTAAAGTTGGGCAGATGGTTGTTAGGTGGTGTTGTTTCTTAGGCGACGAATTGTGAGTGTGGAGCTTCAATTTATAATACGAAGAGCTGGCTTTTAGGCTTGGGAGAAGTTGTACTGCCATCATGTCACAGGTAATGGTATGGATCACACCATCAATGGCGAGTTGCTTGTCTTTTTGTTTTTCCTCTCTGGCCTGGTCTTTAAGTCTGAGATGGCGTTCATTAACTGCAGCTGAAATATTTCCTGTTCTGAATCCGCAACAGATGTCGCACTGGTCCTTGCGGGGACGAAATATGCCAATGTTTAGCTGTTTATAGGTTTTGTCAAAAGAGAACCTACTTAGGGGGTCTATCCCATCTTCTTTACATTTTTCAGTGTACAGACGAAAAAGTTCAGCTACGGATTGTATGTCTACTTCCAAGTACAATTTTTTAGAATCCTTTCTTATATAGTGAGAGGGTAACTTTGGTATCATCGTCAAGAACTGCTTCAAGTATTCCGCCTGTTGAACTTTTCCACGTCTGCGTCCAGCTCCAAGATTTCCCCATTGAACACCAGAGAACTCGTCCTCATCATTGTAGGTTTCTCGTTGACCAGAAACGCTGATTACCTTATTTTGACTGGGGACGTTATATTCGCGATAGTTTTTCAACCAGTGCCTCACTGACATTTCACCAAGACCAAATGTCTGGAGGAACATTTTTTTACACACCTGAACTTTTCGATTTCCTATTTTTAAATAGTATGCCAAGGTAGAATGTCTTCGGGAAGTCGTGGCTTCTCCCACTCGCTCTTTGACGGTCGAAATGTTTGTTTGTTTGATGTCAACAAGACTGCAGATGAACATTTTCTTTGAGTCCCGAGACATATCTTTCCAAAAACTGGTGAAGAGCTTATGTCTGTCAGTTTCAGAGACTGTCTCGCACGATCTAGTGGCCCACTTTTTACATTTCACCGAGTCACAGGGAGGTCCCATTACTTTCGGGTTTCTTGGATTATCTTGGATCATACGGTGTACAGATCCGTTTCCTGTACTTCTTTCTCTATGATACCCGAGGTACGCTTCCCCTTTTTCTCGATGAGTTTTGGCTTGCTCTCTTTTCCTTTTTACCCCTTGCCCTTTACTTTTCCTCATTCGGACTTCAATTACATCACCTACGACGGAATTGTTTTCTGGAACTGTAATGAGGCCACTGGAGTCGGCGTTACAGTCAATATTTGGATCGAAGTCAGGATCTCGTTGGCCGCTATTCAAGTCTTTGGCATCGTGACGATCAGCCCCTTCTACATAACCAAAGTTGTTATTTTCTGGAAAAGAGAACAGTTCTTGATGGACGCTTGGGGAGTCGTCATTAAGGGGCTCTTCAGCATGATGTTCATTCTCATTTACCTCTAAAGTTGGGACAACATCGGGAGGTACATCCGATTCCGACATGATGGAACGACATGGTGAATTGACTGAGATGTTTGTCTCATCCAATGTATCCATTATGTCGTTGACAATGTCAGTGTAAAGGGTGCAACAATTGCTGTACTCCAGTAGTTCCTCCGTCGACGTATTTATGATTCTTGAAGGCTCCAAAGTATCATTGCATGAAACGCTTACCTTCTGTTTTCTTGGGTCTACCTTCTCGACAAGAAATTCTCTAGCTGAAACCACGATATCTTCTTCATCCA
Source organism: Apolygus lucorum (assembly GCA_009739505.2). Lineage (NCBI taxonomy): Eukaryota > Metazoa > Arthropoda > Insecta > Hemiptera > Miridae > Apolygus > Apolygus lucorum. Next base: position 42,711,239 of record CM019183.2, on the reverse strand, counting down.
ATATGAACCGATCAAAATCTTCTTCACTGCTCTCATTTACCAACTCCATTTCTACTGGAACAAGACACCCAAAATTGATGTTGAATAATTGCACTAAATTTCTACAATTTGGAGCTCAAAAAAAGACGAAAAAAATAAAATACAAGAGGAATCTTATCTTATCTAATGATGAATAATCTGGAATTTTGTCGTATCAATGCATTGGTAATGGGCATTATATCGTATCAAAAGATCCTTGAAATGCGATTTTATCGTATCTCAACTCCTGTTTTCGCTAGGCTATTTTCTATAATACTTCATTTCATTTGCAATAATTTTATAATCAACGACGATCAAGAAACTATTGGTGAAGGTGGTAAAGACATTTTTTGGGAAATTATACGAAGTTTAATGTCTGTACTTACTGTTGAAGATGAGGCCCACGCGCAGATGGTCACAACACAATGCTAAAGTGGCTAGATACGATAAGATCGATTACAATTCATGATAGGATAAGATAACAAAAGCGCCGATTCCAGCGCTCCCATTCACTTTACCTTGAAACTAACATCTTCATCGTTTCTGGCGCGAAAATTTGAATCTAGAATGGTCAATAACTCAAAACCGTCAAAAATTGAGATAGGTCATGATTACCCTTAAGCGGCGATATATGACACTTCCCATGACACATCCTCCGTTGAGGATAAAAAGGTGCTCGTTATAACGGTTCAACTAGCCCTTACCACAATTTTAACCTCCTCGATTTAATCAATCCTTCCAGGTTGTCAACTCTCTGATCTGTGGATTATCTGTGCATCTCAAGCTGTCGCCATACAGGAAACCTGTTTGTTACTTCCAGTTAATCCATGGATACGAGTATGAGAAGCAACTCAGGAATTCATGGAAAGGTTGCAACTGTAGGTAGTTCCAAAATGCATAAACGGCACAGTGGGCTTGAGTATGCATGGATATTTTTAGAACATGTAGAATGTCCATGGGCGCCTCAGCTACTTTACCTCACAACGATTACTTCCTCGCAACTTTTTAAAAGTGAATCAAAATACTTCTTCGGTTTTGAATTGCTGAAACAGTTGAAAAGTTGAAATAGATCAACATTTGTAGGAGTGTGATGCATGTCCAACTCGCCTTATTCCAACAATTCCGCCCAAAGGGTTGTCTAAGATACATGATTACGAGTAGAGGTTATCTAGTCAACTACATTGGCACACCATCATGTTTGTTCTCGTTACTTATCATCTTGTATTTTTCTTCAGAATTCCGTTCTTGAGAAATGGGCTCATCAATACTAAGAGGATCAGTGAAGAAACCGCCAAGAGCCCTAAATATCTTCGCGGAGTGAAGATTCTCGACGTCGGCTGTGGAGGAGGTATTCTATCATTGGTGAGTTTCACAATAGATCTCAGCACAAGACCTACAAGTTCACATACTGCCATTTAATCATTGTAGATTGGAGAAAATAGGTACTTCGATGCATACCTTCATAATTTTCTTCTGTAACCGATGACATTTTGGTTTATTATTTCTAATAATAAGCCTATGTGATCGTATCGCAAAAAATTGTTATAACCCCCCTCAAACTTTGTCACTTTACGTTTCAAGGTGCGTAGAATCCAAATTTGCAATGTCCGTCCTCCGTCCCCCGTCCGCCGTCCCCCGTCCGCCGTCCGCGGCACTTTTCTTAGCAACACTGGACCGATTTGGTTCAAATTTGGTATATGGGCTCCATTTGGGGTCTAGTTGTGCCGCGAAGCTTTTGGTTCATGTAGGTCACTTCTAAGGGGTGAAAATTAAGGGTTGAAATTTTCAAGAGTGCCCTAGCTCGAAAACTCTCGAAATAAAAGTATCGTTTTTTCACCAATTTTAAATAGTATTGAATTTTTAAAAATTTTTGAGACCACCCGGAGCTCTGTAGGACAAACCGTTCGGTCCCTACGAGTACTTGAAGGTTTTCCTTCGATAAAACAGAATCATGAGTGTGAATCGCAAAAGAGGTCTAATCTCCATTCAAATTTTATCGGACTAAAATGCGATCGCTGTTCATTTCTTCGATTTGTATACAGTTTTGCCTTCTGCGTAACCAGTAATCAAATTTCAATATGAAGCTTTCTATTTTTCCAATCGAGTGTGAAGCGTTTAGTTCTTTCCAATAAACTTGATTGTGAAGGTGTGAAGCCAGTATGGTGTGGTAGGTAGTACCTAGCTGGTAGGTAAAAAAAATGTTGTGGGTAAAAAACGCTGCAAATCATTGCTCAAAAGCTTCTTCATTCTTCAGATCACTGATCAGCTGAGTGAGCTCCGAAGCCATTTTCAATCCTATTGAATGAAAGTGCTCTTCCAGGCGTCTCCAGCATTCGAGGAGATCTTCTTCACTCCTCAGATCACTGATCAGCTGAGTGAGCTCCGAAGCCATTTTCAATCCTATTGAATGGAAGTGCTCTTCCAGGCGTCTTCAGCATTCGAGGAGATCTTCTTCACTCTTCAGATCACTGATCAGCTGAGTGAGCTCCGAAGTCATTTTCAATCCTATTGAACGCAGGAAGCTGAAATTTGAGAGGGAAGGTCAAGGGAGAATACAGATGGTGGTAGGTGCTATTGATGGAGAACCAGTGATCTATACAGAAGGGTGATCTATACAGAAAATAATAAACCTTTGAGCAATGATTTGCAGCGTTTTAGGTTTGGGAATGTAGGTGCAATGTGGTAGTTTGGTGTGGTAATTCAGGTTTTAACCTCAAATTTGGATTCAGCACCATTGAAAACCTCTATACTCCAACTTTTTGCCCATTGATACAAAGGCGGGCCTCCGTGAACGCACACGCATGTGTGTATAGTATTTTGTAGTATCCAAGGCCATGAGGCGGTCGAGACTGCATGGGATTGGTGAAATGTCTCGATCTAAGGTCAGCAAGTTAATACGTCACAACAACTTACTACGTCACATCATTAAAATCTTCAACTTTCATTAGCTTCCCTAATTTGCTCTAAACATTTTCTCGACTAACAGACCCGATTACCGTTATTCCTGACCCATACTCTTCTGAAAAAAAAAAAAAATTAAATTGACAGAACTACCCCATTGAATCTAGTTAGTCTCTATGAATTATTGTTGCAGCCTCTTGCCAGACTGGGTGCTGACGTCACAGGGCTTGATCCTACTCCAAAACTGATTGAAATTGCTCAGGCCAATGCTGAGAAGAACCTTCCTGGAGGGACTCTCCGATTTGAGTGTGGTACAATAGAGGATCACAGTGCTGCCAACCACGAACAATACGACGCCATCATATGCTCAGAAGTTATAGAACATGTATCTGCCAAGGACAGCTTCATCAATTCGTGTGTATTGGCTACCAAGGTAAGCCGATGTATTAGAATTGGACCAGTTTATTACGTGATGGAAATCATTCACAAGAACCACTAAGAATAGTATTATTTCTTCAGCAGTCCTTACCAGTTCTTACTTGGATAAGTGACGTAATAAACCGAGTTCGCCTACCAGTTTCATTTGGTGACTGATTATTTAGTTGAAGACTTCATTCGTCGAATATGTTCTGAGCACTAGTTATTCAATGAGGAGTTTCAAGAAGATAGAATAGAGAGTTCCTAAAGATGATTTTGGCATAACGGCGAAGCTAACGGCGACTGTAGATCACCTTCTGCGCATGCGCAGAAAATTACGGCGATCAAATAACGTCTGAGCAAATAACGGCGAACGTTCTGGCCGCTAACTTACGGCCATCTTGCTAACGTCCATGTGACTAACGGGCTGCCGTTAGAGCAGAGTGAACCTGACATGCCGGTAACAGTTTTGCAACCACCAACATCAATTTCAAAACAAAGCCTCACCTCACCTAATGTTCCCGATTGTAAGGCAGATCAAAGTGAGGAACAACGACAACATTCAGTGTTAGTAAAATTACAAGTAAATTTTAGATATTTTTGTACTCTGTTAACAGAATCTGATGATGCATGTCAGTGGGGAGTTAGGTGTGAAATTAAACGTACCTTGGTAGCTTGTCTTTATGAAAAAAGGAGCTTAAAACGCTCTTTATTTTCTAACCTATCCGAAGTCATATTTCAGTTTCCGAGTAGCTGTGTGCATTTTTTTCCGTATTGTGGGTTATTAGTTTTGTTAATTAAATGATTGTGAGAATAAAATTGATACATACGTATGTAATTTCTGGTAGATATTTAAAAAATAATATCCGATCGTCATAATGAGTGGTTTTTTGACGTTTCATTATTTTTCGAACTGATTTTTTATTAATTAATTATATTTATTGATATTATTATTAATATTAATTAATATAACTACGTAGGTACTTTATTAAACCTAGTCTAGAAAGTATTTCCAATGGAATTGAGTTTTTGACAACCCAGCAAATTATCAACAGAATTTTTTATATCAATATTGAATGATGATGTCCATGTGACAGTAAGTGAGATTAAAACAATAAAAAATAATTATATCGTCATTTTCGGAAATTGTTAGGTACCTACCTTAGAATTAAAATAGTTGAGTTAAAAAATAGGTAGTTAATTTTTAATTATTCTATAAAATGTGTACCTATCTGCATAAAAACTTCCAAAAATTAAGAAAAACCCTAAAATTGATAATTTTTGCTCAAATAATCACGCTGATAGTCGTATTTTATACCAACTTACCTTCTTTTACCTGAAAAACTATTTACCACGAATTAATGATTCTTTTAATATCCGTAATCGACATAGTTAGATGACGTATGACGAGATAGATGAAAATTGTAACATGAAATTGACTTGATATTGAAATATGAATGTGAAGGTAGAAATAACTTAGGTTATATTAAATCTTACGTTTTATTGAATACAATAATATTATAATGTTCATTCAGTCTTTTAAGTTAGGTACATGAAACTTTACATGAATAAAATAGCGATTCATCAATTTTGAAGAGATATTGGGTTGAGTGAAATAAATATATTTTGTTCTGAAAAGACATCGGGAACTCAGAAATGTTCGTTAGTAGGTAGGTACTCGTTTCCCGGAATCTGGAACAAAATTTATACCGCACACAATTAGGGATTTTGCTATTCTCTTCTCACTCAAAGTAGTTGAAAATACCAATAAGTCGGTAGGCTATGTGTGAGTACCTATCACAGTAAATAACAATACGATTCCTTACCTTGTCGTAAGATAGACTTGGCAGTGAGAAACGCCCGTACTCTGAGAGCCGCCGTCTTCGTGGAACGTTTTCGATGTACGTCTCCAGCACAGTGATCATATCTTCAGCGGAAAGTAGACCCGCAACGTACAAATTCATAAAATGATCCATCTCAAACAAACACCTTGACAAGATGTGTGTCTTGAAATAGCGAACAACGAACTTGAAAAACGAAGGCAGTCAACAGTAGAAAACTGAGGACCTAACGGCGAAGCCAGAAATTCCTGTCTCTTTAACTTTCGCGTCACTTTTGTCATCGCCGTAAAATTGTTCAACATCGCCGTTATTTTCGCTAACGTTCATCTAGGGTTAGCATCCGATTTGACTGGCCCTAGACAGATTCATAATGGCGATGCCTGTAACGTTCGCCGTTAAGCAAGATGCAGTTTAGGAACTCTCTAATGTCGATTCAACTTCTAATACACTTCCCATGCATCTATCGAGATAATTTATTCTTTTATTGATAACTCTTATTGAAGTACTTAATCGTCATTACTGACCAATTTCCAATACTAAGTATTTATAGTTATTCTTTATCAGTTTATTTATGTTCACCTCCTGCCTTTAATTATTCCAGCCCGGTGGTTCTCTGGTATTTACTACTATCAGCCAATCTACTATTTCTTGGTTATTTGCAATCGTCTTGGCTGAATACGTCTTTCGGCTGCTACCAACTGGCACCCATGAGTATGATAAATTGATCACCTCCAAAGATTTATCCTGTTACCTAGAAAAAGGTTTGTTTTGGCCCCGTACTTACACATTATATTATTGTCGACATAAGGCATACCTTATTGGAGAACCATCTTAACCTCCAAGTTGAGAACAGGAGGCAAGCAATTTCAATGTTAGTTCATCATCATCAGGCCGTGAGCATACCAAAATTAGTCATTGATCCTATTTATAATGTTCGGGTGAAGAGGAAGTAAAGGGACAGGAAAAGGAGGGACCACCTAATAACCTGGCCCTGTGGTAACCACGTGGTGAAAGGGATCAAGATTGTTTGTCTGTCCCGTTTAGCGATAGGAGGAGATTAAGGTAATCCTTATCAGCTACTTGAATCACTAAGTGGTGAACAACAAGGTGTGTGGTATTCTATTCTACTTACCCATTGACTAAGAAGTATTTTTTTTCAACCCCAAAGAGGGAAAGGGGGACTTAGGTCCCTCAATTCTTTCAACATTTTTCAAAAATGAGATTGGAGGTTTTTCGGACTATGATGGATAAACCTCCCCTTCCCTCTGAAATCTCGGGAGAAGGTTTCGAGTATTCCTAGCTGTTATAAGGCAAAAAACGCCCTATTATCAGTTTATGGAGGGCAAGTACTATTTCTTTCGAGCCTGTCGTCATGAGCAAACTAGTAAGTTTCTTGTGATATTTTTGAAATTATTTGACAAAATTAATGCCTACTGATTCTTGGATTTCGTGAAATAATCGTATTCTAGTTTTCTAAAAAAATCAGCTAAGTTGCATTTTTTGTTTTGGTTTTTAGGACGTCCCACAGTAAGACTTGGGCGTCCTTATGCGATCGATCTGGGGTGAAGTTGGACAACACTCAACAGAAAAAAAAAATAACCACACAGTAATCTGTTTTAGACCATTCTGAATCCATATCCGCGAAAAAAACCATAGGTGTATGTCTGTGTGTACTCTGCACAGGCCTTAGTTCTCAACCGATTTTCCTGATTCTTTTTTTATTCGTCGCGGAAAACTATCTAGTTGTGCACTACGTCGCCGGAATTTCGAATTTTGCCTTTTAAGGGGAGGAAAGGGGGGGGTTAATGCTCGAAAAACGTGCGTTTTTGGGCATAATCTTGTGTACTCTGCCCAGGCCTTAGTTCTCAAACGATTTTCGTGGTTCTTTTTTCGTTTGACGCGGAATACTATCTAGTTGTGCACTACGGCGCCGGAATTTCGGATTTTGCTTTTTAAAAGGGGAAAGGGGGGGTTAATGCTTAAAAAACGTGCGTTTGCGTGCATAATCTTGTAAACTCTGCCCAGGCCTCAATTTCCAACCGTTTTGCGTGTTTCTTTTTTTGTTTGACTCAAATAACTTCCGAGTTGTACATGATTTTACCAGAGTACCAAAATTCGCATGGGGAGGGGGTGAGTGGGGGGATAATATTCACAAAATATCCGATTTTTCAATATTTTGGTTCCTTTACTGCTTACTAATTGTACCCAAGCTTTGAAATTGAGTAAAAATTCTCATTATACCTCCGGATTTTCATGAATTATTCTCTGTACCACCATGGAACTAATAGTGGTGCCACCATGGTGCCATGATGCCATAAACCGCTTATTTCGTGTTTTTTTGTTTTTGTGTTTCACCTTGAATACGGATGTGAACTTCGACGGACTGCCTACCAAAACTAACAGATGAAAGTTTAATGTTACGACGCATTTCCGCTTTGGTGCCAGACTGGCACCATTGTTGGCGTTTGGTGGTGGGGGGGGGGGGGTGAACTCGAATTCGCATGTTGGGTATCTTAGATCATGGATTTTAAAATGCTCTTCAGATTCGAGGCTCCCATGCCGCTAGAAATGTTATGGTGGATAATGGTGGGGGGTCAGTATTTCTTGCCTAAAGTAATAAATAAATTACATCGAGTGAAATAGTTTTATCACTTAACAACTGGTTAAACTGATCTAATGCTTATCAAATGGGACGTCCCCTGGAATGCATGCATTACTAAACAATATGTTTTCTTCTAGAGCGAGAAAAAGAACTGAGGTAGTACCTTAGTTTGCTTTGCTATGATAGGGTCTGAAAATGTGTAGATTCATTAATTATGAACAAAAACATTCATCAAAACGTCTTAAGTTTCATTTCTGCGTCCATTTGTGCTTAGTCAAACCTCTACTATCTCTGTGTTCCGGTTGTCGTAGTAACCTACGACGATGTTTCACCTGGTTTTTTCTTCGATTGGTTTGGGGAAATGCCTCATCGACTGATTTGAGGTTGTGCAGTTCCTGTAAAATAAGTTATTGTTTGTGTTCGGATATGTTTCAAAACGTGGGATATCCTATTTTCGGGCAGTTTCAGTTGTCAAATTGAACGTTTTTAAAATCTGAATTCGATCTGTTCGCGATAAGTCTGTCATTTCTATCAAACTCTGAAAAAAATTGTTTTTGTCAACTACAAATTAAAAAAAAAAAAAAATGAATTGAAAAAAAAAGTTTTTTTTTCTTGTGAAATGAATTCCAATTGGAAACATAACTTTGAATCTCATGCAAGTTTTGATTCGCATCTTCGTGGCCTAGTATCTTTTATCACTCGAGCATTAAGTTCACATTGCCGTCCTCGCAGTCTGAACCGATCTCATGCCCTTCAGTCTCTTCATTCATCTGACATGGGAAACGACTCTATAATAATAATAATTCTTCTCACCGTTGGATTTACCCAGGAGGAACATTCTAGTTTCTCTAGGACGAGTTGTATTTCATCTCGATCCCATTATAATACGTTTTACTATCTTGATCTTTTGATTCTTAAATCCGAACTTGAGGTCAAAAGTGATTTTGCTCTCTTATATTCTTTCCCATCATTGATCATGACAATAAATAAGACTAAAATATAAAAAAAAAAAAAACTTGAGGTCAAAAGTGATTTTGCTCTCTTATATTCTTTCCCATCATTGATCATGACAATACATAAGACTAAAATATAAAAAAAAAAAAAAAACTTGAGGTCAAATATGTGTAATTATGACCCTCTCAAACATTTGCCCTGTTTAATTGATAAATAATTTCTTCTTGACACTAAATTGAGGCTTTTCGTGTATTATTTTTAAGAATAGTAACTACGCTCGATAGCTGCAATGAATATCACTTTCTGATTTACATAACAAACATCCTAGTTACAATTTGACTTTCCTAGTCTTGCCGCAAGACTAATAAAGACTTGTTTTAACTTGGCTAATTTGTTAACCAAGTTAGGAATACTTAACGCAAAAAAAAAAATATTATAGGTCATTAAGTGGAGGAGGAAGCAGAAAAGACCCAGTTCTCGTTTATCATTTCTTTACTCTGGCGAGCGCTTTCGGAGCAAGCTTTGGCCTCCTATTTCAAGCCTGTATTCAATAATCTTCATCTAATCTATCTTCCATCTCTTAGATTATAACTGCAGATTATTGAACATAGGCTTGAAGCAGGAGTCATAGCTTGCCCCGAAAGCGCTCGCCTGAGTAAAGAAATGATAAACGATAACTGGGTCCTTTCTGCTTCCTCCTCCACGTAGACCTACACTATGAAACCAGGAGTACATAACAAAAACGTCTGACAAGTGGGTGTGGCACATAGCTTCCTCGTATCCATAACCCAATTGCATAGTAGTTAATCTCAAAACGCCAATCTCTAAATACCTTTCACCACCCTCATAGGGGACCATCTACACGCTAATCTGGACAATCCTAGAAAATTTCATCAAATTCGGATGAAAAATGTAAGTGTTATGGCTGTTACAAGGAATTCACGTTTGCGCATGCGCAGCGGCTACTATCAGTCGGGGTGATGATTTTCATAGGGGACCATCTACAACCTAATCCGCAACATCCCTGAAAATTTCATTGAAATCGGGTGGAAAATGTAGAAGTTATGGCCGTTACCAGGAAATTCACGTTTGCGCATGCGCAGTGGCTACTATCAGTCCGAAGGTGGTGATTTTCATAGGGGACTATCTACAACCTAATTCGCATAATCCCTGAAAATTTCATCGAAATCGGGTAGAAAATGTAGAAGTTGGCCGTTACAAGGAAATTCAAGTTTGCGCATGCGCAGTGGCTACTATCAGTCCGAAGGTGGTGATTTTTATAGGGGACCATTTAAATACTAATCTGTAATGTCCCTGAAAATTTCATTGAAATCGGATGGAAAATGTCGATGTTATGGCCGTTACAAGGAATTCACGTTTGCGCATGCGCAGTCGCTTCTATCAGTCCGGGGATGATGATTTTCATAGGGGACCGTCTACACGCCAACCCGCACAATCCCTGAAAATTTCATAGAAATCGGACAATAACTTCGTATAGTTATGCGCGTTACGAGGAATTCATGACAGACAGACACGGAACCAAAATTGTTCAGAAAGGTCTAAAACGCAAAACGCGAGTGAAGATTTTGATTTTGGAGAACTTTTTTTTCATCCTTGAAAAGTGAAAACAAAGCTTCCGCTACCTTGGTAGACTCGGAAGCAAAATATATGAAACATCCTTAGGCATATCGTCACAAAACTTGACAGTTGAGGCAGAAATGTCTTCATATTCACAGACATAGGTGGGAGTTCAGTCAGTTACTACTTTTCGGGACAGTAATTGAGAGACCTCGTTGAAACTGACAAGTAGATCTCAAGAGTAAGAAACTACTGGTTAATGGGGGTCTCAGTCGGTCGCCGTTCGTTCCTCGTTCAGGGTTAGTATTTCCTTAAATTACCGGCGCTCAAAGTTTAAAAATTGTACCTAAATTTGAAATTTTCTAGGATTTTTGAAATATATTAGTGCATCAGCCTAGGGAATTGGGAAAACTAAAATATTGCCACTTGAATCATCAAAATCGAGAAATGGAAAAACCGGCGAAAAATGGATAAACCCAACTGAATAAACGGTTTTTTCGATTTTTCGCCGGCAATCATTGTTCGATTTTTATGATTCCAGCGGCAATATTGTAGTTTTTCAATTCCCTAGGCCGATGCACTAATGAATTCAAAACTCCTTTTGACTGAGACCCCCTTAACGACCTCTCGATCATAAAATCTAACATTCACAAGACAAATGGGAGAGTATGTGATTAGGAGAGCTTGTCTAAAGAAACCTCAGAACTTTAAATCTGAAAACACTGCAAATTATTATCTAACTTTTTACATTAACTATTGAATATAACATTGCCTCTTAGCTGCCTAATCCTCTCAACATAATTTTCAACTATTTTTGTTTTGACTTTAACATACACAATATGTATATTAAAGTCAAAACAAAAATAGTTGAAAATTATGTTGAGGGGATTAGGCAGCTAAGAGGCAATGTTATATTCAATAGTTAATGTAAAAAGTTAGGTAATAATTTGCAGTGTTTTCAGATTTAAAGTTCTGAGGTTTCTTTAGAACCTGTATATTATACAGGGTGTCCCCAAACCCCCCCTGCTAACGTCGTCCAGATAGTGGTAAAATTTTATTTTTTTCCTGAATCTTCATGATTTTTCCCAAGGATCTAAAATATCGCCACGGTGTGCATTGCGCAAGTGCGCAAAGCATACCAACTTCGTTTTTTCAAATGGGACCCTCCATTTTTTGGTTTATAATTTTCAATAATGAACCTTTGGAATCGATCAAGAAAAAGAAAATTTTAACACCCCCTCAAAATTTGATGGTTTACGTTTCAAGATACGAAGAATCCAAAAATCCAATAAAAATTTGGCCGTCCGCCCGCCGTACGCGGCACTTTCCCCACTTAGCATTGACCGATTTTGATGAAATTTGGTGTGTAGGCTCAATTTTGGTTCTAGTTGTGCCCCGAATATTTTGGTTGATGTAGGTCGCTTCTGAAGGGTAGAAAAATAAATTTTGAAATTTTGAAAACTCCCTAGCTCAAAAAGATTTTGACATAAAGGTATTGTTTTTCCATAAATTTAAGATAGTATACAATTTTTTATTTTTTTTATTTTTTGAGACCACACGGAGCCCTGTAGGACAAACCGTTCGCTCCCTACGAGAATTTAAGGGTTTTACGTATGATAATTCAGAAACACGAGTGTGAATCGCAAAAGAGGCCTAATCTCCGTTCAAATTGTAGCTGACAGAAATACGATCGATGTCTTTCTTCAAGTTGGATGGTTGGTGGCTTTGCAGACGAGTGATCTATATAGAAAAGTAATAAACCGTTGTGTAATCATTTGCAGCGTTTTCTTTGGCAACTATTGTTCGATTTTGATGATTCCGGCGGCAATATTTCTATTTTCAATCGCCTTGGGCCTTGCACTAACAAATTTCTAAAATCCTTCAAAATTTCAAATTTAGGTACAACTTTTTGAGTTTTTACTCCTTCAATTTCGAGAAATACTAGTAATGAACGGCGACCGACTGAGACCCTCTTAACCGATTTTTTAGTTTACACATTTTTTAGTTAACAAATTTCTTAATGCCCCCCCCCCTCCCCCTCAAAGTTTGTTGGTTTACGTTTCAAGATACTTAGAATCCAAAAATCGAATAAAAAATTTTCCGTCCATCCGCCGTACGTTGTACGTGGCACTTTCCTTAGTTACCATGGACCGATTTTGATGAAATTTGGTATATTTCTTTGGCAACTATTGTTCGATTTTGATGATTCCGGCGGCAATATTTCGATTTTCAATCGCCTTGGGCCTTGCACTATTAATTTTCTAAAATCCTTCAAAATTTCAAATTTAGGTACAACTTTTTGAGTTTTTACTCCTTCAATTTCGAGAAATACTAGTAACGAACGGCGACCGACTGAGACCCTCTTAACCGATTTTTTAGTTTATTATTTTCAATAATGGACCTTTAGAATCGACCAAGAAAACAAATTTCTTAACCACCCCCCCTCCCCCCTCAAAGTTTGTTGGTTCACGTTTCAAGATAGGTACTTAGAATCCAAAAGTCGAATAAAAAATTTTCCGTCCATCCGCCGTACGTTGTACGCGGCACTTTCCTTAGTTACCATGGACCGATTTTGATGAAATTTGGTATATGGGCTCCATTTGGGGTCTAGTTGTGCTCCGAAGCTTTTGGTTGATGTAGGTCACTTCTAAGAGGTGAAAAATAGGGGTTGAAATTTCGAAATCGCCCTAGCTCGATATAAAGGTATTGTAATATATACACAGGGTGTAAGCCTAACTGGTCTGCCATACGGTATCTGTCGATTCTATAACTAATTTGCAACAAAAAATGTCTCATAACAATTTTTTGAAAACCCTTCGTTTTCAAGTTATTTCAACTTTAAACTTTTTTTTCGTGATGTTGACCTTATTTTATTAATTTGATCATAACTCCTTCAAATTTTTTTAAAATGTAAATTACAGTTTGAGGATACCGTTGAAAAGAGCAATAAATTTATCGTCGGATAGATGCCTTAACTTTTTTTTTTGAGTCGAGGTTTGAGACATAAAAACGTCCTCTGAAAAGAGAATTTATGTAATTTTGGAAACCTCGCATTTTTTTAATCGCAAATTTAACTACAAGAACCAATATTTTTTCAAGATGCAAGAACAGTAAAAACTGCGTCAGATTCTCTGCTTTCCAATGGTATAATTAACAAATATTTTGCAATCAAATTTAGGGGAGTAATTCTTGTTTTAAAGCGGAAAAACGTGCATTTTTTCAACGAAATCAGCGCTCCGCCTCGGAGATCTTGGGGGTCGGCGCTGCAGTAGACAGCGAGGCCTCCGGAAACAGGAGGGACAGAGCGCTGATTTCGTTAAAAATAATGCACGTTTTTCCGCGTTCAAACACAAATTTCTCCCCTAAATTCGGGTTTAAAATATTTTTTGATTATACCATTGGAAAGCTGAGATTCTGGCGCAGTTTTTGCTGTTTTTGCAACATGAACAAATATTGGTCTCGTAGTTCAATTTTCGATTGAAAAAATGCAAGGTTTCCAAAATTACTTAAAATTTTTTGTTTTTTAGAGGACGTTCTCATGTCTCCAACCTCGACTCAAAAAAAAAACGTTAGAGCATCCATCCGATAGTAAATTGAATGCTCTTTTCAACGGTATCCTCAAATTGTAATTTACGCAGCAAATTGAAGGAGTTATGACCGATTTAATGACATGAAGTCAAAATCACGAGAGAAAAGTTTAAAGTTAAAATAACTCGAAAACGAAGGGTTTAGAAAAAAATTTCTAAAGACATTTTTTGTTGCAAATTAGTTGTAGAATCGACTGGTACCGTATGGCAGACCAGTTAGGCTTACACCCTGTATAATTAACTATTTTTTGAATGGTAGCCCAGGAGGAGTGTGAAATCAAATCAAAAGTTGAAAGACCCGCAATGAAGGTAATACAATCGTGAGAGGAATCTGATAACATAATATCGTGTAAGTATCCATACGGTCAAAGACTGTCCACCACCCGGAAGGCCGATTTCGACTATCGGGTGATCGTGTGATCGGACGATGGCAGCGAGTCGTTGTACCGTGGCAACATGGTTGAAGAATCCGAGTTGAAGGCGAAAACGTTCGTTATTATTATTTCTCCCCCTTTTTTTTCTTTTTCAGAACTCCATTATTCAAGTTATTAACGAGGATGGTCTTTAAACAGTTGATATGGGAAAGCACGACATCAAGGATCGTATTATGCGCGTCTGCGGCTTCTCATGGCAGCCTTTTTGATGGGAAGGCCGCGGACAATGAGGGCGCAATTAAGTACTAGGACTTTTAGTTAGAGCTGATGAATGTGAGTGTTCCCGTCGGTAAAACACGGAGAATAGCCGAGTCAAGGCACGTGCTTGGAAATATGAGATTAAAAAAATTAAGTATCGATAGTAAAAGTGTAAATCCTTGTATGACCGAAAATAGACATTTTTCAGGGGACGAAAAAATCGAACTAGTTTCAGGGGCCCCTTTTGGTTTATTATTTTCAATAATAAACCTTTGGAATCGACCAAGAAAAAAAAAAATTTTAACACCCCTTCAAAATTTGATGGTTTACGTTTCAAGGTTCGTAGGATCCAAAAATCGAATAAAAATTTGGCCGTCCGTCCGCCGTACGCGGCACTTTTGCCACTTAGCATTGACCGATTTTGATGAAATTTGGTATGTAGGCTCCATTTGGGGTCTAGTTTGCCCCGAAGCTTTTGGTTGATGTAGGTCAGTTCTAAGGGTTCCAAAATCAATTTTGAAATTTTGAAAACGCCCTAACTCAAAAAATTTTGATATAAAGGTATTGTTTTTTCTTCAATTTAAGAATTTATAGAATTTTTAGAATTTTTTGAGACCACCCGGAGCTCTGTAGGACAAACCGTTCGCTCACTACGAGAATTTAAGTTTTGGACGTACGATAAATCAGAAACACGAGTGTGAATCGCAAAAGAGGCCTAATCTCCGTTCAAATTAAAGCTGACCGAAATACGATCGATGTTTTTCTTCAAGTTGGATGGTTGGTGGCTTTGTAGACGAGTGATCTATCGAAAAATAATAAACCATTGTGTAATAATTTGCAGCGTTTTTGAATCTCTTATGGACGGAGAGATTAGCAAGCTGGTGGAACGTGAATCCTATTTGCGAGACTTCTGTGCACAAATCTTGTATTCATTTCGGTATTTGTGACTTACGATTTTTGAATCAAACTTAACTCGACTTACGAGGTTTTACACGTTTACTATCGGTATGATTTAGTAAATTTTCTCTTTGCTAGGTACTGGAATTTTCAGTATATGAACTAGTTAACAGTCCTGAGGGGACTGCCACTTGTCATGAACATGAAATGTTCCCAATCTACCGTTTTGTTTCCTTACTGTCAAAGACAGAAAAGGTTTAGGCTTTCAAAAATCAGACACTTCTCGTATTTTGCGTTTTGAAGCGTTATGAAGAATGTTGGTTTCAACAGGTAATATCCAAACTGTTGAAACTTATTATCATAAAACCAGGCCTTGATTACCATTTTATTAGTTTCCTGGAATAAAGAGTTAAGTCCAACTAATACAACGTGTGCGATCTTCTCATACCTACCACCTTGTCATTAATATTATTTGTTGATGGTAGTAAGTGGAATCGAACAAAAAACCAATATTTCTTGCAAAACCACACAGAAATATTGTACGACTATATTGACATTCAGGAACTATCTATGCGTGGATTAATGAACTATCTATTATTTTTTATACGATTTCTCCTTTCTAGTAGTCAAAAATCGCACAAATTCAGATGTTTCCTGGTTGTTGGCTGTACGAGGAGATACAGGTTCTTTCTGGTCTGCGAAGAAATTATTTAAAATTGATGAAATTCTCAGATACTGCACAATATGCAGTCACTGAATAATAAGAAATATATTATATGTCAGTCCCTCATAAATTTCATGGCCGTCGCACAAACATAATTTCCTCACGATGTAATCGCTCAATTTCGCCCCTGTCTGGAGGGTGGTTAGAATTCGGTTCCAGAATAGTTGGTGATGCATTTCATAATAATCCAATCTACAAGGAATTCTGAGAGGTTGAATTCTGTTGTTCCTACTTGAATAACGAGATCATCAGTGATCTGAAGTATCATTAGATTCTATGTTTCCTTGTTGTTCCTTGCCCACCCTACTCGTCAAACATTTTTGACCTGCGTTACGATTACAAGGTTTTCCCCTCTTTAATAGTGTCCCTTCATTAGGATTATAGATGAAATCACTGTGATAAACAGTGGAATTCTACCGACATACCAAAATTTGACACAAAAACGAATTTTAAACTGCCTCCATTGGAACAACGCTTGCATTTCCACACACGAAGAGATTTTCGAAGTGATATCTTTCCTTATTGGCCAACTGCATTTCGCTATGCCTTCGGCTCACAACATCAAAGGTGATTGGAAAAGGCTTGGTTATGAAACAATTATAATTTATTATTGTTTCTCGCGATTGGCCGATTAGTGTATTACTCGTAGTAGCCTGAACGTAAAACTCCCATCGAAGTTGTGAAACCCCGGCCCAGTTGTACCTGCGTGGGATAGTAATTCATTGATTAATTTTCTCGAAAAAGATGAATAATTTTCTTTCCTCGGTTTACATCCATTAAAAAATTCCATTCGCAAGTATTATTACGTAATAATTCGTCAGTCGTTTTAATTTTCATTAATTTGTTGTTCTCTCTCGACTCATTCACCAACCAACTTGAAGGAATATGAACAAATGAAGAAAAAAAGAGGGAAAAGTAAAATTTTTTCGAGTCTGAAGAAGCGATTATGTTCACTTTTAAGATGTGACTAAATTTCCACTTTCATTTCACGTTTTCAACATCCCTAAACAATCTGTTCCTACATTATTTCCGCAGATCCTTGTTAAGGGCAAACTATTTGGAGAATTACAGTCCGATTTCTTTGAAATAATTTCAAACAATTATTGTTCGCTGGTTGGAACCTAGAATTCTCGACTGTTGAATTTTAAACCTTATTTTAAGTAATTTTAGGGATTGAGGGGGTTGGGCTTTAGGGGTTATGTGAGTTTCACGGGCCCCCGAAGTTAGCCTGCGTGTATTTGATAACGTTAAAATTACAAACCTTTTATTACACAAGGTGTCTACATTGAAGTTGGCAAACATACAAGATTCGATTCTACAAGGTATTTCTTTAAAAAAATGTCTTCTACCAATTTTGTTTTAAGAGGGTCTCAGTCGGTAGCCGTTCTTTCCTCGTTCCGGATTAGTATTTCTCTCAAGAACCGGTGCTGAAAGTTTAAAAGTTGTACCTAAAATGAACATTTTCCAGGATTTTCGATATTCATTAATGCATCTGCCTAGGGAATTAAAAACTAACAGATTGCCGCTGAAATCATCAAAATTGAACTCGAAAACTTTTTGCTTCCGAGTCTACAAATGTAGCGGATTTCCACTCGCGTTTTACGTTTCAGACCTTTCTGAACAATTTTGGTTCCGTATCTGTCTGTAAGTCTGTGTGTATGTCATGAAATCCTTGCCACAGCCATGACTTCTACATTTCTCATCCGATTTTGATGACATTTTCAGACATTGTGTGGGTTGGCGTGTAGAGGTCCACCTATGAAAATCATCACCCCCGGACTGATAGTAGCCGCTACGCATGCGCAGAAAGAAATTATTTCAGCTAGGGCGTTTTCAAAATTTCAACCTTTAGAAGTGACCGTCATCAACCAAAAGCTTCGGGGCACAACTAGACCCCAAATGGAGCCCATATACCAAATTTCATCAAAATCGGTCCATGGAAACTAAGGAAAGTGCCGCGTACGGCGGACGGACGGAAAGATTTTTATTCGATTTTCGGATTCTGCCTACCTTGAAACGTAAACCAACAAATTTTGAGGGGGTAAACATTTTTTTTCTTGGTCCATTCCAAAGGTTCATTATTGAAAATAATAAAAGCAGTTTTAAATTAGTTTGATATCTGACTTTTTCATTGAAGTTTATTTCAAAATAACCTTTAACAAATTTTAGTAATAGGTATATTTTGATTTTGGTAGGTATATTGATTATTATAATCTGATTGTCCTTTTCAGTCATACTTTCGTACTTCTAGATATTTAGGACCTACAAAATTATTGTGACGATAAATAATGACCGTTTACGCTTTTACCTTACTTGTATTTCCCTGCATCTTATTTTTACAGCTAACTGCAATGTTCTCATGATCAACGGAATGATGTACAATCCATTGACGAATACGTGGAGTTGGTGTCCGTACGACGCGATCAACTATGGTCTGCATGCCATCAAAAGATACAATAATTAGTCAAGTGGTGAGTTGACCTTATGAATCCCTCGAAAGTAAATCTTACGGTGTTATTTGATAGCAATCGTTGTAAACAAGAAGTCCAGCCAGAAACTAGAAATAAATTTCAGCTATGAAGTTGCTCCCGCAACAACTCGTTTGCTGAAGTTTGAAATCAGATCATAACCTAATAATTTGGTTTTCTCATTTTCAGATAAATATTTTGTATAGCTACGTTCGTACATATTGGACTGATGTTGGTGAGTTAACCCCTATAAAATATGTAGGTAAATATTTACCTGGTGATAATCCGAAAATGTATTGATTGAGTAATGCTAGCCACTGGAAAAAGTGTTGCTACTAACAAGGGACAATGATTCATTCTTGTAAATACTTCTTATTTGCAACCTAGTAATTGTTAAATAATAAAAAATTGCATAATGTGCTGAAGGAAAGATGTTGTTCACCTATTTTCTCCTAGTTCGTTCTTTTTAAGATCGTCGTGTTAGTACGTGTCGATGGGAAATTGGATGAGGAGTGATTGTGAAATTAATTGGAAACAATAGTGGCGCAGTACTGTTCCGTGCTCTCGCTAGAATGTGGTGTTCAAATAATTGGGCCGCATGGACCTAATAGGTCTCATAATAGGTACATGCTGGGCCGACTCTATTTTTTTTCCTCTTATCTCGAATTGGGACTCATAGTTGAGCTTCATGAGCAATGAAGAACCAAATTTCGATAAGAAGGCACAAATTTTGGAAAGCTGTTTTTGAATCGAACGAGACTACTCGGAGCCAAGAAATATGATCAAAGAGTCCGTGGATTTTTGGAGCTGTGCTCCTTTCTGTTAATATAAAGGGTTGATTTGGTGCTTATTTTTTAATGAGTACCTTTCTGAGTAGCCTCCTTTTCTATTTATTTCTCTATCTTCCTCTAAACCAGTTTTTACAGCTTGAGAAGCTTCATTTTCGTGTTTAGTTTGTTGCGAGGGACGCTAAGGGGGAGCAGCATTTTTGCGGGGCACTGAGTAAAATTGGACAAATCGTTCACGGAAACTTTTTAAATGCTTCAGAGAGTTTATGGGGATGATGTGATGAGTCATTCATGGTATCATGAGTGGTTCAAGGATGGCAGAACATAGGCTCAAGATTAATGAGAGCTATGACGTGGAAATAAAGATTCAGTCGACCCAGTAGAAGTCGAAAACCTCTCCCAGAATAGCCCGCCAGGTGAGATAGAATGTCAAAATCATACTCAATTTTTTCTTTCATTGAAAGGGCATTATTGCAACCCAGATAAATTGGCGCCAAGTGATTCGGCAGAAGAGGCCAGAATTGTGGGCGGCAGGAGAGCAGTTTTTCGACCACATCAACGCGCCCTGTCATATCGCGCTCCTCATTCGCCATTTTCTCGACAAAAACGCCATGTCAACCCTCTCCCAGCCATCCTATTCTTACCTGTCTCCCTGAGACTTATGGCCGTTCCCAAACTAAAATATGCGATGGAAGGATAGGGGTTTTAGACGATAGAAGAGATAAACAAAACATGCAGGAGCAACTTAACAGAATCCCCTAGAAGATTAGTTTTCCAGGTGCATGAACCGCCTGGAACACCGCTGGGAATAGTGTGTGCATAGTTGAGGGGAGTAATTTAAAAAGGATACATTCGAATAATTTCAAAAGATTCAATTAAGCGTTTTTGAAAAAAGCCCTGGAACGTTTTGATCAAACCTCATACAGAAAAATAATAATTTGTCGTGTAATGACAAAGAGGATTAATTTTTGCATTTTTTTTTTGTTGTAAATTACATAGAGACCTCTTACATACCATAGCCATGAATACATTGTTCTTCGTAACTATTTTTTAGAACTTGACTGATCGTTGATAATGTTAATCAATCCATCCGGATTAGTCAACTTGACCGGATTAGCCAATGGAACCACCAACATCTCTGGTAGATGGTTCATTAGCATCCCAACCAAAAGAATGGTCGGTCCTTGCACAAGTAGTGGGGCTCATTGTTCACAATGGGTATATTTCACGCTTCACAGCTCGCGACCACCTTCCCCCAGTGTCTTCTTCATTTTTCGAGAGAACTTTTAATTTGCTAGACCTTCGTTACTGGAAAGAACTCATTTGTTATTTTGAAGAACAAAAAAAAAGCCGTTTGTTCAGTTTTAAGGGTGGAACCAGGGTGAAACTGTGAGTGATGGCGGGTACTTGGGAAGTGATTCTGGGGGGCCGGAAATGATCCCCTCGCACACTTACGAAGACTTCTCAGGACTCGACGCGTGCCTGCAGCCTTCACCCACTTCTGAGCTAATCTTCCCCCTCATCTGTTACTCCCTGGAGCAAGCGAGCTCACTCCCTTTAGCAGCTCAGTCTTTTTCCAGCAGGTCTTTAGTGCACGTCCGAATTCTTTTTTTTAAATATATTTTTTCACATTTCAAGTTTGAAATGGGCATACGTGGAGTGATTCTCAGTGTAGAGCTGTCTAGAACCGCTCTTCTCGTCGTTATTTTCTCGGCTTGTTTTGTTCATTTTTCGGCATCTTCGAACACAACTGAACTGCAGTTGACGTCGCAAACGAAAGTCAGTAAGGAAAATTCGACGGATTCTACCGCTCAAGAGTCTACAGTAAACCATTATAAAAAAGTAAGAAATAATGTTATAAGATACGGCGCCATTTACCGTGGTAATTCGTCTATCAGGACTACTAGAGCGTTCACTCGGAGACCTAAAGCTTCAAGAAAAGATAAACACCGGCATAGTACTAAAGTTGACACTACAAAACTTCCTATAGTTCTACTTCCCCCAGTATTGACGTTTAAAAAGAGCGAAAATGTGGAAATCGAAAAGTATGACCCGTTTGTGATCAACGTGGTATCCTCAGAACTACCATTAACGACTTCTCCGTCAGATGTTACGAATCCATACAGCCCGGAATATGAGAATATTCCTCGACAATCCAATGACCCTCAGAACGTTAGGACCCAGGCAGGTTCGAATCGGCCATACGTAGATGAAAAAATAATGGCTATGAAAAATTTTGGAATACGCATGCAGGGGAGATCGAGAGGTGACGTTAGATTCCAGAGCACGCTGAGTCCTAGGTCAGAAGGAACTACGCTGGCACTCAATGATTACACACCACCTCCAACGTTTTTCCCTACAGTGCAAAAACTTCGACAAGTGGGCAAGCAGAGTCATAGAAGAAGAACGAGGGTTCGAACGACAACCATTCACCCGTACGTCATAACTGAAGTGTCCACTGAGCAAACTTTGCCGCGAGAAAACCACTATGACAATAGTTTGTCGCAGAAGCTAATAGAAAACTCCTCTACGCCACCTACTCAAAATGGATTCGACAGTAGATATAATACAGACAGTTCAGATTTCCTTGGCGGGCCGGTTGATTCCACGTCTCCTGCGTACAGCGATTTCACAAATTCATCTCTAGCTGATGTTTTGAACTATGATATTCAACGAACTTCACCGCGTCCAATTTTCTCTCTGGATGCTACTGGACCAATAACAAGCGTGGGGGATAATCGATCACCAACGCATCCTCCACCAAACGATTCACGTTTTGATGCAAATACTCCGGATGTGAGATATGAAGGAAGTGATTTCTTGAATAACGACCCTGTTTCCAGTCCTGGTTCTCCCACCACCCACTTAGATGAATATTTTTCTAACGTGTACGAAGTTTCAAGTTCTCAAGCACCTCGCACTGAGATTAATGTGGCGACATCGACCTCTCAATTTGTCGAAAGTCCCACTCCGAAAACGGAGGATGAAGAAGTGTTTGAGCTCAAGGATTTAATATACCCTCCAATAAATATCTTGGCACCTCCTTTCTTGGAGGATGTATTCCACGATCAGTTAGGAAACGTTATTCTGAATGCTACTGAGCCCCCAGAGAATGCGCATCAAGTAGAAGTTACCACATCTCCCTATCTGGAGGTTTCTGCGAATAATTATTCCGATTTTATCGAAAACAATGTACCGTCCAAAGTTGGGGAATGGATTGCTTCAACGCCCCCGGCTCAAAGCACTCCTCAGCCCTACAGAGAAAATTACGAAGACAACTCTATTGAATCGGCGACCGAAAGAAATGATAGGCGAGCTCACCAAGTTAGCAGCCAGTACACTGATTGTGAGAACGGAGATTGTTTGAAAAATGAGACTGCTACCAGGCCCTGGACAAGCGTGCCGTTTTCTCCATCAGATGTCAAAGTTCTGTCAGATACGGACGGTCTCGCTCTTATCAATAGAATGTACGAAAATTTACTGAGAGTTTTGAACGGCGGGCCCGACTATTACGATCTCTCAGAGGAACCACAAAAGGAAGAAGTTATCAAGCAAACTGAATCAGGTCGGAAAGAGACCGTGGAATCTTCCAATCTTCTGGCTGAGGAGTCTGGAGACATCAGGAACGCTAGACAAAGAGGGAGGTCTCAGAACAGTCTGGTGCCAACTGGACAACGAACGTCGAGAAGGAAAGGTAAGAAGTATTTTGATTTAGAACTGATTATCACTTTCTTTTACAATTTAAGATTATTCTGGGTAACTGGTAGACCTTATAAAACCGGAGCATGAATGCTTGGTACGGAGGTTCTATTCTAGGTAAAGGAAAATAATTAGATATTTATGATAATCAAACATCAATCTCCGAAAAAATGCCTATAAATTTCATCGAATTTAGACAAGTTAAGTAGTAACCAAAAGATCCCCGAAAAAATATTAGAAAGTCGAATCCCTTGTCATGGAAAAAATTAAACGAAAAAACGCTGCAAATTATTACACCATGGTTTATTATTTTCATTCGCCTGCAAAGAACTCAGCTTTTCTATTGCCACCATTCGAACCATATTTTCGCTTAACTACCAAGTTTATTTTGGAGAAATAAACACATCACAGTCAGTTTGAAGAAAAAAGGAGTTATGGGTGCCTTCACTAGGAAATTTGATTAGTGGTTGCTCACGCAAAACTGAGTGTAACTCGAAGAAACGAACAGCGATCGCATTTTGTTCAGCTTAACTTTTGCTGAAAACAAAATGAACAGCAACACACCGATAGTGAGGAAGCAAAAATACGCTGAGATCAATTTTACAATAATTACTTATACTTAATGTACTTACTTTCGAAAAAATAACCACGTTGGGTAGAACACCTTGAGTTTCATACAAATCGTTAAATTAATGTAGTGAGGAAAATACGGTTCGAGAGCCTACTGTCCCTCACAGCCCGCCCGCCGGGCCCTTTTGTCCCCTCAGTACCGCATTATTTTGGCAACTCGGTGGTTCGTCCGAAGTTGTTTCCTTGCATTATTTCATTGTATTTTTTTTCGCGTGATACTTTCTGTTATGAGTTCATGAGAATTATTGAGATTATGTGCATTATTTATTCATTTACTAGCCAGTTAAACATAATGGGAATAATGAAGCAAACAAAGAATAATTATGATACCTTATGACTCGCTCGAAATTCCATTACATTCTTTCAATATAATTTATTGTTTCTTGCTTTCAATTTGTTTTGGAAAATTCCTACAATTTGATAACTTTTCATAGTGGGGAAAAAACCAAAGGTTGGAAGAGGGATAAACCATTTTTGCGAATATTCCCGAGGAAAGTTCAAATAGGCGGTGAAATATCTAAAGGGCGGCAATATCTTTGACAGTCCCACCGCCAAAAATACCGAAATGGAATTAGAAGGGTAAAAAAAAAAAACAAGAACAAGACAATAAATCGGCGAAGATCGAAGAGAACCAACTGGTTGAGGTGCCGCCGCATCAGAACTTACCTAGTGGATCAAGGATAAACTACCGACCAAAAAAACGCCGACAAACAATGAGATTAGAGAAAAAACACTTGAACTGTTCTAGGAATATATACACAGTTCTATGAATTCAATATCATGAGGTTTTTAATTGAAATTACACCCTGGAAGATTGTAGTTACACAGTGAAAGAGCGCAAGTGCCAGAACGGCTGTTATCGGCGGCGGGCAGCAACGGAAAAGCCGAGCCGCCCGATATATGACGTTGGCGGGCAGGAAAGGCTTAAACAGGGTGTCCAGCAACCTGGAAAACCGAGAATGCTCAGATAATTTCATTTTTTTCCCCTAGCGCCAGACCTTTTAGTGCGAAGTACTAAAGTAATTGATGTTAACCCTCGCAAATTTCTCAACCAGCCTGGTTCTGGTTACATACCCAATTTTTTTCATGATGAGATTTTTATGTTGCGTTTATTAAGAAGCTACTTAGACTTTAATTTACCTATTTGACGAACTGTCACTGTTTCCTTCCATTTTCTATGACTCCTAGAAAAAAAAATATACCGGGTGTCCCAGAAGTTATGGTCCACCCTCCGGCATTTCCGTATTTAATTACGTAAAAAAATGGGCCCAACGCCATTTTTCATATTTTTTTGTAAAGAATTCGGGAAAAATACTTTCGCGCAAAAAAATTGCGCGCAATTGCGCGCAATTGACACTAACTTTGTTTTTTCAAATGGAAACCCCCATTTTTTATTGCAGATTCAGATTCTACGTCAAATTTCATGAGAAATTCATACCCGAACTGATTTTTTTCATTGCGAGCAACTGGTACTTTTTGCGCGCAAAGTTACCAGGTTGCGCAAAAGTGCATTTTTTTTATACCCCAAGTGTGGAACATCTTTTTTCATTATTTTTGACGCTGAATCACGTGGTGAGGTCCGTTCTTCGATTTCATCGTTATTTTTCCAAATTTAGAGGGGAAAATTATGTTTTTGGACTTTATTTTCCCTCCCCCTTTCGCAATACGGGCTGGGGACCGGCTATGGCAGGATTAAAAATCAATTCATCTCTTCTAAATTTAAAAAATGTTGGAAAGTAGGTAGGTACTACTTTACTGTAACAAAAAAATTAAAAAGCTTCTCATCTAAAAACCTTTAAAAAAAATTAAAAGTTACTTGTTACTTGTCTGCAGGCAAAAGGAGGTAATTTCGAGCAGCTGCTGTGATTTTTAAATTTCATTATTATTATCTTAGTTTTTTATTACTAGGTACTTGTTTTCGGAGATTTTGTAACTTAATTTTTTTGTGAAAATTTCGAGATGAGAAGCTTTTTGATTTATTTTTTTTTAACTTTCCACTATTTCCAATATTTTTTTTTAAATTTAGAAGTTAGAGAAATTTAAGAAGTGAGAAATTTATTTTTAATCTAGCCAGGTCCCCACCCAGCCCGTATTGCGAAAGAGTGAGGGAAAATAAAGTCCAAAAACATTATTTTTTCTTCTAAATTTGGAAAAATAACGATGAAATCGAAAAAAGGACCTCACCACGTGATTCAGCGTCAAAAATAATGAAAAAAAATGCGTCACACTTGGAGTGAAAAAAAAATTCACTTTTGCGCACCCTGGTCACTTTGCGCGCGAAAAGTACCAGTTGCACGCGATGAAAAACATCGATTCGGGTATGAATTTCTCATGAAATTTGACGTAGAATCTGAATCTGCAATAAAAAATGGGGGTTCCCATTTGAAAAAACAAAGTTAGTGTCAATTGCGCACGATTGCGCTCAATTTTTTTGCGCAAAAGTATTTTTCCTGAATTCTTTACGAAAAAATATGAAAAATGGCGTTGGGCCTATTTTATTACGTAATTAAATACGGAAATGCCGGAGGGTGGACCATAACTTCTGGGACAACCGGTATACAAATAATAATAATAATACTCTGAACATACTCAACAAGTACATTCAGAATAAATAATTAGAAGAACATTATTGATGACGTTGGCAGCTACAACATTTAAGGTGAAAACGAGACTTTGAAGTGGTCGTTTATCTCAAGTAAACCAACAAGTTTCGATGATTTTAACGTTCACTCTCGACTTTTCCAAACAATCGAAGGTTAAAACAAGTAACGTTCATTCTAGAATTTTTAACACAATCGAAGGTGAAACAAGCCTTTGAACTAGTCTTTTCTTTTGAGTGACATAACAAGTTTCCACGATTTTATCTTCTTTTTCTTCTTTATCTTCCACGATATTCTCGACTTTTTCCATCAATCGAAGGTGAAAATCTGCCTGTGAAGTCGTCAATGTGGTCATGCCTTTGAAGTAGTATTTTTTCATGAGGAAACTAACAAGTTTCGATGAAGTTAACGTTATTTCTAGACTTCATCCAAGAATCGGAGTCTCTGTGGTGTCTGCCATGAAATCCTTGTAAAGGACAAAACTATTCGAAGTCATTCTTCGATTTCGGTGAAATATTCAGGGCGAATTGAGCTGTAGATTCCATATGAAAATAATCACCCTCTGACTGATAGTAGCCACTTCTGCAGTTTTCATCCTATATTTCGATGACATTTTTTGGGATCATGCGTTTCGCGGTCTAGATGGTCCCCTATGAAAATCATCGCCCCGGTATGATAAGTAATTAGATATTGAAGTTTTGAGATTAACTACTAAGCATCGGATCATCTATACAGTCGGGTTGTGGAAACGAAGAAACTTCATGCCACACCCACTTGTTTTTTTTTTTTCAATTTTAGTGCTTTTTCATTCGAAAATGTCCTTAAAAACATGAATTTTGTAAAATTATGATTACGTATATTTATATTTTAAGTCATTTAGAACTTTGGAAAATTCAAAAATTGTCCCTGGAAAACTCTGGGCATTTTTTTTTTTTTGCGGGGAATCGCTGGATACCCTGTTAAATTTTGTGGTAATTCACCGAGTTCAGTTCTTCTTGTTGTTGTCGGTTCCATTCAATTCCCCGGTGTAAATGTCAAAATTTGACTGCTTTTGAAGACCGGAATTTCCTCTTCAAAATGGGATGGATAAAGGAACAGTAATTTTTAAAAATTACTCATAATATTCCTAGTTTTCAAAACTTTCAAAAATCGTTCAATTATCTATGTACCTAGAGTGGATAATAGTTGAAAATCCGATTTTTCGTCTTCAAGTAGATAGAGAGCAAATATTCTCAGGAAAAAAAACGAAATGATCAGCAACACACCCTTGTCGAATTGAAAATGGAATGACCATTGTAGGTAGATTAATACAGCTAATTGGCCGTGTGCGTGCCTATGGTCCAATGTTATCTCCCGAACGTCGACTTATGGAACCGTGGGAGTCAAACCCACGCGGTTATTGTTCGAAAATCCGAGAAGAAAGTGCGAGAAGTATGGGAATATCTAGGTAGGTATTGCCGACTGTTTCCAAATATACCTGCCTAATGTCATGATATGAGTTTGGTTCAAAAACGGCCCGCGTCAGTTCCCTAGGCTGAGAAGTTTGGAAAATAAGTTCTCAAACACAGATCCATCACGACGTGAGCCAATAGTGCGTTGTGTGAAAGCAATCAGTTCGGATCGGTTTCCGTATTGTTGCGTTGTACTACCGTTGGTACCTTTTTTGTCTGCGGCGACGAGTTGCCGTTTAGTTGTGAGAAGTCATATTCCTCCCACTGATTTTATGTAACCGCCGTGACGTAAAAAGTAGAGAAATAGTAATCATTCTTCGAATTCTTCAAATTAATCACTTTTGATTTTTCAACAAACTTTATTGAACTACTTAGTGTAGGTTCTAACGTAATTTAGTATTATTTTTTTGTATGAATAATTGGTGGTTTTCCAAACAATTTTATTGATTCTGGAAATCTATATCACGGAAAGTCACCTCCTCCTAAATTTGAACTTTTTTTGACGTTGATATCGTTGGATTTAGTTTGAGTCCTGGGTAAAACCGTAAGCCAGGAAGTTGTTAGAGGAGTTGATGTTGTTATCAGGAGTTAATGTAAATTGGACGATTATTTACTTTCGCACGAACACAGGAAGAAAAAAAGTATTAGAAGCTTAGATGGCGTTATAGACCAGCGTTTACTTCTGCCAGTGAACATTCATTTGCTATAGGTATATTTCTGATTTTGCTATTCGTCTAACTCAACCGACAGAGCTCTGGGCTCTGGACTCATTCGATTGAAAACATTAAATCCTTTAACATTTTTCGTGTACCTACTTTTATATTTGAAGTATTCGAACAACGCCTTAAGAAAATTGCGATTACCATTTTTCAACCCTTTGAAGGACACAACTGACCCCGAGTGGAGCTGAGGAAAATGACGTGGAATGATGGAATTATTTTTTATTCGATTTTCGGATTCTAGGTACCTTGTAACCATCAAAATTTACGAGGTGTTATACATTTTTCTGAAATTAATTAACCATCTTGAGGTTCTCCCTGATCAGCTCTAATAGACTCGAATTGAATTATTATTATAAGGTTTTTTTTTTTAACCAAACTGATATGTATCAAGATGGTCAAGGTCTTACGATCTCAAGTCATCATTATAGTTACCTACCTAGGTACTCGTGAAATTAAGGTGCAGTGGGGCAGTTAGTGTTATCATCCGCTTACAGTGATCAAAACTCGTGAGACGGATGCACACGTATCTCTGAACGTTGAGGTTTATCCTGTGATCGTTAACCCTGTTGCAGTGATCGATTTCTTGGGATTCTTAGACCTCTTTTGGGATTCACCCTCTTGTTTCTGATTTATCGTAAGTCCAACACTCAAGTTCTCATACAGGGTGTCTACACTTTCGATGGGCATAACTTCAGGGTTTGATTCTACAAGGCATTTCCAACAAAAAATGTCTCCAAGCAATTTTCGTTTATCCCACTGAAAATTCCTTTTTTTTTCACTTTGAAGTTTTTTTTCGCGTTTTCGACCTTACGGCACTGATGTGGTCATAACTCCCTTATTTCTCCTGAAAATTCAAATCTGACTACACTGTTAGAAAGAGCGATAAATTCCTAAGCTACCTAGTGCAAAATCAAAATCTTTCAGCAATAAAATAGTTCAAACAAATCAAGTCAAAAAGCAAACTTTAAAATTTTTTTCGATACTTGACTTTTTTCGACCAAAGTTTTTACTCTAAATCCCTTTCCATTTCGATGGGCGCTCTTCGGGGAAA
Organism: Apolygus lucorum; assembly: GCA_009739505.2. NCBI lineage: Eukaryota > Metazoa > Arthropoda > Insecta > Hemiptera > Miridae > Apolygus > Apolygus lucorum. The sequence continues at coordinate 42,681,679 of CM019183.2, read as the reverse complement.
ACATGCTCAAATTGTCAGCTTTCCAACGGTCTATTAATTTTTCTTTTTAACATTTAAATTGGAAGAGTAAATGAAGTTTGAATGTCAAAAAACGTGGGTTTAACGAGAAAATCCAGTGTTTCAAGCGGTTTATAGTCCCCCTCGATCTCAAGACGGCTTGACGATTTTGGTATCATTTCCTATGTAATTTTTCACGCTGAATCCAATGGTGATACTTCCGAATGATACCGACTGCTAGAAAATGGATTTTCCGAAGAAAACCTTCGTTTTTACTACATAAAATACGCATTATTCGTAGATATGGTAGTGAGCACAATGTAACACCTTTCTACTCAATAAAAACACCAAATTTCTAGCTAATTGAAGTTTGGGTTGAGTTGAAAGGTGTTACTCATTCGGAAGTATCACCATTGGATTCAGCGTGAAAAATTACATAGGAAATGATACCAAAATCGTCAAGCCGTCTTGAGATCGAGGGGGACTATAAACCGCTTAAAACACTGGATTTTCTTGTTAAACACACGTTTTTTGACATTCAAGCTTCATTTACTCTTCCAATTTAAATGTTAAAAAGAAAAATTGATAGACCGTTGGAAAGCTGACAATTTGAGCATGTTTTCCCCGAAGAGCGCCCATCGAAATAGGAAGGGATTTAGAGTAAAAACTTTGGGCGAAAAAAGTCAAGTATCGAAAAAAATTTCAAAGTTTGCTTTTTGACTTGATTTGTTTGAACTATTTTATTGCTGAAAGATTTTGATTTTGCACTAGGTAGCTTAGGAATTTAACGCTCTTTCTAATAGTGTAGTCAGATTTGAATTTTCAGGAGAAATAAGGGAGTTATGACCACATCAGTGCCGTAAGGTCGAAAACGCGAAAAAAAACTTCAAAGTGAAAAAAAAGGAATTTTGAGTGGGATAAACGAAAATTGCTAGGAGACATTTTTTGTTGGAAATACCTTGTAGAATCAAACCCTGAAGTTATGCCCATTCAAAGTGTAGACACCCTGTATAGAGCTAACGGTTGGTCGTACAGAGCTCTGGGTAACCTCATTCGATTTTAAAAAATTTCAATTCTTTATTTAATTGATGTGAAAACAATACCTTTAAGTATATTGCAAGTTTTTGGCTAGGCCGTTTTGAAAATTTCCGCCAACCAACAATAGACGAGTTGCTATGAAGCTGAAATTTACGCACGTGTAGGAGTTACAATAATCTACTGATTGTATGAATTCTCTTCTGATGGTCATAATATCGCGCTGAAATCTTGCAGCCTATTTCTGAATATTGAGCATGAAAGAAATGTTCTTTTTTGTCCTCTCAAGCTGCAATATTTTATATCCCTGCGTACCTGCCGAGTTATTTTTGTTGCTTCAAAACAAATCCGTTGGTCATCATCATTAGTTGGCTTAGTTTCAACAAAAATCATTCCAATCCAACGCACTCTAGCTGTATTCCCCATCTTGGCGATACATGCCGTCGTTCATCTCCAAGATGTGGCGTACCTTGTAAACTAGGTAGTATTCTGGTAAGCACAAACTCAAAACCGCACAGATTGTTGAGAGGTCAATCACGTAATTATGAGAATCGGCTTATCGTAAAAATCGCCAAGCCAAGCATAATTTGCGTTGATACGGCATCGTCATTTCACTCATTGCCTCGCAGTCTTGGAATTGAGGATTGTTTTAGGAGAGCTCTGGGGGACTTTTGATTCTACAGATAACCCAGGAGAATAGGTAGGTACCTAGTGTAGGAAGAACGTAGACCGGAACAGGTCATTTTGTTTCGTCTCAACCATAACTTTTCTTCTTTTCCTGCTCTGAATACCAAATCCTGGAGATTAGGTAGAAACATTATTACAGAAGATGGTCTGATTTGATTACTTACGGATGCCTAAAAGTTACCTACCAACCTCTCTATACATTTAGTAAGAAGGTTTCCTGTTATATTGGCTTTCCTGTTGAAGCATAATGTAGTGGTGAGTTAATAATAGTAAGTTACAAGAACTCAGGAATATTTTTAAAAACTTTTTGAAGAAGTTGCGTACACGCTGTTTGTTTCTACCTACGAGAAATAGCGAATTTTGAAAACCCATTTTAACTGATTAATTTTCATCTTCAACTTTGTCAACTTTTAATTTCTTATAGCGTATTCCTGTTGACAGAATCTCTGTTAAGCAAGGCATTTTCATCTAAACCTAAAAAACTAAACTAAACTGAGTCCTAAAAATAAGGTTTTTGAGCATTTTTTTCTGAAACATTAAACATTAAAATTATTAAACAAACATTAAATTATTAAACAAACTAAATTAAATTAAATTAAATTAAATTAAATTAAATTAAACTTAATTAAATTAAAACAAACATTAAATTATTAAACAAACATTAAAATTATTAAACATTATTAATTATTTTTTCTGAAACATTAAAATTAAAATTAAAACATTAAACATTAAAATCTTATTCCGTACTTAGGGTCAGTATAAAAATTATCCTATTACAATAAGTTGGAAAATAGTGTCGTTTTTCAACAAACATTTTTTAGAAATGTTTAGAATCAATCAATCTAAGAATCAATTGTTGGTAGGTAGGTTGTAAATTCAAATCATTCAACGGGGACCAATTAGGAAATTGCAGTTCTCTCGTTGATGCCAGCGAAGTTTTCCTTTAAGTAATTTAATTAACGTTGCATGGTACAAAGAGACGCTGGCTATCTGTAGATGGTACCTACTCACCTACCAACAGGGCTAGGCCGGATGTGCCAATTTTCATTACGCCTTTTGTTATCCGTCAGACAAGCGTCCCTTTCTCAACTGTCCAGTTCCCACTTAGGCATCTAATTGGCTTTGCTTCATCGAAACGGCTTTCTGTGACTATGGAATTGCTTCACAAGGTTACTAACTGGTTTTGGGAGTTACTGAGAACGTATAAAACTGAATAGGTTGTTGCTACCAAGCGTATTACTTTATGAACTTCATCCAAAATACAGAGGATATTCGAAAGTCGCTATCACTCATCTTTGTATTTATGACTATTTGAAAATAAAAATTATTTACGGATCGATCAGAAATCATGCAAATTATTACATAGAGGTTTATTTTTTGTCTATACATCACTATACATCTATATATCACTCGGCTGAAAAGAACACAGCTCTGCTATTGCCAACTATTTTTGCTTCACAATCTAGTTTATAAAAATGTTTATAAAAAAATAGTTTATAAAAAAAAGTTTATAAAATACAGAGGATATTCGAAAGTCGCTATCACTCATCTTTGTATTTATGACTATTTGAAAATAAAAATTATTTACGGATCGATCAGAAATCATGCAAATTATTACATAGAGGTTTATTTTTTGTCTATACATCACTATACATCTATATATCACTCGGCTGAAAAGAACACAGCTCTGCTATTGCCAACTATTTTTGCTTCACAATCTAGTTTATTTTGAAGAAATAAACGTTTCACACTCAATTCAAAAAAATAGGGAGTTGTGAGTGCCTCTATTAAGAAATTATATTACTGGTTTTGCAGGATTTGATTGCTAAGGTCGCAAAACTGGAACTACTCGAAGAAACGAACAACAATCACATTTTGTCAGTCAGCTAGAATTTGAACGGAGATTAGGCTCTAAGCGGAGACTAGGCTCTTTTGCGATTCACACTCGTGTTTATGATTTATAGCAAGTCAAACCCTTTAGAGCTCCACGTGGTCCCTAAAAATTCAATACTACGGGTTAAATTTAAGGGAAAAAATACCATTATATCAACATTTTTTGAGCTAGGGCGTTTTCAAAATTTCAACCCTTAGAAGCACAGAGTACCGGAGACTAATGAAGCTCCGGGTGGTCTCTAAAAATTATAACAACTCGATACTATTTAAAATTGATGAAAAACAATACCTTTATTTCGAGAGCTTTTAAGCTCGGGGACTCGTGAACATTTCAACCCTTAATTTTCATCCCTTAGAAGTGAACTACATCAACCAAAAGCTTTGGGGCACAACTAGACCCCGAATGGAGCCTATTTACCAAATTTCATCAAAATCGGTCAATGGAAACTAAGGAAAGTGCCGCTTACGGCGGACAGACGGCTGCATTTTCATTCGATTTTTGGATACTAAGTATATCTTGAAACGTAAATCAACAAATTTGGAAGGGGGGGCTTAACAATTTGTCTTTCTTGGTCAATTCCAAAGGTTAATTATTGAGAAAAGTAAACCAAAATTAAACACTCTGAAATTGATGAAAGAAGTCGGTGAATATTCATTCGCGATTCACTAGTATTTCCCATTAATTAACTCCTCCTACCCTCAAGATCTTATTGAGAGCGAACGGTTGTTCCTTCAGAGCCCTGGGTGATCCCATTCATTTCTAAAAATTCAATTCTATTTTCTATTGTTGAAAAACAATACCTTCATAACAAAAGTTTATTTGATTTTTCGAATTCCCATACAATTCCTAGTTCCCAGTTCCTATTTTTCAATTCTTAGAAGTGACCTAAAATTAACAAATCTAACAGATTCTAGACGTTTATAATTGAAGTTTCTTTCCTAGTCTACCAAGGTAGCGGAAGCTGTTTTCACTTTTCAAGGACGAAAAAAAAAGTTCTCCAAAATCAAAATTTTCACTCGCGTTTTAGACCTTTCTGAACAATTTTGGTTCCGTGTCTGTCTGTCTGTCATGAATTACTTGTAACGCGCATAACTATACGAAGTTGTCCGATTTCTATGAAATTTTCAGGGATATTACAGATTAGTATTTGGATGGTCCCCTATGATAATCACCACCATCGGACTGATAGTAGCCACTGCGCATGCGCAAAGGTGAATTTCCTTGTAACGGCCATAACTTCTACATTTTCCATCCGATTTCAATGAAATTTTAAGGGATGTTACAGATTAGTATTTAGATGGTCCCCAATGAAAATCAAGGCCCTAAAATTTACAGAAGCATCTGCGCATGCGCATACGTAAAATCCTTGTAACAGCCATAACATTTACATTTTTCATCCGAATTTGATGAAATTTTCTAGGATTGTCCAGATTAGCGTGTGGATGGTCCCCTATGAGGGTAGTGAAAGGAACATAGAGATTGGTTTCTTGAGATTAACTACTGTGCATCGGATCATCTATATAATCGGGTTATGGATACGAGGAAGCTATGTGCCAAACCCACTTGGCAGACTTTTAATTTGTTGGATATCACTTTCGTATCAATTTAACTTTTCATCTTTGTAGTATCACAGTGTTTTGTGGTATTATGGGATGGTAGAGTCTATTTAGATGACAGAAGTAAATCACTTTCCAAAAAGCTTCTGTAGGAGAAGTACTGAATAATTAGTGGGTCGAAGAAGATGGGTACCTATTATGTCTGCCAACTCAACAGCTCCATTGTTAACAGTGAGGAATGTGTCCCACGCTCTCAATGGGCTCTTCGTATAAACGAGGTATGGGGTACAGCTTAGGGAGGTCTCCGTCTTATGCCCTTAGGACCTGTTCATCAACTCCAGAGCTTAATCCATAGTCAAGCAGTAGTTTTCGAAAGGACGCGTTCATCGATACCAACTTTATAGTCAGTTAGCTGCTACACTCGATTATCAGCTAGGGTGTCTCCTCTTCGGCAATTAGTCGTCATTCGTTTCCCCTGAGTCACAGGCTTTGTTACCTCAACCTAGTGCGTCAACTAAGAGAGCCAGAGAGTCCTTACACAACTAAATTTGATGAAACGAATGAGACAAAAACGTATGAAATAGAGGACAATCTAAATTATCATTCTTGAATCCCAGACAGGATTAATATCAGGTCCGGATCTGTTATGTATGTGTCAAATGTTTTGGTAGAATGTCAATGTTAAGAGAGGAACTGCTGGAGGACTTGAATGGGCCGAATTAGATGGGGCTTTTCACATTTTTCGAGCAGCCCGGAGGTAGGTACAGGGAGTCCCTTATCTCGGAATTTAATAATAATACTGAGTGGAAATTATAATTATACAATAAAAACAAGCCCCTCGATTCCTTCTTATCTTATCTTCATTTGCTTTCGTGTAATTTGTTCAGTGCTATACTCGTAATCAAGATTAAAATTTAAATTTTTTGTAGTTAAGCACTTCGATTGTTTTTTTTTTGTAGTCTAAATTCCAGAATAGTGTTTATTTGAATTCCATCAGATATCACAGGAATTTGAGACAATAGTGATGGCAATTTCACGTTGACACTCGTACTGCGGTTAGCAAACCAAACTAAACTGTAGCTGGAATGAATAGCAAAGTTAAAACAGTTGACATCAACCATCATCAGTTAATAATAATTTAAAAATGCACTCATAATTCCCGTGAAAATCAACAATTTTCCACCATTTCATTTTTTAATTTATTGAATCGGGTTCTCAAGTTGCGAATGATATAGGTATTATTTCAAGAGTACCTACTGGCCAAGGACTCGTCCTATCTTCTGACACTTCGGCCACATTCTTTTCTATTGTCTCCACAAACTTTCCAAACATTAACCTCTAATTTATCGATTACAGAAATCTACAACAAGGGAATCGAAAAATCGCATGACTCGGAGGAGAATCAAGAACTCAAAAGGGCAAGAGCAGACCGAAAAGCGTCGCAGCTTTGCAACTCCAAGACACTCAGTTACGTTGCCGATGTCTCCTCAGGTTGCAAGGTTTGTTTTTAGTAATCAATGATCAGTACCTGCTAATAATTTCCACCAATTTCTTAAAATCCAGAAATTTTTAAGAATTAAATTTTTTTTTGCATGTAGGTACCTAGTTTTTTATGTTTTTTTTTTTTAATATTTTAAAATCTTAATCAGTTACTGTTTTGCAATCATCACTTTCTCAACACTTAACATAGGAACGTACAAGAGTTCACCCTTTGTTTCCCAACTTCTATTATCTGAAGGGTTTGATTTCCACTCAGTGTCGGGAGATCCGCTATCTTCTCTACGATCGCGTTTCCTGCGTTAGGAATCAGATGCCCACCGCTGTTCTCCATTGTCCTCCTGGTCGCTTCTGCAGTAGTCTGAGCGAACCAGTGAAACTTTTGATGTGAATACGATGCAAAAAAAAGGTGCATGAAAAAATGGTTTATCTCATTTATTATTATAGTTCATGGTTTACGTGTATTATGGTACGAATTTAAAAAAAGAAAGAAAAACGCTGCAAATTATTACACAACGGTTTATTATTTTTATATAGATCACTCGTCTACAAAATCACCAACCATCCAATATGAGGTAAAAAAAGAAAAAAAAAATTTTAAAAAATCAAAATTACCAATCATCGATCGCATTTTGGTCAGCTAAAATTTGAACGGAGATTAGGCCTCTTTTGCGATTCACACTTTATATATAGGTATATATTTCAATATAAACCCTTAAATTTTCGTAGTGAGCGAACGGTTTGTCCTACAGAGCTCCGCGTGGTCTCAAAAAATTCTAAAAATTCCATAGAATCTAAAATTGAAGGAAAAACAATACCTTTATATCAAAATTTTTTGAGTTAGGGCGTTTTCAAAATTTCAAAATTGATTTTGGAACCCTTAGGAGTGACCTACATCAACCAAAAGCTTCGGGGCACAACTAGACCCCAAATGGAGCCTACATACCAAATTTCATCAAAATCGGTCAATGCTAAGTGGCAAAAGTGCCGCGTACGGTGGACGGACGGCCAAATTTTTATTCGATTTTTGGATTCTACGTACCTTGAAACGTAAACCATCAAATTTTGAGGGGGTGTTAAAATTTTTTCTTCTTGGTCGATTCCAAAGGTTCATTATTGAAAATAATAAACCAAAAGTCTGCCAAGTGGGTGAGACACATAGCTTCCTCGTATCCATAATACGATTGTGTACATCGTCCGACGCACAGCAGATATTCTCAAAACTGGATTGAATCTCCTTCACTCTCCAAATGTCAATGTTTTATAACTACATTTTATTGAAGAACCACACAACCCCTGAATAAAGCAACCGATTCGGATAGAAGTGCAGAAGTGAAACTGATCGCGTTTAAGTTTGCTCATGCGCAGTGGCTATGGTTAAATTATCCGATAACAAAGAATTTCATTGGGGAACATCTACGCCCTAACCAATTTCATCGAACTCGGGTCGAAAATGTAGAAGTTATGTAGGAAAATGTAGGAGTTTACAAGTTACAATAGTTTTACTACAAGAGTTTTACGTTTGTATATGCGCAGAGGCTGCCTACTGCCTATTTGAGGGCGATGATTTCGCATGTTACAAGGATTTGCGGACTTACAGACCGACTGACAAACACTCACTTTTTAGGAAGTCCCACAGTAAGACTTGGGCGTCCTTATGCGATTAATTTGGGGGCAACGCTCAACAGAAATAATTAATAAATAAATAACCTCGCCTTAATCCGTTTTAAACTATTCTGAATCCAAATCCGCGAAAAAACCATAGGTGTATGTCTGTATGTGACAATATCTTGTGTACTCTCATTAGGCCTTAGTTTTCAACCGATTTTCGTGGTTCTTTTTTGTTCGACGCGGAAATCTATCTTGTGCGCTACGTCGCCGTAATTTCGCCTTTGAAGGGAGTGGGGTTTGATTTTTTTTTAAACACGCGTTTTCGGGGATAATCTTGGGTATTCAGCCGAGGCCTCAATTTCCAACCGATTTTGTGTGTGTTTGTGTGTGTATGTGGGAGTTTGTGTATTTTGCGTGTCCTTTTTTTGATTCAGAAATCTTCCGATTTGCATAGTATTTCACCGGAGTATCAAAATTAGTAAGTGAATGAGGCGATTGGGGGGTAATATTACCGAAATTTCCATTTTCCAATATTATGGTTCCTTTATAACTTACGAATTGAACCCAAGCTTTGAAATTGAGGGAAAATTTCCAATATATCTCTGAATGTTTATGAATTATTCTTTGTGTCACCATGGAACAAATTAGTGGCGCCACTATGGTACCAGGACACCAGAAACCGCATATCTCGTGGGTTTTCGTGTGTCTCACCTTCAATAGGGATGTGAATTTCTACGTACTTCCTTCCCAAACTAGGAGATGAAAGTTCATCGTATCGACACCTCTTTGGTGCCAGACTGGCACCATTGGTTGGGAGTGGGGAAGGGACTCAAATTCGCATGTTGAGTATCGTAGATCGTGGATTTTAATATGCTGTTCAACTTCTGGTGAGGGGGGGCTCCACTATTTCAAAATGGGTACTAACTAAATTAAATCGAGTGAAACAGTTAGGTGCAGGAAGAAGGTAAATAAAAATGCGTGGTTTATCGCCTACCAACATGCTTATCCAGTGGGACGTCCCCTAGAATGCAAGCATAACTAAACAACGTGTTTATAGGCAGATTCGAAACCCACATTGTTTTGGGATGTCTAAAACGAGATATTCTAGTGGACATTTTTATTTCGGTTGACTTTTTGGTTTATTATTTTCAATAATGAACCTTTGGAATCGACCAAGAAAAAAAAAATTTTAACACCCCCTCAAAATTTGATGGTTTACGTTTCAAGGTACGTAGAATCAAAAAATCGAATAAAAATTTGGCCGTCCGTCCGCCGTCCGCGGCACTTTTGCCACTTAGCATTGACCGATTTTGATGAAATTTGGTATGTAGGCTCCATTTGGGGTCTAGTTGTGCCCCGAAGCTTTTGGTTGATGTCGGTCACTTCTAAGGGTTCCAAAATCAATTTTGAAATTTTGAAAACGCCCTAACTCAAAAAATTTAGATATAAAGGTATTGTTTTTCCTTCAATTTAAGATTCTATAGAATTTTTGGAATTTTTTGAGACCACGCGGAGCTCTGTAGGACAAACCGTTCGCTCCCTACGAAAATTTAAGGGTTTATATTGAAATATATATATATATATAAATCAAAACACGAGTGTGAATCGCAAAAGAGGCCTAATCTCCGTTCACATTAGAGCTGACCGAAATGCGATCGATGGTTGGTGATTTTGATTTTTTTTAAAAATTTTTTTTTTATTTTTTTTATTTTTAATTATTTTTTTTCCTTCATATTGGATGGTTGGTGATTTTGTAGACGAGTGATCTATATAGAAAAATAATAAACCATTGTGTAATAATTTGCAGCGTTTTTTCATTCTCAGTAAGTTACAACAATGCTTCTCCTAGGCTCGAAACAATACAAGATGGAGAAACATTGAACTTATTCGTTCCATGTCGGAAAGAATATGAACAAAGACACATCCCTCAAATCGGTAGAAAGTTATTATTCTCCTTATGATAGTATTAGGCAAGTACTTACCTAGGTATCTGAACTGAAAGCAGGAAGCTTGAGGATGGGTCTCTTTGTATTCTCTTTAATCTGTACTATTCTTTTATCCACATAAATGTCGACTATAATCTAAGTTTCACTACATGTTCCTCAATTTTTAGGTATTCTACGTTTGCACTGAGTACGGAGTAGGAGAGCCGATGCTCTGCCCGAATGGAACTCTCTTCAACCAGGACTACCTCGTGTGCGACTGGTGGTACAACGTGGAATGTTCGTGAACAGCAGTCTCTACAATGCCAACTTCCTCCGTTGTGTCTGATAAAATCAATATCTACCAGCCGATTACTTATACGTAACATCTTAAACTTACTCATGTTTGATGTGTCATGAGGTACCTACATATATCTCACGGAACCAATGGGTATGTAACTCGGCATTGTCTCTTATTCCGTGAAGATTTATTCACTGTATTCATTCGCCCACGCACCGAGTTGTCACTGGATTTGAAAGTATAACCAAAATACTATAAGAAGGCAAGAGAAAATTGATATCTTTGGCGTGAAAGCTATGGTATCACGGCTCATTATTACACTGAGTGATCAGGACTAAACGGACACTTTCAAAAGCCAGTCAGATTCTCAGATTGGATCGTACAAATTAAAAATGAACAGAATATGAATAAAAAAAAAGGTGTGGAAAACTATGTCATTTAGGTCCTTCCTCGGCAATGTGCAGGTCAAGACGGTTCTTAGAATTGCTCATCACATTATTCACCACACCGTCCGTTATGTCCACGATTTATCGTCTTATTGCTTCCTTTAGCTCTTGAATGGTTCATGGTGTGTTCGCTAAACTTTAGATTTCAATAAAAACCAATATTTAAAAGAATCATTGAAAGGAGAGGAGGCAGGGCAGAGGAGATGTAGCTAGGGCCTCCCAGTACGTAGTCCCTCAAGCCAACATCGGAGTCTCATGCCAACGCTCATTTTGGTTTTTAAAAAACGCTGTTTTTTTCATTCAAACGAAATTTCCGCCACTAATTTTCGTCTTAATTCGTTTCTTTAATAAACAATTCGAAAGCTGACATTTTGGCGTATTTTTTAGACTATGCGCATGTAATCACACTCTGGAATACAGAGGCTTGATTAAGTTCGAAAAAAACAATAGTCTTTTGAGTGTTCATTAAATTTGCTTTCAAGAGTTTACTTTTGCCAATTTAATGTGAAAAAAAAAAAACCATTTGGTTTGGCACTAAACAGATAAGAAATTCAAATCTCTCTCCAACGGTATCCTCAATTTTGATTTTACTCAAACAAATAAGGGGGTTATGGCAGTTTTAAAGTGGAAACACACTCACGTCACGTGCTTAAATTGGCGAAAAAAACCTAGAGCTAGGGCGCTTTGAAAATTACACCACCTATTTTTCACCCCTTAGAAGTGACTGACACTTACCAAAAGTTCGCGACACAACTAGACCCCAAAGGGAGGTCGTAAACCAAATTTTATCAAAATCGGTCCATGGGAACTATAGAAAGTGCCGCGTACAGCAGACGGACGGATTTTTAAAAATTCGTATACCTACGTATCTTGAAACGTAAACCATCAAATTTTAAGGGAGTTAAAATATTTTTTTCTTGCTCGATTCCAAAGGTTCATCATACAAAATAAACCCAAATGAAAAAAGTGGTATTCAAGCGGGTTAAAAAATTATAGGGCGACTTCGATCAGATATAATTAGTCGGAGAGTCGATCTCTGAAGTTTGGCGTATTTGATGTGTATAGCGAGCACAGGGATCTTGCGATGGAACCCGTCACATCTGAATTGTGTTTGGCCCCTCACCCTTTCTCACATATAACTGTTCCGCTTTTCATGAATAATGAAATTTCTTCTCTGATGGTTTCAACTAAAATTTTGATGAACCAATTTTAAAAATGCACTAAATGGTTTACCTCCGAGGTACAGAATTATCCTAAATAATACCTTCATATGAGTTCTGTGTACCTAAATACCAATCACAATCATTAAGGTTGGCCAATATAAAATCAATATTTTACTTATGATTTGGACACCTCGTTGTTTGACAACTATTACGAACAATTTACTTGTAATTAGCTCAAATTTGTATGAGAAATTAAGATTAATCTCACCCAAGATTACCGTTGATGTTCAGCAGACTGTCTGTTTTGTAATTTAGTATTGATTAACTTGATGTTCGAGTATCTGTAAATTCATTAACTTCGGTTGAAATTTTAATTGAAATGTTAATTTCACCGTTGAAACAAATTTTTGTACATATTTATACCTAAGTAGATGGATAGGTAGTGTGTTAGAGTAGAGGATGAAGACCAGCTAGCCTCCTGGTTCGTCAAGCTCACTTCAAGAATATTATACTCATGGATGGAAAGGTAAGTCGAATGAGAACGGTTGGTAGCTGGATAGCGCTCGAGAGGAATCCCGACGAACTAAGTGGCTGGTTTGACTCTATCCTCCCATGTATATTAGCTGATGTATAAACATAATTTACTGAAGACTGATGAGTAGTGTCCTAAAATTATCTGTTCTAAGAGATCTTGGAAGAAATGGGTGAGCTGTTTTACACTTTACAGGAAACACGCTTGTCTGCAACTGATTCAAAAATACGAATGAACTTGTTTACTTAATAAATTTCGTGTACTTTCTACTCATGAAATTTGATTTTCTTCCCGGCATCCTTTGATAACACATCTGGTGAGTTGGGCGGGCAGTACAGCTTCCTATCATATAAACAAAAACAATTATTTGCAGTAAAAGTGATTTATTGTATATTTTTATTGTCAAGGGGGTCTCAGTCGGTTGCCGTCCGTTCTTTGTTCTGGGTTAGTATTTCCCTGAATTGTAGGGTCAAAAACGTTAAAATTTGTAGCTAGATTCAAAATTTTCAAGTATTTAGCTGAAACTTATGAAGTTTTGCCCCTACAGTTTAGGGAAATACTAGTCCGGAACGAGGAACGAACGGGAACCGACTGAGACCCCCTTAAGCAGCAACACTAAAGGTGCCCCTACACGATCAATCTTTTGATCAAAAGATTAAACAAACAGATTGAAGTGAGCCTCAATCATTCCTTCAGTCATTTGATCAATATGGAAGTGGAAGTGTTGTGGCCGTCTCTTTTCTCTTCTCAGTGTCATTGATTGTGTACCACGCCGTTCTACGCGTTCTTCGAATTATCTGGAGCACTTTTCATTCGCGGTGTTGTGCTAAAGCAATGAGTTCAAACCTGGATTTGTCCGTGCTTTTAATGAGTGTAGCCGCCCTCCAACAGAAGAGAAAGGATAAAAATAAGAAGAGGAAAAGGCGGTGGACAAAAGAGTGGTACAAAATGAGGAACCGTTTCAGTCATGAAAATCTTCTCAGCTTTCTGCGGGAGACGGAGCCAGAGGATTACAAGAACTTCCTAAGAATGAACGATGAAAGTTATGACATGCTGTTGGAGTTAGTACGACCAAAAATTGAGAAAAAAGACACCGTCATGCGCGAAGTAATTACGGCAAACCAGAGGTTATCCATCACATTGAGGTACCTATCTACTGGCATGGATTTAGAGGACCTAAAATTCGTGTGTGCCATAGCTCCTCAGACTCTCGAGCTCACCATCATGGAAACATGCACAGCAATAATTGAGACACTGAAGGATAACATTCAGGTAGGTACGGCGACGAGGTGACCGACATGGTTGGTGCCGAGCGCGTGACTGACGGAAAGATTGATCAAAACGCTCCTAGACGGTCAGTCGCTCTCTTCAGTCGATTGACGAAATCAAACTTTCTTTCAATCTTCTTCCATCATTGACTCAATCGTCAATCACGCTCCTAAACGTTTAATCATGACTGTCTCAGTCGATTGATCCTCCACGTTTGATCAAAAGATTGATCGTGTAGGGGCACCTTAATAAATTTAAGTTTTACGATCATGTTGACAGTTCCCAGAGTTGACAAGTTTTGCATCCGTGTCTACCAAGGTACCGGAAGCAATTTTTTCACTTTTCAAGACTTTAGAAAAAGTTCTCAAAAATCAACATTTCCACTCGTTTTTAAGGCTTTTTGAACAATTTAGGTTCCGTGTCTATTATGTAATCCTTGTAACGGGCAAAACTATACGAAATTGTGGTGGTGCGAATAGGGCTAAAAGTTTGCCGCAGAAGGTTTTTCTAGGTGCTGAATCCGATTTCGGGGTCAAAACGCTGCAAATCATTGCTCAAAGGTTTAATATTTTCTGTATAGATCACCCTTCAGTATAAATCACTGGTTCTCCATCAATAGCACCTACCACCATCTGTATTCTCCCTTGACCTTCCCCCTCAAATTTCAGCTTCCTGCGTTCAATAGGATTGAAAATGACTTCGGAGCTCACTCAGCTGATCAGTGATCTGAAGAGTGAAGAAGCCTTTGAGCAATGATTTGCAGCGTTTTTTACCCACCAACATTTTTTTTTACCTACCAACTTTTTTTTACCTACCAGCTAGGTACTACCTACCACACCATACTGGCTTCACACCTTCACAATCAAGTTTATTAGAAAGAACTAAACGCTTCACACTCGATTGGAAAAATAGAAAGCTTCATATGGAAATTTGATTACTGGTTACGCAGAAGGCAATACTGTATACAAATCGAAGAAATGAACAGCGATCGCATTTTAGTCCGATAAAATTTGAATGGAGATTACACCTCTTTTGCGATTCACACTCATGATTCTGTTTTATCGAAGGAAAACCTTCAAGTACTCGTAGGGACCGAACGGTTTGTCCTACAGAGCTCCGGGTGGTCTCAAAAATTTTTAAAAATTCAATACTACCTATTTAAAATTGGTGAAAAAACGATACCTTTATTTCGAGAGTTTTCGAGCTAGGGCACTCTTGAAAATTTCAACCCTTAATTTTCACCCCTTAGAAGTGACCTACATCAACCAAAAGCTTCGCGGCACAACTAGACCTCAAATGGAGCCCATATACCAAATTTGTACCAAATCGGTCCAGTGTTGCTAAGAAAAGTGCCGCGTACGGCGGACGGACGGAAATTTTTTCATTCGATTTTCGTATTCTACGTACCTTGAAACGTAAAAAATCAAATTTTGAGGGGGGTTAAAAATTTTTTTTTTCTTGCTCGATTCCAAAGGCTTATTATTGAAAATAATATACCAAAATAGGAAATTCCGACATGGTGAAATTCCTCATTATTGTCCGATTTTGATGAAATTTTCAGGAATTGTGTGGGTTGACGTGTTGATGGTCTCTTGAGAAAATCATCATCCCCGAACCAGTTTGCGCATGCGCAAACGTAAAATCGTTGTTACAGCCACAACTTGTAAATTTTCATCCGAATTTGATGAAATGTTCGGGGATAGATTGGATTGGCGAGTAGATGGTCCCCTATGAAAATCATGGCGTCCGGATTTGATAGTAAGCTCTGTGCATGCACAAACGTAAAATCCTTCTAAGAGCATTAACTTCTTCATTTTCCTCCCGAAGTAAATGCAATATTCAGGGATTGTGTGGGTTGAAATGTAATTGGTCCTCTATGAGGGCAGTGCAAGATACAATCGGGTTATGGGTACGAAGAAACTACATGCCACACTCACTATAATGACCGTACTAGTGACCACTCTATCGCGAATTGTACCACTGACGACACTATACCCACTTAATAAGGAAAATATCTCAAAGTTAAACTTAAACAGAAAATACGAATCTTTTCCGCCAAGAAACTTTTACGAGAATATATTTTTAATAAAATGTTACAACAGATGACTTTCAAAAACATATCGAAAATGGATTTAGAAACCATGTGGCCAAGAGTTGAAATTTAGGTATTCATTTAATTCATCGCTGAAGCGAACATGCTCCCCCCGCTGACAGCAGTCATCTCTAGCCGTATTTTGATTCTGGCTCGAATTTGACAAAGAGTCGACTGGTTCCTCACTCGACGCCTCTTCCAATTGGTTTCTGCTCCTTGACTGCGACCACTGAGCGTTCCGTTATCGTGGGTCCTTTTCCCGTAGATCTGCCATTCCATAAAAATTGGGCGTGAGCCAGGACTTACATACTGCGTATTCATCCGCTTTCCAAGTATCCCCCTGCTCGGCATGGGCAAAGGAGTAGTCTTATGTTGTGCAGACTCACATTTCGAATTGTAATTTTGCCCATTTGTCGTTTGTAGTCCTCTGGTATGACTGCTTCCTTCCGCAAAATCAACACCATCATCCATGTAGTGCTTACTCTTGATGGCATGATAAGCTTCGGGAAATTCTTCTTGAAATTCCTCCACATTCCTGGACCGTATTTCTTGTGCAGCATACGGTGAACGAATTTCCCCAAAGATCATTGATTCCCTCTCGCAAACTCGAACAGGATGGTTCTTGTCTTTTCCTCTCCATAAGAATCTCTGTGCGTCTTGATCTTCTCTCCGGATACGAATTTGTGGGTACATTTCCTGAATGTCACCCGTGAGTGCCACTTGATCCCTTGTCAGATCTTGATCTCCGTCTTCCACTTCAATGTCCATGATTTCTTCAACATGGTTCTGCACGGCTGGCACCGACACCTTGTATGGCTTCTCAATCACTCTGGGAAGGGGTTCAACTTGGGTTTCGACGGATGCCCTCTGCATCTTCGGGTAATCTTCTTCCGCTCTTGAAGTTTCAGACTTCCTGGATGATCTTGAGCTTCGAATTCTAGTTTCAAGATTTCGCATCAACTGCTCCCTCAGCTCCTGTATCCTATCCTCTTGAGCTCGCATCCGCGCTCGGGCCTCTTCCTGTTGTTTATCAAGAGCTCTTAACAGTTCAATTTTTGACAACATGCTAGACTTGCTCGATGAGGTGCGCGCACTGCCGCCAGAACATACCGACATCCGAACGGCATCACCTCCTCCTTCTTCTTTCCGTGGTGGAAGAACTTCAGCGTTTCTCAATCGCAATCCTTCCATTTTATGAGTCTTTCGAAAAAAGAAAAAGTCCTCGGTTCCCGGGTTTCGGCACCAACAAATATAATGACCGTACTAGTGACCACTCTATCGCGAATTGTACCACTGACGACACTATACCCACTTAATAAGGAAAATATCTCAAAGTTAAACTTAAACAGAAAATACGAATCTTTTCCGCCAAGAAACTTTTACGAGAATATATTTTTAATAAAATGTTACAACAGATGACTTTCAAAAACATATCGAAAATGGATTTAGAAACCATGTGGCCAAGAGTTGAAATTTAGGTATTCATTTAATTCATCGCTGAAGCGAACACTCACTTTGCAGAAGTTTCTTCTATTATTGACCAGTACCACTAATGAATTTGAGTTTTACGATCATGTTGACAATTGTTCACTTTACCGAGGCTCTAACTGATCTGAACTCAACAAGCATTATTGTTGGCTCATTCCCGAAATACCCTGTAATCTTCATAAAAATCGGACATGAGACCAAAAATTGATGATACAGACGGGGAACCAAAGCTCTCAAACAAAACATGCGAGTGGACATTTGAAGGACTCAAATTTTTGATATTTGAGTCTCCCCGACGTCCTATGGGTACATTTTACCGCTCATGTCAGAATGTTTCTGCTTGGTATCCCCATTAAATTACGACGAGGAGAAAATTGATATTGAAATTTCTTATTTTGGGGTGCAGAATCGATTTAAATGCAGAACTTCTTTCAAAATTATTGCTTGGAAAATTTGTTCCAGAACGCCTGTAGGGATTCGATTCACATTTCAATGCCCCATTATTTGATATTAACTATGTTAATTTTTCATATTGAAAAAAAAAGGTATTTTATCATTTTGCTGAACTTTTTTGATTTGTACAAATTTTCCGACTTTTTTATGCTGAATATGTTGTCTTTGCCAAGTTATCTTTTACTTTTCCAGTTGGGAGCCACCCTGATGAATGATTGATGGAAGAACATCTACGAATATGAACTAGAATAATAGAATATTTACTATGGACGCGCAACATGAGATAAGCCATATTGTGCAAATCTTTTCTGAAGAAGATTTGACCGTGACGGTTCATCAGAAATAACTCCTTCTCCTGTTTCCTCTGAATTCCCATGGAATATTTCCCTTTCAGTGTCAAAAATGTTGTCCTCAGAGAAAATCTTGGACAAGTTGGCTAAGTTCAGATAAAAATAGTTAGAAAACGGGGCACAGTTCTTCGCCTTGCTTTTCACACTTACACCTTAACAACAACGCAGCGTGAAACATATTGTTTAGTAATTCATGCATTCCAGGGGACGTCCCATTGGATAAGCATTAGATCAGTTTAACCAGTTGGTAAGCGATAAAATTACTTTAGGCACGAAATAGTGACCCCCCCTCACCATTATCTACCAAAACATTTCTAGCGGCATGGGAGCCTCGAATCTGAAGAGCATTTTAAAGTCCATGATCTACGATATCCAACATGAGAATTCGAGTTCACCCCCCCCCCCACCACCATCATTGGTGCCAGTCTGGCACCAAAGCGGAAATACGTCGTAACATTGAAATTTCATCTATTAGTTTTAGTAGGCGGTCCGTCGAGGTTCACATCCGTATTCAAGGTGAAACACAAAAACAAAAAAACACGAAATATGCGGTTTATGGTGTCATGGCACCAAGGTGGCACCACTATTAGTTCCATGGTGGTACAGAGAATAATTCATGAAAATCCGGAGGTATAATGAGAATTTTTCCTCAATTTCGAAGGTTGGGTACAGTTAGTAAGCAGTAAAGGAACCGAAATATTGAAAAATCGGATATTTTGTGAAGATTATCCCCCACTTGCCCCCTCCCCATGCGAATTTTGGTACTCGGGTGAAATTATGTACAACTCGGAAGTTATTTGAGTCAAACAAAAAAAGAAAAACACAAATCGGTTGGAAATTGAGGCCTGGGCAGAGTTTACAAGATTACGCCCGCAAACGCACGTTTTTTAAGCCTTAACCCCCCCCTTAAAAAGCAAAATTCAAAATTCCGGCGCCGTAGTGCACAACTAGATAGTTTTCCGCGTCGATGAAAAAAAGAACCACAAAAATCGGTTGAGAACTGAGGCCTGGGCAGACGACACAAGATTTTGTTACACAAACACACACACAGACATACACCTATGGTTTTTTTCGCGGATTTGGATTCAGAATGGTCGAAAACGGATTACTGTGTGGTTATTTTTTTCTGTTGAGTGTGGTCCAACTTCACCCCAGATCGATCGCATAAGGACGCCCAAGTATTACTGTGGGACGTCCTAAAAAGTGGGATACTCCGATCAGCCTACTTTTCAAAATTGCCACCAGAGCGTAACTACCCCACAGCCCAAAGGACGACGAGGAGACGAAAGTAAATTTGAGCGACCTGTTACTCGGATAAGAAATCTTCCCTGTCTTCAATAGCGAGGAAGCTAAATGGTAATTATAGCAATAATATTTATTAAACATTACTTTCTCGCAATATAAGTTGTAACAATTTTTCTGAAATCACCCAACATCAATGTTGCAACTGTCTTCCTTGTCAAAATACTTTATATGTAACCCACTACCTGATACACAAAGGATTAGACATTACTGATTTTGGTTACAGGAATTTTGAACAAAATCCAATCCAACTACGAGTGTATAAACAATGTTGAAAACGGTATATTCAGCAAATTACAACAGGTAGTGACTGGTCGAGAAACATCGATACTCAGTTCTCCAACCATTCATAGTTGGTCAACATGGATAGTACTTACAAGGGTACAAAAGTCGAAGAATCACCAAGACAGGATCATTTGAGTAGGGTATTGCTGTGGTAGTAGCCCATCGAGTTCAAAGCGTACCAAGGGTCTTTTTTCCGCTGCAGGTCCAGTTTGAGAGAGGTGACGGACGAGTGGATCGACTGATATCTGCCAGCGAGGGCCACGAAGCATTCGTACAACTGCTTCATGATTGCAGAAAGTTCTTCGGGAGTGAACGGCGACGGGTGCAATTTGCAGACTATGTGTTTTTCCATGCTTTTCAATTCAACCTGAAAGAAAAACATAAATATATAATTATAAGTATATTTAGGTATGATCATTCAAAGGAAGTTCATAACAATGACCTTTACAAGAAAAAACGCAATAACTGTCACAAGATGGGAATTTCTTTACGGTAATTGTAAAGAAGCTTGAACCAGGAACCAGGTTTATATCAAGGAAAAAGAAATATTTAGATGCAGAGCTATTTAATCAAGGCAAGGTAAAAACTCAACTGGTGAACAAAATGTCCTCTCACACAGGTGGGAGGTAGTGTAGCAGTGCTACCAACATTATAACAAAAAACACTGTAGAATAGAGAATCCTACAAATTGTAGAGTAGGTAGGTTCGAGATTGGGTTCGTTAACCATAAAGCATTGTGGAATGGCAAATACCATGGAATGCTACCATTTTTTTGGTGGGTAAAATGGCCAATGGGGTATTTCAGTCAATTAAAAAAAAAATTTTTCAAAAGAGTACGGCTCAGGAATAACGGTAATCGGGTCTGTTCGTCGAGAAAATGTTTTTAAAAAATCAGAGAAGCTAAGGAAAGTTGAAGATTTGAATGGTGTGACGTACCTAGCCAACTGTCTTTGAAAAAAGTATCCATGCACAGAGAAGATATGAAACCCTTGGAGGACCTCTTGGATACTACAAAATACTACGTAGTAGTATAGTGTGTGAGCATTTATGGCAGCCCGCCTTTTTTTCAAACGTGTGATCTCTTTAATTAATTTTTCTACCACATGTTACAGTATCATTGGGCTTGAAGTTGTAGTATATAGGTTTTCAAGGGTGCTGAATCCAAATTTGAGGTCAAAAACCTGAATTTCCGACCCACTGAAATACCCGATTGGGCAGTAAATTCACACACCAGAAAATGAGGAATTTTAGTGCGTTGAAGTTGGTTGCATTGTCAACGGGGTTGAAGGTTGAAGGGAAGCCCCAGCAGTTATAATCAGGAGGGAAATTCTTGGTTGAAATATGGTAATGACGAAGGTTTTAGAAGAGAAGGATTTTTACGATGTTGCACCATCAAAACAACTTCCCCAAGACAAGAGTCGAGCCACTGCCTATTTGGACAAACGTTGAGGTCAGCAGAAACCCCGCTTTATTCAAGAACGAACAATAACAAAACTCTGAAGACAGTCAATAATGACTGAATTGTAAATTGCCGGCTAAAGCTGGGTTATAAGGATGGGTATTGATACCCGATATTTCAAAATATCGATACTTTCGTTACGACACTCGATATTTTAGTATCGATATTACGCTATTCAATATTCTTGGATATCGATACTTTGGATCCGATATTTCTAAATATCGAATATCGATACTGATCTGGATGAAAATTCAACATAATGGCTAAAATTGGAAAGATGAAGAAGGTATTGAGGCTATTAGGTCATTACTTTTAGGTGAAGCTCAACCCACAAAGAAATCAGCCCGGATTTCATCAGATAACTTATATACTACCTATAGATCAAAATAATTCATATTATGGACAATGGTCAATGAATACTCACGGTTATTAATAATCAACGGTATGTTGAGTAGATACACTCAGCTTGGGCACTTGATAGAGAGAAATGAATAAACATTGTTCGGAAAAACATTTTCCTTGACACTAAAGTTCTTTGTGACACTATAGTATCGATACTCGATATTTTGATACCTCGATACTCAAGCCAAACGATACTTGGAATATTGATATTCGGATACGATACAAAATATCGATTCTTTTGTAACGATACCATCCCTACTGGGTTCACACAGATAAGTGATGTCTGTAATGCGTAATGCGCAAAAAGAGAATTGGGGGTGTTCCGTAATGCAGAAAAGAGCGTTCATATGGCTGAGTGATTACGCGATTACGCAGAAGCGCGCAGTACGTTCTGCGCAGAATCGTTTCCAAACCAAAACAATGATTCTGGTTGTTTTGTCAATAAACGAGACCGAGTCAATAAACGTGTTGTGAACAAACGACAAGAGGTTGTTACGAATTTTACCGAAGTTTGACCGTAATGCTCTGCTCCAAAAGTCGACATCCGCAAAGATCAGTCTCGCCCCATCAATTGACTCCAGCCAATGGCATCCAATTACGCATTTTTACGGACATTACGCACCTATGTGAACCAAAGCTTTAAGCCCACTTATCCCTGATTAGGTAATGGAGTATCTAAGATTTCCTAATTGGGAAGAAGAGATGTGATGAGCTACCTCTTTGCATTTTTGTCCGTTCACTTCCTAAGCTCAGTGGTAGCAAGCTATGACTCAGGAATGTAAATATAGTTTAGTGGAGAGATTGGAGATCGATCCTCAGTCGAGGGAAGTTATTTTTTGATTACACCATAGCCAGCCATCACAGTTTTCCAGATATTTTTTGATGTGGCATTAGGCGGGATCGGTAAACTGATCTGTAATTTTTTGGTGGTTCTATTTCTGCGTGGGAGCGGAATTTCGTTTCTTTTCAAGGCATTTCTTTAAGAAAACAAAAATATATTATATAAATATACGTACGCACACCCAATTGAAAGTAGAACATTTAAAGTTTTGTAACTCTGGAGGGTTATCTTTATTGGATGTAAGTCTCTCAGGCTTTGAAATTTCAAGGAGAAGTCAAGCAGAAATTAGCCTAACATACGATAGAAGTAAGTAGGTAAGTGAGTATACGGTAGTAAGCTATGTTTTAGAGGGGAAATCACTGAGAAATGATTGTATGGAGGTTCATAACCCAGGTGAAGCGTAAGAGCAAAGTCTGGGAGAGTAAATTCAGACAGTGTCCTCCTTGTACCTATTTACTTATCAATGGGCAGGGCAGATCGATTGGGAAAATACAATTTATACAGAATCAAACCATAAAGGAGCCTTCCATCCATGGAGGATCGAAAGTATGCGAACACTACCTACCTGATTTAATCATAATATAGGAGACTATACTGAAATATGGCTAACTAGGCAGTGAACCCACCGAGAGGAATAATCAATCTTGGGGAATATCGATAGTCTGTGAAACGACCAATAGAAACGTCTATCTTTGGAAACTCACTGTCAAGGATTCTGCCTGTTGCTGAAAGCGGTCTACAATGGTACGGAAGTATTCAAACGCCAATGTGTTATCCATGGGGAATCCACGAGGGTCCATGGAGAGACGCTGAACTATTTCGGAGTCCTGTATTCCTCTGGCAACGTCTTCTCGGAGCTTCTTGTTCTGAGCTTTGTTTTTGTTGACAGTTCTCTCTAGCTGGAAAGTCATTCTCTTGAGAAGTTCAGCATCTTCGGTGACTTTATTTATTTGTTTCAGGCTTGCACGGTTGACGACTGAGGATGAACTGAGGAAGAAACGAAATAACAATGTTTATTAGATAGAGCGAGTCACAGCCACATGCTTTGAAGCTAAATAAGTACAAGTAGAAATGATTGATTCTCTTACTTTCTAGTTCAAACCACATAGAAATTAGAAGCCTCATAGGTATTTACTTCAGTTGTACATCGTAATTGGTTGATTTAACCGCAATCTGAGACGGGTTTTAAATATACGAATATAACTACTGATAACGTGTGATCTAATCATATTAAGCAATAAGCCTTATCAAAAAACATGATTAAGTGCACAAAGCCCCCAGACTACAGGATATGTACTTGTTGGTACCATCATAAAACAGCTAACAAGGGACAAGAGAACTGCAGTAGCGTCCTTAAGAACTAAAAAAAACAAGTCTGCCAAGTGGGTTTGGCACATAGCTTCCTCGTATCCACCATCACCCCCATTGTATAGATGATACGATGGTTAGTAGTTAATCTGAAAACATCAATCTCCAAGCACCTCGCACTACCTTATCAAGGAACTCTACCCGTCAACCCCCACAATCTCCGAATGTAGAAGTTATGGCTGTTACAAGGATTTCACGTTTGCGCATGCGCCAAAAATACTTGTAAATTGGGGGCCATGATTTTCATAGGGGACCATCAACAGCAACTATGTAGATCGACCCAACAAAACGTACTATGTCTATTGATCGGGATTGTTCGGTAAATTTATTACCTTCTTCAGGGCTCGAAGGTTGTTTATTTAGTGAAACCACCAAACTTCCATAAATAAAGAGAAGGTGGAGACGCCACCATAATTATAGAAGATAAATTTACGGTAAAATGAAGAAATTAATTAAAAACACCGGCTTTTTCAAGTACAGAACAATGGAATAACAAACAAAAATTGCTTTGTTTTGTTATTTCATTGTTCTGTACTTTAAAAAAGCCGGTGTTTTCAATTAATTTCTTCATTTTACCGTAAATTTATCTTCTATAATTATGGTGGTCTTCACCTTCTCTTTATTTATGGATCTCCATAAATTTTTATTTATCCATCTCCACCTAAATTGGCATAATTCCTGAAAAATTCATCGAAATCAGACGGGGAATGAAGAAAATTGGGCTGTGGCAAGCATTTCACGATCACGCATGCGCAGTGGCTCCTATCAGCCCGGGGGCAATGATTTTAATAGGGAACCATATACACGCCAACCAGCACAATCCCTGAATATTTCATCGACATCGGATGGGGAATGCAGAAGTCATGGCTGTGGCAAGGATTTCATGACAGACACGGAACCAAAATTGTTCAGGAAGGTCTGAAACGTAAAATGCGAGTGGAAATTTGATTTTGGAGAACATTGTTTTTCAACCTTGAAAAGTGAAAACAGCTTCCAGTACCTTGGTTGACTACGAAACAAAATGAAGAGAAAATTGAGTATGAGCTCCAGAAGGAAGGAAGAAAACGGTCCAGCCAGTCAATGTTCAGCCGCGTGCATGTGAGTATTCTAAAGTAAATCACAATACAAATGATCAAAGTACCCAGAGATAGTTTCTCATAGACCTTCAAGATGGCGATAACTGGAAAACAATGAAAACTAAGAACCACTGGAGCTTCTTCTTACTATGTTTTAGGCTATTAGATTAGAAGCTTTAGAAACTAACCTTTTTTGATCTTTCACGAAAGTCTTGAAACTTTCAGCTAACGCCATTAATTGTGGAGGTATCAATTCATCTTTATAGTTGGGGGCTTGGGTCTGAGTAGGGGCTGCTGTCAATGAAGTAAGCGGGTTGGCGCCGAGTTGATCTGTCTTGGTCGCGAGAGAGACTCCTTTTCCAATGTTGAAGGACGTGGTTCCTCCAAGTCCTCCCAAAGTTGGGACTGCGGAGGGCGCACTGGAGGTCACGATGGTCGTGGCTGCGGGGAGACCAAACGCTGGTGCTGCTGTTGAAGTGGCCAGAGTTGTACCTGGAAGATGCAATAATGGTTGAAATGTAAACCAACAAATTTTGAGAGGGGGAGGGGGGATGTTAAAAAAATTTCCTAGTCGATTCCAAAAGGTTCATTATTGAAAAAAATAAACCAAAAACTAGGTATCGCACAGATTGCAGCAAACTCCACAGCAAATTCAGCACTGGATTTACGGTAAAGTTGCTGATGACCTGAGGGGCTTCTTTAGTTCACGGATATCCAAGTAGATTTGCTCTACATCGCAGGTGCAATACTACACACTGTGAGAAGCATACATTACCCCTCCTTTACAAATAAGGAAGGTCATCCCATTTCCCCATGTCCTCTCCTGCAATCAGCTGTTTTATGACATGATACATTTTACTACTTCCATGCATATTTGCCAACCTATTTAATTTAATGAATATAAATCTTCTTCCTGCACCCATAGAGAGTTAGAACGAGTTCTGAGCTCGACTCATCGAGTACTTTCAATGAAAATAATTTGTTTTGAAGACATTCCGCATTTTCCCTTTCCCGATGGTCATTTTTTTCACTCCTAATTCTACTGACTCATCATCGATCCGCCAAACAAAACTAGTATTCTAATCAGGTTCTAATGGATTTCAAAGTACACCTTGCTTAAAACGTTGAAATAGCAATAATGGTTGGCAGGGCCTTAAAAAGAAAACATAATTACCGAGTCCAAAGGACAAAGTAGGAGTGGAAGTTGCAGTACTTGCTGCAGGAAACGTGAGACCAGTCGAAGTGGTTGAGAGAGGTGCAGCACCCAAGTTAAATCCCAGAGTGGTTCCTGTCGTCGACGTGGCAGTAGCAATACCAGTCGTAGAAGTCGTAGTAGGATTGGTACCCAACCCAAAATTCAAGGTTGGAGCCGGAGTTGTAGATGCTGTGGTAGCCGGAGTGTTGAAACCGAATGAAAACCCTGGAATTAAAGAATCACAGGGTATAGAAGTTTTACACGCTATTAGAATCACGACAAGAATGCAAAAGATGTTTGGCTAATAGAAAATAGGGAAAATATTTATACAATTTAGATAACATCCTTCCCTGCATAAGACGCAACACTTCCTGCAATTTTAGCCAGCAACATAATTATACGTATGGATGCTGTGGGAGTCATCTCCATGGATGCTATGCTTGAGAGCCTCGTGAATCACTTAGGTAGATGGGTAAAGAGATGGTCACATTTAGTATTCCCTGATGCAGCAAGACCAAGGACCCGTCACTTTTTGGTTAGCTCTTTTGAATAGAGCCTACATCCAAAAAACAATTTGTTAGGTGGTAAAATTGATTAAATTTTTACCTGTAGTAGCAGTTGTGGATGGAGCAGCTGTTGTTTTTGTTGCATTGAAACCAAAACTTAAAGGATTGGATGTAGCTTGAGAAGTTCCAAAGCCCAGTGTAGCCGGAGCACTAGTTGTTGCCAGCTGAGTACCAAAGCTAAGAGTAGGCTGAGCTGCAGATGTGGCCTGAGGTGTGGAAAAGCCTAGAAGAGAAGGTTGGGCTGCTGTCGTTGCCTGAGGAGTGCCGAACCCCAGAGTAGTCTGAGCTGTACTGGTCAGAGAACCGCCGAAGCCCATAGAGGGCTGGGCTGTGGACGCCTGAGGCATGCCGAATCCCATTGATGGCTGGACGGCAGCAGTCTGTGGAGTGCCAAATCCAGTGGGCTGAGTTGTGGTCGCCTGGGGAGTTCCGAACCCGATAGTTGGTTTGTTTTGACCACCAAGAGTTGATCCAAATAAGGTCACATTTGGTGCAGCTGCCGTATTGGCTGTGGGGAGTTGGAACCCGGTACTGGGCTGAGTAGCTGGTTGTGATTGAGGAAACGAGAAACCTGAAAACCCTACAATAAATCAAGTCATTACTGGGTATAAGAAATCATTTATCAACGACCTAATTATCAATTAGAGAAGTCCTAAACCGTCTGTAGTAAACACTTACATTCACAACTATCCACTCATGAGTGTTCTTTTTGGCACAAAACTATACCTGAGGACCAATTTACTATTGCTTATGTGTATCATACCAACATCTGCGTCGTAGCATTTGCGCCACCTTTTTGACCGACTTCAACGCTCCGAAGGAGCGTGAAAGGGAGGTACCCAATTCGGGCTGTCGGGAGGACAATTTTATTTTTTTATTTTGACATTTTGATGTCTTTGCTTTGGCACATGAACTGAAAAATCGTCACGAAAACTAAGCAAATCTTGCTCACGCGACCAATAAATAAAATAGACCCACTGTGTTGCGTAGAGAACAATCAACAACCTTACATTTTGCTTTGGCACATGAACTGAAAAATCGTCACGAAAACTTTGATGCTTGGGTACATAAACTAACAACTATACTTCACTACCTTGTTGTGTAGTGGTTGACATGAAAATGTCCCAATGTGTTGCAGACTCGTATGCAAGCATTTAAAATTAAGTTTACGATTTCGAATCGAGTGTGAAGCGTTTAGTTCTTTCTAATAGACTTGATTGTGAATGTGTGAAGGCATTATTTTTACCAAGAATTACATCTCGGTACAAAAACCCTACATTTTCAGGATTCTATCTTTCATTCGAACATGTGCGATTTACCACTTGAACAACATCAAAAATGAGGATATGTGCACCAGGCCTACACCATACGGCATGCTTTTATCTAACCCACAGTGCTGGTTAGAAAATCTTGTAACGTATACAGAAGACTATAAACATTGCCCGATCAAAAAGGAAACCAAGGGATAATAATAATACATAATACATCGCTTCTGAAGTTCTGAAATGGACTAGAAATGATCCCGAGTATTTTCAAATTGAGCAATAGCAGTTTACTACTCTTGTTGATTTTGCTCAATATTCCGTACCATAGAATGGGGTATTTCGGTGCGTCGGAAATTCAGGTTTTTGTCCTCAAATTTGGATTCAGCACCCTTGAAAACCGGTAGGTTAACCTACTTATCCGTTTATACCCCCCCCCCCCCCCCGCTGTCAAAAGTCTCTTCAACTCGGCCGCCTGATGTTTCCAGACATTCTTTCTCACTTAGAATACATATTTTGCACAAAGGTCAGAAGATAAGGAGCGTAAATGATAATTGCAAAGACGGGTCATTAGTTTATCCTTCAGTCACAATGGAAGTGCCAACAAGTGTATGCAATAAACCAACCGGTTCATCGGGAAGACATTGGACCCAACGACAATGTCCGTCCCCTCTTCTTATTCCAAGGAGTGAACAATGAATCTTTATTCTTTCTAACTGACCATTCATTAATATAGTTGTGGAAAGGGTTCATTACCGGGGCTGAGAAACATCAGGCGGCCGAGTTGAAGAGACTTTTGACTGGGGGGGGTATAACAGAAAAGTACCTGAAAACCTATATACTCCAACTTTAAGCCCAATGATACTATAACATGTGGTAGACAAATTAATTAAAGAGATCACACGTTTGAAAAAAAGGCGGGCCTCCCTTAACGCACACACTTATGCCGCGCGCGTGTGTGACTAGTATTTTGTAGTATCCAAGAGGTCCTCCTAGGGTTTCATCGCTTCTCTGTGCATGGATACTTTTTTCAAAGACAGTTGGCTAGCTACGTCACGATTGGCTAGCTATCTCACACTGTTCAAATCTTCAATTTTCCTTAGCTTCTCTGATTTTTTAAAAATATTTTCTCGACGAACAGACCCGATTACCGTTATTCCTGAGCCATAGTCTTTTGAAAAAAAAATTTAAAAAAATTGACTGAAATACCCCATTGAGCACACACCTAACGAACGGATTTTGATAATATTGCGATGGTGAGAAGTGAAGTGAGTTCCACGGTAGAGTGCTGCGTGATCATGGAATCGGTCCGTTCAAAACCAGAGTCCTTACATAATTTCCTTGATAATGTGTCCACGAAAACAAATGATTCCGGCGATGATTTGGATAAACAGGGATTGATGCTTTTAATCGGTAGGATCATATAAGTACTGTGTATTAACAACTTATCTCCGCTGTGTAGCTACTTTCCCACAATACACAGTTCATTTCACCTACAATTGATCACTCAAAGGGAGGCTTTCTTGAACGGAAACCCTCTAAAACGTAAACGCTACGTTCACCTGTTATATAAACTCATTGTGCATAAATAATTAATAAGTACCTGTTTGTTGCTGAGGCTGTGCTGTGGGAAATCCAGTGGAAGCAGATGTCCCGCCGCCAAACATTGTTGATCCTGGGGCTGCACTTGCTTGAGGGAATGTGAACCCTGTGTTCGCAGTCGTGGTTGCTTTCCCACTAAACATCGCTTAAAAACCTAAAATCAAAGTACCACAAACTTGAAAGATAACGCAAAAATACTTATAAAACACCGTTTTTCTTCGAACAACAGTTACAGAAACAACATGTAAGAGACTCGGAGTGTGTGTGCTGTGCTGTATTTTGTAGCTTCTTCATCTTCTCTTTGCATGGAATAAGTGTAGTTGTTCCATAATTGTTCCATCAAGGAAGCGCCTTCAATCTGATGTGCGATCAATTCGCTCTGAACATACATGAAACGAGGGTTAGTATTTCGTTCGGTGGGTTACTTCGGACCATGGACCTAGTATCCTAGGGATACTAGGTCCATGCTTCGGACCCTCGTCGAAGGGGCCTTAGACGTTTTCTCGTGTCTCTCCCCACGAAGGAGTTTGACATTTGATTAAAAATAACTTGCTGTTCTACTGGAGGAAACAGTACTGAAACGAAAAGTGAGTACCTAATTCTTTTCAATTCTACTAGTAGACCACACTGTAACGGCAGTCCAATTGTACCGGAAATAAAGTAGGTATTGCTTTATGGAAATATCCAAATTAAATTATGGAACTTAAAACAATTTCCAACTTATCAAAATGTCCAAAATATTGAACTGCAGAGTTTAAATTCGCCTAACGTATCAAAATTTCCTATTTTTAGAAAAATCCAAAGTTTCAGAAATTTCTAGTGTTACAAATTGTCTAAAGTATCAAAGTGTCCAACTAGAATATCCAAATCTTCGGAATAATACTAATTGCATACGTTTAATTCATGTGAATTCGTTTGAACATTCAATGTGAACTCCGAATCTAAATGTCCAATGTAATAAACTAGGTAGGTAGGTACCTATCCTATTATCAAAACATATAGTTCAGTAGGTAATGCATGCATCCCAGGGGACGTCCCATTGGATAAGCATTAGGTCAAATTAAACCGGTTGGTAAGCGAGAAAACTGTTTTTCTCGAAGAGTATTTTAGGTATTTTCAATTATTTCATGCAAGAAATAGTGGCCCCCCCTACCCACCACGGGCAGTCTGGCACCAAAGCCATGCTGCCAGTCTGGCACCAAAGCGGAAATACGTCGTTACGTTAAACTTTCATACATTAGTTTTGGTCGGCAGTCCGAAAAGTTCACATCCGTATTCAAGGTGAAAAAAAAAATATAATAATAAAATAAACAAAAAAAAATAAATAAATAAACAACACGAAATATGCTGTTTATGGTGTCTCGGCACCATGGTGGTACCTACAGAGAATAATTCATGAAAATCCGGAGGTATAATGAAAATTTTACCCCAATTTCAAAGCTTGGGCACAATCAGTATTACATACTGATAAATAAATAAAATAATAAATTTTATTTATTAAAAAAAATAAATTTTTGTTTTTTTTATAAAAAATTAAATTTATTTTTATTTTTATAAAAAATAAAATTTACCTATTCTTATAAATTTTGTATATTTTATTCATAAATTAAAAAAAAATTATTTATCGATATTAACTTATATTTTGTGAATATATCCTCCCCACTCGGTCCCTCCTCGTGCTAATTTTGTTACTGTGGTAAAATATTGTGGAATTTGGAAGAATTCTGAGTCGAACAAAAAAAGAAACGCAAATCGGTTGTAAATTGAGGCCTGGGCAGAGTTTACAAGCTTATGCCCGCAAACGCAAGTTTTTAAAGCATTAACCCCCCCCCCCCCCTTAATTAAAAAAAATTTAAAATATAATTTAAAATATAATAATATAATTAATAATATTATTAAAATAAAATAATTTAAAATAAATTCAAAATTAGAAATTCCGGCGACGTCGTACACAACTATATAGATTTCCGCGTCGAACAAAAAAAGAAACACGAAAATCGGTTGAAAAATAAGACCTGGGCAGAGTACACAAGATTTTGTCACACACACAGACATACACCTACGGTTATATTCGCGGATTTGGATTCAGAATGGTCTAAAACGGGTTAGTGTGTGGTTAATTTTTTTCTTCTGTTGAGTGTTATCCAACTTTGCCCCAGATTAATCGTATAAGGACCCCCAAGCCTTACCTTGGGACGTCCTAAAAATCTCGTACCTACGGCATCAACATATCCGACGTATCGAACTAAACGTATCAAAACTTCCAATTTATCAAATCTTCTAACGTATCGGATAATCCAAAGTATCAAAATTCATAACGTATCAAAATGTACAACGTAATTATCAAATGTAACCTAACACAATGTTGAACGCATTAAAATTTCCAACTTATCAAAATGGCTAAAGAAAGTATCAAAAGGTCAAACGCGTCGAAATTCCCAAATTATTCTTTAATTTTTTCTGTGACCATCAGTAGCTTCTATGCATCCCCAAGCGTAAGAAATCCATCTTTTCACAAGGAGGGAGAAGACGCACAGATTTGGATTTAGAAAAACACGACCAACTGAAATTTTCAGGGATGTAGTGATGATATCACTAAAAATATTATAATATAATATTTTTAGTGATATCATTATAATATAATATAATATTTTTAGTGATATCATTATTATTATCATTATTATTTAGTGATAATATTATTATCACTAATATATATAATCCAATGAACGAAACTGTTTTTTTCTGGTGAAGTACAACATCAATACTTAAACTCATATAAACCAAAATGACATGTTGGGTGACCCTTGTGGTAACCAAGCAAAGTGCTGCTGACGGCAGGTGGTGGGCAGGAATTTTTTCTAATTCGATTTTCGGTTTTTATCTTAGGTAGATGATTGCAAATAATGGGAAATCAAAGTATTCTGATTCCTTGTTTCCTTGTTTTTTTTTTAATTTGCCTTTTCCCCTTTTCCTCGAGGTAACACTGATTACCAGAGTGATCAAAGTTGCAGAAGTTTATTTTCTGGAAATGAATAGGAACCTACTCTCACGCTTTCGATTCTTTGAAATCGTTATCCTAAGAGTTTGATTCCTCTTACTTGGAATTATCAATTTTCAAGCAAATTCCTTTTCCGCTTCCTCATTCAATCCATCTTTAATGCATCACCTCTAGACAATAAGTCATGATCGCCTCGGTAAACTCCCCAGTAGGTTCTTTATTGTTCAGTAGATCTTTATTGATGTAAAAAGGGAAATATTCATGAAGGCAGTTATAAAATAATGAACAATGTACAGTGGCGGATAATCACCACACCAATAATTCTTTCGTGGAAGTCTTGGCTATTGCGAGAAATTTGTATCCCCCACAGTAAAAATTGTCGATGTAATTTTAAATGTTCACCAAGTGGGTGTGACACTTAGCTTCTTCCATAATGCGATTGAGTAAATAATCGTCCGATAGAAAATCATCAGAACTTAATCATCAAGTTTTATGAAAATCAGACTTTAAGTGTTGCAAAAATCGTGCTTGGAGATATCCAAGTTTTTGGATGCTCATTGGATCTAATTCTTATTTATTATACGTGCTCGTATGTCAATCCTTATGTTTTTATATCTCGTTCATTATCAATGAGAAACATTGTTTATTTTAAAACCTCTTGAGTAGGAACCATAATTCTCAGAATACTTCCTAGATGCTCCAAACCCACCTCTGGGTCAGCCATCGTTTATGTAGGTATCTACTGTAGTGGTAATTTTGGATTAAATCGCAAAAAATGTGGTAATTCCGTTCAAAAACGCTGCAAAGTATTACACAACGGTTTATTATTTTTCTGTACAGATCACCCGCCTCCAAAGAACACGGCTTTGCCATTGTCAATATATAAGTACCAAGTATTTATAAGTAGGTAGAGGGTTTTATTATAGGTATATTCATAACAAGATTTAGTTCATAGTTGCTAGGAAATCACAACTGAGCGACATGAAACTATTTGAAGAAAGAAAATATTAGTGCCTACCATAATCGTTATCACACAAGCTTTACAATCAACTTTATTTTGAAAGAATGTGCTACCAGCAAAAATTCGTTACCTGAGGGTAGGTAATGTAATGGGCTTCGTTTATTACGAAATTTGATTCTTGGTTGCTAGGGAAGAACAACAGTTGTTACTACTGTAGTTACTACTGAGTGGCATGAAAAGTCAAAGAAACGGAAAAGATCGAATTTTATCAGCTTCACGACGTGAAGAAGTCATTCGTACATAGAATTGGCCACTCCAGATTGACGTACGGATTCCTCATGGCATATCCTAGAGAACCTCCTCCAGAGAGTGAACGATGTAAAATCCCCTAACTTCTCACGGTCCAACATCTCACTGTACAGTCCGTCCATTGAGGTTCCGAGAGAGATGAAGATTTTGAGACACGACTCAACTTATTTTCAAAAAAAATTCCAAATCTTGAAAACATTTTCACTGTACGACGAAATTTAATATGAACTACTACTACTACTACTTGTTTTCTCACTGTAACATGAGAACTAAAATGTATAGTAACTATATAGTTTAAATTTGTACCTATTTGACGACCATGACCAAACGGTTGAACGCGTCATTTAAAAAAAAATCAATTTACATTCGTATTTCTGATTTAGTAATCGTTCCAAGGGAGTGAATGGTAGGTCCTACAGAGCTCTGGGTGGTCTCATTCGGTTCTGAAAATTAAATTCTATTTAAAGTTGATGAAGAACCACAATTACTTTGTATTAGAAGTTTTTGAGCTGGAACGTTTAGAAAATTGTAGCCTTTATTTTTCATCCCTTCGAAGTGACTGAGGTATATCAAAAGCTTCGGGACCTTGGATGACGAATGGTTCGAATCCTGGTCAAAGCAAAATTGGGCCGAACCTGGAATCAGTACCATGAAATTGTGGGGAAGTAGGGTCAATGAAGGGGTCGTTGAGACCCAATAAGTTTCAATTTTGGAGGAAGGAAATTTCATCTAGTTTTCAAATATAGGGTTGTATGCTGGATTATGTCTGACAAAAACAAGTTATGAATGTGAAAAAATTGGGAAAATCCGATGCAGTGGACTTCAACATTCAACTTCTACCATTGACACCCTATTACAAAAGTATTTAACACCTTAAAGTTGTTCAAAAGTCAGGTTAGGACAGACGAAATGGCCTTTCAAACTCAAATTTTGGCCATGTTGAACAATTCTTGTCACCATCAAGTTGTTTGGAAGGCAAGTTAGGATAGTACAAAATGGCCTTTGACACCCAAATGTTGGCCTCAGATACCATGATAAAACAGTTGGTGACACCATCTAGTTGTCCCATGGTTTGGTTAGATCAGCAAGATCATGATTCAATTTGCTTTACCTACGTCAAAAGTCGAGCAGTTTGGGAAGTCCACGTTCAATCTCGGAACACTACCTATGAACACTAGTGTAAAGTAAAAATAAAGTAGGCAACCATTTCAGGTTACATACATGTCCAACCTGAAATGGTTGCCTACTTTACTTTTACTTTACACTAGTGTTCATAGGTAGTGTTCCGGGATTGAACGTGGACTTCCCAAACTACTCGACTTTTGACGTAGGTAAAGCAAACATATGTATATATACGTATATCAAAAGATGTATATTAAAAGCCTCGGGGCACAACTAAACCCCAAATCGAGTCCATATACCAAACAGACCTACGGGAAAATGTTTTATTCGATTTCTGGATTCTACGTAGCTTGAAACATAAACCATCAAATTTTGAGGAGGGGAGGTTAAACATTGTTTTCTTGCTCGATTCTAAAGGTTCATTATTGAAAACAATAAACCAAGAAGGATTAAATTATTCAAGATTTGCCCAACGCTGTCCTCCAAGGACTCCTTGAGAACGTCTCACGCTCTTCTGATGGCGGAGACCCTTAGTAGTAGTTCTTCTGTGCCCCTTTCGCGAATCAGCTTTCATGGCCTGACCGGGGTGTGAGCTCGCTAGTTAGAAGCATCGCGCCGCCCCCGAACCAATCAGCCCAACTAGCGCACTCCACACCTTTCACCTGACGGAGACAACTTCGTTAAGCCGTCGTTCGGGTCACGTACGTAATATAAACAAGGCATCCTGAGTTTTAAACCAAACGGACCTTCTGGATCTAGAGAAAACGCACTGTTCGTTGAGGCTCCCACCAGAGAAACTAACGGGATGCAAGTTCTCCCATTGATAACTCCTGCATCAAAAGAGAATTAGGAAGCCGAATGAGGCTGAAGTGGATCTCCAGATTCTTGTTTACAATATAATGATCAGGGCTCATCGCTAGAAAAGAATGTTGATCTTCATCAATTAAATCGTCATTTGCCGAGATTCCGGTACTCATTCGTTCAAATGAAAACATTTAATTTGTTCCTAGGGAATTTCGAATATGAAACCATTCGATTCCGCGTAAAAATAACGTTAATTCCCCTTCGAATTTCTTCATGTTTTATGCAAGGCGATTCATGGCGATTGTTCTCCAGGTTGACTCCAGGGGAATGGGGGGTGCGCCTTGATTTTTTAAAGATTTTTGATCGAAATAGACTACATTCTGAAAATTTTGGCACTAAACGCGACCTTCTAGCGTGAGTAGATCTGTTTCTACGATTTTTCAAAATTTCGACCGTTTATGACGTCAAGCGCCCCTCTCGCCTGGGCGGGACACCCCAGCCCACTGTGACGTCATAAACGGTCGAAACTTTAAAAATTCATAGGAAAAGATTTACACACGCTAGAAGGTCGTAGTTGGTACAAAAATTCTCAGAATGAGGTCTCCCTTAGATTAAAAATAACAATAAACAGTTTTTCCTACCTAGGCGCACACCCTATTTGCTCAAGACTCTCGGCTTTCCTCCACTCTCTAGACTGTTCTTCCTGTTGTATGAATTTACGGTTTGCTGTGCAGCTTCAAATCGGTAGTGACAGAGTAGTGGACATCTACATTCCAATTTGAAGCTGGTAGAATTCTATTACCGGTCGCTGCTAGGATCAGTGCATTTAGGACGTCGCATTCCAATTAACTTCAATCAACTTCTATGAATATTACGAGTAGTAAGAGTGATAGAAAAAGTGTTTAGGGACGTCGCATGTCACTCGTACAACTCGTAATGGCAAGTGAATTTAACCATAAATTCGCACAGTTTATCAGTTGGATAGAGATCGGCTCTTAGGGCGTCGTCATTTCCAACTGATGAACTATTCTGGACTTGGATGATTTCAAAAAATATAAAAAAGAACAGTTTGGTGAGGTTTCAGTTGGCAAAATTTGATCAAGGGCAAATATTAGGACTCGAACAATTTGGTTTAAATGGATCGCACTAGACGGCAAAGGGAGAGAGAGTTGATAACTTTGGGAGCTAGCAAGAAGTGTCCTCAACGGGGTAGGACACGTCCTTTTATTTGGGGGACATCCTGGTGGGAGAGTGTCCCCACTAGGGTCGTCCGACTGGAAAAGGAGTTCTCCTGGTCCGCCTAGCTTTTCTTGCGTTTGTTATTACGGTAATACATTCTTGATTAATATGGTTCACCTAACGATTTTCATCCATTGTTAACTAGTTAGGTAGTGAAACACTCATAGATTTTTCAATTTCCTTCCGATCTGATCCAGTACCTAAGTGTTTTTTTTGGGAAACAGGGTGTCCTAGAATATTAATGATACATACTCTAGGAACTGATTCTATGGCTAAAATATTCTTCAACTTTTTTAAAACAACCATCCAACCCTCCTTAAAAAAATTCTACTTGTTTTCAATTTCTATTTTGAACAAATGCCCGTAACTCCTTAAATTTAACGTAAATTCAAGTTTGAGGAAAACAATGGAAATTTCATTAAATTTGCTTCCTGCTCATCAAGCAATAGAAATTTAAGCGAGCTGAGTGGTACGACAAAAGTAATAGTAAACAAGCATAAGTAAGTGAATTGTCATGCAAAAGTGAACATTTTGTCATGTTCAACTTTTTTGATGAATAATACCTACTGTATTTTTAAACGAAATTTTCACCCATACCCAAACTTACCTCTCTTTAGAAAAAAAAAACACCTGCCACTCAGAATCTTTCCAAAAGTGTGTTCTAAACTATTTTTATCCGTAAAAATAATAAAATTCTTTATTTTATAATTTTCTGAGAAAAGACGGAAGAATGTGATTTTGTCGAGCGAAATCGAGGGATTGTTTAAATAAATAATACTTTCAGGACATTGATGTGTACATGGTTAGGAGTGCTTCTGGTAATGAGCAGAAGCGAAGTTCAATGCTCTCTCCAATCGCATCCTCAAATTCGAGTTAACGTGTAATCTGCGGGAGTTACGGGCACAAAACAAGAAGATAAATTCTCAAAGATGGTTGCAAACTAGTAGAAGAATCAGTCCCTGAAGTTCGGGTCACATAAGTATTATTTGTACTGCAGAAAAATCACTGTGAATGCCTATAGATCTTTGCGTATTTTTTTGATCACCAAGGAAAATAGTGTTTCAGGAAAGAAGAAGAAAGATAGAACGTAGTTTGCGACTTTTACTGACGTGGGTACAGCGTGGGTACGTGTACACTGGTTCACGTCAGTTCGACACCGGTAAAACGTCGCGCAGTTCAAACTACCTTCAGTTACAGGTAATAAAAAATCACTAAACAATGAACTGAAAGTGACTCAACTTTTTGTTTATCAACATATCTTTATATTCCAATTTCTTGAAATTTTTTATGTTCTCCACTTTTTTACTTCCTCTAAGGTAAGTATTGCTTCCGAGTCTACCAAGGTAGCGAAGCTTTTGTATTCACTTTTCAAGGATGAAAAAAAAAAAGATTTCTCCAAAATCAAAATTTTTACTCGCGTTTTGCGTTTTAGACCTTTCTGAATAATTTTGGTTCCATGTCTGTCTGTGTGTCTGTCTGTGTGTCTGTCATGGATTCCTTGTAACGCGCATAACTATACGAAGTTATTGTCCGATTTCAATGACATTTTCAGGGATTGTGCGGGTTGGTGTTCAGACGGTCTCCTATGAAAATCATCGTCCCCGGACTGATAGAAGCGACTGGGCATGCGCCAACGTGAATTCCTTGTGATGGCCATAACTTCTACATTTTCCATCCGATTTCAATGAAATTTTCAGGGATGTTGCGGATCAGTATTTAGATGATCCCCTATGAAAATCACTACCTTCGGACTGAGATTAGCCACTGCGCATGCGCCAACGTAAATTTCCTTGTAACGACCATAACTTCTACATTTTCCATCTGATTTCAATGAAATTTTCAGGGATGTTACAGATTAGTGTTTAGATGGTTCCACATGAAAATCATCACCCCCGGACTGATAGTAGCCGATGCGCATGCGCGAATGTGAATTCCTTTTAACAGCCATAACTTCCACATTTTCTACCCGATTTCGATGACATTTTCAGGGATTACGCGGATTAGGTTGTAGATCCCCAATGAAAATCAAGGCCTTGAAATTCACAGTAGCCTCTGCGCATGCGCAAACGTAAAATCCTTGTAACAGCCGTGCATTCGTGCCAATCACTGTCCAGATTAGCGTGTAGATGGACCCCTATGCGGGTAGTGAAAGGTACTTAGTGAATGGTGTTTTGAGATTGGCTACTATGTATCGGATCATCTATATAATCGGGTTATGGACACGAGTAAGCTATGTGCCACACCCACTTGGCAGAAGTTTTTTACTTGTATTCGTGGACTACCTGTGTACATATTAGCTAAAAGTGAGACTTTCAAAATCAAGAAAATTCACTCGCATTTCCCTATTAATTTGGAACTTTTAAAGCAATTTTGGTTCAGTATCCGTTTGCGTATCTGGAAAAAACCAGTTGTTATCACAAAATCATACAAAAATTGTAAAATCGGTTAATTCCGGGACTTTCTCTTCATTGACAAAGGTAGCTACAACCTCCAAATCATACTAAATGTAACTAGAGGCATTGCTGTATCTAAACGCTTGCATACGAGTCTGCAACACATTGGGACATTTTATGACATTACTTTTTCCCGCCCCACTTTTCCCGTCCCCCTTCACACGACTACCTACCTATACCTTCGCTGTCTACCTATGATAATATGCTTTCTCGATAATATTGTTTGTTGCACGTCAACATTTAATGTTGTTTACAGTTCTTTTAACTCAGGAGTATATCTCAGTTTCTTGCATAATTACAATGGTTCTGGCTGTATATAATTTATGCATAAATTTATGGCTTTCCAACGAATAGTGAACGATTTTTTTACGAACACGAATGACAAGGATAAAGTTCCGTAGCAACGACTTGGATGTAAGTAGATATCATCAAAAATGTTCGTGAGCGATTCTCGTGACGTTTTTTCGTTTATGTGCTAAAGTAAAGACATAAAATGTCAGTAATGTTTGATTTTAATGGAATTTGCATAAAACGTGTTGGTTGGTGCGTAGGGAACGTCTACGAGTTTGTTTGCTCTAACTGCTCACCTTGGATCTTACTTATATGTAAGGTACATACATTATTCCACAGAATTAACTATTCTGTGTATTCTATATTCTAAAATGTATATACCATGTAGCATGTGCGCAATGCGCTTGCGTAAACGAGAATTCCTCTGAAGTATAGGTACTCAGTCCCAATAGTTTTGTGTGTGCCTCCTCGGGAACAATAATAATTGCGTTCGTGTATCGATACCCAAGTTTCAGGTTCACTAAATCGTAAAAATGAATCTACAGGAGGGCATCGGCGTGTTGAGGCTGCGTGAACCCACATGACAGAAGGTTCATGCCCAGGAGTGGCTCTTTTCTGGAGGTCCATGCAGGCATCGGACCACTAGGGGGCCTCATATTTCCAATGCATAACATTACACCCCGCTAAGCTCAAACGATCGGATCGTCAACAACTGTTTCTTTAACATTCCACGAGAGGTTCCGCGTAGATGGTTCTTGATTTTATAGCTTCATCAGTATAAATATAAAGCGGGCCTTTCCTCAGTTTGTGACAGCAAATAACCCAGTACAGTACTGATCTGAACTGATGAACTGGGGTCTACGTCGGTTCAATTCAATTTACTGTTATCAGGGGTTTTCATGATGAATATCTTGACAATTTCATCCTGAACATAATTTTTGTGAAATTATAAGATTGATCTATCAGCGAACCATCACAGTGGACCAGATAAAACGGAACTGACATAACGAATGCAAATAACGACCCTTCCTCACCTTTTAAAATATTCTTTTCTTTTTCCATGTTTTCAGGGACTAGAAAAATAGAAAAGTTATATAAAAATGCCGCAAATTATCACTTAACGGTTCATTATTTTGTAAAGATCACCCTCTGCAAATCTAACTTTTCTATTGGACAATAGAAAAGAACAACCCCTCCCCCTCATCACGACTCCTTTTGTTTGGTTGTTACAATATTGTGTTATATGACTACCTAGTCTATTAGCCCATTACGTTTTCTGACAAAGAATAATGAAAAATCAGTAGTACCAACAAATAATATTCCAGTGGATCACAGATTATTTGGTTCATTTGACTGGGTTACTAATAAATCCTAGGGTAAAATGGATTGATTATAGATTTAGATAGATAGATAGATTAAAATATCAAATATAGATGAATTGGTAGCCTACCATATCTACATGATATTCATTCTTGATCATGAAGTTTTGGCTGCTATTCAATTTCGGGTCATTCACGAATGCTGTTATGGTGCTACTCATCAGATAACTTACGTGTTGTGTTACAGCGGAACCTCACGGAACCTTTGTTTTCAAATTAGTAGCATCCACATGGTTTAATTCTGTAATTATTGACTTGATGTTTTCGAGTTTTAATAGCTTCTAATTCCTTAAAAAAATAACCCTTTTGTGTGCCCCTTTAATTCTAAAAAAGCAATCACGGCTCCCTTTTAACCGAACAGAAAAAACCTCAACGCAGCATTATTGTTACCTATATACTTTTTTGAACCATTATTCTTTCAATAGGGAACCTTAAGAAATCGTAAGCCGACGTAAGGGTGATTTTCTGTGCCACTTAGGTAGGACGAGCTAGAGCCCCACCCACGCACCCAAAAGCTAATTTGTCCCTAAGTGGAGAAGAGTTGAGCCCAATCAGCGGGGGAGCGTGGTAGCTTTTTCCTTCCCTTCCAGAATAGGCTGTAGATTGTAAAAAACAACGAAAAAAATAAAATGATGTGAGGATCGTGTCTTCTCTCGGGTTATCTGTGAATCTCACCATCAGCCTCTCGAGTAGGAAAACAAAATGATTTCATTGGTGCTGTATAGAGCTATCGAACACATTACGTTCTGGTATTTTGCTTCCACTGGGTCTGAAGAGTTGAGATCATGTAATTAACGGGCTCAAAGAATTCACGAAAATCTATTCTTAAAACGGGGTACAGCTAATATTGCTTGTAGATGCTGCTCAAAATTGTGATTGTTTACAGAGTAAGGGCGGTACATAGAATGTCATGTTTATCGAATTGGACCAAAACCGGATCCATCACACCTTGTACGTGATTTTTTGGTGATTTCTTCAAGTTTTTAGGATGTCCATAAGTAAGACTGGGGTGACCTTGTGAAGGAGGACAACTTTCAACGGAGAAAAAAATCAAGTACAAATCCATTTTGAATTTGGCCTTTGAAGACGATGGGGAGGGGATTAATACCGAAAAAAATGCCCTAGCTCGAACACCTTCGAAATAAACGAATTGTTCTTTCACCAATTTAAAATACTACTGTATAGACTTCAGGGTCGGGCAAAATAAATCAGACACCCCCACGGATGTAGGCCAAATCTGTTATCAAATCTAAGTCTAACAAAATGCAATATTTTTCGTATTCTACGAACAGAAACAATTTTTAAATAATATACTCCTGCTCAAAATTAGTGCACCACCATCTATTTCTTCGTTTGCCCCCTTATTTTTTCCTTTATCAAGTTTTTATCTATTTGCACACATTGTTTGCAAACTCAGAAAAAAATGTAACCAAAAAAGGCACAAATTCGAGAAAAAAATATGTTTTTAATGAATTATAGAAAAATGTACTTCTTGTGGTAAAATTATAAAAATTGAAAAAAAAGGTTTGAATTATGCCAGTTTAGCTTTTCAATACTTGGTATTACCTCCTCTAGCTAGGATGAGGGCTTGCAGCTATCGACCGATGCCTCTAATCAAGTTTTGGATACCTTCCTGGGGATATTGCCCCATTCCTCTTTCGCTGCTGTTTCCAGCTGCTGAAGACTGTCTGATGGTGGATCTCTGGCTCGAATTCTTCTTTTCAGCATGTCCCAAACATGCACTATCGGATTCATGTTTAGGCTCCTTGGTGGCCAGTCCAGGATACAAAATTTATAAGGGAAGAAGGAAAGAGATAAACGAAAAAATGGATGGTGGTGCGCTAATTTTGAGCAGGAGTGTATAATATACACTCCTAGTAGATAATATTATTAATATATTATTATATCATTAATATTATTATCTACCATAAAAAAACCTACCAGCAATAAAACCATTATTTGAGAGTCAGAGCGAGTGCGATAGTTAATGGGGATCAATATGCAACTGCAAGGAACGCCCCCAGAATTGTATGCAATACATAGTTTTAAGGTTACTTTAACAAAAAAATATGCCTGGAAACTTTGAAATATACTTTCAAAAACAATAAAAGAGCTAATTTTGAAAAATCATATGCAGTTATGGATAAGGTTTCGTAGAGTCATTTACGCTAAATTTGAAACACTCTACAACTTTTATACCTGAACATACGAGT
This sequence comes from Apolygus lucorum, assembly GCA_009739505.2. Taxonomy (NCBI): domain Eukaryota; kingdom Metazoa; phylum Arthropoda; class Insecta; order Hemiptera; family Miridae; genus Apolygus; species Apolygus lucorum. Next base: position 42,638,259 of record CM019183.2, on the reverse strand, counting down.
AAATTAAGAACGATTTCAATAGCCGAATACGCGTACCTTAGTAAAGGTACTTAGTAAAGGAAGGAAATCTAAAAATCTTCAATGTGAGTCAAAATCTAACAACTTACATACTAAGTGGAATTCTTTCAACTCACTTACTGAACTAAAGATTCTTCAGCCACTATTGTAGCTATATGATATTGGTTAGGTAAATACTGATCTTGAAAATAATAGATTTTGCCAAAATACTAGAGCATTAGGACTGGTAGGTAACTACTGATGTTAAAAATATATTTTTTCGCGTACATTATTTTTGTCATATGTAGTTTAAGAACATCTAGATAAACGATTGTAAGGGGATACTGTAATGTGACGTTGTCCTAAACCAAATCTTTTTCATGTTTCCGGAGGCTTTGCAGTTTACTGCTGCGCCGACCCACCCACGTCCATCGTCCGACCCCTTAGATCGTCTAGGCGGAGCGCTGATTTCGTTGAAAAAAATGCACGTTTTTCCGCGTTCAAACACAAATTTCTCCCCTAAATTTGGTTGTAAAATATTTTTTGATTATACTATTGGAAAGCTGAGATTTTTACGCAGTTTTTACTGTTCTTGCATCTTGAAAAAATACTGGTCCTCGTAGTTCAATTGCGATTGAAAAAATTCGAGGTTTCCCTAATTACGTAAAATTTTCTTTTCAGAGGGCTTTTTCATGTCTTAAACCTTGACTCAAGAAAAAAAGGTAAAGGACCAATCCGATAGGAAATTAATGTTCTTTCCAACGGTATCCTCAAATTGTAATTATTATAGCTAATTGAAGGAGCTATGACCGATTTAATCACGTAAAGTCAAAATCACGAAATAAAAGTTTAAAATTAAAATAACTCAAAAACAAAGCCTTTAAATAAAATTGCTAGGAGACATTTTTTGTAGCAAATTAGTTGTAGAATCTATTCGTGCAGTATGGCAGACCAGTTAGGCTAATATCTGATAATATCTGATAAAGAGAAGGAAAGAGAGACATTGATTGCCAAGTATTGATTGCCAGGGCATATATTATATGCCCTGGCAATCAATACTTTTCATTCAGCTCTTACGATGTACCTATAGCGCAAAATGACGGTAATTTTTACTGGGGATGAATGAGAAAAAAGCCTTGCGGGCTGGCAACTGGGTGTTCGCAGTGAATGACTTCCACATCTCTAGATCGTTTCTGAGGTGAAAAAAAGGTAGGCTGTTGGAGACTCGTAAGAGGTGCTTCGCAGGTATAAGTAATGAATAGCGTGGGAGGGGTTGTACCGATAGAGAGATAATCACAGGTTACCTACACAGTCATAACCTGACCCCCGACTTTCAAAATAAAAAAGGAGGTTCCGAGAGTATGATGCACCCTGCTCCTCCCCTGATCACAACTTGGATTCCATCATGTACGACGGCCAATGACTGTCTCACGATCCCAAGATCAATATTGGTTCACCCTTTTCTAGGACCCTTCCTGAGTGGTTACAAAAAGTTATTAAGTATTGAAGGGTACCTTCCATTGTATTAATTTGGACGTCATACCACTTTGTACACGCCGTAATAAATAAATACCCATGGTGATATTTGATGATTTTGTTGTTGTTTCATAAATATAAGAGCGTCAGTCGATTTTATTTCCTTTTCAACTTGTAATTTGGTGGGCTATAGGAAGTAAGCATAGTTTAGTGATTTGCATGTCGGAACTAATGTCATTACGTAATATTCTTCACAATTCATAAGAAAAAATTATAAGAGTACTCACTCTTGCAGAGGAAATAAGCATGTATTATATATATTTTACTTTTTAACTATATATATATTTTACTTTTTTAACTAGGTATGAGGTGCTTTGGAGTAGGTAAGCGTAGGCAAGAATGATACGCTTTTATATATGTGATGAAGTAGTCTGTTACGTCAATCATCTAGTCACTTAGTTTATCTGAGGTTTATTGACATTTTCATGTCTTTGCTTTGGCACATGAACTGAAAAATCGTTACGAAAACTTTGTGTAGTGGTTGACATGAAAATGTCCCAATGTGTTGCAGACTCGTATGCAAGCATTTAAAATTGAGTTTATGATTTCGAATCGAGTGTGATTTTGATACTATCTTGTCACTACGAAAAAAAGTCAGAATCTAGTCATTATTTGTTTTTACTCTATATAATTGGTTATTTTATAATGTTGACTATTGCCTATTTCCTCTGTGATATTGAAGGACTCACTTCTGCACCTTGTTATTATGTAAATGTTGACTGTTAATACGATATTTTATGTGACGTTGGGTGAATTAACTTATTGTGATATTGGCTTGGGCGGCCTCGACCTCGTCCAGGGGTGGTCTCCTTGGTGGATGGTCCCGGGTCTGGGGCTGGCCGGGTGCCTCGGTTGAGGTGCTGGTTTGTGCCGGCATACGGGACACCACCATGGTGGGGGGGTCCGGGCGGGGAACCCCGAACCCGCGCCGCTTGTATGCGAAACGAGCTACCTCCTACCTTAGTTAGACGCATTCTTGCCTTGTAAAAGAATTGCTTTGTAAAACTTGTATTGTAAAAGTTCTACAATCAGTAGTGAAGAAGAAAACAGGATGCTCAGAATAAAACAACAGTTGTTAAAATTATTGGTAGTATAAACTCTCAGTATCGTTTAATTTTTACATTTTTACATTTTGACGCTAAGCATACTTACATCACAGCCATTATTCAATCATTCGAAAACCTGACTGTTACAAACTATTTTTGATTCGAAAAACCGAATGTTACAATCATACACATTAATAGGTATTCTTCTCATGCAGCAGTTAACATCGTGTCTTACATTCTAACTTATCTTAATAGGAGTTCCAATGTAAACCTAAAAATGATAAATTTTGTATTCTAGATTTGAGCTTGTTAACAAAAAAAAAAAAAAACAAAAAAAATCCTTGAAAATGGCATTAATTTGTCCACTCAAAAATACAAGGAATGTGACGAAGTAGCTAAATCTGAATACAGCCAATTGAAAAATGCTGTCTAGATAAGAAACAACAACAAAGAAAACATACGAACGCTCGTTACACAAGTTATCAAGAGATTTCGATTATATAATAAAAATAATAATAGAGATGGATATTTCTCCTTAAATTCTATGTTACAGAAGATATATATAAATATATAATGTTAGATCGACCAGCGAACCTCGATAAAAAAAAAATAAAGTCTCTCTCCTATTATTTCTCTCCTATTATATACGATATGGTTGAAGGTTGACTCTTTTACAAGGTAGCAGACCATAAAAAAATATTTGACTCATTATAAATAATTTTCTGTAAGTATTAGAGTTAAACTAAATAGTCGTTTATAGGTCAATTTATTTAGGTAGGTTAGTATTTAGGTTGGTGTCATCTGCACCTTTTTATTTCTCATCCTCTTGACTGGTCGTTCTTCTTGAGCGTGAAGTGGGACACCAATTTCTCTAGCATGGGAAAATACATTATGATCCGAATATTATAGGAAGCTGTAGTTAAGAGTTTTGTGACTTGGATATTGTGTAAGGATGTAGTGTACAAATTTATTTTCACGAGCGTGTTGCGCACTTCTCACGTCAAAAAACGACAACACGATTATGAAGCTGTTCACAATTATGTTGCTTGTTTTTACTGTTTAATTCGTACCGTGGCTCCTAGAATCGTTTCACGATGACATCATAAGCATAATGACGTAAGCATTCTTGTAGTGCCCTGTCCCATGCTTCCCTCCAAATTTGAACAAATTCGAGCGATCAGTGACAAATTGTTTTATGTAAAATCACGTTTGATGCGTGCACACATCGTTGTTAGGCCGAAGTTGAAAAAATCCATAGGACATATCGAGGCTAACTCGCATAAACCCAAAAAATGTCGTCACATTCGTTTAATGATTTCAAGTAAATATTATGATCACGACAAGAACTACTCAAAAAGTTATGTAAAGGGAAATGGGAGAGGAAATTTTAATTTTGGATGCCCCAATTTTCTTGACCTGCCATCGACAATGAGAAAGCAATAATTAGTTACATTATTACCTATAAGTAATTTCCTTATTGGTGTCGATCGAATTTCTTAGAAATTTCAACAAAACGTGTTCTCACAGGTACACACTGTTAAGTGTTCTTCACATCAACCCAGACTGCAACTTGACTGTTTTAGTTTCTTGAATGTATCTGGACCATCTTGACTTGGTCAGTAGAAGATACCCATGATCGCTCGGCCCACAAGCTGATCATCTGACAGCCTGGTCCTAGATCGCACGTGAATTCCCACGGGTCCGGATTTCATTGTAAGAATTCGAGGATTCAAATGCCCAGACAGCGGAGTTTTGTGTTGTCCATGAGGTCGATGAAATTGAGCGGCGGGATCTCAGCAGTTTCCTCGTCTTCAGGCACTGAGACTGGCAAAGCTTTGGTGATTGGTGGACCCATGAGGAGGTCGAGATTCAACGATTTGTCGGCGACACGTTTGCGGACAAAAGCTTCTAACGTGAAGAGGTGCTCGTCTATGACGTCAGGAGCATGATCTCTCACGTAATCCGCTAATCTGTAAATAAATAAAGAATTATGTCAGTATTTTATTCGAAGACATTAAACACTCGATATTATCAGTTGTTACTGTGATCCGACCATAGATCAATAGTCAGTAAAAATGTGGAAGAAAACCCGTAAATGGAAAAAGAAAATGTCTCACAAGTTAGAGATCGGTGTAGCGTTCTTACACATAATGACATGAAAATAAATATAGAATTCGTTGGCGTGTAAGGAATCAAAGGTGATAAATCCACCGACATGAATCATGAGCTTTGGTTTATTTTTTTCAATAGAGAACCTTTGGAATCGACCAAGATGTTTTTTTTAAATCCCAACTCAAAATTTGTTGGTGTATGTTTCAAGGAAGGTTCGTAGAATCCAAAAAACGATTGAAAATGTTGCCGTCCGTCCGCCGTACGCGGAATACACTTCCTTTAGTTCCCCCGATTTTAATGAAATTTGGTGTATAGGCTCCCTTTGGGGTCCAGTTGTGCACCAAAGGTTTTGGTTGATGTCAGACACTTCTAGGGGTCGAATAATAAGGGTTAAAAATTTTGAAAACGCCCTAGCTCGAAAATTGTGATTTAAAGTTTTTTTTTCATCAATTTAAAATAACATTGAATTTTTAGAATCTAATGATATCACCCGGAGCTCTGTAGGACCAATCGTTTGCTCCCCATGAGAACTTAAGTGTTGGACTTACGATCAATCAGAAACACGAGTGAGAAGCGGAAGAGAGGTCTAATGTCCGTTAAAATTTTAGCTGATCAAATGCGATGGTTGATATTTTCTTCGCCTTTAAATCAGTTTTGCGTCCGTGGCAACCAGTAATCAAATTTCCTAACGAAGGCACCCTAACTCCCTATTTGTTCGAATTGAGGTGAATAATTTTTATTTCTTCAAAGAGTAGGTAGTGGGAATGGAAAATCTGTGCAGGCGAGTGATCTATTATAGATCTAATACAGAAAAAAAATAAACCTTTGTGTAATAATTTGCAGATTTTTCTGACAGTGATCGTGTAATTGGTCTATCAAATGATCGAACAGTAACACAATTGAGATGTTGTATTCTAAGATGTTGATAGATTTTAGGTTTCTTGTACAATTTGACAGTAAAACCACCCTCCAAATTTGTCCAAAACGGGATATTAGATTGTCAAAAATTAATGTTTAAAGAAAATCTTGTATGTGCGTGGTGTTGAAGTTTAAAGGCATAAGATAGGCCCCATTTTGACCTTCTTCATGAATACAAAGCTTCCCTAGTAGGAAGCTAAAGAAAAATCGTAGAGAACGTATCCTCAAGAACTGGACACCAGTTATGTGTGTGATAGTTCGTTTTCGACATGTACTTGTACTTCAGTCTACTGATCGGATCGTGATGGAATAATAAGCAGTCATCGTGATCTCCACCACCAACTCTATCTTCCCACTTCAAGCGTAAACAATTTTTTTGTTCAATCTGATACCCCAAAATATGTGGGCTATTAGGTCCTAGAAGTTTCTTATACACGTTTGACCATGAGCAGTGACACTACTATAGGTTTGATGGCAATCAAACTCATGAGGGACCGTTTCGGGCTACTCTATACAAACCTTTAAAAAAGTCATCCAAATCAGATCTTGATTTTGCACATTCAGAATCGTTACAAAATTGTTCAGAAAGCTTTAATACTCAGGTAGGTAGCAAAAAATTGTAAGCTCACTCCATAGCGAATTATAATGTAGGTACGGGTTGCAATAACTAACTAGTTCGTGGGAGGTACAAGATTTGTTTTGGTAAAGTACCACGCAACTAATAATACCGAAATTCAACTTTAGAGCGTAGGTAGGTTCCCTACCTAACATTTAAGTTCGAGTTCAAAATAAATGTCTATTTCAAGACAAATATATTTCATTCTGTTCCGCTTCCTACATGGATTCCTCATTTGTTACAGAAAGTCCGAAAAAAGACGGAGGCAAACGTCCAAGTTCTATAAACGTGCTTAGTGAGAGTAGCTCGCACTTCTTTGTGTCTTATACGCAAAACGATCTTCGCTGAAATTCGAATTGGAACGAGTTTTTACTGTGAAGATATACCTGCTATTAGCACTTGGTACAATCATGTATCCAAGTTTCCAACTATATTTAACTCACTGAGAAATCCCCTTCATATTGAAATTATTGAGGGGATTCATACAGATAGGGTTCCTATAAATATGGGGATATTATGCTTATATAGTTCCAGTTTTGAAATTTACCTATTCATGTTGAGAGAATGACCGAATAAAGGTATGTATAATGGGGAGACCTACTTTCCTACCAACTATGCACGGTTAGTTGATACGAGTGTATTTTTTGTGTTTATTGTCAGTTTATTGCCAGCCTAAAATTGGCAAGATGAAACCAAACCAATCCAGACCAATCCACATAAATTTTATCTTGAATTAGTGAACCTGGAACCTCTCGAAAAGGTGCGGCTTGGTTGAATGACAAGATACGAGATACATGTAAGCGATGTAACAGTGCGATGTTGAAGAAAAAATGCCCTATTCCTTATCTTATTAACATAAAAAATCTTTGTGTACAGTCTTATTATCACCCCAATCTGATAACACATGAAAATTTTCTAAATTGGGAAACCTTGTAACGCTCATTGGATATGTTTGCTTACAACAGATCCATCATCGTCCAAATGAAGGTCTTTTTTCCTATACCACATATGGCATTGATGTATCTGAATTAGCCGTAATTAATCAATTACTAGAAGTTTTGTCGAGCTTCACTAAAACGTTTTATTATTGAACAGGACCACAGAACACGAAGCTTAATTTTCACGATAGCGTTTCTGATGTTATGTGATGAAAAGGTACCGAATGAGAATTTCAAACGAAAATTCGACCCGAAATGGTTGTTTACAACTTCGCAATGGATTGATCAAAGATACGAAACCAAAATTGTTCTAAAAGCTCCAAAACTGGTTTTTTCTAGATCACGTGCAATTTTTTCACATTTGAAAATAAATGAGTCCGTTGAGGTTGAATCGCTCCTGAATAGTTTGGCTTGAGTAATTGAAACATATGTTCGGTCAGTTTTATTTTCATTTTATTATTGCCAGAATGTTTATTTATAGGATGAAATTATTTTGTTGCAACTCGTTCCACTTATAACTTCACAAGAAGTGGTATTACATCAGAGATGCCATACGGCACCATTGGTAAGATGTGGCACGTCCAACAGTATTTTTCATACTTCTTGCTCTTAGTTGCTTTCTCGTGTTGAATTACCTATTTTGCTTCCGAGTCTACCAAGGTAGCGGAAGCTTTGTTTTCACTTTTCAAGGACGAAAAAAAAAGTTCTTCAAAATCAAAAATTTCACTCGCGTTTTGCGTTTTAGACCTTTCTGAACAATTTTGGTTCCGTGTCTGTGTGTCTGTCTGTCTGTGTGTCTGTCTGTCTGTCATGAATTCCTTGTAACGCGCATAACTATACGAAGTTATTGTCCGATTTCTATGAAATTTTCAGGGATTGTGCGGGTTGGTGTGTAGACAGTCCCCTATGAAAATCATTATCCCCGGAGTGATAGAAGCGACTGCGCATGCGCAAACGTGAATTCCTTGTAACGGCCATAACTTCTACATTTTCCATCCGATTTCAATGAAATTTTCAGGGATGTTACAGATTGGTATTTAGATGGTTCCCTATGAAAATCATCACCTTCCGACTGATAGTAGCCACTGCGCATGCGCCAACGTTAACCCATGTTAATTTCCTTGTAACGGCCATAACTTCCACATTTCCTACCTGATTTCGATGAAATTTTCAGGGATTACGCGGATTAGGTTGTAGATGGTCCCCTATGAAAATCATCACCGCCGGACTGATAGTAGCCGCTGCGCATGCGCAAACGTGAATTCCTTGTAACAGTTATAACTTCTACATTTTCCGTCCGATTTCAATGAAATTTTCAGGGATGTTACAGATTATTATTTAGATGGTCCTCCATGAAAATCACCACCTTCGAAATGACAGTAGCCACTGCGCATGCGCATACTTGGCAGACGTTTTTTCTTTTCATTGCAGGCCTGGGTATTCTCTTCAAGAAGCTTGGTGATAATTCTAATGAAAATTAACCCATTAACCCAACGAAAATCAACCCATGTTGAACCACCCAAGCCAAATGTACTGACTGATGAAGAGTCAGGCAACGAAAATGACGAAAAGGTCAACATTTTATGTATATACCACCATTTTGTACAACACTTTACATAGAAGGCAACTAAACTAACACTAGGTGCAGTTGCTGGTCACAGCAAAATTATTCAGATTTCTGTCAATCGCTATTACTCGGATCAGGAATCTGATATGAATTGCGAAATGGTTAGCAATGCTATGCGACGAAATCGATTTTTTTTCGATTATGCAATGTCAGGACCATATGTGAGGTACCTATAAATTACATCCTCCAGAGTGTTGGACGACATCCAGCTTTATCGGAGGGACCATTATGACGTGAACATCCATGAAAAGAAGAAGAAGTGCTGGCTTCAACTGTAAGTTTCAGACTAGAACGATGTGTCACAAGTCTTAGGTGGGCTTATTATGTGTGGTCTGTTTTATGTTATTTTATCGAAATTTTAATTGTTCCAAATAATATTCTTTCCTAGGATTCTCAAATATTTCGTTTGTAAAACGAAAGTAAAACAAGTGGGTGTGGCACATAGCTTCCTCGTATCCATAACCCGATTGTATAGATGATCCGATGCATAGTAGATAATCTCAAAACATCAAAACAAGTTAATCTGTAACATCCCTGAAAATTTAATTGAAATCGGATGGAAAATGTAGAAGTTATGGCCGTTACAAGGAACTGACGTTTGCGCATGCGCAAGGGCTACTATCAGTCCGAAGGTGGTGATTTTCATAGGAGACCATCTAAATACTAATCTGTAACATTCCTGAAAATTTCATTGAAATCGGATGGAAAATGTAGAAGTTATGGCCGTTACAAGGAATTCACGTTTGCGCATGCGCAGCGGCTACTAGTAGTCCGAAGGTGGTAATCTTCATTGGGGACCATCTACAACTTAATCCGCATAATCCCTGAAAATTTCATCGAAATCGGGTAGAAAAAGTGGAAGTTATGGCCGTTACAAGGAAATTCACGTTTGCGCATGCGCAGTGGCTACTATCAGTCCGAAGGTGATGATTTTCATAGGGGACCATTTAAATACTAATCTGTAACATCCCTGAAAATGTCATTGAAATCGGTCGGAAAATGTAGAAGTTATGGCCGTTACAAGGAATTCATGTTTGCGCATGCGCAGTCGCTCCTATCAGTCCGGGGATGATGATTTTCATAGGGAACCGTCTACACACCAACCCGCACAATCCCTGAAAATTTAATTGAAATCGGAAAATAACTTCGTATAGTTATGCGCGTTACAAGGAATTCATGACAGACAGACAGACACACAGACACTGAACCAAAATTGTTCAGAAAGGTCTAAAACGCAAAACGCGAGTGGAAATTTTGATTTTGGAGAACTTTTTTTTTCGTCCTTGAAAAGAGAAAACAAAGCTTCCGCTACCTTGGTAGGCTCGGAAGCAAAATCCTCGTTAGTAAAAAATACGGTGTTGAATGAATTATAAATACACAATGAATAAATACATAATAAATTATGTTACTACGTTCATGTGAATATTGCTATTCCTTCTATTTACTACCAGGTACCAGTTTATCTTTGATGAAAAATGTCCTTAGTCTTTGTATGCACTCTCTCGGACGAGTCACTTCTTCGTATGGCACCCACCAATTTCAGCATAATTGGCTGTTGGCAGAATTTTTCTAATATTTTCCCCGTGTTCCCCAGGTCAAAATTAGTGAACCTAGAAAGTCTTGAGAGAAAATTCGATCAATAAAAGAAATGGTATTAAATGGGTTGCACGGAATTTCGACAGTAAGGAAGCAAAATAGTACAATAAGAGTTTATGTTTACAAAAACTGAGGTTTCACGCTAATTTTCAGCTGGGCGCTTTGTTTCCGTTGTTCCACCACCAACGTCCTCGGCAACCGAAACGAACTGGTTACCTCCCATTCCCCACCTGACAACCAAACGGATGGGCAGTTGGAGCCTGAACTATGCATATCAGCAAGTGACTCAAGTTAGCTTTCTTGGGTTAAAAACTGCGTGTTTTTGACAGACCTAAAAATACCCAAATACGAGAAACATGCACAAGAGTTTCGTGTTTCATGGGGAAGATTTTTTTATGCTCACCTAAGGACGTATTCAACGTTGTGTCCGCAGGAACCGGAACAGGAAACCACTTGTTCTGCGATCTCATCTTCAGAAGCCTCTCCCAACCAATGGACGCTTTCGTCGGTGGCGATGTAGAGGAGAACGGGAAACGGGTTCCCGCCGGCAGTCGGGTAGAACTTGGAGAATTTGGTGACGTACCCGCCTAACGTCACTTCCCTGTTGTTGAGGTAGGCGATCGCATCTTCCCCGCACAGCTCGTACGCTACGCCCCACACCTTCTCCTGCAAAAAATATGAAAAAATTTAATTAAATTAATTTAAATTACTTATCTATTTATTCTCCTTCATCGTCAAATTAATTTACTTTCTAAATGGTGTCACTAGTTTTTACTTTCTAAAATTTAATTAGGAGCTTCAAAGCAAAATTTTATAAAATCAGCATAAACAGAGAAGAGTTCTCAATCGTGTAATTGTTCCTAAAAGTGAAAAACCAACAACTTGATTGTGAAGTTCATTTTTCACATTTTCTTTACCAAATTTGTATCCGATTTTATTAACTTTTAGTATTTTCCACGAGAGCCTTGGCAAATGTTAAGCAAAACTATAAGCAGCATTGTAGGAATCCTCATAGGCATATTTTAGAAATTCAAACAATCATCGTAATGAAATTCGTAATGAAAAATTCGTAATTCAGGAAATAATTTCTGCGCATGCTCACATTATACCTACAGACACTATTCGGGACACTCTCCTGCAAGCCCATGGAAATTCTGGATCTTCGTGGATTTTGGAAACTAGATTTCATAATATGAAATCCATATTGTGGTTTTGGCTGCGGAAATAAATGTTGGTGACTTAAATACGGTGTTGTAGATTATCCCGTGTTGGAAAATAAGTATTGGATGGTCCCGTATGAATTTCATCGTTTCCGGTGGAAATCTTTTATGGATGCTTTAATTATAAATTAGTCAATTTTCACTCCAATTCATAGTCCGATTTTGGTACTAATTACAATACAATATGATGCAGCTACTGCGCAAACGTAAATACCTACGAATAACATTTCACTGAGTATCTAAATGTTTAATTTCAAGGAACTGACATTCTGATAATCTCTTATCGCTGGAATAAGAAAAGTGGCATAATTAGGTCACCATATTACTTCCGAGTCTACCAAGGTAGCAGAAGCTTTGTTTTCACTTTTCAAGGTTGAAAAAAAAGTTCTCCAAAATCAAAATTTCCACTCGCGTTTTACGTTTTAGACCTTCATGAACAATTTTGGTTCCGGGTCTGTCTGTCTATGTGTCCGTGTGTCTTTGTGTCTATCAAGAAATTCCTTGCCACAGGCATAACTTCTACATTTCTCATCCGATTTCGATGACATTTTCATGGCACTGTGCGGGCTGGCGTGTAGATGGAACAATATGAAAATCATTACCTCGGACTGATAGTAGCCGCTGCGCATGCGCAAACGTAAAATCCTTGCCACAGCCATAACTTCTACATTTCTCATATGATTCCGTTGAAATTGTCAGGAATTATGCCAGTTGTGGTGGAGATGGTTCCCTATGAAAATCATGGCCACCAAATTGAATGTATTTTGTGCGCATGCGCAAACGTAAAATTCTTGCCACAGCCATAACTTCTACGTTTCTCATCAGATTCCGATGAAATTTTCAGGAATTATGCCAGTTGAGGTGGAGATGGTCCCCTATGAAAATCATGGACACCAAATTGAAAGTATTTTGTGCGCATGCGCAAACGTGAAGTCCTTGCCACAGGCATAGCTTCTACATTTTCCAACAATATTCCAAGACTGTGTGGGGTGACCTGTAGTGCATGAGAGAGTGTTCCTACTTAGAGATTGATGTTATGAGATTATCTATTATTCATCGGATCATCTATACAATCGGGTAATGGATACGAGGAAGCTATGTGCCACACTCACTTGGCAGACTTTTTTGGATTAATCATTATTTTCCCCTGTACAGGGTGTATCAGATATTGCGGTCAGTCTTCAGACGGTGATTCTACAACTAATTTGCTAGAAGCAAATCCCTTATATAATATATTATATTTGTTCTCAGTTTAAAATACAACTTTTTCTGCTTTTGAGATTTGCTCTGTTATTTCGACCTTTTATCACTAAAACGAATGTAGCTATCGTAATTAATTCAGGCAGTTTAAATCTGAGGATTATTTTGGAAAAAGAGTTGAATTTCTGATGTGATAAATTTTGTGAAAAAACTGCCAGGTTATAAAGTTTTACGAGTATGAGAAATTTTAATGTATAGTACGGCTGTAAGTGTCCTATTTCTGGACTGTTTTTCTTGTACCTCGGCTCTATAAACTAGATCTGAGACAAAAATCTCAGATTTCCAAGGAATAATCAATAAATTTTTTACTGTGCAATCAGGGGGAGAAACTGACGTGTGAATACAGAAAAACGTTAATTCCAGAAAAAATAGTTGGTTTTGGGAGGGTTTTTCCCTGGAAATGAACTCGCCTAGTGAAATGAGTTTGACAGTGTATTCAGTGTACTTTTTTAAGCTGAATCGAATGGTGGCACTTTCAGTCCTTCCCGAATGGGAACTGAAGGAGTGAGGTGAAAATGGCGTTTGTTGCAGTTTTTTCATATAAATTTTGTGCTTCGTACGATTGGTAATTTTGGACGCAAAAACTTTTGGAACGAGCATCACCCCGTCAACGATTTTCCTTGTACAACTGAATGAACTCTAGCCCATGAAAATCCTCAATGGACAATTGTCTCCTACCATCAGTACGATTTCAGAGCAAATATCGGCTGGAATGAACAGACACCAGTTTTTCGGCCCTGTTTTTTTTGGCTGGCCTGTTAGACGGTGATGCATTCTATAAGGCATGTATCCAAGTAACTACTTGTTCCTTCGCTACTTGTAAAATTAGTTGTAGAATCACCCTCTGAAGTACTGTCCACACTATTTGATACACCCAGTATATTGGTATATTCGTGAGACAGTCTGATGTAACTAAATGCGATGATTCAATAGAACGATTCAGTCTGCGGTTAGCTTCTTAAAGTGAACCTTACTGGGTCCATAGCTTGCACAAATCGTTTATAAACGTTAACCAGTCTAGTCATAGAGACACAAATCATTTGAGTTCACCACATTCAGATAAAACGAAATCCGTGTTATTTGGTTTGCTTTTCGATTAATACGAGGCTATCGGCTACAGCCGTCACCTTGGTGGTAGCAATTTGTATCATAATCTGATTCGTTGACCCTCCAGGTCTTTTCGCAGAATTAACTGGATATAATATCTTTTCACCCATAAAAAAATAAAGTGTAACCTCCAGTAATGATATTTTTTCAAAAAGAGAGAAGATAATATATTGGAAATTGATAGGTTGGTGCCTAGAAACCATCGGGTCAGAAAAGTAATCGTCACTATCAGCAGAAATTACAAATATTTAAGACGTAATTCCACTACTGTCATCACATTATTTGTTTTCCACACTAACGAAATGAACAGATTTCTATATGAAATAGAAGCCCATAAAAAATAGAATTGTAGCCTCCAACATTTATATATTTTTTTTAAACAAAATAGAGACGATAATATTGAAAGTTGATACGTTGGTGTCTACTTAGAGTAAAAATGATCAATATAACCCGGAATATTATAAACTAATGACATCAAATAAATAAATGGACAGATTCTATTGTACTATTCTTTTATGGTTTATTATCTTGAATAATAAACACCTCAAAATTTGATGGTTTACGTTTCAAGGTACTTAGAATTCGAAAACTGTTGAATAAAAAATATTCCGTCCGTAAGCGGTATGCTGCACGTTGCCTAGTTGAGGGAGGTTTTTGTGCAATGGGGTATTTCAGTCAATTTTTTTCATTTTTTTTCAGAAGAGTATGACTCAGGAATGACGGTAATCGGGTCTGTTCGTCAAGAAAATGTTTTTAAAAAATCAGAGAAGCTAAGGAAAGTTGAAGATTTGAATGGTGTGACGTAGCTAGCCAATCGTGACGTAGCTAGCCAACTGTCTTTGAAATACGTATCCATGCACAGAAACCCTTGGAGGACCTCTTGGATACTACAAAATACTACTCACACTTGCGCGCGGCGTAGTCCTTGCCTAGTGTGTGTGCATTTATAGCGGCCCGCTTTTGGTTTATTATTTTCAATAATAAGCCTTTGGAATCGAGCAAGAAAAAAAAAATTTAACCCCCCCTCAAAATTTGATGTTTTACGTTTCAAGATACGTAGAATCCGAAAATCGAATAAAAAAATTTCCGTCCGTCCGCCGTACGCCGTACGCGGCACTTTTCTTAGCAACACTGGACCGATTTGGTTCAAATTTGGTATATGGGCTCCATTTGGGGTCTAGTTGTGCCGCGAAGCTTTTGGTTGATGTCAGTCACTTCTAAGGGGTGAAAATTAAGGGTTGAAATTTTCAAGAGTGCCCTAGCTCGAAAACTCTCGAAATAAAGGTATCGTTTTTTCACCAATTTTAAATAGTATTGAATTTTTAAAAATTTTTGAGACCACCCGGAGCTCTATAGGACAAACCGTTCGGTCCCTACGAGTACTTGAAGGTTTTCCTTCGATAAAACAGAATCATGAGTGTGAATCGCAAAAGAGGTCTAATCTCCATTCAAATTTTATCGGACTAAAATGCGATCGCTGTTCATTTTTGGTTTATTATTTTCAATAATAAGCCTTTGGAATCGAGCAAGAAAAAAAAAATTTTAACCCCCCCTCAAAATTTGATGTTTTACGTTTCAAGGTACGTAGAATACGAAAATCGAATAAAAAAATTTCCGTCCGTCCGCCGTACGCCGTACGCCGTACGCGGCACTTTTCTTAGTTACCATGGACCGATTTCGATGAAATTTGGTATATGGGCTCCATTCGGGGTCTAGTTGTGCCGCGAAGCTTTTGGTTGATGTAGGTCACTTCTAAGGGGTGGAAATTAAGGGTTGAAATTTTCAAGAGTGCCCTAGCTCGAAAACTCTCGAAATAAAGGTATCGTTTTTTCACTAATTTTAAATAGTACTGAATTTTTAAACATTTTTGAGACCACCCGGAGCTCTGTAGGGCAAACTGTTCGGTCCCTACGAGTACTTGAAGGTTTTCCTTCGATAAAACAGAATCATGAGTGTGAATCGCAAAAGAGGTCTAATCTCCGTTGAAATTTTTTCTGACTAAAATGCGAGATCGCTGTTCATTTCTTCGATTTGTATACAGTTTTGCCTTCTGCGTAACCAGTAATCAAATTTCCATTATCAAAAGTCAATGGAGAATACTGAAGGCGCCTGAGTGGTCACTGATCAGCTGAGTGAGCTCCAAGGCCATTTCCTCTCCTGTTGAACGCAGGAACCTGAAATTTGAGAGGGCGGGTCAAAGGAGAATGCTGAAGGCACCTGAGTGGTCACTGATCAGCTGAGTGAGCTCCAAGGTCATTTCCTCTCCTGTTGAACGCAGGAATCCTGAAATTTGAGAGGGCGGGTGAAAGGAGAATGCTGAAGGCACCTGAGTGGTCACTGATCAGCTGAGTGAGCTCCAAGGCCATTTTCTCTCCTGTTGAACGCAGGAACCTGAAATTTGAGAGGGCGGGTCAAAGGAGAATGCTGAAGGCGCCTGAGTGGTCACTGATCAGCTGAGTGAGCTCCAAGGCCATTTTCTCTCCTGTTGAACGCAGGAACCTGAAATTTGAGAGGGCGGGTCAATAGAGAATGCTGAAGGCGCCTGAGTGGTCACTGATCAGCTGAGTGAGCTCCAAGGCTATTTCCTCTCCTGTTGAACGCAGGAAGCTGAAATTTTAGAGGGCGGGTCAATGGAGAATGCTGAAGGTGCCTGAGTGGTCACTGATCAGCTGAGTGATCTCCAAGGCCATTTCCTCTCCTGTTGAACGCAGGAACCTGAAATTTCAGAGGGAAGGTCAAGGGAGAATGCTGAAGGCGCCTGAGTGATCACTGATCAGCTGAGTGAGCTCCAAGGCCATTTCCTCTGCTGTTGAACGCAGGAACCTGAAATTTGAGACGCAGGGTCAAAGGAGAATGCTGAAGGCCCCTGAGTGGTCACTGATCAGCTGAGTGAGCTCCAAGGCCATTTCCTCTCCTGTTGAACGCAGGAACCTGAAATTTTAGAGGGAAGGTCAAGGGAGAAGGTGGTGGTAGGTGCTATTGATGGAGAACCAGTGATCTATACAGAAGGGTGATCTGTACAGAAAATAATAAACCTTTGAGCAATGATTTGCAGCGTTTTTCGAGTTGTATACAGTTTTGCCTTCTGCGTAACCAGTAATCAAATTTCCATATCAAGCTTTCTATTTTTCCAATCGAGTGTGAAGCGTTTAGTTCTTTCTAATAAACTTGATTGTGAAGGTGTGAAGCCAGTATGGTGTGGTAGGTAGTACCTAGCTGGTAGGTAAAAACGCTGCAAATCATTGCTCAAAGGTTTATTATTCTCTGTACAGATCACCCTTCTGTATAGATCACTGGTTCTCCATCAATAGCACCTACCACCACCCTCCCTTGACCTTCCCTCTAAAATTTCAGCTTCCTGCGTTCACCAGGAGAGAAAATGGCCTTGGAGCTCACTCAGCTGATCAGTGACCACTCAGGCGCCTTCAGCATTCTCCTTTGACCCTGCCTCTCAAATTTCAGGTTCCTGCGTTCAACAGGAGAGGAAATGGCCTTGGAGCTCACTCAGCTGATCAGTGACCACTCAGGCGCCTTCAGCATTCTCCCTTGACCTTCCCTCTCAAATTTCAGGTTCCTGCGTTCAACAGGAGAGGAAATGGCCTTGGAGCTGACTCAGCTGATCAGTGACCACTCAGGCACCTTCAGCATTCTCCATTGACCCGCCCTCTAAAATT
Source organism: Apolygus lucorum (assembly GCA_009739505.2). NCBI lineage: Eukaryota > Metazoa > Arthropoda > Insecta > Hemiptera > Miridae > Apolygus > Apolygus lucorum. The sequence continues at coordinate 42,620,612 of CM019183.2, read as the reverse complement.
TCAGCTTCCTGCGTTCAACAGGAGAGGGAATGGCCTTGGAGCTCACTCAGCTGATCAGTGACCACTCAGGCGCCTTCAGCATTCTCTATTGACCCGCCCTCTCAAATTTCAGGTTCCTGCGTTCAACAGGAGATAAAATGGCCTTGGAGCTCACTCAGCTGATCAGTGACCACTCAGGCGCCATCAGCATTCTCCTTTGACCCGCCCTCTCAAATTTCAGGTTCCTGCGTTCAACAGGAGAGAAAATGGCCTTGGAGCTCACTCAGCTGATCAGTGACCACTCAGGTGCCTTCAGCATTCTCCTTTGACCCGCCCTCTCAAATTTCAGGTTCCTGCGTTCAACAGGAGAGGAAATGACCTTGGAGCTCACTCAGCTGATCAGTGACCACTCAGGTGCCTTCAGCATTCTCAATTGACCTGCCCTCTCAAATTTCAGGTTCCTGCGTTCAACAGGAGAGGAAATGGCCTTAGAGCTCACTCAGCTGATCAGTGACCACTCAGGCGCCTTCAGTATTCTCCATTGACTTTTGATTATGGAAATTTGATTACTGGTTACGCAGAAGGCAAAACTGTATACAAATTGAAGAAATGAACAGCGATCGCATTTTAGTCAGAAAAAATTTCAACGGAGATTAGACCTCTTTTGCGATTCACACTCATGATTCTGTTTTATCGAAGGAAAACCTTCAAGTACTCGTAGGGACCGAACGGTTTGCCCTACAGAGCTCCGGGTGGTCTCAAAAATTTTTAAAAATTCAGTACTATTTAAAATTAGTGAAAAAACGATACCTTTATTTCGAGAGTTTTCGAGCTAGGGCACTCTTGGAAATTTCAACCCTTAATTTCCACCCCTTAGAAGTGACCTACATCAACCAAAAGCTTCGCGGCACAACTAGACCCCAAATGGAGCCCATATACCAAATTTCATCGAAATCGGTCCATGGTAACTAAGGAAAGTGCCGCGTACGGCGTACGGCGTACGGCGTACGGCGGACGGACGGAAATTTTAACACAGAATGTGTTTTTGCGATGACCTACCGAAGAAAAATCGTCACGAAAAAGCGACAGAAAAAATCGTTACGCGAATTTTATAATGATATTCACGTGCAACCAAGCCATGGAATGCTGGGTCAATGTGGTCACGTGCAACCAAGTCAATGGAGAATGCTGAAGGCGCCTGAGTGGTCACTGGTCAGCTGAGTGAGCTCCAAGGCCATTTTCTCTCCTGTTGAACGCAGGAACCTGAAATTTTAGAGGGCGGGTCAATGGAGAATGCTGAAGGCGCCTGAGTGGTCACTGATCAGCTGAGTGAGCTCCAAGGCCATTTCCTCTCCTGTTGAACGCAGGAACCTGAAATTTGAGAGGGCGGGTCAATGGAGAATGCTGAAGGCGCCTGAGTGGTCACTGGTCAGCTGAGTGAGCTCCAAGGCCATTTTCTCTCCTGTTGAACGCAGGAACCTGAAATTTTAGAGGGCGGGTCAATGGAGAATGCTGAAGGCGCCTGAGTGGTCACTGATCAGCTGAGTGAGCTCCAAGGCCATTTTCTCACCTGTTGAACGCAGGAACCTGAAATTTGAGAGGGCGGGTCAATGGAGAATGCTGAAGGCGCCTGAGTGGTCACTGGTCAGCTGAGTGAGCTCCAAGGCCATTTTCTCTCCTGTTGAACGCAGGAACCTGAAATTTTAGAGGGCGGGTCAATGGAGAATGCTGAAGGCGCCTGAGTGGTCACTGATCAGCTGAGTGAGCTCCAAGGCCATTTCCTCTCCTGTTGAACGCAGGAACCTGAAATTTGAGAGGGCGGGTCAATGGAGAATGCTGAAGGCGCCTGAGTGGTCACTGGTCAGCTGAGTGAGCTCCAAGGCCATTTTCTCTCCTGTTGAACGCAGGAACCTGAAATTTTAGAGGGCGGGTCAATGGAGAATGCTGAAGGCGCCTGAGTGGTCACTGATCAGCTGAGTGAGCTCCAAGGCCATTTTCTCACCTGTTGAACGCAGGAACCTGAAATTTGAGAGGGCGGGTCAATGGAGAATGCTGAAGGCGCCTGAGTGGTCACTGGTCAGCTGAGTGAGCTCCAAGGCCATTTTCTCACCTGTTGAACGCAGGAACCTGAAATTTGAGAGGGCGGGTCAATGGAGAATGCTGAAGGCGCCTGAGTGGTCACTGGTCAGCTGAGTGAGCTCCAAGGCCATTTCCTCTCCTGTTGAACGCAGGAACCTGAAATTTGAGAGGGCGGGTCAATGGAGAATGCTGAAGGCGCCTGAGTGGTCACTGATCAGCTGAGTGAGCTCCAAGGCCATTTTCTCTCCTGTTGAACGCAGGAACCTGAAATTTTAGAGGGCGGGTCAATGGAGAATGCTGAAGGCGCCTGAGTGGTCACTGATCAGCTGAGTGAGCTCCAAGGCCATTTTCTCTCCTGTTGAACGCAGGAACCTGAAATTTTAGAGGGCGGGTCAATGGAGAATGCTGAAGGCGCCTGAGTGGTCACTGGTCAGCTGAGTGAGCTCCAAGGCCATTTTCTCTCCTGTTGAACGCAGGAACCTGAAATTTTAGAGGGCGGGTCAATGGAGAATGCCGAAGGCGCCTGAGTGGTCACTGATCAGCTGAGTGAGCTCCAAGGCCATTTTCTCTCCTGTTGAACGCAGGAACCTGAAATTTTAGAGGGCGGGTGAATGGAGAATGCTGAAGGCGCCTGAGTGGTCACTGATCAGCTGAGTGAGCTCCAAGGCCATTTTCTCTCCTGTTGAACGCAGGAACCTGAAATTTTAGAGGGCGGGTGAATGGAGAATGCTGAAGGCGCCTGAGTGGTCACTGATCAGCTGAGTGAGCTCCAAGGCCATTTTCTCTCCTGTTGAACGCAGGAACCTGAAATTTTAGAGGGCGGGTGAATGGAGAATGCTGAAGGCGCCTGAGTGGTCACTGATCAGCTGAGTGAGCTCCAAGGCCATTTTCTCTCCTGTTGAACGCAGGAACCTGAAATTTTAGAGGGCGGGTGAATGGAGAATGCTGAAGGCGCCTGAGTGGTCACTGATCAGCTGAGTGAGCTCCAAGGCCATTTTCTCTCCTGTTGAACGCAGGAACCTGAAATTTTAGAGGGCGGGTCAATGGAGAATGCTGAAGGCGCCTGAGTGGTCACTGGTCAGCTGAGTGAGCTCCAAGGCCATTTTCTCTCCTGTTGAACGCAGGAACCTGAAATTTTAGAGGGCGGGTCAATGGAGAATGCTGAAGGCGCCTGAGTGGTCACTGATCAGCTGAGTGAGCTCCAAGGCCATTTTCTCTCCTGTTGAACGCAGGAAGCTGAAATTTTAGAGGGCGGGTCAATGGAGAATGCTGAAGGCGCCTGAGTGGATTGAAAATAAAATAAATAATTGTTAGACATTTAATTTGGTCTAAAACCCTATAAATGTGCGCATCCACAAAGCAGGATCTCCCTTTTATAATAACTTTTATTATAAAATCCCTTTTATTAGAACTCTTCATTTTCATCTTCTTGTTTAGATGGAGCTATTCTCTTGAAAGAAGGAAGAGAGATTCTCCTTTTTGGACGAGGTGTCATACAGCACCTTCATACAGCATAAACTGGAGGTTCATATCTATTGAAAAGCCACTGCTTGTAATTTTAAACCCGTTGCATTGAACGATGATCGCAGAATGGAAATATTTGGCATTTAACAGACGATCAAAAGTTCTATCAGACACTTCTTCCACTCCAGAGGCTTCCATGAGATCAATATTGATGTGGGGAGTATTAGAGGTGGTAAAACAGAATGTGTTTTTGTGATGACCTACCGAAAAAAAATCGTCACGAAAAAGCGACAGAAAAAACCGTTACGCGCCTTTCATAATGATTTTCACGTGCAACCAAGCCGTTGGTAAGGAAATAGAACTCCCGCAGTGTTCATTGCACAGAATTTGTTCACCATTCGTTGGAAAGCTCTCAATTTATATAGTATTTTTCTTGTAGTTACATATTTATTTATATAACATTTAAAGTGTTTTAGACCAAATTAAATGTCTAACAATTATTTATTTTATTATTGCTAAAGACTCCACATTTATTATTGTTGTTTTTTATATAACGGATGACTAGCATCGCAAAAACACATTCTGTGTTCCTATGATTTCATACAGAGTATGGAAAAAGAAATAAACCGGGGGGTGCAGGGGGGCGGAGCCCCCCGCCGAGGCGCAAAGCGCCGAGTTTTTTATTCGATTTTCGTATTCTACGTACCTTGAAACGTAAAACATCAAATTTTGAGGGGGGGTTAAAATTTTGCTTCCTCACTACCGAAGGTAGGGAAGCTTTGTATTCGTGAAAGAAGTGAAAAAAAAAAAATGTCCTCCAAAATCAAAATTTCCACTTGCTTTTTGCGTTTTAGAGCTTCCCGAACAATTTTGGTTCCGTGTCTGTCTGTCTGTCTGTCTGTCGGTCTGTCGGTCTGTCGGTCTGTCTGTGGTCAATCCTTGTCCCGGGCAAAACTATACTAACCTGTGGTCCGATTTTGATGAAATTTTCAGGGATTGTGCGGGTTAGGTCCTAGACGGTCCCCTATAAATTTCAGCACCTTCGGATCAGCTGAGTGAGCTCCAAGGCCATTTTCTCTCCTGTTGAACGCAGGAAGCTGAAATTTGAGAGGCAGGGTCAATGGAGAATGCTGAAGGTGCCTGAGTGGTCACTGATCAGCTGAGTGAGCTCCAAGGCCATTTCCTCTCCTGTTTTTCGCCAACTGATTCTATACGTCCATGTTACAATGAGTGAGGAAGCTATACTGCCCACCCAACTTGGCAGACGTTTTTTTTTTCTTGCTCGATTCCAAAGGCTTATTATTGAAAATAATAAACCAAAAAAGTTGGTAGGTAAAAAAAATGTTGGTGGGTAAAAAACGCTGCAAATCATTGCTCAAAGGCTTCTTCACTCTTCAGATCACTGATCAGCTGAGTGAGCTCCGAAGCCATTTTCAATCCTATTGAATGGAAGTGCTCTTCCAGGCGTCTCCAGCATTCGAGGAGATCTTCTTCACTCCTCAGATCACTGATCAGCTGAGTGAGCTCCAAAGCCATTTTCAACCCTATTGAATGGAAGTGCTCTTCCAGGCGTCTCCAGCATTCGAGGAGATCTTCTTCACTCCTCAGATCACTGATCAGCTGAGTGAGCTCCGAAGCCATTGCTCAAAGCTCACTCAGCTGATCAGTGATCTGATGAGTGAAGAAGATCTTCTCGAATGCTGGAGACGCCTGGAAGAGCACTGATCAGCTGAGTGAGCTCCGAAGCCATTTTCAATCCTATTGAACGCAGGAAGCTGAAATTTGAGAGGGAAGGTCAAGGGAGAATACAGATGGTGGTAGGTGCTATTGATGGAGAACCAGTGATCTACACAGAAGGGTGATCTATACAGAAAATAATAAACCTTTGAGCAATGATTTGCAGCGTTTTTTCAAACGTGTGATCTCGTTAATTAATTTTTCTACCATGTTACAGTATCATTGGGCTTAAAGTTGTAGTATATAGGTTTTCAAGGGTGCTGAATCCAAATTTGAGGTCAAAAACCTGAATTTCCGACCCACCGAAATACCCCATAGATTGCTGGCGGGAGGGAGGGGGGATGAAAAGTAAGAATTTGTCGGAGCGTACGTGGTTGTTACGAGCCAGATCTTGGAATACCAGAGGGCAAGGAAGTACACAAGGGGCGATGAAAAGTATTAGCTGTCCAGTTTTTAAGACACAACCGTCTCTGCAAACCTCTGATAAGATAGTAATAATACTAGAAGGTAACGAGTTTTTGTATAACTCCTCTACGGTACATTTGGTGAGATGATGGTGAGTTGGGTCTTCTTGAATGGATTGAAATACGATTACGTTAGCCACTTTTTCGGGAATGACAAGCCGAGAGGATAATGAACTGAGTCTAGCATCTCAGGAAGCCCGTTTCCGATGTCATAGTCTTCCCGCCCGTATGCCTCTTTTCAACGATCTCAACAGGTTCAGGAACTATCCGAGCACGCATCTCTCTACTCGGGGAACAATATCCTTCCGGCTTACCCTTTGCATTGCTGACAAACAACAAAGCTGTAGTGCGTGGGAGATGCTGAATCGAAAAAGTAAGGAGCTGGGTTCCTGACTATCGCTTTACTTTAAAATAATATATTATAAGTTTTAGCTCCCATGGTCCAAAAAGGTTTCTATCTCTGTCTCGTATAAATGTCTGGTTATTCAAAAACAAGTGGCTGAGCTTGGGGGAGATCTAGGCCTCGCTGGCTTGTAATTTATAACTTAATTTCCTGCTACTACCATGCGATTCCATTAAAAGATTTATGGTATTTACTTCGATGCCAAAGCTTTAGCTCAAAATGTAAATAGCTGGGTGTGAACGAAACGGTAGAAATAGGCCGTATGACGTCACAATCATAGAGTACCATGAGAGATTGTTTTTACTTCAGGGAGGTAAAAAAAGTTATCCAAAATCAAAAAAATGTTAACTTACATTTTTAATAGAACTTCCTGAACAGATTCGGTTCAGTGTATGTCCGTGTTTAAATCCTTAAAACGGCCAAAAATATAAAAATTTACAGCCGGATGCAATTTTTCAGATGCAATTTTCAGAGATTGTGCGGGTTGAAGTGTTGGTGGTTCCCTATAAATTTCATCTCTATGAAAAAATTTAAATAAAAAATCCACCATTTGCCCATTTGGCCACCAGTGTTTCGATTTTGCTTAAACATGGTGAGAAGGCCACCACTATATTTTGATCCCAAAAAGCTTAACTTAGAAAGTTGCAGCCCAATTTTGATGACAATACAAGGGATTATGCGGCCTAGGGTAAGGATGGTTCCCTTGGAACTGCTAGCATTTCACTAGCACTTTTTTGTTTTGACTTGTTCATTTTGACCCCTACGAAGTTCATCGTGGTGGCATCATTGGTAGCCAAAGACCGTAAATTCACAAACAACAATTTCCTCATCACCTAATTGTCCGAGTTCACTCAAGCTCAGAGGAACGTTGGTAGTTCTGATGTCATCTCTACTGGATTCTTTACCCTATCATGATATTGATACGAGGAAGCCATGTGCCACACCCACTTCGTTAAATTATAAAAAAAATTAATATGACATACATTAATTTAAAGGTATATGTAATATAATATTATATATAATTATTATATTACATTTTAATTATTATTTATTAATTAAATTCTTTCAAAATTAATGTCTAAGCCCATTTACACCCGTAAATGATTATTATAGGATTTCTCCTTAGGTAAATTGCCGAGCCTTACTTGGATACTTAGTATGTTTGAAGAATTTAACGTTATCACATGTTTGGAAGCAATGAAGTTGCTACCTGCTGCATGCAACCCACAAGATTCTTCACAATCGCATCCAAGAAGGTTTGTTCGTTAGTAGATAGCATCCCACTTCAACGGATTTACGGACTCGGATCCAAAATGGTTATTCCGACACCGGGATAAACCTTGATGCTACATAATCAAACCTACTGGTTTTGGTGTTGAGCCGAATGTCCCTAGATGGAAGTGACTCTCGAGTTCGTTTCCCCTAGATAGGGTTTATCCAAACGTCCACGTCGATTCTCCTTCAACCACGTCCTTTCAGTACGTCCAGTGATGATAGGATCCAAATGCGTAGTTATCTTTTGTTTTCCACGATCGAACGCCGTTGAAAGAATGTCAAGTATTCAAGTTTTGTAAACAACACGTGGACTATCAAGTTGACATTGTCGCCCATTGAGCTTCGCGTGCCAGGTTCTCCCGTCTATCACAAGTCTACTTTTTTGGACCATGACTATTTTCCTGGCACAAGATCTTATTTCTTTTTTTCATATGGCGACTTAAAATTGAACGAACCTCAACCACACCACGGGTAACTGGCTGGTATACTATACATCTGTTTGACTGTCTGTGTGATTATTTTTTTGTCGGATGTTACAGATCCGATGACTGTTGTATGTCTCACCGTTATTCACTAAATTTGGTACGTTTATGCAATATGCTTGAGGTAAACAATTGGTTATTTTAGAACAATGTGCGCGATGCCCAGGTGTACGAAACTTCTATATGGCTGAATTGATTTTTATGGAAATAATTGCATTTTACTTCAGCATTTTACCGGTGTGCTGCCTGCAGCATGATCCGACCCTTCACAGCCTGAACGGCTGGATCGAAATAGTTGAATGTTTGTTGTTAAGCTTTTTGGCAATCCAATTAAATTTTGAAGAGACGTGTGGTAGTTACCGACCAATGATTTGATAGTACTTATAGGGAATGTGATCCAAACCACTTGGAAAACTCCAGAGATGTATCTTAGAGAGTGGAGCGCAAGGTTTTCCAGGACATTTCGCAATGTCCTTGTTCAGAACCACCATTCAAATTACTACATAATATGTAGTAATATAGTATAGTAGTGTAATAGTGTAATGTAGTAGGTATATTATACTGCAATTGTTATTGATTTCCTCCTTTCTCACATTTTTCTCGAAGAAATCAGAAATCTTGTTCATCTCGGAATAATATAAATGCAGGCATTTGGAGTGCCACGTGTTGAGAAAAATAAGAGTTTGAATCCAGACGAATTACGTCTAGTTTGAATAACAATGTTGATAAGAATGGTCCTTCAGGGAAATAGTGCTAATAAATCTTCACAACACTCAAATAAATTATTCTTACTTGGAATACGTTCTTGAGTGCGCTCTCAACAGTTCATTCAAGGGGGAAAATGAACACGGAGCTGAAATAGTAATTATCCTCATTGCCACTTCATTTCTATTCTAGAGAATATTTTGAAAATAATATTTTAGATTGAGATTATATCTCTATCCTTGAGTAGTTTATCAAAAATTACACCGCACCTCAATCGTTCGTTTAATTTTTTTTTTGTTTCGAGGAGATAGAAAATGGAAAGGTGCATCAGAAAAAGAGACTTTTTATAGGTATTCTGTGGCATGGAAATCCAAAAGATGATTGAACTGTAGAGTAATTAAAAACCTGCGTTATTTATGGATCGATCGTCCGTTATCCGATGAGGGAAGATGATTACTCATCACGTGAGAGAAAGGCGGATGGTCACGGTGTGGGTGCTTGTAAACACTCCCTCCACCAACAATGAGATCCCGAAAAAATTAATATTCCTCGCAGGTGCGGCAGAGAAGGGACTTTTTGATTCTCCATCAGACTGGGAAGCTGAGACAAAAACAAGTTCCGAAGAGGGAAGGCTGGTATCTGGTAGTTGAGGGTCATCGGTTAATAGGGCACGACCTGGATGGGTTGCCAGGAAAAATAGAAGATAATAGATCCAAGAGGTTCATAGGAGAAGCACGTCACGTAGGTAACTCCAACCGTGAAGAATTTGTTCGTATTTCCTGTGGAGCTTTATAACCCACCCCCGCATTCTCATGTCTAGCATGAAGTTTGGGATTGATTGCAAGTTATCAGTCAAATTATATGAAGAAATCTTTCAACTAGGGCATTATTTATGTAAAAACAGTCAAATTAATCGTGCCAGATTGACTGAAGAGTTACAAGTTACCTCGCCTCTTATTCACGAGTTAATTATCTTCTTCTGTATAAGTTATTCTATGATTTCTTCTCCAAGCTGGGTGGCATTTGGTTCTATTAGTTGTGTTTGGGAATACACCAAAAGGTATCCAATCATTAGAAATGCGTTCGTGAAAATGTCCTTGGCGTTTCTGCACGTTATTTCAAATACAGGCTGACCATAATTTACTGGTCGTCGTTTGATGAATATTCGTTGGTTTAATTAACCACCTAAAAAGGATTAGATCTCCAACTAAAGTAGTTCGATTAATCTAAAATGTTAGTTGGATTAATCCATCATCACCACGAAGTCTTCCATCCATTATTCACCATGGTGGTCATTACTCAGCCAGGTGGACGTTCCTTGTTTTAACTTGAAACGTTCGTTGGATTAACCTTAAACGATCCTGGAATGACCGCCATATAAGTATGTTTGTAGGTACAAGGCAATAAGTATGTCTGTAGGTACCTTGATACTCATTTTAGTCCTCGATATCCAAATGTGCATTATTATAATCCCCATGAGTATCTAGTAAAATATAGGTCAACCTAGAATGACAGTACATCGTCCTTCTTTCTCGTCGATTCTTATCTCAAGGGGAGTCAATATGCACGCAGCTGACAAGAAAGGAGGAGATGTCCGATATGAGTGGTCAAGGATTCACTCACTACCTTAGAATCGTTAGGTAATTTCACTATTTTATTGAGCTAAATTTATCATTTTCAAGGGAAAAACTGTGGTTTTCCAATAGTAACACTGTATGGGATGACATCTCCACATTTTGTGCTGATAGTCATGATGGTTTAGTTGTAACTGAAAAGATATAAAACTGAATTGTAGTAGTTGGAGTAGTACATCTCACTGTTTGACCGGGAGGCGTATTAAAATGTATTATTATAAAATCATATTGCTTCCGAGTCTATCAAGGTAGCGGAAGCTTTGTTTTCACTTTTCAAGGTTGAAAAGGAATGTTCTCTAAAATCAAAATTTTCTTTCGTGTTTTTCAGACATTCCTGAACAATTTTGGTTCCGTGTCTATCTTTCATGAAATCCTTGTAACGGGCATAACTATACAGAGTTATTGTCCGATTTCGATGAAATTTTCAGGGATGAGCGGGTTGGCGTGTAGACGGTTCTCTATGAAAATCATCACCCCCCGATTGATGCCACTGCGCATGCGCAAACGTGAATTCCTTGTAACAGCCATTACCTCTACATTTTCCATCCGAATTTGATGAAATTTTAAGGGATCAAGCGGATTGAGATGCAGATTGTCCCCAATGAAATACATTGCCCCCAGACTCATAGTAGGTACTTACTGCGCCTGCGCAAACGTGAATTCCTTCTAACAGCCATAATCTCTAGATTTCGCATCCAATTTTGACGAAATTTTCAAGGATTATGTGGACTGGGGTGCAGATGGTCTCTTGATAGGTTACTACAAGGTACTTGGAGATTGATGTTTTGAGATTAACGGATCATCTATACAAACGGGTTATGGATACGAGGAAGCTATGTGCCACATCCACTTGGCAGACGTTTTATTTTATTGGCATCTAGTTAAAATAGGAGGGGGTTAAATCTATCTATAAAGTTTTCAAATGTACCTACGCACATAATTATTTTTGAAATCTAACTTAACAAAATCTCTTCTAGGCTCTCCAAGTTCACTATAGTAGAAACGAAACAAAATCAAATTCAGAGTACATTCTTCAGGACAAATCGACCCTCTATGTCGGTGCTACGTGCAGGTACCATTCCATCATTTCCCTCTGATTACTACACTGAAGTTGCTGATTGATTGGTACTATTGATTGTTGAAGCGCACTAGATACTAATAATCGTTCGGAATTACCCCGTAATTTTTAACTCTGCTTTCTTTGGCCCTAACTGAAAGAGGAAGTGTTTCAACAATGTTTCCTTACGTACATAATTAATTCAAAACGTGGTGACTACCTTTGATCTATTGCAGCCGCTAGACTTGTCAAAATATTGTCATGTTTCTCGATTGGTCGCAAAGATAAAAAACTGTATCGAGAGAAAGATAAGTCCATCCACAAACATGTGGCTAATGATTGAAAACACATGTCACTGATCTGCTTGTTAGCTCAGCTTGACGAATTGCCCGAGTGAAAATCTGATTTGAATTTCAAAATGAGGTGCGGTTTGGTGGTATTAGCAGTCCTTGCCTCGTTTCACGGTTTGAGCACTAATTGGTTCTAACAATGCAGTCTGTTCAAGATTCAATCTGAAAATAGCCAAGTTTCGGGATTACATTTTTCGAACAACGCGGTTTTCTTACTACCTCAAGTTCCCAAATTGGGTAATAGACAATAATAGAAAAGTAGTGTAATAAAAAAATTGTAATTCTTTGCAAAAAATTGAAGAAGCAATTAGAATTGTTCTTATAATGGACTAAAATAGTTATTATCGACGCTGAATCACGTAGTGGTATCCATTTTCGGATTTTGCTGGAATTTTTCGAAACGGCGGCCAAAAATTAGGCAGTTTTTAATGGAAAATTGCTCTTTTTCCATCCTTATGAGTTACGACGCAACTTTAATTAGTTCGGGTGGCTAACTCGGCTCCTAAATTTGGGAGGAGGGAAAGACAATAAAAAGCTACCTACCTAAATTAATTAAAGTTGCGTCGTAACTCGCAAGAATAGAAATAGAGCGATTTTCCATTAAAAAACGCTGCAAATTATTACACAATGGTTTATTATTTTTATATAGATCACTCGTCTGCAAAGCCACCAACCATCAAACATGAAGAAAAACATTGATCGCATTTCGGTCGGCTAACACTTGAAAGGCGATTAGGCCACTTTTGCGATTCACACTCGTGTTTCTGATTTATCGTACGTCCAAACTTTAAATTCTCGTAGTGAGCGAACGGTTTGACCTACAAAGCTCCGCGTGGTCTCAAAAAATTCTAAAAATTCTACAGAATCTTAAATTGGAGGATAAACAATACCTTTATATCAAAATTTTTGAGTTAGGGCGTTTTCAAAATTTCAAAATTGATTTTGGAACCCTTAGAAGTGACCTACATCAACCAAAATCTTCGGGGCACAACTAGGCCCCAAATGGAGCCTACATACCAAATTTCATCAAAATCGGTCAATGCTAAGGGGCAAAAGTGCCGCGTACGGCGGACGGCGTACGGCGGACGGCGGACGGCGGACGGACGGCCAAATTTTTATTCGATTTTTGGATTCTACATACCTTGAAACGTAAACCATCAAATTTTGAGGGGGTGTTAAAATTTTTTTTTCTTGGTCGATTCCAAAGGTTCATTATTGAAAATAATAAACCAAAACACCTAATTGTCGGCCGCCGTTTCGAAAAATTCCAGTAAAATTTCGAAAATGGATATCCCCACGTGATTCGGCGTCAAAAATTAATTAAAAATGATGTATCACACATGGAGTCACACTGCCTTTATCTCAATTTTGGCAGAATCCAGGGGTTGGGCACGTTTTCGCGCTCACTGGACGGGTTGTGCGCAACCAAAAAAAAATCAGTTGAGGGGTCCAAAGTTCATGAAATCTCACGTAGAATTCAAATCTGCAATAAAATTGGAGGTTCCTATTTTAGATAACAAAGTTGGTGTGCGTTACGCACGATTGCGCAATGCGCCCATGGTCATGTTCGAAATCCTTGGGAAAGAAACGCTTCACCCGTCAAGATGGGAATGCTTGCATACGAGTCTGCAACACATTGGGACATTTTCATGTCAACCACTACACAACAAGGTAGTGAAGTAAGAAAACAGTTGATTGTTCTCTACGCAACACAGTGAGTCTATTTTGTTTATTGGTCGCGTGAGCAAACAGTTCGTGACGATTTTTCAGTTCATGTGCCAAAGCAAAGACATGAAAATGTCAAAATCATGAAGATTCAAAGAATTTTTTTTACCACTATCTGGGCGATTTTAGCATAGGGAGGAGGGCAGCTCGTTCGACACCCTGCATGAATTAATACTCATCATACCATAAGCTTTGTTATCACTCGTATCTAAATAAACCTAACAAGAGAGAGAGAAACATTTATATTATATTTATTTACATTTATATTATATTTATTTTAACATTTTAGGAGTGGAAAGACTCGGACAAGGACTCCAGTAGTTGTCGAAACGTACCTAACAATGATTCACTCATTCCAATCTATTTATCCAATATCACCTCGAATCATTATACTAAACAACAATTACAAACACTTACAATATTTCAAGCAAATTTTAAGACAATTTAGCTAATACAGTGGCCAGCCAATGCTGGTAATGGAAAAATTGTTGAAAATTCTCTTGAATTTTTCTTACAGGAGGATTTAACTTGAAATTAAAGCGGAGTGTAAGTAATTAAAGAAAGGATAAGTTCGTTGGCCAGGAACTAGCGTAAACTCTAAAGAATCATCATTAAATAAAAAGTATATATTTTGCGAACATGACCAAATTAGATATGTGGCTGCTTTGTAATTTAATGTTCGTGGCACAAATCTGAAAAAACTCTTTAAATTATCGACAAATCTAGAGGTTGGAAGTGAAGTTTTAAATTTCGTTGAAACACGATTATAGAGAACGAGTATTAAGAACGACAATCGATATACGATACAAAATAATAAAGACATGATATGGTAATATTACTGTACCGCATTGTACCTATTTTATTTCCATAGAACTTACGTTTGGAACTCAAATGGAGCCCACATACCAAATTTCATCAAAATCGGTCAATGCTAATTGAGGAAAGTGCCACGTACGGCGTACGGCGCGGCGGACGGACGGCCAAATTTTTAATCGATTTTCGGATTTCACGTATCTGGAAACGTGAACCAACAAATTTTGAGGGGGGGGGGGGGGGAGGGTTAAAAAATATTTTTTCTTGGTCGATTCCAAAGGTTCATTATTGAAAATAATAAACCAAAATGGGATTAATTCGGTGAAAAACTGTATTTGTGCCGCTGGTAAATTTAGAAAGTATAGAGTTTGATAGCGATTACAATCAAACCGTCAAATTGTTAAATAAGTTCATAATTTTAAACTATCTTCTCTTCAAGCAGATATCTCGTGACATGTAAGTATATGCCTATATAACAACCGAACAGTGATAATAGTAACCACACATGCCCATACATACATGCCCATTGCTGTGTATCAGTTTATCATTTTTTTTTTCGTGAAACAAAATTTTGTTTACGACCCCAAGCGGAATGAGAGAAATATCCCTGTCAAAACTGTAACACGAAACCAATGAACAGCAACGGTCAATCATATAACGGTAAAGATTCTTCGGTTGATATAAAGAAAATGATCCAAACTTCCGGGGCTTATCGTACCACTGATTTTCAACAACTTTTTATAAATTTAAATTTTTTTCATCTTTTCTATCCTAATCCGTAAAAATGGCCGGATCTCACTTACATTATTCTCAAATTCAAATTTGAGGATACCAATGGAAAAAGCATTGAATTTCGAGTAGTTAAGCCATTCTTCGAGCCCTGAAGATGGTCATAAATTAACCAAAAGCTCGGCGAAGAAGAATTTTATAATTCAGAGGACCCCATTCCCAATTCGTTTAGCGTTATTAAATTTCCCTTCAGCTCATAATGCAATACAATTTTTTCATCGAGCTGAGTACGAAACAATTACGGCAAAGTTAAAAAATTAAAAAAATTCGACTGCTTGGTTAAAATTTACAGTACTTTCAAATTACATTTTCATCCATTCCCAAACGTTCCTCTCTGAGGATAAAAAATCTCCAATTCAACAACTTGCCAACTGTAGGATCAAAAAGGTTTTTAGAATCGAAAAGGGGCTACGTACGTACTGTGCCGGTAGATTTTGACGAAAATAGAGAGTCCGTGTACTCCACCTAGAATGCCTCCGATCTATCCACCAAACGAGAGGTATACAGTTTTTGGTATTTTCCTAATCAAAAGATTTTCAGATGGGGAAATTGATAATGCCATAGACCATCAAGCCTAACTTTGAATTGATGGGTATGAAATCGGCAATAACTCCTGGAGTTGATTCTCATCGTAATAGGATTTTTGAAAAATTCTTTGGCGCGCACAGTTTTGTTTTGAAAGTTTTAGAGCATTTTTAGGACGTCCCACAGCTGTAAGACTCCCACTTCCATATGCGATTAATCAGGAGGAAGGAGGAAAACACTCAACAGAGAAAAAATAACCACGTTCAATCCGCTCTAGATCATTCCGAATCCAAATCCGCAAAATACTCGATTTTTAAATTGTCGGTTAATATTAGGGCTAAATATTCGAACCGAAGCTTTAGAATTTAAGGTACATATAATCTATATACTTGCTAGTACCTCTGGATTTTCATGAACTATTCTCTGTGCCACCATGGAAAAAATCAGTGGTTTCTATGCTACCATAACTCCACGTATTTCGTGGATTTTTGGGCGTTTAAAATGCTGTGCAAATTTGAGGCTTTCGCGTGTCACTAGAAATTATATGGTTGCCAATAGTGAGGGGGAGTCCACTATTTCTGTGTCCACTATTAAATACTAACTAAATTACTTTGGATGAAACTGATTTGACCAGAAAGGTATAAAGAAATGCATTTATTTTTCTAAATCGCTTTCTGGTTGGAATTTAACTAATCCAACGTCCAATGGGACGTCCCCTGGAACGCCTGCATTACTGAAAAAATATGTTTTGACATGAGTAGTACAAGTGGTTGCGCGAACAGACCGATGCAACTGTTAATCATAATCAACTATCTCAAACGAGCATTTAGATATTGACAAATTATTCAACTAATAGAAGAATGAAAATCTAAAAATCACCTGCTTTCCAACACAGATCACCCTCAGTTTTCTCACCATTTTGGTAGATTTTCTAAGGTGGTTTGAAAGAGACTGAGGTATTCAACCAATTGCGCTTGAACGTTGACAGTTTAGTGATCTACTATGAAACTCATTCGGAACAGTTCACCAAAACTTCAGCGCTTTGGGTTACGCTGAGTTCACGGAGCCAAAGGTTGAAACCGTTCGTGAGCTATTAGATCGAAGCCCGCCCTCAGATTTCCTACGATACGTCAAAGAAAATCTACCAAAACGGTGAAAAACGGCGATGTGGGTGATTATGTAGGAAAGTAATTTCAACGTTCTTTTTCTTCCACTTGATGAAAAGATTGTGGAACTCACAAAGTTTCAATCAGGACACGTTTCAAGAATGTATCTATTTTCTTGCCGCAGGCATTTATAAGAAATGACAACTCAATTCCTTATTTCTCGTAAATGAACCACGAATCTGGTAAGCTAAAAAACAAATGGGCACATCAAGATTTGATAACCATTTTATTGCGACAATTTACTCCTGCAGGATGCCTGAATAGATTGTGCATGATATTTCAGACCATCGTGGTCTTCAAGATGTAGCGACATTGCTTTTTATTCATTGCCATCAATGCTTATCATGTGTCGCTTTTTCTGCCTTTTCCATTGCTGATTTGGCCTTTTCCACTTCTTTTTGTACATATCTTGGAGGTCTAAAGCCAAATGTTTTTCTCACTAACTCTGAAACATAACGATTACGCAATGAAAACATTTTCCGCTCGTAAAATGGCATGTTTTTATTTTTATTTTGTTATTTATTGTTGTCATGTTGAGACAAAACATTTTTGGTTTATTAATTTTAATAATGGAATCGAGCAAGAAAAAAAATTTAACCCCCTCTCAAAATTTGATGTTTTACGTTTCAAGGTACGTAGAATCCGAAAATCCAATAAAAAAAATGTTCCATCCGTCCGCCGTACGGGGCACTTTTCATATCAACCCTGGACCGATTTGGTTCAAATTTGGTATATGGGCTCCATTTGGGATCTACTAAGCTTTTGGTTGATGTCAGTCACTTCTAAGGGGTAAAAATTGTGGGTTGAAATTTTCAAGAGTGCCCTAGCTCGAAAACTATCGAAATAAAGGTATCGTTTTTTAACCAATTTTAAATAGTATTGAATTTTTAAACATTTTTGGGACCACCCGGAGGTCTGTAGGACAAACCGTTCAGACTCTATGAGTACTTAAGGGTTTTCGTTCGATAAAACAGAATCACGAGTGTGAATCGCAGAAGAGGTCTAATCTCCGTTCAAATTTTATCTGACTAAAATGCGATCGCTGTTCATTTCTTCGATTTGTATTCAGTTTTGCTTTCTGCGTAACCAGTAATACATTTCCATATGAAGCTGTCTATTTTTCGAATCGAGTGTGAAGCGTTTTGTTCTTTCTAATAAACTTGATTGTGAAGGTGTGAAGACATTAAGGTGAGGTACGTAGTACCTACCAATGGTTGGTAGGTAAAAAAAAAGTTGGTAGGTAAAAAAAATAGGTAAAAAATGTTGGTAGGTAAAAAAACGCTGCAAATCATTGCCCAAAGGTTTATTATTTTCTGTATAGATCACCCTTCTGTATAGATCCCCCTTCTGTATAGATCCCTTCCTAGCAACCATAGGTGCCTACCAAGTACTAGGGAATTTTTGAACATTTCAAATCCAACCACCAACCAAATGAAAATGAAGGGTTGAAATTTTCAAAAATGCCCTATTAGGTAGTAGGTACCTACGGTTTGTAGGGAGGGATTTATACAGAAGGGTGATCTATACAGAAAATAATAAACCTTTTTGCAATGATATGCATCGTTTTAATCTCCCACCTTCCTTAAATTTCATATTTTATGTTTCAAGGAACCTACGTAAAATCCGAAAATCGAATTTAAAAAATGCCATCCGTCCATCGTACGCGGCAGTAGTTTGGCCGACCAATATTAATAAAATTGGGTTTTGGGCTCCGAAAGGGGCTAGTTGTGCCCCGCAACTTCTGATCATTTGCGGTCAACACTAAGAGGTGAAAGTATGGCTTGACATTTCTTTAATTCACTAGCTCCAAAACGTTCAGTTTAAAAATATTACTTTTTCTTCGTTCATTTGAAATATTATCTAATTTTTAGAAACGAACGAGCCCACCCAGAGCTTTGTTGGACCAACATAGCTCCCTAAAGACCCTAAAGATTGAAAGATAAATTAATCAGAAACATCAATGGCAAGCCACGAGTCAAGACATCACCAATAGGAGGTTGTAGTTCAAAGTCTGCTCGCATAAGTACAATAGGAGGCAGAGCTTTTTTCTCGTTCCACTACTCTCGGAGAATGACGATACCTAGGTAGGATGAAATAAAACGATTGTTTACCTCGCTCCTTACTATTGATTAGGATCAATCTATATTTTAAAAGTTTACTGGGCTAATTGATTAATTAGTGGCTGTATTTACAAAATGGATGACAACGGCACAAAGTCGGACAAGCTGGAGATGTGTCTTAGTGCAGGCCAAGACACGCTGGACTGTAGCGCCAATTGGTTTGTTAATAACAAAAGGAAACCCCGTGTTTTCTGCTGAAGTCATCATGATAGTTTCCACAACAAAGTCCTCATAAACAAGCACATACAGCTCCCAATATGACCTATGAGATACAGCTCTAGACCTGTGCATATGAAATACTGCGAAATATAGTTCTCTTTCTATACGCCTTGGTATATGAGGAATGACGATATTCTTGTTGTTGTCTGAGAGAAGAAACTGCCAATGAGACTGTAGTCGATATTTAGTAAGGAAACTCGTTCGTCTCCTCAATTGGATTCAACTGTGCTGAGAAAATAGTATTTTAATGCAAATGAAATCCAAAGATTTTGCCGCACTCGAGGCTGTTTCCGCCGAATATGATCTAAGTGGTTTTGGATAACCTACCCAGTGTGATTGAGCTTTGCTATGCAAACAAATATTACTGAATGAACTTTGAGTCCAACTTGGAGTCACAACAAACAAATCACATAAAAAACTTTGGAATAATATTTCAAAAAAGTATAGTATATTAAACTAACCTCTCAATCTGTTGAAGTATGTTCTCAATACTTCTACTATCCCTCTATCAGATTTCTCATTATTCACTACTTGGTTGGCCTCTTTCTCGATTTTTTTAACTTCTGAGGGGATGTCTTTAACTTTGAGACAGGTTGCATCAGGGAACAAAGAAACCGACAGGCAAACGACGGTGAGCAATAATGCGACTTGCATGGTGACAGGAGCGACTACTAATAAAATACCATAATTTCCCTTATATAACTAGGCTATTGAAAAACGAAACTGTTCGGTAGTAAATCTAAAAACCTGTAAAGAATACCTATATTTTGCGATGTACTGATTTTCACGGGAGTGTAATTGGAAGACGAGATCTGGTTGGCTATTCACAAATTCAGGGAATTCGCCAGAATTGTAGATGTAGTTGGATGTCACTACGTAACTAAATGAGAGACCACTGTTCCTCTATCACTGTTATTTTCGCTCCTATAACATAATTAAAACGGTAAACCTTCATAATTATACACGAGGAATTCGGATATCACATTTCACTAATCGCGCATTCGCTTAAATTCGCAATAGGGTGTGCGCATGGGTCGGAAAAACTGTTTATTGTTATTTTCAACTGAACTAGACCTCATTCTGAGAATTTTGACACCAACTGCGACCTTCTAGCGTGAGACGACCTTTATCTGATTTTTCAAAGTTTCGAATGTTTATGACGTCAAAGTGGGCTGGGGGTCACGCCCAGAAGGGAGGGGCGCTTGACGTCATAAACATTCGAAACTTTGAAAAATCATAGAAAAAAATGTACTCATTCAAAAAGAGAACGGCTGATGTCAAAATTCTCAGAATGAGGCCTACTTTCGATTGAAGTTAAAAGAAAAAAAAAGTCAGGCCCCATTTGCGAACGAATTTTCTATTTTTTTTTTTTTTTTGTTACAAGGAAGTAAGTCTCTATTTCCAGCTGCAAAAATGGATCAAGTTGTGTGGGCTGTGTAACTACCACACGTTGAATAACATGGACAAGTTTCTTAACACCCCCTCAAAATTTGATGGTTTACGTTTCAAGGTACGTAGAATCCAAAAATCGAATAAAAATTTGGCCGTCCGTCCGCCGTACGCCGTACGCGGCACTTTTGCCACTTAGCATTGACCGATTTTGATGAAATTTGGTATGTAGGCTCCATCTGGGGTCTAGTTGTGCCCCGAAGATTTTGGTTGATGTAGGTCACTTCTAAGGGTTCCAAAATGAATTTTGAAATTTTGAAAACGCCTTAACTCAAAAAATTTTGATATAAAGGTATTGTTTTTCCTTCAATTTAAGATTCTATAGAATTTTTTGAGACAACCCGGAGCTCTGTAGGACAAACCGTTCGCTCGCTACGAGAATTTAAGTTTTGGACGTACGATAAATCAGAAACACTAGTGTGAATCGTAAAAGAGGCCAAATCTCCGTTCAAATTATAGCTGACCGAAATGCGATCGATGTTTTTCGTCATGATGGTTGGTGGCTTTGCAGACGAGTGATCTATAGAAAAATAATAAACCATTGTGTAAAAATTTGCAGCGTTTTTAGGACGTCCCACAGTAAGACTTGGGCGTCCTTATGCGATCGATCTGGGGTGAAGTTGGACAACACTCAACAGAAAAAAAAATAACCACACAGTAATCCGTTTTAGACCATTCTGAATCCAAATCCGCGAAAAAAACCATAGGTGTATGTCTGTGTGTGTGTGTGTGTGTGTGTGTGTGTATGTGTGTGTGTGTGTGTGTGTGTAACAAAATCTTGTGTACTCTGCACAGGCCTTAGTTCTCAACCGATTTTCCTGGTTCTTTTTTTGTTCGACGCGGAAAACTATCTAGTTGTGCACTACGTCGCCGGAATTTCGAATTTTGCCTTTTAAGGAGGGGAAAGGGGGGGTTAATGCTCAAAAAACGTGCGTTTTTGGGCATAATCTTGTGTACTCTGCACAGCCCTTAGTTCTCAACCGATTTTTTTGGTTCTTTTTTTCATTGACGCGGAAAACTATCTAGTTGTGCACTACGGCGCCGGAATTTCGAATTTTGCTTTTTAAGGGGGGGAAAGGGGGGGTTAATGCTTAAAAAACGTGCGTTTGCGGGCGTAATCTTGTAAACTCTGCCCTGGCCTCAATTTCCAACCGATTTGTGTGTTTCTTTTTTTTGTTTGACTCAAATAACTTCCGAGTTGTACATAATTTCACCCGAGTACCAAAATTCGCAAGGGGAGGGGGCGAGTGGGGGATAATATTCACGAAATATCGATTTTTCAATATTTCGGTTCCTTTACTGCTTACTAATTGTATCCAAGCTTTGAAATTGAGGAAAAATTCTCATTATACCTCCGGATTTTCATGAATTATTCTCTGTACGACCATGGAACTAATAGTGGTGCCACCATGGTGCCAGGACACCATAAACCGCATATTTCGTATTTTTTGTTTTGTTTTTTTTTGTGTGTTTCACCTTGAATACGGATGTGAACCTCGACGGACCGCCTACTAAAACTAATAGATGGAAGTTCAATGTTACGAAGTATTTCCGCTTTGGTGCCAGAGTGGCACCATTGGTGGTGGTGGGGGGGGGGGGGGGGGTGAACTCGAATTCGCATGTTGGGTATCGTAGATCATGGATTTTAAATTGCTCTTCAGATTCGAGGCTTCCATGCCGCTAGAAATGTTTTGGTAGATAATGGTGAGGGGGGGGGGGGGTCACTATTTCTTGCCTAAAGTAATAAACCAAATTACATCGAGTGAAACAGTTTTATCGCTTAATAACTGGTTAAACTGATCTAATGCTTCTCCAATGGGACGTCCCCTGGAATGCATGCATTACTAAACAATATGTTTGGGCATAATCTTGTGTACTCTGCCCAGGCCTTAGTTCTCAAACGATTTTCGTGGTTCTTTTTTCGTTTGACGCGTAATACCATCTAGTTGTGCACTACGGCGCCGGAATTTTGGATTTTGCTTTTTAAGAGGGGGAAAGGGGGGGTTAATGCTTAAAAAACGTGCGTTTGCGTGCATAATCTTGTAAACTCTGCCCAGGCCTCAATTTCCAACCGATTTGCGTGTTTCTTTTTTTGTTTGACTCAAATAACTTCCGAGTTGTACATGATTTTACCAGAGTACCAAAATTCGCAAGGGGAGGGGGTGAGTGGGGGATAATATTCACAAAATATCCGATTTTTCAATATTTTGGTTCCTTTACTACTTACTAATTGTACCCAAGCTTTGAAATTGAGGAAAAATTCTCATTATACCTCCGAATTTTCATGAATTATTCTCTGTACCACCATGGAACTAATAGTGGTGCCACCATGGTGCCATGATGCCATAAACCGCTTATTTCGTGGTTTTTTTTTTTTTTGTGTTTCACCTTGAATACGGATGTGAACTTCGACGGACTGCCTACCAAAACTAACAGATGAAAGTTCAATGTTACGACGTATTTCCGCTTTGGTGACAGACTGGCACCATTGTTGGTGTTGGGGAGGTGGGGGGGTAACTCGAATTCGCATGTTGGGTATCGTAGATCATGGATTTTAAAATGCTCTTCAGATTCGAGGCTCCCATGCCGCTAGAAATGTTAAGGTGGATAATGGTCGGGGGGGGGGGGGGTCAGTATTTCTTGCCTAAAGTAATGAATAAATTACATCGAGTGAAACAGTTTTATCGCTTACCAACTGGTTTAACTGATCTAATGCTTATCCAATGGGACGTCCCCTGGAATGCATGCATTACTAAACAATATGTTTGATTTTGGAAGGCTAAAGTAATTTCGATCTGCTCAACGGATAGAAAGCAATGTGCACAAATCACAAAGTATTATGTTTCTGATCTACATTTGAAAATTGACCATAATTCGATCATGAAAACCCTCCAATTGTTTACCTCCCGAAAAACGCGAACTATTAAATAATATCATTTTACAATCGTGTTTTGAGCAACCTATTAAAAATAATCGTATTTTGATCATTTTTATGACATTTTGTTACATTGTTATCTTGATTCACTATCATATTACGGTTTTCCATAACCAAATAGTACTATGAAAGTGTCGCAATTCCAAAATTCTAAAGATTACTCGAATATGTAAATCTTGGATGAGAGGCGAGAAATGAAGCAGCATCTTCAACATCCCAGCAAACAGTTGGTCTAATCTGCACTGCGAGGCTGGTTCAACGCCTTCAATTCTCAAAATAAACTGCGATCCGACCCGCAAAACACGTTTTATTGATACCGCCTGGGAACGACTAGTTGGCGGCCACTCGGTAGACGCGTGATCGGGTATTCGTATTTGGCAGCCATCGTAGTAAACACGTCTCAGCCCCGGATGCCGAAAGTGCTAACTAGCTTCCCACGATCTCAGAATGAGCCCCACGACGCCACTTTCGAACGAGGGAAGTTTTTGGTTGGAATTTAATTTAACCAACCTTTTATGTAGACATGGGGTACTTGTCCGAGGGAGTTTGGGGAATTTATTGTTGAAAAATTTGATACAGTAATGAGGTGAAAAAATTCAATTCATAGTAGGACTCGAACCCACGACCTCCTGTTCTCTGGGTAATCACCATTAGATCACAAGGACCACCACTGTATGGAGAGTGGGGGGTCAGTCTCAAATTTAACAGGTTGGTCTTTATTAGTAGGTTCTGCGCACTGTGCTATTATTTTGAGATGCCATTTGCAATGGCATGGATTGTGCAATGGCAAATTTATGCCGACTTTCCAAATCGACGGAATTTTAATTTTACTTTTTTGGATAAATCGAGAATGCACACTAGAGGGGAATTACTATTTACCTAATATAATTACTAAGGTATCACAAATGGGAAATATTTTTGGGTTGAAAACTATGGCAACCACAACTTGATTCCATCGATACTGACTGAGGCTGCCATGTGGTCTATAGAGTGTGTCTAGAGAACTGTAAATTGTGGCTATTAGCATGTCTTCTATCTATCAGAATCGAATAGAATGACTGGACTTCAACTGTGAAAAATATAGGTTGGATTTTACGAATAAAACTAAAATTGAATATTGAAGGGGAAATTTGAAAATTAATCATGAAAATTTGATAAAAGATAGGTTGTCTGAATAGTTCCTGATCGTTAGGACCAAAAATTTATATACGGATTGAATTGTAGGAAAAAAAACTAAAATAACACATAGTGGATGATTCATGGTTAAATTTGAATGAATAATTCATAATTTAAATAAATTAAAATTTAAATGATCTCAAATATGTAGGTAGGTATTTTTTTAATGATTAATTCAAAATAATTACAAAATTTTTCTAAATGATTGGTAGATTTGAAATAACTGTGTTACGCCGTAGAATATAGAAATGCGTTGCGTTCAGTCATAAAAACTTGATTAGAAACGTTTGTATTGGTCTCATTTGATTTTGCATACAATGCTCGTAGAATAAACTTCTCTACACCAATCATTGTTTGAGCCATACATTCCACCAAATTATGGAAGTTTTGATTGGGAAATGCCTGTATGCAACCTCATTATCGAAAAAAAAAATTCTGGCATAATTTGACGATGTGAAGTATACGAAAGGAAATGCCGACAAGGAGAAAAAATATCATGATAGAGGGGATTTCTCTATATTTGCCTATGGTGTCTGTAGCTATTTATAAAGCTGTACAACCGTGAACTCCATCAAGGATTCTAAACTCGTTCAGTTGAGTTCGTACGCATTCCCAGAAAGCTCGAGGGGGTCAACCGGCAACTATTATCTGCGACTTGACCCTGGAGGCCTCTACTTGGGCGTCCATTGCTGTTTTATAGGTCTGAACCACGTTTTAACCGGAAAATAATGAATTACCTTCTACAATGTTCAATAAAGTTTTTTTTTTCTCTCCATTATGAATTACCTAATAAATAATAATAATCCTATGAATCATATTCCAATCAAAATAATGGTCATTACTGTCAATTTTGATTCAAAAGCAATCGCAAAATAAAATTTCAACAGCAGAACCATCCAATGAATAACAAAAGTTATCTGACAATGAATGTTTTATGTAGTTGGATATTTGTTTGGTTGATTCCTAGTGAAAGTTTTCTCAGCTGTTAGCATTCTTTACCTATGCATTATATATTGTTTCCTATACCTAAATATTTCATATTTTTTCCTCTCTATCGAAGATAGGGAACTATGATTTGCAGCAGGACAAAACAATTTGGGCCCTCCAGAATAAGAATAATTTTGTTGAACAACTTTGATTCCGTATATTCAATTCAGGGTTGATGAGTTTGTCACGAGATGCTACCCAATGAATTTCGCCAATATCCTTCAAACAGTAGCGTGCGCGCACACTCAAACGTGATTTTATATTAATTTCGCATGTCTTATGGCTCGATTCTACTCAAATTTGGAGGGAAGCATGAGGCAAGGCTCAACACGAAAGAGAACCGAATTGTTAAGAGTTGGGCGCACGTTTTTAAGCTTCACCCCTCCCCCCCCCCCCCCGTTTCCTCCCTTCAAGGGCGAAGCTCAAAATTCCGACTATAACTAAAAACGTTGAGAGACAAATTTTACTGCAAATTAGTTATAAAATCGGTCCCTGAAGTTTGACTCGCCAAGATTGATACACTCTGTATTGGCACATCTTCCCCCTTGAAAGGATATCATCACTATACATAATAAGTTGACTTATGGGAAAGGTTTTAACTCACATGCATGTCTTCAACGAGTGTGGCTACCCTTCCTGGCTGCAACAAAAATTTGTTTATGATTAAGAGAAGCAAAATCATACACTGGTCCAAAAATAATTTTGTACATTGTCTGACTGTTGGTTTGTTTGAGTCTATGGTTCTAGCAGAACACGATTCGACGCGCAGGGTTCTTCATCCGGCTATTTGACTCAATCGAGTTAAACAAGTAGAGTGCGGAAATGGCCCGCAAAATCATCCTTAATGGATGCGTTCGTTGTGGCCTTCAATGGGCGGCAACAGTTGTTGATGGAGATGACAATTGCGACGGCTTATCAAAGGAAAACATTCTTCAAATCATTTTCAAGCTGGGTCAAACTCATTTCCTCCAAGGTATAATTATGCAATTTCCATCATATCGATACGAAATGTTCAACGACTGAATGAGTCATTTCTGGGATTAAATTGTTGTTGAATCAATAATTACATCATTGATTCAAATTTTCTATCATACTTTGTTGTAAATAAAGGGGACAAGCCTCCTTAGAATCCTCGACGTTAAGTTTCATGCTAGAGTCATTATTGTACCTAAAATATTTAGAGTATGGTTTTCACTTTGTTCGGTTGAAAACAACAAATGAGTTCAGAAATTCTACTAGTAACATTGTTAGAGAATTTCCCATGAAAATCCTTGTCAGCCTTATCTAAAAACATTCTTCTTATGAGTTGCTTTTTTCCAGACGATGCCTGACCCTCAAATTAGGCAAATAACCTAGAATGGTGCCAAAATTACCACAATTTCGTTGTCCAAAATTTTGGAGTATAATTAGGTATCAAAATATTGAAAAATAGTTAGGAGGAAACATTTTTTAGGCCTTTGGTTAAAATTGTTTTATTAAGTGTTGAAAACTATCTTAATTATTGTATTCATACTAAAATTTTCTTTCACTAACGAGGAAAGTTTGATTGCAAATGTGATAGTCACATTTGGTTGATGGGGTTCATTTGAAACACTGTTCAAAGTCAAATTATTGTGGGATGACAAAAAAGTTTCTTGCTCTATCAAACGACTTCAAGTTATATCGACAAGAAGGAAGGGTAATCATTTGGAACTTTTGATATTGATTGAGAAAATATCAAAAGTCGATAGTTATTCTCCCACTAGTGATAATAATTTAGTACCACTTTCCACTTTGGCGCATGCGCAGTGGTTGCCAATGATCTGCTCACAATACAATTGATAAGGGACCGTCTTGTGTCCCAAACACACAATCAGTGGTAAATATTCATTAATCAATTTAATCAGACCTGATAATAATTAATTTCATAGTATGCGAACGGTTGTTCCTACAGAGCTGTGGGTGGTTTCATTCGATTCTTGAAACCGTGTGTATTTTAAATAATGAAAAGACGATACAAGGAGGGACAATCATTAGGAACTTTTGGTATCGATTAATTAAAATATCAAACGTCGTTGGATATTCTCCCACTGGTGATAATAATTTACTGCAAATGCTCTCGTATAAGATCGTGTGAACTCAACAACAATGAAGCAAAACTGAAATAATTGATTCCATAGTGAGTTCAGTAAATCAATTGAAGCTTAATAATTAGTAATCAGTGTGCTGTCAGTAATCTCACTACAATAATATTGTACTACTGGGTTATTACAAATCATATTATGATTTGTAATAACCCAGTAATCATGATATTTTGGGATTCTGATACGATAGTCATACACAAAAGGAATGTGTGCTCGGTTTTGTTCAATAGACTTTTGTTGAATCAGTAGAGGAGGATTTCGAACTTCTAATGTTGTATAGATTGTGTATCACTCGACTTAACTTTCATAGTAAATAAATTATACTGTTTCGTTCTAGTGTAAATGTGCCTATCAATAATAATGTAAAATAAATAAATCAAACAAAAATAAAATAAAAAGATGAATAAATTATTAAATTTATTTGAATGTTCAATATCATCATATGTTCCAAAGTAAGTAATGCGTTCATTGATATAAATTAGAAGTAATAAGCCGCTACGCAGTTGTTATTCTCGTCGTGTTTTCCTCTAAAAAGTGATTGACAAACAGAGCAAGGCAGGGCCCGTCATTTTTTGCAGGTGGAGGAAGGACTACAGCCTTTGAAATCCGTTATGCCGACCTTGTTCCTTCCTGAAGGCCGGATCTCCACAAGCGTCTAGGGTGTCGAATACTTTCACCAGAACGGTGACGGATGACCGATTTGACCGCCGGGCAATATTTCAAATCCTGTCATCATGCAGTGTCCTATGCATGCGTAACTAGAAATAATTGTCTTCCATTGGTTTATTCTATATTCTCATTAGGACAATTATTTATTAGACAGTTGAAAGTTGTTGCAGTGGTGTGAAATGCTGTCATTTTATAGAGTTTGGTCAACTGTCGGTAGGTATTTTTTATTTTTAATATTTAACTTGAAATCTGAAGACTGACTAGTAATTGTGACGCCATCCAAGTCCCTCTTCAGATGAGTGTAGGATCCCACTCTCACCATTCCTACTTCCACGGGTTCCGTTTATTGATCCTGAAATGGATTTTTATTCCTACTTAAAGGTCATGGATGTACCATAGATGATGTAGATCTCAACTCAGAGAAGGGTTTTCTGTCCGAATGTCCAAAAGTTAGTCTAAACGTTCTGGGTCGATTTTCTCAACGTTGGAATCGTTCGATTGCTCGCAATTCGGGTCAGATCGAAACCCAACTTGGATTGCTAGTGAACCTCTCGTTTGCCGAATTTTTTCGCAACAGTAATAATTAGTGAAATTTTCACTTTCTCTCAATTGCAGCTCTTGTTGGGGCCACGAAACCGAAATTTCATAGGTAGCTGGGACTGCTCAGTACGAATAACTTATCAAGCTCTTTGTAGAATCTCAGCTGGGCGAGCTATAGGTTTGCTTTTGTTGGTCCCTTAAAGCGGCAATTTCGTAAAAAGCTTCTCTGAGTAAGAATGCAATACTGCGCTCAGCCCTGATTAGCTTGGTGAGCTCCATTCTCTCCAATTAGCTACACGGTGCTGACATATTGAGGAGCCTCTCTGACACTACTGAGTTCAAATGACAAGTTAAACCTTGAACGAAGTTGAAGGTGATGTTTTCCTAATCATCTGAAAGGAGTCCTGTTGGTCTACGAGGCTGAATTTTACCAGAACCCTCTTATACCACCTTAAAGAACTGTCTCCTGTCGCTGCGAAGATGAAATTTGATAGTGTCCTTCTCTCCATGGGAAGGTAGGTAGTATCTAACAATAGTTGGTAGGTAAAAAAAAATAGGTAGGTAAAAAAAAAAATGCTGTAAATCATTTCCCAAAGGTTTATTTTCTGTATAGATCACCCTTCTGTATAGATCCCTCCCTACCAATCATAGGTACCTACTATCTGCAAGGGCATTTTTGAAAATTTCAACCCTTCATTTCCATTTGGTTGGTGGTTGGAGTTGAAATTTTCAAAAATGCCCTAATAGGTAGTAGGTACCTTCGGTTGGTGGGAGGGATCTATACGGAAGGGTGATCTATACAGAAAATAATAAACCTTTGGGCAATGATTCGCAGCGTTTTTTATGTACGAATTAAATTTAAATATTACGTTTGCATTAAGTGAAATAATCAACAAGTGCCATGATACTTAACACACGCACATGTTATTTGATATTTAATTAAACTAAATAAACAAGATAGATACCTTAGTATACAATGCTATACGAGGAGAGATCATGATTTTGGATTACCATACCAATATTTTCATTCACCTTTACAATAAATACCTACCTAATATCCTCATCTTCCGCGTTCGAAGTCTCTTACGTGGCCTCATCCGTTTCCTTCCCCAAGGAAATTCCCCATTGCTCACCAAATATTCCTCGAAATCACCTGTTGATGTTATCGCTTGGATCACACAATTTCTCGGAGAATGGAAAGAAACTTTCGATTGTATCAACGCTATTTTGTGTAAAACATTTTAATTTTCCGGTTTGTCGTTTGTTCTGCTGATTTGTGCGATTCATTTTTGGTTTGTCGAGAAAGAAAATAATATGAACACTGTAGATAAATTAATTTCTTTAGAAACTCCCCAATTTAATTCTGGACGGTAAAAAATACCCTGTCCAAACTTATGTGACCTTCACAACTCGTGGAGAATGTCAAGGTGTAGATTTTGAAGATCAAGAGGCATCTCGCCAAATTATGTAACACTAACCTAATATACAACTCAACAGCACTACGAGCTTTCGATCCTCTACATCAATAAAAAAATATTCTCTCACCTTCTGTTTGTAGTGCAGTCTACTACAATGCTAATTTAAAAAAAGTTTAACTGAACAAATATTTAATGGTGATATTTGAATATCGAATTCCACAGTCAATGTTGATTTCAAGAATTCTGAATAATATTTTAGCATTTTGTCTTGGTAGTTTTCAAGAATGTAGTGGATGTTGACGATATTACGTAACATCCCTTCATAATGCGAGCTTTGAACGTAATTCCTCTTTACGTGACTACAAGTACGCTCGTACCAAATAAATATATTCCTTTGTCCGCAAAAAGTGACGATTCAATGTTCTCCAGAGGCTACTTAGTGAGCGAATAAAAATTTTAAATCTCTAATAATTTCATTCAAAATAAGTCGATTTGCTGACTATGTGGTAGTATTTGCGACTGCACTGGGAACAGAAAGAGATAAATCCCTACATCTCATTATTGATTGAAATGAGCGTCGATCTTCTGCGTCAACTCCAATAGAGCTCCAAGCAAGCAACCGAATTGTAAGGTAATTGTAAGCAACCGAATTGTGTAGGTAAGTAAAAACGTTCCGGCACTTGATAACATTTTCATTAATGACATCGGCTCATTTGACGCATCGTTCTTCCCATTTCCTCGAAGAGGTCATTCATAAAACTGGTCTCACAAGTCTAAAGAATGGTTTACTTCACTACCAAGGTAGTAGCCCTGATAAATTAGTGCTAAAAAAGGATCTAGCCCCTAAAAATTTCTCGAAAGCTGGAAATTCTTTTAAACCATTTTGGGGGTCCTGTATAACGGGTATCTGAGTTTGCGACGGTTTCCAGATTGTGCTTCAGATTTAAAAGCCTGAAAACAGCGGAATTGTGGCAATTTTTGAAGTACTTTGCTTGAAACTCAAAAAGTACACATCCTTCAGAAAATTTTACTGTGTCCTTTTTCAAAAGAACGTCGAATTTCACGTTGATTGGCGTTTAGAACATTGAAATCGGCTGATCCGCACAGTTACAATCGACCGTCAAAAATAGGCAATTTTTACAAACTTGGCCTAAAAGTGGCAAACATTCAACTTCTACCTAACGTCTGTAGGTCGAAAAGCACTACACCAATTGGAAAATGTCCGAAGGCCAAACTTGTAGGAAATTTAATTGAAAATCAGGTGGTTTTTGACATTTGAAATTCGCTTAACGCAGTGCTGAGATATCCTTTTAAAACCAAAAGAGTCCGTAGCGCTAAATTTCCGGTAAGGCAGTCCAAAGTAGAAACAGTGAAAATAATTAACTAATATAAAAATTTAAACGTAGAAAATCATCATATCAAGCTCAGGTAGGGAAGTAGGGAATCATGTTATTTATGATTTCTTAAATTATATTCTTTGACGGTTTCTTAAGCTTAAATTGTTA
The DNA here is from genome assembly GCA_009739505.2 of Apolygus lucorum. Lineage (NCBI taxonomy): Eukaryota > Metazoa > Arthropoda > Insecta > Hemiptera > Miridae > Apolygus > Apolygus lucorum. Next base: position 42,588,824 of record CM019183.2, on the reverse strand, counting down.
TATTAAGTTGATTAAATTTAATTTTACTTGAAAGAAAATGCAAAAAAGTGAGAATTTTGGAGTTCAGACGAAGTTTCCTGCGTTGAACTGCCTGAGCGGAAATTTGGGGCTACGCACTCTTTTTGTTTAAAATTCATCTCAGCATTGGAGTGAGCGAATTTGAAATTTCAAAAAAACACCTGATTCTCAATTGAATTGCATAAGGTCCTATGACATTTTTCAGTTGTTGTAGTTCTTTTTAACCTACAGGCGTTAAAAGTTGACCGTTTGACACTTTTATGTCAAGCTTGTAAAAATTGCACATCTTTGACGGTCGATTGTGACTGTATGAATCAACCGATTTCAATGTTTCAAACGCCAACCACGCAAAATTTCATGCTCTTTAAAAAAGGATACAGTAGCATTTTCTTGAGGAAGCATACTTTTCGAGTTTTAAACAAAATACTGGAAAAAGTGCGAAAATTTCGGAGTTTTTAGGCTCTCAAGTCTGAAGTACAACCTAGAAACCATCGCAAAATCAGATAATCGTTATTCAGGACCCCCTAAAGAGTTTAGCATGATTTCCTGCTCTTGAGCAGTTTTTTATGAGCTAGAGAAATAATTTGCCTGGGCTATAGCTATAGCAACGTTTTAACTTTTCAAGGTTAAAAAAAAAATTATCTCATACAATACCAAAATTGTTGGTCTCGTTTTACGTTTTAGACCCCGTCTGGACAATTCTGGATTCCTTATAATATAAGGAAGCGTACGATTTTGGTAACATTGTCAGGGATCGTGCTGGTTGGCGCGTACATGGCCCCCCATGAAAATCATCGTCCCCAGATTGATAGCAGCCTCCAAAAACGCGCAAACGTGAAATCCTAGTAACAACTACAATTCTTATACTTTCTACTCTTATCGATTCCATTGTAATCGGATCATTGGAACCGCTGCCCATGCGACGAAGTGAAATCCTTAAATCAGCATTATTCCAACAGTTTCCATTAGGTTTTGGTGGGATTTTCTAGGGTTAGGTGGTTAAAACCCTTTAAAATTTACATGACTTTTAATGTCATTCTGATTATCAAGTTTGAAGAGTAGTAGTAAGTACTAGGAGGTAGAACCTATATCGGATTAAGGATATGAAGCTATGTGCCACACCCCCTTTTTCCTAAATTGGCACACTGTTGAATATTTTTCTGATTTTTTTTAATTTTTTAAATATTTTTATAAACGTTAGCAATCCTGGGGCAAACACCTGCAACTCAATCTACTCGCACTAAGGAAGGGATGGGCAGTCTTGGAGGGTGCATTATAATAATGGGGTATTTCGGTGGGTCGGAAATTCAGGTTTTTGACCTCAAATTTGGATTCAGCACCCTTGAAAACCTATATACTACAACTTTTAGCCCAATGATACTATAACATGTGGTAGAAAAATTAATTAAAGAGGTCACACGTTTGAAAAAGGCGGGCCGCTTTAAATGCACACACACTAGGCAAGGACTACGCCGCGGACTGCCCCGCGCGCGTGTGTGAGTAGAATGTTGTAGTATCCAAGAGGGGTTTCTGTGCATGGATACTTTTTCAGAGACAGTTGGCTAGCTACGTCACGATTGGCTAGCTACGTCACACCATTCAAATCTTCAACTTTCCTTAGCTTCTCTGATTTTTTAAAAACATTTTCTCGACAAACAGACCCGATTACCGTTATTCCTGAGCCATACTCTTTTGAAAAATAAAATAAAAAAAATTGACCGAAATACCCCATTAGGCGGAAGACGTGGTGTTTTCCGTGAGGTTAGGTCATGGGAGTACGTGGGCGGAGCTCACAGGTGTCAGCAGGTGTTTCGAGGCCACCGCACGTGCACGTGCACCTCTGCGCCCGGTACACGTGGGTTTTCCGCGAGCCCCGAACGATCGAACGACTGCGATTTCTCCCAGAGGTGTAGCCCTATATAAATACTATTGGGCGGTTCAAGAGTCGCGAAGAACACATTACACAGGCTCTCTAAATATAATTATTGACATTATTTAATACGAATAGATAGTATGAGTGAGCGGTATCAATTTAAATGGTCAAGTATAATCACTTACGACCAGAGAAATTCCTTGCAGACGATTTTAAGTGTTTTGAATTCATGAAGTGGTTCCCAACAAAATAATCATTAACATGATAGCCAGTTACTTCAGACTGAAGATAATACAATAATGAATTTGATCGCTTTTCTTGGAACAAAAGATGTCTGTTGGAAGGCGATATCAAATCTGGAACGTCTAGTTGGCATTACGTGAAAAAGGCAGCTGTGCATTTAAAAAGAGTCAATATTAGTTCCACGACCCTCCTAATGAGAGTGTAAATAGAAATGTATGGCCTATACTAGTCTATTTTATACCTAGTTGTTGTTCTCTTGTGTGAAGAACTGCTTCACAATTCCACACGAACGAAAGGTACAGGAGTTTGAGTTGGTGCATTCGTTATGTTTGCATTATCTAGTGTTCCCCTAGATATTAATTTCTGCACCGCTACAAATTACTCAACCCCCTTTGACTTCATTTGTCATAAAAATGAAATTGGCTTTGAATTAAATCGACAACATATATATATCAAATTACCAAATACATATGAGAAGTAACTATTAGGCCATTCTTGTCGTGGTTTGATGTCTTAATTGAATTGCTTGATGCAATTGAAAAAAAATCAAATTCAATACTTCGTCCATCGAATTAATGATTTATAAAATTTGATAGGAGTACATCTATCAAATGATTCCTATAGTTATCAGATTCTTAAGCTATGTCATTGTACTGTATCCTGCATTATTATTTGTTGATGCGACTTACTGCCTGTAGCCCAAAATGTTGTTGATTATCGGGTTATAGTAGTATATTTTGAAAATGTAAAGGATGGACTTAAAAGGATTGTAAACATTGGTTAAAAAAACGAACAAAACACGCTAAAAAAACGAAAAACGTTTGCAATTGAGCAAAGAAAAGAGGAAAGACAAAATTTAACTCCCTCAAAATTTGATGGTTTACGTTTCAAGGTAGGCTCTCTATTTTTAATCATCTCTCACGCGGCTCCTGCTATGTTTTTCCCTAAGTTGTTAAAAATACATATATGTACATAAAAGGTAGGTACTTAGGTACGTAGAATCCAAAAATCAAATGGAAAAATTGTACGTCCGTTCGATGTGCGCAACACTTTGCCCAGTTCCCATTGACCGATTTCGATTAAATTTGGTATATCGGCTCCATTTAGGGTCTCGTTAAGCCCGGAAGCTTTTGGTTATTGTCAGTAACGTCTAACGGATGAAAAGTGGGGGAAAACATTCAAAACGCCTTTGCTTGAAAACTTTTGACCTACAGGTGTTATCTTTTTATTAGTATAAAATTTACACGACTGTCAAGAATTTAACGACACCACTCAGAGCTCTTTAGACCCAACCGATCTTTAACGAGGATAATTAATTAGTTAAATTGATGAATGTTCTTCTGACTTTTTTCATCAATTTAAAATAGTGTCCAGTTTTTTAAAACGAATGAAACCAGCCAGGAGATTTACATTGTGAAATTCATCAGATTACTAACAGAGTCTGAGGTCCTAGAGTCCCTCATAAGGGTCAGAAGAAACCGTGCTATTCGAGGGGAGGTGATCTTCATAGCAAAATAATAAACCATTGTGTAATCATATCCAGCGTTTTTCTGAGTGCTGCAGTTTAATTTTTTCTAATTTTCTGGGGGTTTTAGGCTGCTTCCCAATTAAGTCGTTTCCGAGAGCAGTAGGTTCAAATTGGAATTAGTGAAGGATCTGTGCAGAACAACAGACCCCACTGGTCACAGTCAATTCCATTTCTTATCAACGTCCCATGCTCTCGTCCTTCCTCCTGTGCTGCGTAGTTGGTCATACTCAGTCCAATGTTGACATCTTGTGAAGAACGTTGAATAAAGATAGCTTGGATCAGAAAATGTGAAGGAAAAACCTAGTAGGTAGGTGGAGTAAAAGTACACTCTTTTCTTCTGTTTTATTATTATTCTGAGTTCCTAATTTTTAATGTCAGCTTGAGGGTGAAGTTTAGTTCCCCAATTAAAGTGCAGGGTAAACTTCGGAGAATACTTAATCAATGTGGTTTAACAGCCCAGAGACAGCAAAGCTGTTCTTTATTCAGTGAGATGTCTAGTAAGTAAGGAAAAATGTCATTCTTCGTACCGATTTTGCTGTTCCTTTTTATTATCACTCATTTTCTCTCAAAACCTGGAGTCCGCTGGCCTTATTCGGATCTGGATTTGTGGGGCCATGGTCTCAGGATTACCAGAATGTAGTTAGACAGGTAACTGTTATCACAGTCTGTAACGTCATAACGTCATACGCTTCCAAGTGTCACAGTTGTACCGCTGTTATTGCTCAATGCTGTCAAGTAAGTCAAGATTGGTTGATAATCCAATCAATGGTTGATAATCGTTGATTTTTTAAAAATTTTCTCCGTCTTCTTTTGAATTTTCAACTCAAATTCTTGTAGATAATTGGTTTAAAGACGAAGCGAACTACATAATGATGCATTAGGAACCACTGAGTTGCCAAATATGGAACAAACCTTCGAAACGTTTTAAGAAAATATTACTTCAATAAAGCATAAGGTAGGTACTGAAAAAATGTAAATATTTATGATACTATGTTTTTATGATCATTGGAGTAGGTAAGTATTTCAGAAAAATAACGTCAGGAGGCGTAAAAAATGACATTCTGCAAAAAAAGCACCTAGGAAAGAATGTCCCCCAGAGCCGATTTATTATCTGTGTTATTTGTTGATGTTCAATCAGCAGTGTTGTCCATAATGTGGTGTAATTTACTGGCCATGGCTGAAGTACCTAGGTAGGTTGTAACCCCCATATAAACCAACGGGTCAATCCACCATCGACCACACTTACAAGATTAAGTTAACAAATTCTGCCCAATTGTAGTCAGGAATAACAAAACATCGTATCATCATTATCGATAATTGGAGAAAAAATAGGAAAAATCATCAGATTCTTCAAAATTAATCGATCTACCTAAATTGAACCGATCTTTTAAAAAACAATCTAAAAAATCGTATCGATTTATTTCAGCAATATCGATTTTTTCAAGAATTAATACTTTTTAAGATAGAGCTTTACTTGAGTAATTACCAACACCTGGAGCTAACTTTTAATGCTTGTTATGTAGGTACAGTAATGTTTACTAAAATTCTATTGTTTCAAATAACCAACTACCTGTATGTTTCATATTGATGTTTTTTTCTCGACAATTTATGTCACGAATAAGTGAAGTACCTGCTGAGTGAATGACAACCAACTAATTTTAAATATATAAATGGAGAAAAGTGAGTGACGTCATGAATTACAAGTTTCATCATGATTGGTTGAGGTGGTGGGGGTTTTTTCTCGTCTTTTGGTCATTAGGTTGTGATAAGAATCTTCATCAATTTTCCTTCCTCATTGTGGATGCAATGGTTATTGGTTGCAGTGATTGTTGTTGATGGTGATTTGTTTCCCTCAATCAGTTAATGAAAAGAACCGGATCGATTCTCAAATTTTGGTTTATTATTTTCAATAATACGCCTTGGAATCGAACAAGAAAAAAAATTTTAACCCCCCTCTAAATTTGATGTTTTACGTTTCAAAGTACTACGTAGAATCCGAATATCCAACAAAAATTTCCGTCCGTCCGAAAAACGCCGTACGCGGCACTTTTCTTCGATTTTGTTCAAATTTGGTATATGGGCTCCATTTGGGGTCTAGTTGTGCCGCGAAGCTTTTGGTTGATGTAGGTCACTTCTAAGGGGTGAAAATTGAGGGTTGAAATTTTCAAGAGTGCCCTAGCTCGAAAACTCTAGAAATAAAGGTATCGTTTTTTCACCAATTTTAAATAGTATTGAATATTTAAAAATTGTTGAGACCACCCGGAGCTCTGCAGGACAAACCGTTCGCTCCCTACGAGTACCTAAGGGTTTTCCTTCGATAAAACAGAATCACGAATGTGAATGACAAAAGAGGTCTAATCTCTGTTCAAATTTTATCTGACTAAAATGCAATCGCTGTTCATTTCTTCGATTTGTATTCAATTTTGCTTCCTGAGCAACCAGTTTAGTTCGTTCTAATAAACTCGATTGTGAAGATGTGAAGGCAGTATGGTGTGGTAGGTACCTACCAATTGGTAGTACCCACCAATAGTTGGTAGGTATCAAAAAATAGGTAAAAAAAAAAGCTGCAAATCATTGCCCAATGGTTTGTTATCTTCTGTGTAGATTACCCTTCTATATAGATCCCTCCCTACTAACCATAGGTACCTACTACGTACTAGGGCATTTTTGAAAATTTCAACCCTTCATTTCTATTTGGTTGGTGGTTGGGGTTGAAATTTTCAAAATGTCCTAGTAGGTACGTACGGTTAGTAGGGAGGGATCTATATAGAAGGGTGATCTATACAGAAAATAATAAACCTCTGGGCAATGATTTGCAGCGTTTCAACAATTCTCTGATTCTTCTGAGGAAAAACAAAAATCTAAAGATGCCGATAGTTTTTTTTCAAGAGAATCGATACTTATTGCCTTCTCTAGCATTTTATTTGACTCCTGTCATGAGCTGTATTGTGAACAAAGTTGGCTGTTGTAAATGTACATACAATGATCATTTTCTTCAGTCTATCATAGACAATTGTCTAATGTCTTCAGCTGCACTACTTACATTAGTAGTTCAGTCTTTAGTAACTATAATCTAGAATGAATCGTAGGAGAATCGTGGTTGTGGTGGATGAAAGTGCGGGTAGAAAGGATATTAGGAATCAAGTGGCATAGAAAGCTGCGGTCCACATACCTGCGACGGCGTTCCCCTGTGAGTGGCGTTGCCCTGCCAGAACCTCCTCGCGTACCCGTGAACTTCGCCCTGAACGGCGTCCGTGAAGGTGAACCCTGGTGCCCAGAGCAGAGACCCATAGCCGAACACCCACAAGGACTTGACGTTTGGTGACATGTCGCGTTGACCGGCCACGGGTCGGTTTGTCGTGCGTTACTGACACCGATATTGGCGTGTTATGATCGCGAGGCGGACGGTGTCGGCGTTCCGAGTCGAGTTTGCCGGGAGGTCCCCCACCTCTGTTTGCCGCGCCGCCTTCGGCTGACGCAACAATCTCCGTCAGATCAACAGACTCAGTGGCTCCCCTGTAACAGTTCAAAGGGAACAGTCCCGTTACTGAATATCGTATCGAATCAGTTAGGTATTAACCTGAATCAGCTGTCTATAATTATACTAGGTGTCTACACTTGAGTTGGGCATATCTTTAAGGTTCCATTCTACTACGTAGGTATTTCCTGCAATTTAGCTCCTACTTTTTTCAATTTAAAGATTTATATTCTCTAGATCTCTTTCTTTCTAGATCTCCTTCTTTCTAGCTCTATATTTAAAGAAAGTGTTCTCGACCTTACGTCACTAAAACTGTCATAACTCCTGTTATTTACCCAGTTAATTTAAATTTGAGGATATATAATTGAAAAGAGCGTTTTAACGCTCTTTTCAATTATATATCCTCAAATTTAAATTAACTGGGTAAATAACAGGAATTCAGAGTGAAAACCTCGATTGAAAAAGTCAAATTTGAAGTTGCTGTTTGACTTCATTTTTAAAAATCTTTTAGCAGCAAAACATTTTTAAAAATGAAGTCAAACAGCAACTTCAAATTTGACTTTTTCAATCGAGGTTTTCACTCTGAATTCCTGTCCACTTCGAAGGGCGCTCTTCGAAAAAAAAACATGCTCAAATTGTAAGCTTTAAACGGTCTATCAATTTAAAAAAATTCAAATTGGAAGAGTAAATCAAGTTTGAATACAAAAAATCGAGTGTTTTACGCAGTCAGGATCTCAAGGTGACTTGACGAGTGTTATAGGTGTCATTTCCCATGTATTCTTTTTTTTTACGATGAATCCACTGGTGATACTTCCGAATACTTCTGATCGCCAGAAAGTGGATTTTTCGAAGAAATATGGGAGGTTTGTCAGTTTTTAAGTACTCGTGGTATGAACTCTGCATTTTTTCTACTGAACCTCAATGTTGTTTGAGTCTTATAAGATAGAACTCTAAAATAACGCGGATAAGATGATATATTAGTGAGTGTAAAGGTATTATTTTTTGCTCACTATCATGACACTACATTAGTAGGTATTTTATGTGCAAGAAATGAAGGTTTTTCTCGAAAATTCCACTTTCTAGCGGTCCCCTTACCTCGAAAAATCCTTTTTCTAGCGGTCTAGGAAGAATCACCATTGGATTCAGCGTAAAAAATTACATAGGAAATGATACCTAACTCATCAAGTCATCCTGGGATGGGTGACTATACACCTTGTAAAACACTCGATTTTCTTGTAAAAATCAGTTTTTTGGCATTCTAACTTGATTTACTCTTCCAATTTGAATTTTAAAAAGAAAAATTGATAGACGCCCATAGAAAGGCACTGAACCAGAGTGAAACCTTGGATAAAAAAAGTCAAACTTCAAAAAATGTTAAAGTTGGCTCTTTTACTAGAGTTTTTTAAAATGTCCAATTGCTAAAAGATTTTGGGTTTGCACTAGGTAGCTGGAAATTTAACGCTTTTCCAACGATATCCTCAAATTTCAATTTACCTTGTAAATAACAGGAGTTATGACAGTTTTAATGACAGAAGATCGAAAACACGAAACAAATCTTTATTGAAACACTTGAAAAAAACTCGGGGTTAAAACAAAATTGCCACATTGACATTTTTTGTTGGAAATCTTGTAGAATGTATCTTGTAGAATGGAACCCTGAAGATATGCCCAACTTAGTTGTTGACACCCAGTATACATTTTTGACATATTTGGCAAGTATTGACATGATAAGTTGACCGTTGCCATTGAAGAGGGGGGGGGAAGATGTGTCCCCTCCAAAATGAAATCGACAAAAATAAATAAATAAAAATAACGCGAGAATGCTCGAAAACAATCATAAAATCAACTAGATCAAAAAGGACTAGGTAATGATAATTATCATGAATTTTCTATGATCTATTCAAAAATAATTTAGTGAGATTCACACAAAATAATATGCATCCTACTGGCCAAATTTCCTCATAGATATCTACCTAACTTTTTCCTGACTCTACACAGAACATAACCTTATTTTAACTCAGGATCTAAAGACATCGGACGAAACATAAATATGCAATCGCTGCTATTACTTTAGGCATTCCAAAACTGTCAGTTCCAGGGGGTGATTTGCACGGGGAACCTTCTACACGCAAATCTGAACAATCGCTGTAAATATTAACGAAATCGGATGAGAAATGTAAAACTCATGGCTATCACGAAGAAATTCACTCTTGCGCATGCGCAGTGGCTAAAAGCAGTCCGGGGGCCAACGAGCGCCAACCCGCACAATCCCTGAACATTCATTCGAAATCGGACTATAACTTTGTATAGTTTCGCCCGTTACAAGGATTTAGTGACAGATACACAGACGGAAAAACAAGGAACCAATTCAAGTGGTAATTAAATTAGCGAATAAACTGTTTTCCCCACTTTTGGCCAGCAATAATGGGGTATTTCAGTGGGTCGGAAATTCAGGTTTTTGACCTCAAATTTGGATTCAGCACCCTTGAAAACCTATATACTACAAATTTAAGCCCAATGATACTATAACATGTGATAGAAAAATTAATTAAAGAGATCACACGTTTGAAAAAGGCGGGCCGCTTTAAATGCACACACACTAAAAAAACTTATGCCAAGTGGGTGTGGCACATAGCTTCCTCGTATCCATAACCCGATTGTATAGATGATCCAATGCATGGTAGTTAATCTCAAAACATCAAAACGAGTTAATCTGTAACATCCCTGAAAATTTCATTGAAATCGTACGGAAAATGTAGAAGTTATGGCCGTTACAAGGAATTCACGTTTGCGCATGCGCAGTGGCTACTATCAGTCCGAAGGTGGTGATTTTCATAGGGGACCATCTAAATACTAATCTGTAACATCCCTGAAAATTTCTATGAAATCGGATAGTAAATGTAGAAATTATGGACGTTACCAGGAAATTCACGTTTGCGCATGCGCAGTGACTACTATCAGTCCGAAGGTGGTGATCTTCATTGGGGACCATCTACAACCTAATCCGCATAATCCCTGAAAATTTCATCGAAATCGAGTAGAAAAAGTGGAAGTTATGGCCGTTAAAAGGAAATTCACGTTTGCGCATGCGCAGTGGCTACTATCAGTCCGAAGGTGGTGATCTTCATTGGGGACCATCTACAACCTAATCCGCATAATCCCTGAAAATTTCATCGAAATCGGGTAGAAAAAGTGGAAGTTATGGCCGTTAAAAGGAAATTCACGTTTGCGCATGCGCAGTGGCTACTATCAATCCAAAGGTGATGATTTCCATAGGGGACCATCTAAATACCAATCTGTAACATTCCTGAAAATTTCATTGAAATCGGATGGAAAATGTGGAAGTTATGGCCGTTACAAGGAATTCACGTTTGCTCATGCGCAGTCGCTTCTATCAGTCCGGGGATGATGATTTTCATAGCGGACCGTCTACACACCAACCCGCACAATCCCTGGAAATTTCATCGAAATCGGACAATAACTTGGTATAGTTATGCGCGTTACAAGGAATTCATGACAGACAGACAGACACACAGACACACAGACACTGAACAAAAATTGTTCAGAAAGGTCTAAAACGCAAAACGCGAGTGAAAATTTTGATTTTGGAGAACTTTTTTTTTCGTCCTTGAAAAGTGAAAACAAAGCTTCCGCTACCTTGGTAGACTCGGAAGCAATAAATGCACACTAAGCAAGGACTACGCCGCGGACTGCCCCGCGCGCGTGTGTGAGTAGATTGTTGTAGTATCCAAGAGGGGTTTCTGTGCATGGATACTTTTTCAAAGACAGTTGGCTAGCTACGTCACACCATTCAAATCTTCAACTTTCCTTAGCTTCTCTGATTTTTTAAAAACATTTTCTCGACGAACAGACCCGATTACCGTTATTCCTGAGCCATACTCTTTTGAAAAAAAATTGACCGAAATACCCCATTGCTATTGTTGAATGAACAATAATTATTATTGTTCGATTTTGATGATTCCAGCGGCAATCTTTAAGTTTTTCTATTTCTTACGTAGATGCACTAATAAAAACCCTTGAAAATTTCAAATTAACGTACAACTTTTAAACTTTGAGCGTCGTTTCTTAAGATAAATACTAACCCGGAACGAGGAACGAACGGCGACCGACTGAGACCCCCGACGTTGCTTATAAACCCTTGTGATACCCCTGTGTTTTATTGGAGGATGTAAACAGTGAGACTACGTCGCCCCAATGAACTATTATTGCGATGAATCACACTCACACGTCAAGATATGATTGGTGTCCTCGAAATGATCCAACGTGACGTCACACGACAACAAAATATGAATTAGTCCTTATTATTTCTTTATGAACGTATCGAAATCAACACAAAACTCGTTGGTGAGGTCCAAAACCAACGTAGGCTGTAAACCAGATAGGCAATCTTATCATTAGGTACGGTCCGGAAACAATATTATTTTTATACTCGTACTTTTAAGACGCAATACAATTTTAGTAAGAGGAAGAAAGGACTGATTTTGATTAGGGTAGTACATTTGCCTTTATGTCCTAGGCAGTTTACATAGTTTCCAAGTAAATTAGTAAGGAATGTGGAGTGTATCGTTCAATAATTAACCGCTATAAGAGTTGATTCGTTTTGGTACAGGGTCAATGGAAAGTTTTGGTTGAATTGAAAAATCAAAATATGTTGATTGAAGATATTCCATATTCAAGGTGAAAACATTTTGTTATAAAAAAGGTTATGTGAAGAATTCGTGATGAAATCAGTGATCTATTGGAGATTTTGGTAGGGTTAAAAACGCTGCAAATTATTACACAAAGGTTTTTTATTTCTGATATAGATCACTCGTCTGCAAAGGACACGGCTTTGCCATTGTCTCTACCTGCCAACTACATAACAACTTCACAATCAAGTTTATTTGGAAGAAATAAACGCATCACACTCAGTTAGAAAAACGCTGCAAATCATTGCTCAAAGGTTTATCATTTTCTGTATAGATCACCCTTCTGTATAGATCACTGGTTCTCCATCAATAGCACCTACCACCATCTGTATTCTCCCTTGACCTTCCCTCTCAAATTTCAGCTTCCTGAGTTCAATAGGATTGAAAATGGCTTTGGAGCTCATTCAGCTGATCAGTGATCTGAGGAGTGAAGAAGATCTCCTCGAATGCTGGAGACGCCTGGATGAGCACTTCCATTCAATAGGATTGAAAATGGCTTCGGAGCTCACTCAGCTGATCAGTGATCTGAAGAGTGAAGAAGCCTTTGAGCAATGATTTGCAGCGTTTTTTACCCACCAACATTTTTTTTACCTACCAACTTTTTTTTACCTACCAGCTAGGTACTACCTACCACACCATACTGGCTTCAAACCTTCACACTCAAGTTTATTAGAAAGAACTAAACGCTTCACACTCGATTGGAAAAATAGAAAGCTTCATATGGAAATTTGATTACTGGTTACGCAGAAGGCAAAACTGTATACAAATCGAAGAAATGAACAGCGATCGCATTTTAGCCCGATAAAATTTGAATGGAGATTAGACCTCTTTTGCTATTCACACTCATGATTCTGTTTTATCGAAGGAAAACCTTCAAGTACTCGTAGGGACCGAACGGTTTGTCCTACAGAGCTCCGGGTGGTCTCAAAAATTTTTTAAAATTCAATACTATTTAAAATTGGTGAAAAAACGATACCTTTATTTCTAGAGTTTTCGAGCTAGGGCACTCTTGAAAATTTCAACCCTTAATTTTCACCCCTTAGAAGTGACCTACATCAACCAAAAGCTTCGCGGCACAACTAGACCCCAAATGGAGCCCATATATAAAATTTGAACCAAATCGGTCCAGTGTTGCTAAGAAAAGTGCCGCGTACGGCGGACGACGGACGGACGGAAATTTTTAACACAGAATGTGTTTTTGCGATGACCTACCGAAAAAAAATCGTCACGAAAAAGCGACAGAAAAAAACATCTGGTGATATGTTTATTGGTTGTCATGTTAATGTCAACTCCACATTTATTATTGTTGTTTTTTATTTAACGGATGACTAGTATCGCAAAAACACATTCTGTGTTCCTATGATTTCATACAGAGTATGGAAAAAGAAATAAACCGGGGGGTGCAGGGGGGCGGAGCCCCCCGCCGAGGCGCAAAGCGCCGAGTTTTATTCGATTTTCGTATTCTACATACCTTGAAAAATAAAACATCAAATTTTGAGGGGGGTTAAAATTTTTTTTCTTGCCCGATTCCAAAGGCTTATTATTGAAAATAATAAACCAAAAATGAATAGTTGTGGGTGTGTTGATAAGGGAATTTTTTACTTGTTGATAAGGACGCAGAACTGAGTACAACTCGAAGAAACGAACAGCGATCAAATTAATTTTGGTAAGCTAAAATTTGAACAGAGATTAGGCCTACTTTACGATTCACACTCGTATTTCTGATAACGGTTGGTCTTTTAAATTATCGAAAAAACAATGTACCTTTATATAACATTTTAAAGGGGTTTTCTTCTAAGGGGTGAAAATTAAGAGTTGAAATTTTCAAGAGTGCCCTAGCTCAAAAACTCTCGAAATAAAGGCATTGTTTTTTCACCAATTTTAAATAGTATTGAATTTTTAAAAATTTTTGAGACCACCCGGAGCTCTGTAGGACAAACCGTTCGGTCCCTACGAGTACTTGAAGGTTTTCCTTCGATAAAACAGAATCATGAGTGTGAATCGCAAAAGAGGTCTAATCACCGTTCAAATTTTATCTGACTGAAATGCGATCGCTGCTCATTTCTTCGATTTGTATACAGTTTTGCCTTCTGCGTAACCAGTAATCAAATTTCCATACCTAATATGGAGCTTCATATTATGAAGCTTTCTATTTTTCGAATCGAGTGTGAAGCGTTTAGTTCTTTCTAATAAACTTGACTGTGAAGGTGTGAAGCCAGGCAGTATGGTGTGGTAGGCAGTACCTACCAATAGTTGGTAGGTAAAAAAAAGTTGGTAGATATAAAAAATGTTGGTAGGTAAAAAACGCTGCAAATCATTGCTCAAAGGTTTATTATTTTCTGTATAGATCACCCTTCTGTATAGATCACTGGTTCTCCATCAATAGCATTATTTTTGTTTATAGAATCCTCTTTCCATATTGTTAGAGATTATTTAGAAACCTCATGAAACGAAAAAGCTTTCCCAGTTTTGGATGAAAATTGCTATACAATTAGTCCAAATTCGAATTGAAGTACTATATTCAATACTACATTAATTTAATTAAATTAAGATTGATAAAATTAATTTGTGAATCTATTAGTTTGGAGTCAATTTTTCTTAACATATTGTAAAAAATGATGGGGAATGGTTGCTATTTAAAAACGCTGCAAATCAAATCTCAAAGGTTTATTATTTTCTGTGTAGATCACTGGGTCTCCATCAATAGCACCTACCACCATCTGTATTCTCCCTCGACCTTCCCTCTCAAATTTCATTTTCCTGCGTTCAATAGGATTAAAAATGGCTCACTCAGCTGATCAGTGATCTGAAGAGTGAAGAAGATCTCCTCGAATGCTGGAGACGCCTGGAAGAGCTCTTCCATTCAATAGGATTAAAAATGGCTTCGGAGCTCACTCAGCTGATCAGTGATCTGAAGAGTGAAGAAGATCTTCTCGAATGCTGGAGACGCCTGGAAGAGCACTGATCAGCTGAGCCATTTGGATGAGATGAGCTCCGAAGCCATTTTCAATCCTATTGAACGCACAATCCTATTGGAAGCTGAAATTTGAGAGGGAAGGTCAAGGAAGAATACAGATGGTGGTAGGTGCTATTGATGGAGAACCAGTGATCTATACAGAAGGGTGATCTATACAGAAAATAATAAACCTTTGAGCAATGATTTGCAGCGTTTATGTACAGTTGTGATATCGAATTTGATATCAATCACCCTTTCTAGCGTCCCTGAAAATAAAATTTCAACTCGATTTACAAACCTTTTTGAATGTTTTGAGTGTATGCCATCCATAATACATATCGATAACAATGTTTGTCCGATAAATTCTAAGCCGAAAATTGCCAACCTACTGTTGATGATGTTTCAAACTTACGCTGTTGCAGGCGAAATTAAGTAGGTATGCTTAGTGGGGTGTAGCGACGCAGTTTGAAGCAGGGAGACCTCTCTCTTTCAAGTCCCTCTGAGACACTGAGGAAGTATACGTCCCGAAAGTCGGCCAGAAAGATGCAGGTGAGTGGAATATTACCTGGATAGGATTTTTCCATCCAGTGACATCTTTTTGTTGCGTGGAAGTTTCCAGGTACACCTACTCCTCCCTTTATTGTGCTATCGAGGCTAGACAACTGAGAGACACCCGTTCTACCAATCCTCAAATACCTCGTCTTACTTCACCTTCCAGGTGACTCATTTTTACTTATTCTAGCAGGTGATTGAGCTCATTCTTGGCACGGCAAGAAGAATAGGCATGCCTTACCTTATTTCCATCAAAGACAAAACTCAGTAAATCTGAGACAATGGTCATGGTTAATTATTTTCCTTGTTTCGTACTCATGTTACGTATGAATTTGTCGTGAGAATTGAGGATGAGACCGCACACTTAGAATTGGAGTAAGTAACTTGTATAATTTTGGATGATACTCACCAGAGTTTGGTAGTGTCTATGAAATGAACAATGCAAGTAGACGAGAATGTACAAGCAATGAGCTTATCGTGTTATAAAGATGATCTTCAGTCAACGCAGAAACGACGTCCATTCTAGTTTCTGAGATGCGTGGGAGCCGAGGCATAGCGAGGTACTGACCACAATTCAGGATCCAGAAGAAAGAATAAGTTTCGCAATCTAAGAACGTGACCCGGACGCCAACTGGAATCCAGGAAATGGGGTCAATTGCAATAACAATGGGGATAGCAATCGGTTGACGAGGCATACTCCTCATCATTTGACGTCTCAGGTAAGAGGTTAGTGTATCCATGTACTGTGTATATGAATAGAATTTACACACCGGACTTCAATGGTTAAAACTGATCGGGATTAGGGTCAAACAGAGACTCAATCCTTTTCTGTCAACTTTTCAGTCAATATATATTATCTTCATCAGAGCTCAAGGACGAACTACTGTGTCAAACACAAATTCTTAGTCAAATTGACATAAATTATTATTGTTTTTCCCAGCTACTTCAGGCGAAGTCGGCTCAGGATAAATTTTCGAACGACCATAATAAGTAGGCAATTTGAAAAAATTTAAATTTCATCATTGACGGTTGACGCGGATTTTGAATTTCGTCAGTAAGGTAGTTAATAAGAGTGTCCAATTGGCCAACTTGATTGGCCATCAAGCTTTTGAAGAAGAAAATGGTGAAATCACGATTGTAGTACGTACCTAGTAGTTTTTGGAAATTTTTTAGTTTTTCAATATTTTACTGGTTTTGAATAATAGGTTCCCTTACTTCTTCAAAAAGATTGCTGGCCAATCAAAATTTTGTTGTAGATGTCGGCGTCGATTTGACACTATACTTAGTCTTTGAGCACTGTTAAAGGTGATATGACTGAATGCTCGGCAGAAAAGGATTGAGTCTCTGTTTGACCCATATCCCAATCAGTTTTGACCATGGATAGGAATGAATGTTTTGAAGTTCGTAGTTCTTTGTTATTAGTTTCTGTGTCTGGTTGGCAGAACAGTTGTCTGACGAAGAATATCATGGACTTATAATGAAAAACATTATTTCAGGGTAGTATAACATTTTCTTATTATGTTGATGTATCTGAATTTTCAATCCTGATCAACCTGATCGAGTAAAGTTCGGATCTTGACTTCATTCAGGCAGCACGGGACTAGGAAGGGGAATTATCGAGTTTATAACTTATTTGGAATTGGATTTCAATCATCATTTTACACAAGGAGAAAACTTGACATCATGATGGATTGCTCTTTGCAATTAATATAAAAATAACCGCTCGAAGACGTAGCGCAATAAATGGACGGGCTATAGCCTTAAACGATTTTTAGGACGTCCCACTGTAAGACTTGGGCGTCCTTATGCGATCGATCTGGGGTGAAGTTGGACAACACTCAACAGGAAAAAAAATAACCACACAGTAATCCGTTTTAGACCATTCTGAATCCAAATCCGCGAAAAAAACCATAGGTGTATGTCTGTGTGTGTGTGTGTGTATGTGTGTATAGGTGTATGTGTGTGTGTAACAAAATCTTGTGTACTCTGCACAGGCCTTAGTACTCAACCGATTTTCCTGGTTCTTTTTTTTTCGACGCGGGAAACTATCTAGTTGTGCACTACGTCGCCCGAATTTCGAATTTTGCCTTTTAAGGGGGGGTTAATGCTCAAAAAACGTGGGTTTTTGGGCATAATCTTGTGTACTCTGCCCAGACCTTAGTTCTCAACCGATTTTCGTGTTTTTTTTTTCTTCTACGCGGAAAACTATCTAGTTGTGCACTACGGCGCCGGAATTTGGAATTTTGCTTTTTAAGGGGGAGAAAGGGGGGGTTAATGCTTAAAAAACGTGCGTTTGCGGGCATAATCTTATAAACTCTGCCCAAGCCTCAATTTCCAACGGATTTGTGTTTCTTTTTTTGTTTGACTAAAATAACTTCCCCGTTGTACATGATTTCACCAGAGTACCAAAATTCGCAAGAGGAGGGGATAAGTGGGGGATAATATTCACAAAATATCCGATTTTTCAATGTTTCGGTTCCTTTACTGCTTACTAATTGTACCCAAGCTTTGAAATTGAGGAAAAATTCTCATTACACCTCCGGATTTTCATGAATTATTCTATGTGCCACCATTGAACTAATAGTGGTGCCACCATGGTGCCAGGACACCATAAACCGCTTATTTCATGGTTTTTTTTTGTGTGTTTCACCTTGAACACGTATGTGAACCTCGACGGACCGCCTACTAAAACTAATAGATGAAAGTTCAATGTTACGACGTATTTCCGCTTTGGTGCCAGACTGGCACCATTGGTGGTGGTAGGGGGGGGGGGGTGAACTCTAATTCGCATGTTGGGTATCGTAGATCATGGATTTTAAAATGCTCTTCAGATTCGAGGCTCCCATACCGCTAGAAATGTTATGGTGGATAAAGGTGAAGAGGGGGGAGTGGTGGGGATAACTATTTCTTGCCTAAAATGCTCAATAAATTACATCGAGTGAACAGTTTTTTCGCTTACCAACTGGTATTAATTGACCTGATGCTTATCCAATGGGACGTCCCCTGGAATGCATGCATTACTAAACAATATGTTTTACTTTTAGCATGGAATGTGCTTTAGCCTTGGACTTACTACCCGAAAAGTGTCCGGTGGGAGGGAGGGGCGACGCGGAGAGGGTAACGGGCGTGTCACGAGGGGGATATCCGCCAGTCCACCTCATCCCTATTCCACCGAAAAGCGCGGCTGAAGCATATTTCTTACATTTTAAAGGATCCAAGTGTAAGCTTCCTTTCTACGTTCAGTAAGCTAGTTCTTCCTAAAAGGGGGAAAAGGGGGTCGACACTCTAAAACAAAGAAAATATCGGAATCTTAGAACTAGTATTTAAAGTGGTACCTACTTAACTGGTCGACTGGTAGGTAGCTGTCTCCCGAGCGGCTTGGAGAAGAGGCGTAGCGTTCCACTTTTATGTAACTTTGTTGTATTTGCAAACTGTTAAACCTGAAGGGTAGGTTCACCTGAAGGGTGTTACTGTATCGATGTATTGAATAAATGAGTTTACTTGAAGGTAGTTGTTTATTGAAAAGCAAGTTCCTAGAATCGATACTGTGAAATTATGTAAGTTCAGAACCTGGGATGCGGGTCGACTCTAAAGGAGAACTACAGGTTACCAAAATGCTTATTTTTAATACCAGGAAGATATGCGATACAGGTACGTAATTGAGCAATATACACATTCTGCAAGGTATCGATCCCAGGGATCGATCGCCTGAGGGGCGTTACGGCGTGATACAAAAGGTAAGCAAGGTAAGTTTCTTTATCTTTAAGACTAGTTATAGTTCTTATAATATGGTGCGATACGGTTACGAATAGAACTGTTACAGGTTACTCTTTAGTTAGACTAATTTCGTTATGCTTGACTATCACTGAGTTCACCGTTCCTTCTACCTATTATTGGCCAATATATAGTGTAGAATATTGTTAACACACTCACGTTCCGGGTTACCGAACCGAGTCCGGTCGATGGTGTGGCGCAGTTTTCGAAGGGGAGAGCCGGGACAGGACTGGTTCCAACGCGGTCCTCGATACTTCTCGATCCGGGCGACGACGCGGTTCCAGGGGAGGCAGGACGGACAAGCACTGGCTACTGACTTTTCTCACAGTTTAGAGACCTAGTGACTTGGGGGAGGCAGGAGGACGATACGGTACAGTTCGACGGTATTGACTGGGTCGACACGGTACAAGGGGATGAGAGCTTCAAAGGCGAGGGGAGAACACTTCTAGACAAGCTGGCAAGGCTTCAACTTCAGGACTAAGGGTTTTCAGGCGTTACATTGGAATATCATCTCTCCCTCGTGACCAGTGTTGCCATCTCTTTCCAGGGTGGCCAGACTGGAAAGGATGGTTGGTGATTTTCTCCCCTTTGTTGATGCTGGTGTTTTTAGCTGCTTTGCATGGATATTGCTCATCTTCATTGCATGGATGTTGCTCATCTTCATGGAAGTTCTTCCCTCTTCTTGACAGTTGATTATTGTTGTGTTCTGTGGTGGTGGTCGAACACGAGAGTGGGAGGTCACGCCCGATCTTTATTGTGACCTCTTACGGGCTTCTGGTCCCGAAGGGGTATCAGGACTTACGGACAGGCAGTGCCTGTAAGGGGAAACAGTGAGCAATTTGGGGATTGCTCACACAAGCAATTCGAGTTCTTCTCCTCTCTTCTTCATTTTCGATTTGTGGACGTCTCTGTATGAGCAAAAATTCAGACAGATTCCATATTCCAATGTTGAACGTACATTTTCATGAAAATTTGTCCACATACCTCGGCGAATAGACCGACAGGCTAAACAACGAAATTGTTCTAAATCTCTGAAAAGTCCCTCAACGAGGCAGAACTCACTCTAAACGCATAGTATCTCTAGTTTTGTATTAACCTACATAAAATTCCACTTCTTGGACAGTAAGATTAGTACAAAAATCGCTGCAAAATTATTACACAAAGGTTTATAATTTTTCTATGTAGATCACTCGTCTGCAAAGAACATGGTTTTGTCATTGTCACTACCTGCGAACCATAGTTACAACCTACCTACCACATGCCTACTTCAAAATCAAGTTTATTTGGAAGAAATAAACACTTCACACTCAGTTCGAAGAAACAGGGAGTTGAGGTTGCCCTAATTATTGAGAAATTCGATTACTGGTTGCTAAAGACGCAAAACTGAGCACAACAAGCTCTAAGAAACAAACAATTATCGCATTTTGGTCAGCTAAAATTTGAACGGAGATTAGGCTTCTTTTGCTATTCACACTCGTGCTTCTGATTTATCGTAAGTCCGACCATTAAGTCCTCATAGGGAGGGAACGGATTGTCCTAAATATATCCGAGTGGTTTCTAAAAATTCAATACTATTTAAAATTGATAAAAAAAAAACAATACCTTTATTTCGAGAGTTTTCGAGCTAGGGCACTATTGAAATTTTCAACCCTTAATTTTCACCCGTAAGAAGTGACCT
This sequence comes from Apolygus lucorum, assembly GCA_009739505.2. Taxonomy (NCBI): domain Eukaryota; kingdom Metazoa; phylum Arthropoda; class Insecta; order Hemiptera; family Miridae; genus Apolygus; species Apolygus lucorum. Next base: position 42,568,015 of record CM019183.2, on the reverse strand, counting down.
ACTTCAACCAAAAGCTTCCGGGCACAACTAGACCCCGAATGGAGCCCTTATACAACATTTCATCAAAATCGGTCCAAGGTAATTAAGGAAAGTGCCGCGAATAGCGGACGGACGGAAACATTTTTATTCAATTTTCGGATTCTCAGTACCATAAAACGTGAAACATCAAATTTTGGGGGTGGGTTGGACAAAAAAAAAAAAAAATTTCTTGGTCGATTCCAATAGTTGATCATTGAAAATAATAAACCAATAAATTTATTTTATGAAATGGGTCATCAGGTTCAACGAGTTCCGTGGAATATTTAAAGAAAAATCGTGTAGTTCCTTCCAGATGGGACTAGCGAAGGAGTCGATCAATCAATCCATCTGCTTATAAGCAGCTGATGCCTGTAAAAAAATACCTCTCAACCCTAGTACATCATTCTGCCCAACTGTAAGGGGTCTGTGAAGGGGTTGTTAAAGGGTGGAAGAACCGCCGTACGTCCATACCCCTAAAAAGGGTTGCCTTAACGAGAGTCTAATGGAGTCATCTGCCCAACTTTGATATACGAGGAATACCGTGACGGTCACTAATAGATTCGATACACGGAAGGAATTCGAACACCCCGACGAGCTTTTACCCTTTGTCTCAATTTCCAGAAGGCCGAAATCAGCGTTGAAAAACGCAAAGAAAGAAGAACAGAAGAAAAACATTTATGTATGATTGGCAGAGACTAATTTCAGTTATGTAGTGCTTGGGCTGTATGTAGGTCTATTGGAAAATGGTGCACTCATTCCATAGTCGAATAGGTACTACGTCAGAGAAAATAGGTACATGCGAAATGGAAAATATGTCGTACGCACTCAGATATCGCTATGAATATACTGAATGATAGTTTTACTCCCTCCTGCGCACTTTCCGTTGGAGAAGACAGGTGGACCAGACCTGTACAGTTGAGGGGTCTTGAGGTCTCATTGAGAAATTTGTTTTAGAATCTCAAATAATAAGCAGTTACGCTGAAGGCTTCCGGTGGTAAAACCTGCACTATTTTCCGTTGTGACAGAACGATGACACTTGACATGAACATCCTCCAGGGAACCCACTCTTTTGTGCGCTACCCCTACATCTCCATACAGGAACCCACCAACGTCAACGGCTAAAGCTGTGTGTGAGGGAATAGCAACTAGAGCAAAATGCTGATATCTGCATCAAGTTGTGAGAAACCAACTATTATATTTATGTCTCATGACAGATACGTTTGAGTCAAAATTCGTCCTACAGAAATATCTACTTATGTATCAACTTATGAAGTGTTAGGTAGGTATTAAAAATTATGCGCAGAATAATGAATCATTTTACTGCAAAGAATCTAATAGAATCATAGAATATATTTGGGTCTTCAAAAATCAAAATTTCCACCCTAATTTTGTATTTCAAAGCTTCTTGATCAGCTGAACTAGTAGGTTGTCACATTTTTCTCAAATGTGGAGGGTAGTCGAATGTAGGCCCTAGGAGCAATGTAAAAATCATCAACATAATATTTATGTAATTATTAAGTAATTGGGAACGACTTCACAATTTTGTTGATGTTTATTAACTCAGATAATTATCTATACGATCGTGATAATACCTAATTCTGTATGTTTTGAAATTCATTGAAGGAAATACTCGTAACTACAATCGTATTCAATAAATCATTTGACCACCTATAACTGAATTGTATTATTCATAACTAATAAAAATTATCAGCTCTTGTGTGCGCTGCTATGCAGCTTAACCCTAATTGGACAATGGTGTTACTAGTGCCACCGCAAACATCTTAGAAATTCCACAGCTGTCTCAAGGTGTCACCAGATTAACTAGATTTATTGCAATTAAAAAACTAATGGACGGAGCTGAATTTTTTGAACCATTTTGGTTTATTATTTTGATAATAAACCTTCCGAATCGACCAAGAAAAAAATGTTAACCCCCCTCAAAATCTGTTGGTTTACGTTTCAAGATACGTACTTGGGGTCCAAAAATCGAATAAAAATTTTGCCGTCCGTCCTCCGTACGCGGCACTTTCCTTAGTTACCAAGAACCGATTTTGTCGAAATTTGGTATATGGGCTCCATTTGGGGTCTAGTTGTGCCCCGAAGCTTTTGTTTGATGTAGGTCACTTCTAAGGGGTGAAAATTAAGGGTTGAAATTTTCAAGAGTGCCCTAGCTCGAAAACTCTAGAATTAAAGGTATCGTTTTTTGACCAATTTTAAATAGTATTGAATTTTTAAAAATTTTTGAGACCACCCGGAGCTCTGTAGGACAAACCGTTCGGTCCCTACGAGTACTTGAAGGTTTTCCTTCGATGAAACAGAATCATAAGTGTGAATAGCTAAAGAGGTCTAATCTCCATTCAAATTTTATCGGGCTAAAATGCGATCGCTGTTCATTTCTTCGATTTGTATACAGTTTTGCCTTCTGCGTAACCAGTAATCAAATTTCCATATGAAGCTTTCTATTTTTCCAATCGAGTGTGAAGCGTTTAGTTCTTTCTAATAAACTTGATTGTGAAGGTGTGAAGCCAGTATGGTGTGGTAGGTAGTACCTAGCTGGTAGGTAAAAAAAGTTGGTAGGTAAAGAAAATGTTGGTGGGTAAAAAACGCTGCAAATCATTGCTCAAAGGCTTCTTCACTCTTCAGATCACTGATCAGCTGAGTGAGCTCCGAAGCCATTTTCAATCCTATTGAATGGAAGTGCTCATCAAGGCGTCACTTCTAAGGGTAGAAAAATAAGGGTTGAATTTTGAATAAAAAGGGTTGACATTTGAATAAGGGTTGAAATTGTCAAAACGCCCTAGCTAAAAAACTCTCGAAATAAAGGTATTCTTTTTTCTTCAATTCAAAATAGTATAGAGCTCTTTAGGACCAACCGTTCGCCTCCTGTGAACTTAAGGGTTGAACCTATGATAAATCAGAATCACGGGTGTGAATCGCAGAATATGCCGAATCTCTGTTCAAATTTTAGCTGACCAAAATGCGATCTTTGTTACTTTCTAGTTGTACTCAGTTTTGCATCCTTAGCAATCAGTAATACATTTCCTGATGATGGCACCCACAACTTTTTAGTTATTCGAATTGAGTGTGAACTTGATTGTGAAGTAGGTATGTAGTTGGTAAGTAGTGACAGTGGCAAAACCGGGTTCTTTACAGACGAGTGACCTATATTGAAATAATAAATCTTTGTGTAAGAATTTGCAGCGGTTTTTGTAAGTTATTAGAAGTAAAAAAATGGCATGACAAAATTTTTTTCATCGATTTCTTTGGAAATTTTTGTCATACTTCCATTTTGAGACTTCCACTGGCCCACAAAAATTCTGTTTTCCATTAAATTCAAAATTTCAATTCAATATGGTTACTCCGGTGACACTTTGGGACAGGTGTAGAGTTCCTGAGATGCTTTAGGTGACACTAGTGATACCACAGTCTAATTAGGGTTGAGCAATATCAACTATACATTCAGCAACCCTGTGTGTATGAGCCCAAGTGAGAAGTCTACTGCTCGTTCACCTTGCCTGAAATTATTTCATTGGAAGATACGTAATTCGTTTAGGATGTACCTTTGTTCTATTCAGATGATTGACGATAATGCTACTATTCTTCAACATTTATTGTACATATAAAATATTATTAAATATTGTTCATCTGTGAAACTGTGGGTGAAAATTAATGACGTTGTTACTAATAGTACCTGTTTGGTTAATGAATGGTGCCACCTTTCTTATGACTAAGGGCTACTGACCAGCTGGCAATGAAAAAAAAAAAAACTCCATTAACTACAAGGCCCACCTTATTTTTCAAGTTATCAACATCATCGTTAGTTAAATAGACATGACCCCTATTACCTAACATTGATTATTATATTTTCTTCTATTGCCTTCAAAACTTCATAATCTTTATATAAATGGGTACATAAGTAAGTTTGATTGGGCATATTCAGTTTTGGCAAAAGCAGGTCACTGTAGTCTCAGGATGCGATGTGGGTATTTACTAAAAAAAACAGATAATAATCGACAGTTAATTCCATCTACCACGGTATATGTTTAAGTACGTATAATTTAACCTACGGATCTACGAAGATCACTGAAGAGATGAGTTGATGTTTGTAACAATTAGCATTTAGTGCTAAAAGATGATTTATAAAACCTACAATTGCGCGGTCCCGCGAAAACTTGAGACGGATCTCATGAGTGTAGTGCGGGTTTGCCATTGGTTCTCAAGCAGGCTGAAATTCAGCGCTCTCATTGGAAGATGATGATGCTCGACAAGTACACGAAAAATCTGTAAACAAAAACAGCAATTCTTCTCATATACCTAATAATTTACCTAACAATTTATTGATTACGAGCAAATTACTGTCAAGTATTGTGGGCAGTTTAGCTTCTTGACTTAAAATAACATGGACGCAACAAAATTGATTGGAGAAAAAGTGATTGCATTTAGTAATTATATAAATCGCTGGGTACATCTGGCCAATTCCCTAATAAGAATCATATATGATCATGATAATTTTATCGGTAATATTAAATATATAGTTTATTTATTTATTTTACTAGATGCAAAGTTATTTTGTGAAGTTTTTTGATGTCACCGTCAAACACACTAGTAATTTTGGAGTATGTTAATGGTTTTTCACTAAAATACTCGTTTTTCACTAAAATACCTACTATGACTCCATCGATCGGACCATAATGAGCTGAGTTATAATGATGGAGGAAGTTAGATAGTCAGATCAGCCAGCGATGAGATAACGAGAAATAGTTGTAACATTAAGTTGGGTGTGATCTGTGTACTTTCCTCACCTGATCATTTAGACATGTAAATTTTTTGATACAGTCCCTCTCAGGGCATGGAAATCTATGGTCTCCAAGAACAATTATAGTTCTCCGATCAGAACAACTACAAGACATGCTTGTCCACAACACAAATATATTCGATGCGTAATATGAAACATGATCTTCGCGATTATGTTGATAACATTTTGAAGTTGTTCAGAATTATCACAATCGAGTTTTTCATGAATTAAGAAGATTATGGTAAAATAGCTTTTATCCATTAGATTTTGATAATAATTATCATTAATAATTATCTATTAATCTTTAATAGTTATTAAATTGAATTAATAGTTAGTAGTTATGGGGATCAGCTACTAATTACAAATTTTTGCACAATCGGGCGAGTAGATCATGGGAAATTGATTTTACGAGATTGTGTTTTCGCTCTTGTTGTCGTTGATCTGATTGCGATGACATTTAAAAGGGTCCATCAAAGGGCTAATCTGCAGAAATATGAGAATCTATCTGTAATGAAAGAGACGATTGACTGTGACATGTCAACACGGTATGAGTGGTAAGTTTTTTTCTACCCATGAATCTCAAAAATAACAAGATAAAATGTTATTTATACATAACCCTTTGCTTAAATCGATTTTTGACCTCCATTCTCCAAAATGTCACTCCTAATCATACTCCTAAACTTCTGGCCAACCAACACACTCTCATATTATTAACAACAACGTGTTAACAACATGGAACCATTTTGAACTTTTCCTTGTAGTTCCTGAAGTCACATTATGAACTTTAGAGTGTGATATTGTTTTAGTATTGACTAAAACAGATTTCCATAGAAAAAATAGACAATAGACCGAAAAACGTCTGACAAGTGGGTGTGGCACACAGATTCCTCGTGTCCATAATACTACAGTACTGTACGTATTGTAGATGAGACTACACTGTAGATCTGTCAGTACAGATGATTCGATGCATCTAGATAATCAAAACATCAAAGTACCTACAGAAGGAACCATCCAGAGTCTCAATCACACAACCCTTGACAATCCCGTCAACATCGAATAGAAACTGCAGAAATTATGCTTAATAAGGATTTCATGTTTAATAATATTTTATAGGAGACCATCTACTCACAACCCACATAACCACTAGAAATTTCATTGAATTCTGAAGTAAAATTTAGATACGTTAGCACATGCACAGAAGCTACTGTTAATTTGAAGGTGATGAATTTGACAGGGGACATTTACTTACGCAACCATCAACTTACGCAATTCCCGACAATTTCATCGAATTCGAATAGTAAATTTTTCTTGCACAGAGAACGGTCTTATGGGATTATTGGGACATTCCTGTACTTATTTAGTTCAATTGTAATTACGAAACCAATCATAATTACTACTGAAGCTACCCTACCTGTACATATGCCTACTTCATATGTCTCTCTACATGCTACGAATATTATGAACCATTGCCGCAAGGGTAAATAGGTCTCTGAAGAGTGCTACGATGACCATGCGACTGGCAGCCTCAGTAGGCCAGACGGATGGTCTCTGGCTTGTTGACGATAGTAAAGTTGGCGGTCGCTCCGTGAGAGGGCGCAAGAATGGTGAGATCCACTTCTCTCGTCCGAGAAAAAGAGGTTTCTCACGGCTGGCGGTCGGATGCAAGACGCCAAGAGCATTCCCACGTCATCAATGCACTTTCGATCGGCGATCAGAGTTGAAGACTACAGGGGAAGAACGCACCAAGTCCCATTTTGTAAACTTTTCAGGAAATCATTTTTTCCGGCAAAAACCCAATTAGTTCGAATTTGGTCGATACAATTTTTAAGATAATGGAATTTGTATCTCAGCGTACTGTTGAATGCGGTGGTACAATCAAAACTACTGCAAAAAGTATTTTAAAACTCCATATTGCTATCCAAAGTTGCAAAGGTCCATCTGTACAGGGGAAGAACGCACCATGAACGTGTATTGCTGGTTTTATTCATAGTATCCTACCATAAGATTTCTCTCTTTATCAGGGCTTAACGGTTTCGTGACATTTTAATGATATAATATATTATTATATAGGTATAATTATTATGTATTAATTTATATTATAAATTATTATATATTATATAATGATTTGGTATTTTCAAAAGTTCACTCACGAAGAAGTTTTGCAAAATATTTCAATTGAATAAAATCCAGTAAATTCATTTTTGTTTCACCGTTTTCAAGAAAACAAACACTACCTAGTCTCATATAAACTTATTGGTATGAAGAAAATAATAATGATCGCCGCTAACAATCGAAAATAATACTGTGAAACCCAGGAAAACCGCATGAATGCGTGAATCACAGAGTTCCATCAGGTAGGGGAATACGACCTGGGGGAGGGAGCCCGAAAGTTGGCACGTTCTTCCCCGGTTGCGCTCGGCTTGGTGCGTTCTTCCCCTGTACGGTGTTTCGTTTCTCGCATTTTTCTCTTATATTGGATCGTTTTTGCCCATTTTGGTTGTCACCATCGAGTCCGCCGTGAAAAAATCTATAAGAAACCGTCATAACCTATTTTTCGCAAAAAATCGAATTGGTGCGTTCTTCCCCTGTGGTCTTCAGTTGGCAATCTCTTTATGCGTCAGGCCCATAATGCTCACAATCGGTAAGGATGAATTTCATTAATTGCATGAGAAAAGGGATGTATGAACAAAAACTTATATTGATTCGCTATTTTGTTTTCTTAGAAGTAGATGAGCAGAACATAATTAAACAGAGAGAAATATTGAATTTTGCTTCCCATCACCGATAGCGGGATAAAGGCATAAACATCAGTTGAGACCTTCATCAACTGCAAAATGGCTCGGCCCAGCCCTTAACCCTTCACTGGTAGACCCCGGAGCGCGGCGCTCCTTCAGCCCATTTTTCGAATACTGTGGTTCACAGTGGCTATCCTGAGGGCTGTGATTCACAGTTCCCTCCTAGAAACCACCTCTACGCAGGACCGTACCCTCCTCTCTGTCCCCAAAACCGCTCAGGGTTAGTGAGAATCGGTTTCTTGCACTAAAACGTGAATGTGTCAGATCGCTCTTAAGTCTGAGCACTCTTCTGATCCGAAGAAATGGCTTCAGTGGTCTGAGAAAGATTCTGACGATATGGCAGAACGTACATCTGACTGAAACGGCTTTGATTAGTTAAATTTTGATTGCTCAGTTATTTGTATTTCAGAGTTGAGCAAAACCTATTTTTACCAATACGTATTTCTGAGTTCAATAAAAAAAACTTATTTAACAATATGTTTTTCATTGAACATTTTTAGATACACCAGGAGATGAGTTGAGTATCTCACTCTGACCAAAAACAATTAAAAAATATGATAAATATTGATTTTTTCGGGAGGAAGTACCGAAAGAGCGCCGCGCTCCTGGGTCTACCTTTTGCGAGATGAGATTAGGTCTACCACTGGAGGGTTAAAGTTATAGCTCATGATTTCCTTTCATTTTTCAACTGTTCTGAACATTCATAAATTCTTCAAGCATTATACAGTGTTACTCGCGGATTCACAGATACCCAGTGGGTACTAAATAAAAGTACCTGATACTCCTCCTGAGTAGGACTCGCATGAAGAAAGTAAACAATGTTTTAATATTGCAGTGTGCGAAAATTCCGGTGTTTTGATTCTTGGCTGGCTCCATTGTGGATAGCAATGAGGGTACTATTGAATCTCATCCATCAGTTCCATAGCCAAGGCTCACTGACGAAAATCAGCGTTCAGTCAAAATCAAGCAGAAAGTTTACGGGATCCTACGACTGTGAAGCACCTGTATGTACGCACGTTCTCAATTCACGTTTTTATCACTTCCTCTACTGCTTTTAGTGTGCCTGGAACTTTATCAGAATCTCAGCTTTCTAACGGTATGAACAAATATTGTCTACAATCAAATTTGGGGTAGAAATATGTGTTTGAACGAGGAAAAACGATAATTTTTTAACGAAATAAGCGTTCGAAAGAAGGGTTGTTACCTACCGAAGGCTGATGTTGGAATGCTTATTTGTTGAAAAATTTCACGTTTTACCACGTTTAAACACAAATATCTAAATTCGATTCTGAGGAAATTTCCCCTTAGACTGTCCCTCAAAAACACGTTATAATAAGGGCTCAAAAACGGGTCAAAAAAAGAAATTTCAGAAAATAATCACAAATCTTACTTGAAGCTCTTTTATCACGTGCCGGATCTTCTCAAAATATTTTAGTTTGGCATCAGAGAAATGGGAAATTCAACGTTCTTTCCAACGGCGCCCTCCAATATTTTATGGTATTTTTACATAAATATATACGGTAAATTGAGAGGGTTATGATATCACTCGGTTGTCATTCCTTCCTCGTTCCGGTGATGTCTAATCTCTTATGAGCCGGCGCTCGGTTGACTCTTAAGTGATATAAAGTCAAAAACACTCAAAAATCTTCAAATTAAAAAAAAAAAACTTGGAAAAACAAGGAGTTAAAAAAATTGCTGAGACATTTTTTGTTGGAAATTAATCGTAAAGTCGGTCCTTTTGGAGGTTGGACGCCTCAGGAGTGTTTGCCCTGCTCACAATTTTTTGCGAAAAAGGGGAGAATCCCGCAACGTGATTGTGAGCTTTACCTACTGGAGAACAAAGATTTCCGTTTCATACACGGAACAGTACATGTTTCGTTTCAATTGAACACCTAAATTGAGAAAATTAAAAATCCAACTCCTTCAGGGCCATTTCACGTTATTCTTGTGTTCAAACCTCGTCGTCTCAACATGAATTTTCTCATATTTTTTTGTTCCTAATTTAGCAACAATAAATACGGAAGGGGTGGGAACCCCTACTCAACGAAAAAGAATCAAACACCGAATTTTTTCTTTCTTGAGTTTAAGCTAATGATTGGTAACGAGCAGGACTGAGTAAACCGTTATGCTCAAACGACCGTCGATTCCTTCCAGATCCCGACCATTTAAAAACTGTCACAGCGTGAACTTCTCGTATAAATAGCGATCCGGAGGGGAAACTTCCCCCTGTATTTTTACCACAAACGCCTTTGGAACCTACTTCCCTCCCACGTCTCAAACATTTCTATTTACGTTCGGGGGTGGGTCTGATTGTTTCTGCCGTCAAAGAAGGTGTCGGGGTGCGAAACGTTCCATTAGTCACGTGGATTCTACAGCTCCCCCTTTTCTTACCACGTGTTATTTTGTACTTCCCACTCGAGTGTTTTCTTTCAATGGTAACCCGATAAAAAGTGATGATGTTTCCTATTTTGTAAAAGTCAAATGTTTCTTTAATAGGCCGTTTCCGTGTTTCCTGTTTACTTTTCTCCAACCAGAGGCGGTCGGAATACCTTGTAACGATTACCAAACCAGTTTCTACTTCCTCATCAAAACGGAAATATCACGAGGTGATACTCATACCATAGTCAAAAAGTGAAGACATCTCAAAAATAATAACTTATTGACGGTTTTTGATCATATATCCATGTCATGTTCTTATTCGAAAATGGAATTTGTAATTAGAAAATGTAATGAAAAGTGTGATTTATGAATCTTTGTTTGAAATGTTTATCTTATTTTGGAGAAAAAGACTAGACCTAACTGCCTGCCTGTGTTGCAGTAGGTAGGTTCAAGGTTCAGTATCGATCCCTACCTATCCAACTCCATTCTAGAAGTTCTTGAACCCGGTCAAATAGGCATGTCTAACTTCCATTATCTGGAAAGACCGCTGACGTGCTCCAATCGTTCCCCGAAGATTAAGAAGACACTCATGACTGTCGCTTCCAAAGAAACACTTATGAGTGGAAGAAAAGGAACGACTTGAGGGGATAAACAAAGTGTCGAAATGTCAGAGACACGTCTATGTTCTAGTTCAGCTTTGACAGTAGCAAGTGATTTGGATTCCCATCAACTTCTTTTTAGGAAAAACCGGTTATCTGACGAACTAACGCATTTTCTCTTAAGTCGTTCAAATTGACCAGTTGGTCACTTCAAGTTGGCTTCACTCTTATTTGAAAGTATAATATAAAAATCAAGTTCACTTCCTACGAAATAAACTTCGCCAAAACTTCATGAAGCCAGCAAAAATGTCCGTGATATTGTTGTTATTGTGTGTAGGTAGTATAATAATCATAATAAATGTTACTTTTATGATTATTGTCTAATTATCAGTACCTTTGCCTGTGAAATGACTCAGATATGAAATATTGTAAACATGATTTAATAGGAAAACCACCACTCTTAATGATAACCCTGTAGACGCTTCCCACCATAGATGTCGCTGATACGACGCAGTCGCCACCTCCAATATATACGTATTCAAAGTACCTACATGAAATTTTCATGTACTTTGAATACGTATATTTGAGGTGATATTGTGGTAATGAATAGACAGAAATATCATTTAATGATATTTCTGTCTATTCATCACCACAATATTAGCGTTCTCTACAGCTACCTGAGCTTAAGGCGTCAGAATCTATCATAGGGACGTTGGTTTGATTCTCCGCCTCGTACATTACTATAGATTCAATTTGTGAATCTTTGCAGTCCTTAAGCAGGAAGAAAAGGAAGAATGTGTGTGAAAAGAGGAAACAAATTACCAATTCCCCATCCCTTGAGAACCTACATCAACATTTTATCTCAGTTTCTTCAATATGTTAATTTTTCATTTTGTTAGTGTCCATGACCATTTTGATGTCTTCAATATGTTCATTTTCTAAATCCTATCAAAGATACTTGTAGGTATAACCGGGTTTAGTAGGAGTCCGGTAGATCGGACAGTAGAGATGGTCCTTCCTCGGAGGCGGCTACTTTCCAGGTATGACTTCGGAAGCTGCCAGATGCTCCACAAGCATGCAGGAGATTCTTCAAAGAGGCTTCAGCGGAATCGAGGTCCGTTTGGGGAGCAGTTTCACTTGGGAATCATTTCTGAGATCTTGGATGCTATACGAACCAAGAGGTTTTCAGTTCATCCTAGAAGCTTGTGGCCTTCCCTTCGTGGTCTTAGTTCCTCCATCTTGACATATATTGTTGAGATAGGATGCAGGCATAGTAATATTTTATGCCTTACAATACCTATGTCTGAAAAAATGTGATTCTAATAGACGTCTATTTATAGTGCGGTCATGTATACCTCCAATGGGGAACTTCGTCTTATTGACTTTACACAGTTGATCTTTAACGTCTTTGAGATATATTTCATATCTTACTGGAGACATATCTGAACAATCATTTTTTGCTGTTTGAGACAGAGTGTTTCGCTTATAGACGTCAGCATATACAACTTTCATCGAAAACTGCAAGCCTATTTAGATGGCGTAATACTCTTCTCATCGGCCTATTGGTGCCATGTCAGAGTTAGAAACAAGTTTAGTGGCAACAGACAGGTCTGCTGGCACTTGAAAACAACATTTAGACGCTGCAAAATAACAAGCAAGCTAATTGACTCGACCAAGATCCGTCCCTTATACAGGAGAGCTGCGACCGTTAGGGAGATGTTCGCCAGAGTTTAATTGCCTTCAAGTGTTGTCTTCATGCGGCTTTTCAGCGATGGTTCTTCATCAGTCGTCGGAATCGTCGACTTCTTCCGGAGGACGAGTATCATCAACCATCTCATCACCTCATCCATCGAGAATGAAGGCCCGAGCGTCCATCAGCCTTCTTGATAAGGAGACGGCAAGGAATGAACCAATCTTATACATCTCACATGGTGGCAGTCTTGTCCAGGTTAGACAAACCTGATGCTATCCTAGATAAACCGTTAAAATTCTCCGAAACTATCAGATAACTCTGTTAGGGTAAATCAACCAATCGTTGGAGACAAGAAAGGGAATGTCTTTCAGTTTTCTGTGTTATTGGACAATGTTGTACCTACTTATTGGAGGAGTCGAAGAAAATGTTACTGGTTAGATTGAAATTTTGCATCTCGAAAATCACCAGAAACTTTTAAAATCATTCGCTCGAACTTTTGAAACTCAAGAATTGTGTGAGAATGATAATTCCATGGTTTTCCACTGTCCATCACCAGTTTAAGTTTTTGAAAAAGGTGAAGTTTCATAGGTTGTCCAACGGCTGATAATCGTGTCCAGATACTTACCAAATACACCGCATGTGTCTGATATAAACCGTGGTTCCCCTTTCGATAATCGATTGTGGTTGAAATATTCCAACCTCAAATTCCGAAACGGTGTCCCTATTTGTGTTGACTGTACATGAAATAAATTCTGTGTGAATTGAGTAATATTAATGCAATGTTCATATTCCTGCTTGTCTCCACTTATTTACAAATTTGGCAGGACGTAATGTTTGCTTACAAAAACTGAATCATTGAATTGTACAACGGCTGATTTAGAAAGATTTGTAGCTGGTGGTTGCAAGTTTCTGGAAACTACTGAAATAAGCCCTGACCTGAGTTTTCTGAACATTGCTCCTGTACAGTGTGGAATATATACACTGATTAATATAAAATCAGGCTGTTTAGATTCTGCGTACCTACTGTGTTTCCAATTCTTTTCGTGATATCTACTCACAAAGAAAATTTCACATGGCATTATTTTATCAATATTTTAAACCTTAAAACGTAATTTGTTGCACATGTGCACTACTTGATATTTGCATCCGTAGTGTATGCAAAGAGTGGAATGAGTGAACTTCTCCATGAATTTTCGGTAAAATATTTCAAAAGTTACGTACGACACACAGTACGTTTCTTTATAATTTATTATGTGCCAAGTGTTGTCCACATACAATATACAACTGTTAATACACGGCTTTTGAGCTCAGGTTCTCCAAATTAGGTGGGCAGTTCAGTTACCTCACTTTTTGACACACCGACATCGGGTGTGGTTGGTACGAGTATATTTGGTTGCATTAGTTTTATAGTTTTTCGTTAGTGATGTCATGTTTGAGTATGATGATAATTTTCTAAAAACATAGTTAATCGAATGAAATTTTGTTTCTGATTATTAGGTATTGAACATATGTGGTTCAACCTATCTACAAATTCAGCTCAAACATTGTATTAATTTATAGGTTAGTTAGGTGAGTTTATTATGCAGTTCACGACTTCCTAAACTCACTGTGGGCCTTTAAGGAAAAATACTCGAACTTCCCCGAGGGTGAAACCAAACAATAATTGTGACGGTTCAAACTGCGGCTTATTAGTGCTAACGAAGTTCGGTTGGGTCTTATTGCCCCAGAACCTCGGAAGCTCCTGCCTTCAACAAATTGGTTTTCAACCTTCCGGTAATATTTTCAACTTGGAAATGCAAGAAGCCAAGTGAAACCATTACCGCTCTAATGAGAAGCAATTTATGCTCTGCCGCGTAAAGTGTAATTATTATTAATTCGTCGAGAAGAGCTACAAACATTCATTTTCACAACTCCGATGATCAAATCAGCTCTCTCTAAGTGGTTGGTTATTGCTTTACTCAATTCGGAAAACTTTTTTGCTTATTCTCCTAATTGTGGAGTATTAAAAATGTTTCTTTTTATAGGTAACTCAGTGCGTGCCGTCTCGGCTTTAACGAAATTCTCATTGGAAGAATTTCAAGCAATCAGGTGAGATTGAATTACCTAGTTGTGTTTTAGGAAAGAGAACAATACACTTATTCAACCTAACAATGTTTGTTTTTGAATGGGAGAATTCTTACACACTATCCTTACCAGTGTATCCTGCATTGTTCAAACAAGATGAAATTGACCTTCGAACGGTCGACCACTGGGATGCGAGTTTGTTCCTCCATTGTTGTTTGTCAATGAATCAAATTCTCCTGTGGTAACTTCATTCATCTTCCATAATGAACCATTTGCTACCTATTCGCAGAGCTCACGTTTCGCGTTTCTTTTGGAGCCGTTGCTTGAATGAAATGCTACTGGGAACTGTGGCTGAAAACATGAAGACTGCCTCACTACAAGTAGCAGACCACAAAGCCGTGAAAAAAGGATACCACGCAGGCGCTGTTCAAAAACCCTCCCACGATTGTTTTCAGAGCTGCTCACGAACATGACGGCATCTGAATAGCATCGGACCAGGTCTTTTCGAACGAGTCCCCGGAAAGGCTGTTCTGTCTGGTGTAACCTGTTGATAACCTTCGCGAAAGAACAAAGCTCAGGGGAGCAGTGAAGTTTAATAAGAACAATACCTCGGGTTTCCGTGATAACAGACGGGAGTTTACTACTGATCCATTCTACGGAGAAACAGGACTTCCTGTCGTATAATACCTACCTTGTGTTTTTTGTTTTTCTGGAAGAGCGGGTGGGTTTTGTAAGACAAACACGAAGAGTTCCTGTCTACCAGATAACCAGCATGCTTTTGTAGAAGATTCTTTCACAGTGTGTACAACCAAGCACATTATTTAAATAATCAAGTATCCCCCCCCCCCCTTACTCATATCTGTTGCCGATTGTTTCAATGATCAGTGAGTCCAGTAATTTTACACAACGACGGTGATAATAGTAATGGTTGGTTCTATTTGAGTTCATGTTTATTCGGAAACCAAAGCCATTTTTCAAATAATTATGATGGAAAAAACAAGGTTTTAGTGAATTTAGAAAAAGAGAAGCTATGACAGTGGACTCAAATATTTCAGCACGGGCAATTATGATTTTTTTTCTCACTGAAATCGGTTCTGAAATATTCTAAAACAATTACTGAACGATATATAAAGAGTCATTTCGGACGATAAGTTGAGTAATAAATTGTTTTGCAAAAATGTCAAGTTCTTGCCAAAATGTTCATAATAAAAAACGAAAAGACGAGTTTGTTGGGGGTCCAAATTTCAAAAAAATAGGTCAAAAAACGTCTAAATACGTTTTTGACATTTTCATGTCTTTGCTTTGGCACATAAAATGAAAAATCGTCACAAAAACTAAGCAAGTCTTGCTCACGCGATCAATAAATAAAATAGACTCACTGTGTTGCGTAGAGAACTTTTTTCTTATTTTGATGCTTGGGTTTCCTTACTTCACTACCTTGTTGTGTAGTGGTTGACATGAAAATGTCCCAATGTGTTGCGGACTCGTATGCAAGCATTTCCTAATAAACTTGATTGTGAAGTAATATTTTAACACCCCCTCAAAATATGATGGTTTACGTTTCAAGGTACTTAAAATCCAAAAACCGTCCGCCGATTTTGATGAAATTTTGTACGTAGGCTCCATTTGGGGTCTAGTTGTGTCCTGAAGATTTTTGTTGATGTAGGTCACTTCTAAGGCTTCCAAAATCAATTTTGAAATTTTGAAAACGCCCTAACTTTTTTTTGGTTTTTTGGGTGGATATTACCATCACAATCATAGTAATAAAAACATGAATGAAATGTATAATATTTCGATTCAGCACGAAATTTCTCATAAACCTGAGTACAATCTCAAAAATTTCAAATCAAGATACATATAAAAAATTAATATAAACAATGAAAACCAGCGTATATTCGTTGTTACTAGAAATGCAATAGCCGAGTGGGCAGCCTATGAGATCTTAGAGAGGGACAGTGAGTAGAATAGAATATAAACATGGGTATGATTCGAAGCCATACTGTAACCATTCAGTATGGCAAACAGAAACTAGGAAAAACGTAACAATTCACGTGTGAGGAGTCCATAACTTTGGGGTGATGAGGAGAGTATTTTATGCAATTTTTAAAAATGTTCAAACAATTGTATCATTTTAACGATTTGTAGTCAGTTTCCTACCCACTCGGCTGGCTACTCCCTCATAAAGCTAATACTTCGATTCTTATAAACCATAGCTTTAAAGATTTCTCTAAATATTTGCTCATTAATTCATGTTACATGAATGGACTTTTTAATGGATACTTTTACTAAAATAAATAGTTGTTGTTGTCGTGCCTTACTGGTGAATCCGTCGTAATGGAAAGTCGAGTAAAGGAGGCTATCACTTTTGATGCAAGGACGCGTCATCGGTTCGTCGAGATATAAAGGACCTTTCTACACAATGCGTCGTCCTGATTAAGAGACCCCCACAACGAAAACGCTCGCCTCATATTTTTTGCTATCGCATCGGATTCCTCAGTTAGGTACGTCAATGATAATTTAATTCTTAAAAAGCCACGGAAAGAACCTGATAGGTACATGTAATGAATCTACTAAAAATCTGTATACATCATTGTATGTAATGACCATTGAACTACGATATTTGTGAGAACCATAACCTAGTAGTGAAGGTTGTTAATAAATTCTATAACCGTGTATGAGCTGAAATCGTGCTATTCATAGAGATTTCCGCTCTGAGAAATCCATCTCAGGCGGAAAAATGCGGGGACGTCGTGTGCAATAGAAAAGCGGTGTGCAGGCTCCCTGGGTGGCTGGATGGGATATTAATGCTCAAATAGAATAATAGAGAAGATGGCAGTCGTGATGAAGGGGGGCGGCACGAGAGAGTTGAAGAGCATAAATCTCCCAGCAGTGGCCTCCTCAGCTCCCTCCCCTGGGAGAGTCTCGAAAGGCAAATACGTTTTCGAGGAAGGTTGAAGCACCCTGGTCGAGGATGATGGGGGTTAAGGACGATTGAAGGGAAATATTTATTGCAGGTCTGAGTCTTAAGGGTTTTCTAGGTCTCGTGCCCAGATGTGCAACCCAGATGGTCGTGTTTCATCTACCTGTAGAGCAAGGGAAACGATAACTCCGTTGAATAGGTACTGTTTTAGTAGTACAGTTTGTTGAAGTTTCTACTCTGAAATACTACTCGGTGCTACAAAACTTAGCTTAGACTACATCACACGTACAGAAAAAGCAAAAAACTAAGGAGTAGGTTAGTAATAACGGATAAGCAATACATTTCACAAGCTTGCCACTATATTAAAAGAAACATTAATTAGAAAAAATGTTGTATGTTTCATCTGAATTATCATAGAACTCAAAATTTATCGTAGGATAATTTTTATCATCAAAAAAATTCCTCAGAAAAATCGACAAGCTCACTATAGGATTTCCAAGTCTAATTCAGAATTTTTCAGACAAATTTCGGGAATTTTCCAACCATATTCAGAATTTTCCAATACAGTTTAGAACATTCCGATTCAATTTCAGAACTTCCCAAGTCAAATACAAAATTGTCCAAGTCAAATTCAGATTTTTCCACAACAATTCCAGAATTTTGCATTTCACTTTCAGAATGTGATCAATCTTTCTGTGTGGGGATATAGCACTTCCAAGTCGCCAATTCGTCTGGGACCATCTCCCAATTCATAGGGGACCACCCTACAAATTCATAGGGGACCACCTCCCCATTCGTAAGGGGACCATCCTCCCAATTCATAGGGGACCATCTACTTTGTGAGATTAGGTACATTACGGAAATATATTGTTATGTTGTGGGAAAGGATTAGGTGCTTTGATTTGGAAAAATGATCAATTTGATTTGGAAAAGGATTAATTTGGTTAGGAAAAAGATTAACTTAACTTGGGAATGCTATATCACCACACAGAAAGATTGATCACATTCTGAAATTGTTTTGGAAAAATCTGAATTTGACTTGGAAAATTTTGTATTTTTTTGACTTGGTAAGTTCTGAAATTGAATTGGAAAAATCTAAATATAGTTTGGAAATTTCCGAAATTGGTCTGAAAAATTCCGATTTAGACTTGGAAATCCTATATATTGTAGCACAGCAAGCAACTTTTATAACTTAACCCTAGACTGGGGTAAAAAATGTTCTGTGAGTCACATAACCTTCTGCCCTTCTCTTAAAGACTCCCCAGGGTCCGAAATCTGCTCTTAGAAACTGAAAAATTTGGCCAGTTCTTACCAAAACGCCGAAGAAGTAGGCTAGTTGCAAATTAATAGTGGCTGGGGTATTTTCCACCCCATGGTGTAATTACCAGTGATTCACTCGCTCACCAGTTCAAGCACATTGTAGGGTGAGAACGAAGTTTTGGTGGAGAGAGCAGCTGTTCAAAAGGTGAAGAGGAGGGAAGAGAAGCTTCGGATTTTGAAAAAGTGGTCGAACATTTCGCAGTGGCCTTTTATTTTGTTATAGTGAACTCTTGACGGGCTTAAAATAATTTAAACTGAGATTTTGCTATTCACACTCATGTTTCTTAGTTTATGTAAGTCCAACGCTTAAGTCCTCATGGGGAGCGAAGTATTTGTCCTACAGAACTCTGGGTGGTCTCATTTGATTATAAAAATTCAATTGATTAGATAAGCTACTTTTCAATATTTGAGAAAATGAATTTTAATTTTTTCTTTCCCATTTGGTTTATTATTTTTAATAATGAACCTTTGGAATTAAGCAAAAAAAAAAAAAAAAAATTTCTAACCCCCTCTAAATTTGATGGTTTACGTATCAAGGTTTGTAGAATCCAAAAGCAAATTCCATCCGTCCGCCGTACGGAATTTTGATAAAAATTGGTACTTATATGGGCACCATTTGGATCTAGTTTGCCCTGAAGCTTCTTGTAATTGTAAACTTCTAAAGGGTGGAAAATACAGGTTGTAATGTCAAAACGCTCCAACTAAAAGTTTTTGGATATAAAGGTAATTGTTCTTTCATCAATTTAAATGATATTGAATTTGTAAAATCGAATGAGACCACCCAAAGCTCTGTAACACCATCCGTTCGTTTTCCCTGAGATCTTAAAATTAAGACAAAATGATAAACCATGAAAAATTATATACAATGTATATATATATATTTTTTTTTCACCGAATTGAGTTTTATGTTACTCAGTTGTGCTTCCCTTACAACGAAGAGCCGAATTTCGTTATGCGAGCAGTTACAACTCCTAATTACGATGTTTCGCTGGAAGGTACTATCAGTTGAAATAATCTTGATAGTGAACCTTGAGTAGAAAATATCGTTGATAGATACTGCTTTAGAAACAGCAGTATCCTTTGAAGATTAGTGATCTATAAAGAAAAATAATAATACGGCGTGTTTTCCTGAATTTAAACGCAAATGATTATTGATGTAGCAAGTAAATTATGCATACATTTTGACCAAATTGCAGGTACCTGGCTGGTGAGAATAGTGTCACACTTACCACTGATCATAACCGAAGAAGGTTAGTACCAATGAAATACTCTGAGGACGAGTCATTGAGCCGTTGTTGTTGTTACAGCTCAAGGAGACCGTCACGTCGCAAAGGTATAGGAGTCACATTCCTGCGCGTTACATTTTACATGTCGTATAGGAATAACTTCTTGGCTGCATGGAACTCTCCAACAATCAAATGAGATCAAACAATGGAGTTTATACTCGAAACCATCTCACTACCAGTAAGAAATCTGAGGAGAATACTTGAAGTTCCTTGAAAACTTGATGTTAGCCATCCCATCCTGAAGGAGTATATTACTATGACCAAAGCAAATTTCACTCACAGACTATCTCTTATGGATAAGATATAATAAATTATTAAACTACATTATTATAATTTATCTATTGTTGGATTTAACCTGAACAGTAATGATATATGGATTGGCCCTTCCATAGTATCCTTGTATTGTTGAGTCATCAACTGTTGCATCGTGTCTTATGAGTACTATACAGGGTGTCACCCTTTCGGGCGCACCACCGGGCAGGGTTCGATTCTACAACTAATCTCTAACAAAAAATGTCTCATAGCAATTTTTTTTTTAGAGGCTTCGTTTTCGAGTTATTTCACTTTTAAGATTTTTTTTCGAGTTTACGACCTTATATCACTAAAATGGCTGTAACTCCCTTAATTGATGAAGTAAATTCAAATTTTATTATGTCATTGGAAAGAGCGTCAAATTTTCTATCTCCTATAAAGTTAATCTCTTCTATAAAGTTGCATAAGAATCCTAGCTTTCTAACGGAGTAGTAATTTTTTTTTTAAACACCAGTTATTCAGTTAGAAAACGACGTTATTAGGGCAGAAAACGTTCATTTTCGGATGTAAATCGGCGTTTTTCACCAGAATTGCTTTCCAACTTGATAAATCATTTGACATTACATTTTACGCACTTTTTGACGCTAAATCGAATGGTAACACTTTCCGATCTCCTCGACAAACAAATAGTACTTTTCAAGCCTTTTCCTTTGGGCGAAGGGCTCAATCTCGTTTTTCGTTTTATCCAAAATTGTCATTAAGGGAGGTCTGGGTTATTAATGACTCGCACTCTTCCACTTTGTTGACTTACCCAATTTTTGCCCTCTGTCTTGAAAATATCGTCCCGATCATTTGCGGAAAGCTTTATCTTTTCGATAGATAACAAATTGGGAGTCGAGGACTCAGTTGTACCCTGTTTAACCCAGAAAGGGCTTGAAAGGTACTTTTTGTTTGTCGAAGAGATCGGAAAGTGTTACCATTCGATTCAGCGTCAAAAAGTACGTAAAATTTCATGTCAAATGGTTCATTAAGTTGGAAAGCATTTCTGGTGAGAAACGCCTATTTACATCCGAAAATGAACGTTTTCTGCCTTTCCTGGCCTTTCTCCTACCCTCCCCTTTCCCTGTTCTATACTCTCCTCTATCCACGAATTACAAACTGATACAGGGTGAGCTATTTTTGTTTTAAATTGTACCCAACCGACAACAAAACAAGCGGAATTTTTTTAAAATTACAAAATACAGCCCTGCTCCCTTACAACTACAGAGCTTTCTCTTCCTTAATACATTTTTCCATCATTACTTATAAATTTTAGTAGGTACCAATAATAGTAACATAATAATAATAATAAAACAATAGACAACTTCACTGTCATGACAATAATTCCATTTTCAAGGATTCCACACACTTAATAGGTAAATGCGTTGATAAAGTTGGGCACAATTTCGCACATATCGATGGGCCAATTTCCCCCGCTGAGCTCGACATCTTTCTCAAACAGACATCTTCGACTATGTTCTCATTCCATGTGTTGGGAGTCGTAGATGAACTCCCATGTTTGAGGGCTTGGCATCGAGCATGAACTGGTGTCATCCTCGATGATGTGGAAGCGCTTCAGGTAGCTCTTGCTCTTCCAGTGTCCAGTCAAAATCTGTATCGATCATCACGTATAGTGTATTTTCACCTCCAACCTCCTCTCGAAAGTTGAAATGAACTGTCTGGAGTGATTAATTCGTGGTCGCACTCACCTGCCCGATAAAGGTTTTGGCTTAATTATAGTATCTTTTATATCTTGACTCTACTATTCTCAAAACCTTTCTAATGTAGTTGTAGTGCAGCGAGATTGCAACAAAATAGGTCGGATACAAATTTGCCATGAGATACACCATGTAATTTCGTGTGTTTAGTGGAATATTATAAAGCATCCTAATAAGCTGCATCTGAACCTGTTCCACAACTCCATAATTTTAAAATCCTGGATCTCAGCTACATACGTTAGAATTGTGCGGAAAACAAAAAGAAAAAATTCTTACCAAGCTACATAATAAGAAATAACTTTCATATTATAGTAATCGTTAACCTGAATGAAGATTTTTTGATAACTGAGACTTGGTTTTTGATTACAACCAATACCTTTATGAGAAAGAGTTTCCAATTCACTAAAGGTAAACCGATATACTCAATAATTTCCCTATCCAACAAAATAGGAGATAATCACGTCATCTTCAACTGTGGAATGCCGACAGCCTAGACTGTACTGACCTGCCACCGACTACCGATCGGGGAGCCATCAAAAGCCGCGACGCACTCGTTCTATCGCAGAACCAGAAAACCTCACACAAAGCTATTCCAAACGTTTCTCTTCTCTTCTTTCTCCCGTATTCCACTGCCGGCAATAAAACGGGTTTCCACTCCTTGCGCCCTCCATTGGCTGCCGTAATGTCGAGCAATTATCATTCAATGGCCGATTAATTCCTCAGTGTTCAGTCAAGTGATCACTCGAACGGCTTTTTTACTTCAGACGTGGTCGGGGCCGCGCCGCTCATTTTACCCCTTTCAAATTAATACGGAATTAGATTAACATCATGAGTCTACCAGTGGTTAAGAGCGCCACTGAACATATACCTGTGTAGGTCCTGTGCTTCGAGGAAGAGCTGTACTTGTACGTGCAGAAAAATGTACTGAATCGAATGTGCTGTTGAATACGAAATGGATAACTAGGAGAGACAATTAGAAATTTCCGATTATCCACAGAAAAACTTCACTCAAAAATTACAGCATGGTTACATATAAATACTCATATCAAGAGAAAACGGCCTTGTTCGTCAAGCTGAGACTATACAGACTGGCTACATGTGTACAGTTTTTTTTTCTTCCGTGGGAGTTGTGAAGAAATCCATTTACGGACCCCATATCGAGTATACTTGTCCCGATATGGGGGTGCTGGATTCGCCTTATTGTTGTAATACCTTCATGCTCAAGGACATCTACATAGAAGCGCGTTTTCATCCTTACTTTAGAAATATAGCCATATAAATGGCGCTTTGGTCTCCACCGTTTGGTCTTCATTTTCAGGGGGCAGCTTTGCCTCTCTCCCATGACCACACTTTCCTTCCTTCTTCCTTCTGGGTCGCTATAGAAGGAGATCACTCTTCTCTGTTCAACATTTATTTGATTTGAGTGCTGGGTGCTATATTTCCTGTGATTCGCTGCAGTCTTTCATTTACCTATCATAAATAAGGGATCATCCTCTTCGTACTGACAATACCTGCATGCTGGATTCTGGACCTTAGGGATAATGAGTATAAAAGCCTGAAAGAAGCCGTGTCCTGAGAGCTGCATAGTGAGGTACAAGTCCTTCTCATGCTTCCTATCAAGCCACGGCCTTATTTCTCAAATCAAAACCACCACAACCTTTCTTGCCTCCCTTCTAAGGCAAAATTCGAATTTCCAGCTACGTAGTGCACTGCTAGATGGATTTAAGCGTCAAAAAAATAAAGAAAAATGAATCACACGAATCGATTGGAGAATAAGGCCAGGGGAGAGTGGACAAGATTTTGTCACACACAAACGTAGGTAGGGGAAAGGCTTGTACCTTGGGAAGCTTGTACCTCGGGACAATGCTTAAATCAATTCGAAAAGAGGCACAAAAAAATTGAACTGGGCTCCAATAATCTTTGGATGTGAAGGCAACACTGTGTATGTGCCCCTTTTTCTGTTATCACCGACCATGTGATGATGAAAATTCGTTGTTTGTTATCACCGGTCCCAAAATTTTAGATTTGCTCCATACCACGATCAATTGACAGAAAGGTAAGTCTGAATTTCTTCCACTTGCAACTGCTTTCCTTCAATTCAAGGTTCATCTCTATGATTTTGATGTTTTTAAAATGTTATTATATCATGATAATATCATGACATAATTGACATATATATTGACATATTATGTCAATAATTAAATTTTTTGGAAAATGTCAAATGTTTGTACCTTGGGACAGGTTGAGGTTTGTACCTTGGGACACAATATTTTTTCGACTGATGTTATTTATGTTCGGTTTTGGCCTAAGCTATCATGTTAAGTTGTTGGTCCATTCATGTGCAGATGCCATGATCAAAGGATGGAGTGAATCAGCAGCCAGTGGATGGGCCTGTTGTGATCAGCTACCTCTTCACATTTTTGTCCATTTCTTCCTTAGCTCAGTGGTGGCGAGCTCCGACTCAGAAGTGTAAATATAGTTTAGTCGGAACGATAGAAGATTAGAACGATCCCCGGTGAAGGGAAGTTAATCTTTGATGATTCAACAAAGTGGCGCAGTCGTACAGACCCGAATGGTTTCCTCAGCATTCCCTGGGAACAATAATAAATTAGTGTTGTCATCAAAACAACTTCCCCCAAGACACGAGTCGAGCCACCGCCTATCCAGACAAATGTTGGGGTCAGCAGATGCCACCCCCGTTCATGAAGGAATAATAACAAAACTCCGAAGCCAGTAAAAAAAAAGAGCTTTCTCACTGGGTTGAATAAGGCCGGCTGAAGAGCCCTCACCACCATGACTAGGTAACGGAGTACCTAAGATTTCCCAACAGGGGAGAGATGTTGTGATCAGCTACCTCTTGGCATTTCTGTCCATTCACTTCCTTAGCTCAGTGGTTGCGAGCTCTGATTCCGAAGTGTAAGTTAATATAGTTTAGTCGAAAGGATAGGAGATTGATCCCAAGTCAACAAAAGTCAATGGGAGGTGCGCCTGATTTTTTTTTAATTTTGATCAAAAGTAGACCTCATCTCGAGAATTTTGACACCAGCCGTTCTCTTTTTGGATGAATAGATCTTTTTCTATGATTTTTCAAAGTTTCGAATGTTTATGACGCCACGCGCCCCTCCCACCTGGGCGGGACCCCCCCCCCTGCCCACTGTAACGTCATAAACATTCGAAACTTTGAAAAATCATAGAAAAAGGTCTTCTCACGCTTGAAAGGTCGTGGTTGGTATCAAAATTCTCAGAATGAGGTCTAGTGTAGAAAAATAACAATAAACAGTTTTTCTGACTCATGCGCACACTCCATTTTTGATGATTCAACAGGCCAATGGTCGAAAAGGCAGCAAGATTTACCAATAATGATCCTTTTAGTTGATTATTCTTTGGAGCATCTTTGTTTGACTTAATAATACTCATCTCGAACATGCCGTTTGCGATAAGATAGTATCCTGTTTGGGTGATAGCAATGTAAAAGTAGGTAACCAAATTTTGCTACTTGTCTATGTTTGAACTCCTTTAAAGGGATATTTGAAAATTAAAGTCTGTTTTTGCGATAACTAATATATGAATAAAATATTTTGAATAATTTAGGTGGTTTTCTTCTAAATTTATCCTTCTGTTCCAAGGTACAATTATCTGTTTCAAGGTTCAAACATGGGTGTCCCGAGGTACATACACTGTTTGTACCATGGGACAAAATAGACATTTTGAACAATCAAGTTTTATGGTATTTAAACTTTTTTCAAATTATGGTTTATACATTTTATTAAACCTCAAGAGTAGTAGAGAATAATACACCTTTCCGTTAATTGCTAAATTACTTTTGTCTGTGAAAAAAATGTAATTGAAAAAATCGTCCCAAGGTACAAGCCCTTCCCCTAATACAAATACACATACCGACAAACACCTATGGTTTTTTTTTTGCGGATCTGGATTCAGAATGGTCTGAAACGGATTATTTCGTTTTTTTTTCTTTGTTCTGTTGCCCTCATCCCACATTAGTCGTATAAGGACACTCAAGTCTTACTCTGGGACGTCCTTACTGAGGAGAATGAATACTATTGTATTTTGACTATATCTGTATACAATAGACAATCTGGAATTTACGTATCTATAGCAATAAGACCTATAACTTAGTGTATGAAAATGTACAAAAATACTCACGAGAACTACACCAGACAAACGTATTGAGATGATTGAAATAGGTATGATACATAATTGTTTATGATACAAGTTGTTTTTCACCTATACCACGTGGTAATGGTAAATCTAAATTATCATGTGATGCAATTATAAATTTTTTAAATGATAGCTGTGACACGTTGAATAGAAATTAGTACTAATTTGCAGTACACAAACTTGAAAGTAATGATGACAAAAATGAACCGTTTGAGAGTTGTCATGAAACCCGAAGAAAAATCATTGCATCACTTTATCATCCAAATTCTGAACTCCCTGGTTTACAGGTTATGGGGACCACATTTCACGACCCCATTAATTATCGACGAAAATTACCCTTTCAATTGTCAAGACTGAGTCAGAAAGAGACCAACGTGCAATTAGAAATTCGGGCAATGTCCTTGGGCTTCCGGAGCCGTGAACCCTGGGAACAAGGGACTTGTTGGCCGTCTCGGAGTTTATCAAAGAACGTGCTTTGGCTTTCAGCTTCAAGCGGGCAGAGCGAGCCTTCGCCTGCTAACGATCTTTTTGACTTAATCGCCGCTTTAGGAAGGACAATGTTTCTGACAAATAATATTGCGTTGAGCATAATATTGTTTTATGGTGTATATACATCCTGCTCAAAATTACCAGCACCACCCACCATTTTTCCTCGTTTGTTAGGTATCTACGTCCTTTTCCTTTTTTTTTTTTTTTTGAATTTTCATTGTTGTAAAAAAAATGTTCTCCAAAATCAAAATTTTCTCTTTCGATTGATGACAGTCACTTCTGAAGGATGAAAAATAAATGCTGCAATTTTCAAAAAGCCCTATCTCAAAAACTCTCGATACAAAGATACCAATTTAAAAGTATTTTTACCAATTTTAAAATAGAATTGAATTTTTACAATCGAATAAGACCATCCAAAGCTCTGAAGGAAAAACCGTTCGATCCCCATGAGAACTTGCGGGTTGGACTTACGATAAATCAGAAACACGAGTGTGGATCTCAAAAGAGGCCTAATCTCCGTTAAAATTTTAGTTGGCCAAAATGCGATCGCTGTTCATTTCTTTGAGTTGTACTCACTTTTGCGTCCTTAGCACCCACAACTCTTTTAACCATCACAATTATTTTTCATCCTTATTCCAATTTTTCTGACTTGAATCTGTCCCCGATTGCTGTGATCTCAATGCGCCCTATCGAGAGATTCTTCTTTCCAGGTGACAGTCAGGGCTCAGATTTCGGTTCTCCCACCAGCGAGTGAGGAGACTATTTCCTTGCAGTAATACTTCGAACTGAAAACTATGGAACAGGAACGTTTTCGAGTTAAATTTGAATCTGACGTCAAAAACACGAAATTCTGACCCATACCTCATTGCTTCAAAGTGAAGAATGAAGGATTGGTGGAATCACTGCTCCACTGGCCTTGAAATGGTTCATAGTTTCGAATTCAATGGTCTTGTAGTGTTGTGCACCTGGCATTGCTTTGGTATGACCAAACATGGTCTCACGGTTTTCGGGCTGAGACTTTTTCGGAGTTCTCCTGGAATTTGATGGTGACTGTTATGATGGTCGTCCTGATGGTCTGATTAGTATTTGAAACTCGACGTAGAAGTTCGTCATGAGAGTAGGATTTTGGCGGAGGGCGGAGTCTCTTGGGGCCCCGAGGAACAACCGTGAGAACTGGGAGAGGGGCCAGAGTGCTCGGTGACTGCTAATCAGAAGCACGTAGAGACCATTGTCTACATTTATTGCTACCAGAGAGGCGGACGAAACATAACGGGTACATCTCACCAGTGTCCTCCTCATAACTCCAGTTTCCTCTTTCATCTGATATTGCTAAATAAAACAGTATCAATCCTGGTTGCAGCAAATAGAAAATGGTGAGAAGAACGAAAATCCTAAAGTCCATCCAACCTCTGTACGTTTCTGCCTCGGAAGCACTGTGTCAACACAACGCTCATCGCCTGTAACATAATTCTAATGCAGGTGGATGGAGTATGCCAGGTAAGTAGCCTACTGCCAAACTGCATTCTAACAAGAAAAACATCTGCCAAGTAGGTGTGGCACATAGTTTCCTCGTATTCATAACCCGATGGTATAGATGATCCGATGCACAGTAGTTAATCTCAAAACATCAATCTCTAAGTACCTTCCACTACCCTCGTAGGGGACCATATACACACCAATCTGAACAATCCTGAGAAATTTCGATACATCGGATGGAAAATGTAGAAGTTATGGATGTTACAAGGAATTGCCGTTTGCGCATTCGTCTGGGGGTGATGATTTCCATAGAGACCACTTACAGACCAATCCAAACAATCCTAGAAAATTTCATCAAATTCAGATGAAAAATTTAAGTTTTATGGCTGTTACAAAGATTGTACGTTTGCGCATGCGCAGATGCTATTGCCAATTTTCAGGCCTTGATTTTCATAGAAAACTATCTACAACCTGATCCGCATAATTCCTGAAAATTTCATCGAAATCGGATGAGAATTGTAGAAGTTATGGCTGTGGCAAGGATTTCATGACAGACACGGAACCAAAATCGTTCAGGAAGGTTTAAACGTCAAACGCGTGGAAATTTCGATCTTGGAGAACTTTTTTTCCAACCGTGAAAAGTGGAAGCAAAAGCTTCCGCTACCTTGGAAGACTCGGAAGCAAAATCTGACTAACAAGAAAAATTCTGTCTCTAATTTGCTAATTTCCAGGAAAAATACACATTACAATTTCTTGACCTGCAATTGATTGCTTTCAGTGTTAATCGTTATAATTAGTTAGATAGAGCAATTTACCTAATGATGGGAACTCAAAGGTTCCCCTTTTTCAGATGAAATTATCTAAAAAGAAGCCATTCAAAATACACGTAGGTACATATCCGTTCGATATGCCAAACTCAAGTTAAACACGTTGAATGATTTTCATCGAATTGAATCGAAATCTGTAAAAGTTAAGCTTGTTTCACGCGGTGGCTATCGATGTTCTAACCGTTGTGTAATGATGTAACATCTTGAGTAGCAATCACAAGATCCCTGAAAATCTCATCCAATTCAGATGGTAACTGGAGACGTTATTATTGAAGCAAATATTTCCAATTAGTTACTTAATACTCAGACCAGAAGCATGGAATCATCGTAACAAGTTAATTTTTACAGTTTTCATCTGATTTTTATGCCATCTTTTAAGAGATTCCAAATACGGGCTATAAAAGCGCCTCATCAATTGCTCGCCCTCTAAAGCCGCGCATGTGTATCTTACCCACTACTTGTCCGAATTCTCTCAATTTCGAAGGCGATTATAGTTTTGATTATTTCTACAATTTCAGACTAGGTGAATCTCGTTCCACTTAAAGGGGTGGGGCAATGAGTAGCATGAGCGATATCATCAGAACCAATTCCTATCTTCCCTGTGGAAGAAGTGGACGAAGAGTCAACTTGAGATGGTTGTTTACTTAACTTTACTTTACTTACTTTAAGACTATCATACGATTAGTCCTTGTAAATTTTCTTACAAAGAATGAATAGGCTTCAATGAGTTGTCTAAAAGTCAGCTAAATAATTGAACCTAAATAGTGTAAAGGCTTTCAAATACATTATGTTGAATTCAAGTATCATTAGATCTGCATCGACAGTTGGAAATGAACATGATATCGAAGAGAGCTTTTATGAACAGTACGTCAAAATGATAACGTAAGGTAGGATTTTTTCCCCACTCATCATTCCGTTTTTACGAAACCCGATAATTGCCAATTTACTGAAGCAACAATTTGATAGTATGTGGACTTAACGCGGAGCGGTGGTTTGATTGGGTCATCCCAAATTCGGAAACTTGATAATGACTTTGTAATCCGTTATGGGTAGAATGTGTGGAAGCCGAAGATTGGCGAGAGTGTTCCCAGGTTACGTGATAACAGCGGGGGACTAGGTATACCTACCGCTGCGCTGGGTGTTAATTAAAGTCGGATCTAATGAGATGACGGGGTTTTTTGATTAAGAGGTCAACGAAACAGCTCAACTGCTGAGGGACTTTCCAATGAGCTCATCCCTAACTTTGTAATCATGAATTCATATTTTTGCTGAAATGATAAAGTTAAAGTATTTACCTGAGGAGAAGTCAGTCGAAGTGGTATTCATAATTTTCGATGATGAAAAACCGGTATTAACAAGAGTTGACATTATTTGCTCGTTCAGAATCAGATAAAAGAGATAAGAGATTGTTTGAATAAAATCAGTTTTGCTACTGAGATATAAGATCTCCTACAAACTTCGCCAAGAGCTAAGATTTGGATGGTCCATGTTTAGCTCTTCACATTACTACGCATTTATTAATTTAATAAATCATCATGGGTTTTTGGAATAATTTAATAAACGTTTTATATTGTGTTATGATGTGAACCAATATCTCGGATCATGTTGAAAGTTCCTCTGAATTATCAAACATCAACATGACCGAGAATCAGTACCAGGTAATGTTGAAGGTTGCTATAGGACCACTTTGGAATCAAGCTAGAAAAAATAATTTCAACCGCCTCAAAATTTGTTGGTTTACGTTTCAATTACCAAAATTTCGATTCCATATTTATATTCGTCCTTCGTATACAACTCAGCTCCCTCCGACCTAATATAATGAAATTTGGTAAATCGGCTTTATCTGGGGTCTAGTTGTCCCCCGAAGCTTTCAGTTATTGTCAATAGGTAATGTCTGAGGGTAAAGAGTTAGCTCGAAAACGTTAGACACGCAGGTGCAGTTTTTATTTGAAATTTCCACAAATTTAATGACACCACTCAACTGTTCCCTAATTCTCTAATTTAGTGGAAGTCCCATGAAATTTTTCATCAATTTACGTAAGTTTTACAGACGAATGAAATCACCCAGTCGATCATCTATCGTTAACTGAACAATTACTGTGGAAATTATCAGAATATTAACACCTATGTTTGTATTCTGTGGATCCCAAGAGGACCCATACCCCCCTCCCCCGATTCCCGCCATCCCCTAACTCTAAAAAGGGACGGTAGAAGCCGTGGTCTTCGGAGACGAGTGATCTTTAGAGAAAAAGTCGAACAGTTGTGTAATAATTTGAAGTGTTTTGATGTTGCCGTGACTCCAACTGATCGCAATGTATTATAATAAACTATTAGAGTCAGTCTTCAACAAACGTTCGATTTTAAGGTAAATCTATCTCCACTAATTACGTTTGACGATGGCTCGTCATAGCTCTTGAGGCAAACAGTCATCAACCATGAAAAAGGCACGAAAACCGGATCTCTGTATTCCGGATTTTGTATAGTTGTGGCTAAATACAGACCGATACAAAACCAAATATTTTCAGAAAGATTTAAAAACCAAAGCAAGATAAAAATTCTGATTGTGATAACCCATTTTTTTACCGACTGCTTATTCCGTACCTACTAATACTTTCGTACCACAGGTAGTGCGGGAGCAAAAATTTTAATTTCGCTCACGTTAGCAAGTCAATACATAGGCAAAGCTCAAAATAAGTAAGGATTTCTGTGCCACTTTAGTTTGATGAAGATTTCATCGGAATGTATTAATAAATTAATCGAAGGCCCGAATGCGCGCAAATTCGATTGTGATTGGATCATCATTGCAGATGAGAGAAAGCCCGCAACTCAACATCATAAGAAAGTTTTCCAATCGAGCTGATGTTTCTTAGTTCGGAAGACTATCAAGAAGATTATGAAGATAAGTAATACCTACCTTTACATTAATAGGGCTCCAATGGCCCATTGAACCACGAATAAATTAGACCCACATTCCCTAGCAATTTTCGCTCGTTTCGAGGTTTTATTCATAATCATGAAGTAACGAGTCACGTTGTCCGGATATGTTTGGCTTTTCCTTTCCCGTCCCGTTGCAACGCACGTCACTTCATTGTGTCAACTTCTTCCGTGATCCAGGGTGGGTTTTCTAGCTTATCCCCCTGCCTTTATGCTTCGGCTTATCTGTATCAAAAACAGGGGTTGAGTAAAGGTTTCACGTTCAAGATCCAGAGATAGTCTCGCAAATGGAGGGAGCTTACAACATAGATAATAACCAACAAAGTAACTCCAGACCCCGGAGAAATAATATACAACCTTATAAAGTACGCTCAACGCTCGTGACTCATGCTCGTGCTTTATGCTGCCATTTCATTATCCGAACGAGACTTGGAGCATCAAGAGTTGTTGTCAAACTATGATCTACAAAGGTTCGTTGTGTTCAAGAAAGCTCGCGTTCTTCCTCCATATGGAATCATCAAGGAATGTGTACTGATATAGTTAGTAGGTAGGTCTCATTAGGGCGCCTAGTCATCTCAGCAGTAAATCTTGTAACGACATCGAAATATCGACTGGGCAATGTTGACTGCTCCATAACATAACTTGATGATATTATCCCATCTCCCAAAATGACTTTTGTAAAGAGCCTTCTGAAGCTAAACTCCGCGAAACTAATAAATTTTGAGAGCAATCCTATTTATATGAGGATTGTTATCTGGAATTGTTGTCTAAAGGTTCTTTTCGTTCAAAATCCTGTATTTAGGGTGTAAAAGAGGAATTTCTCGCAACAGGATGCCCAAATTTATTATGATGTGGAAGAAGGAGAAAATAATGATATAATTTACTCGCATCAACAACGAAGTAGCAGTCCCTGTTCGAAAAGATTGAGTAGCTGCACTAACTATATTTTGTATATTTATGTTACCGGCAAAGTAAGAAAACCAGGCATTGTACAGAATGCCAAGTCATCGTATACAATGCCTGCGCTTTTTAGGCAATGTATGAAATTTCTTAATTTTTAACTCTCTTTAGACACAATGCATACCATTGATTCAGGCAAAGTATAAATCGAATGCAAAAAAAAATATGGTTTGAAGGATATCCGTTTATTTTACCGCCCAAACATCAATAAGTACAAAAAAAAAAAAAAAAAAAAAAAAAAAAAAAAAAAAAAAAAAAAAAAAAATTGAGAAATAAAAATAAAAATTACTTATTGCAGGAAGAAACTGACCCGTGGCCCTTAAGGTGGGATTTCGCATGCAGCGGCTGCGGCCAGCGTACGCGTCTCCGAGACGCGGCGGCCAGCCGCCCACTACTCCTTCTGTGTATTTCAATGGAACCGATTTGACATGACCGCCAGCGGCCGCGGTCAGAAATTCGGGCCGCCGCACAGTGGGCAAAATGACCAATCTAGGTGGACAAAATTATTTTTTGGTCGGTTTTTTATTCAAAATTGAATAAAACTATGCTGATTACGGGAAAAATAATGAAAAGCTTTCTTGACTTCAATGAAAGTAGGCAATCGGTGTATCATGATATTTTTGTTCATGTTTTATCTTAAATTCTTGACATTATAATTAGGTAGGTCCTACTGATTAATTACTTTGAGATTAATGACATTATTACAGTGTTAGACGAATATAACTCTGAAAAATTGAATTTGAAAATACTATAGTCATATTCTTATTTGACATCGTAGAAGATTCAACTGTTGATGTGCTTGAATTTGCTTCATTCAAGATACGGCTTGTGGACCTGTCTTCTGCTGAGTAGAGAGCAGTGAGCGCCACTAAGCATGACTTTTCGGTACCAGCAGTCAACAATTCTTTCTCTTTTCTTCTTTTTGTTTTATCGCTTGAGTCTTCAAACGGTTTTTCGGGACGCACATTTGGTTGGTTCATGATTCCTTGAGTAATTCTGTAAGAAATGACAACTTCAAACTCTTCCCCACTCAGCCATGTCGAATATTTGTTGGAAAAAATGTCTTCTTTCCCATGGCTATTTTCCCACCTCTCTCCGAATTTTTTTTAAAGGTCTATCACAGCATTTTTGATCATTTTTAAATTTAATATTTTTGAAGAATCGTCGAGATTACCTAACCCGATCACATACCTAGTGAGGTTTTCGTGGCCATCTTTCTTTGGTAGCAAATTGATGGCGAGGAATTGTGATATTTATACCTGAAAATCAACCATTTTATTAAGTAACTCGGAAAACGCATAAAATCGCAAAAAAAGGTGGTTGAATACCGAAACTAGAACACTTAAATAAACGAAAAAAAATCGGATTTCCTTGGCAACTCTTGGCCGTGTGCTACTTTAACTCCAAGATGTAAATTATCATTTTTAGAAATACGGTATGGCGTATACTCATAAACATACAGTATCAGACACTATTTTTACAATTTTAGCAGGAAAAATAGTACTTACTCCTTTCAATGGTTTCCATTAATGCCGAAACCAAGCCTGGAACTATTCTGCCTACAACTAATTGCAGCGTAGACGAGAAAAGTTGGGGGTTCATAGTAGCTGATAATACGATCTTATTCGAACAGGAAACAGCGACACTTTTGATCGAAGTTTTTACAGCAATAGAAGGTTATGATAATGTAAATATTAACGTTTTGGGGACTGCAAACTCATAATGAACAATGACTAATATTAGAGATTCCCATGTTTTGACTTGACTTTTGTCCACCTAGATTGGCCATTTTGCCCACTGTGCGCCGCGTCTCGGCGGCTCGACTGCTCGAGGGACCAGTCGAGACGCGCCCCTTCCGGCGGCTGTATATGCAAACCCGTTTCATTTCAAGTGAAATTCGGTACATCACGGAGGTGAAGACTGTAACTCTCCTTTGAGGTAAGTTCGATGTCATGTTTCAATGTTATAAAAGCAAATTTATTGAAATGAGTAAGTAGGTAATATCAAAACTGGGAAGCTGAAGATAGGTATGAATTTAATTTTCATAAAAAATTGTTGAACAATGTTAACTGATTTACAAATTTAAAAAGTTAAGTGAAAAATCCTGAAGGTTTGACGGGGCTCCTCCACCCCAACCAGCCCCGTCAAACCTTCAGGATTTTTCACTTAACTTTTTAAATTTGTAAATCAGTTAACATTGTTCAACAATTTTTTATGAAAATTAAATTCATACCTATCTTCAGCTTCCCAGTTTTGATATTACCTACTTACTCATTTCAATAAATTTACTTTTATAACATTGAAACATGACATCGAACTTACCTCAAAGTGATGGCCACTTTCTCTCGTGCTAAAATGGGATGTGGAACCCAGCTCGTAATTGTCCTCATCAGATCTTCTTCCACGAGGGAAGTGATGAAACCAAATTGGTTGAAGTTAAGCCGGAAAAACAGTCGAAACTTCTCTTCATCGTTCTCGAGGTGCAACTGCACTAGTTTCGAGAAAAAGCCCTCCTCTTTTCTTTTTTTAGGACGTCCCACAGTAAGACTTGGGCGTCCTTATAAGATCGATCTGGGGTGAAGTTGGACAACACTCAACAGAAAAAAAAAATAACCACACAGTAATCCGTTTTAGACCATTCTGAATCCAAATCCGCGAAAAAAACCATAGGTGTATGTCTGTGTGTGTGTGTGTGTGTATGTGTGTGTGTATGTGTGTGTGTGTGTGACAAAATCTTGTGTCGTCTGCACAGGCCTTAGTTCTCAACCGATTTTCCTGGTTCTTTTTTTGTTCGACGCGGAAAACTATCTAGTTGTGCACTACGTCGCCGGAATTTCGAATTTTGCCTTTTAAGGGGGGGAAAGGGGGGGTTAATGCTCAAAAAACGTGCATTTTTGGGCATAATCTTGTGTCGTCTGCCCAGGCCTTAGTTCTCAACCGATTTTTGTGGTTCTTTTTTTGTTCGACGCGGAAAACTATCTAGTTGTGCACTACGGCGCCGGAATTTCGAATTTTGCCTTTTAAGGGCGGGAAAGGGGGGGTTAATGCTTAAAAAACGTGCGTTTGCGGGCATAATCCTGTAAAATTTGCCCAGGCCTTAATTTCCAACCGATTAGTGAGTTTCTTTTTTTGTTTGACTCAAATAACTTCCGAGTTGTACATAATTTCACCCGAGTACCAAAATTCGCAAGGGGGGGGGTGTAGTGGGGGGATAATAT
The DNA here is from genome assembly GCA_009739505.2 of Apolygus lucorum. Lineage (NCBI taxonomy): Eukaryota > Metazoa > Arthropoda > Insecta > Hemiptera > Miridae > Apolygus > Apolygus lucorum. Next base: position 42,532,054 of record CM019183.2, on the reverse strand, counting down.
TCACAAAATATCCGATTTTTCAAAATTTCGGTTCCTTTACTGCTTACTAATTGTACCCAAGCTTTGAAATTGAGGAAAAATTCTCATTATACCTCCGGGTTTTCATGAATTATTCTCTGTAGCACCAAGGAAATAATAGTGGTGCCACCATGGTGCCAGGACACCATAAACCGCATATTTCGTGCTTTTTTTTTTTTGTGTTTCACCTTGAATACGGATGTGAACCTCGACGGACCGCCTACTAAAACTAATAGATGAAAGTGCAATGTTACGGCGTATTCCCCCTTTGGTGCCAGACTGGCACCATTGGTGGTGGTTGGGGGGGGGGGGTGAACTCGAATTCGCATGTTGGGTATCGTAGATCATGGATTTTAAAATGCTCTTCAGATTCTAGGCTCCCACGCCGCTAGAAATGTTTTGGTAGATAATGGTGAGGGGGGGGGGTCACTATTTCTTGCCTAAAGTAATAAGTAAATTACATCGAGTGAAACAGTTTTATCGCTTACCAACTGGTTAACTGATCTAATGGTTATCCAATGGGACGTCCCCTGGAATGCATGCATTACTAAACAATATGTTTAAACATTGGACCTATTGGTCTTCTGATAGTTCAAATTAAAATCTTCCTCCTCTTCTTCATCCATTAATAAACACACCGCGAGTTTCCTTCTTGCCATCACGTTTCCGCTCCCGTTGAACCAAAAAAAAAAAAAAAAAAAAAAAAAATAGACTGATGATCGACGGGACGCCGCGTTCCATCGCCGACATGCGAAACTACCCTCTCCCGCGGCCGCGGGTGGTCGGGCAGTTGGCCGCCGGCGGTCGGGCGGTCGCGTCTCCATGCGAAATCCCACCTTTGCATTGAATTGAAATGCACCTTTGCAGAATTGCATTGAAGTCCTTTATTTACTCACTGACGCGGTATTATGCATAATGTTACAGGCAAAGTATGAAATCCAGGCATTGTGTAGAATGCCTGCCAAAAAGGATAACCCTTTCAAACACAATCAAGAACAAACCCTTTCAAATCACACTTTTTCGAAGTATAAAATGACATTTCTTTTACACATTGCCTGATCCATTAGGGCATTCTACACACTACTTAGCCATTGCACACAATGCCTGATTCTAAACTTTGCTGGTAACATATACACCAGTAACAAGGTCTCAAGTTTATGGTGGCCATCCAACTTTCCTCAAGTCACATCCTAAGCTTTTAAAATTATTCAGGACAGTTCCTCTCCCCTTCTCTATGAACCAAAGCAGACCCGAAAGGATGTTGAATAGATATGAACAAAATTATAAAGGTAGAATAAGAAATTTCTTCAAGGTGGTGCTTCCTCGTCCTTCCTACATCCTTCACAGCCGAAAATGATATTCTAAATTTGCTGAGTTATTGTAGGCTAAATCCGTTATCAGCACACGATTCCCCTTGTTTCGGAATTATGAGGGTATGGTGTTCCTTCAAAAGTTTCCAAGTCTTAACTTTATATCTTATCCAGCAATCTGAAAAACTAGCATTGTGACAGATTCATCCAATCTCTTTGTGGCTGGGCTTTTTACTGGTGAGGAATTTGAGAGAATCATCAAGGAAAAATCAACCTGTACTCTCAAGGTAGTTCTGCTGGACTCACATGTATTTCCTCCTGTACCATCACATGACTCATCGCAGGGACATGAAGAGCCACAGTTGGACTTTGTAAAGGAAATAAAGACAGATAATGGCATCAGAAAACTCCTTGTTTTGATGGAGGTGAACAGGGAGACTTGGATCCACCTACAAGTAGGTGATGGAGGTACCTAGGTTGAATATAGGGAAACGGTATTATCATTGGAGATACGCTACCAAAAACTGGTGGATGAGGAGAGTTGGTGGAAAATACCTGAACGTGGCCGAAAGGTTGTTAGGATTTCGCGGGAAACTTCGTCCTTGGGAGAATTCCTAAAAGGCCCTTGTAAGAGAACCCAATATTTAGTGCGGTTCCCAGGGAATCAAATGGCAACGGTTGAACAGAAACTCAAAATGCATTATTCAATATGGCGTGTCACACTGCCGTGCGTGAGCCGTGACCGCCCTATCAAAGCGGGGTGGACGCTCGAACTGTCTGTCCGTGTTCCAGCAAGGAGAGCTTCTTCTCTCCCCGGTAGCTGTTTACTTGACAAGGCGGACAACCTGCTGAATTCAAATTACGAGCGAGGGGATCGGGTTTTCCGATAAATTAAGATTTGAGCGTGAGCACCGGAGGTGTCTTATGTTCCCCAAACTATATAGGTTTGCGAAGATTCTTGTGGCAGAGGAAAACCATTCCGAGGGAGTTCAGTGACCGAGGTTTGGTGCGGTAACCGACATTTTCTGAACTCGAAGAACTTTAGTGGTTGGAGCTCTACATTAATAGTCGGTCACTCCTGACACCAAGCTCGTAGGAGTATAGTTGGTAACTTATGTTTCCTCACACTACCAAGCGGGGGAAGGAGCTGAAGAGTGAGAATTCAAAACATTTTGTAATGTAAAATTGAAAATTGTAAACGTAGAGTACATTTTACAACGTCATAAATAAATAGAGAAAGAAAGTAGCTAGTTGATGAGTCCCGTAGGTGAGCGACACAATCTTCAACCGAATTAAAAAACGTCTGTCAAGTGGGTGTAGCATAGCTTCTTCGTATCCATAACCCGATTGTATAGATGATCCGATGCATAGTAGTTGGTCTCAAAACAGCAATTTATAAATACCTCCCACTCTTTCATGGGGGACTCTACACATAAACCGGCACAATCTCTGAATATTGTTAGAAAATGTAGAAGATATGGCTGTAACAAGGATTTCACGTTTGCGCATGCGCAGCGGCTACCATCGGTCCGGGTGTGATGATTTTTATGAGAACCATCTACACGCAAACCCGCACAATCCCTGGAAATTTCATCGAAGTTATGGCTGTGGCAAGGATTTCAAGACCGACACACAGACACGGAACCAAAATTGTTCAGGAAGGTCTAAAACGTAAAATGCGAGTGGAAATTTTGATTTTGGAGAACATTTTTTTCCAAACTTGAAATTGAAAACAAAAATTCTACTACCTTGGTAGACCCGGAAGCAATATCAACGACCCACTCATTCTTCACGTTGAATCGTTTAAAGGAGTGAGTTGTATGTAGGTGGAGGTGGGATTTCCAGTGAGAGGAAGAGCTATGGTGCTCTAAATCTCCTCTCTCTCTCTCTCTCTAACCTAGCTTTCTGTATCCGTTGACTCCTCTTCTCTGTGGTTTCGTGAGTGAAGGAGTTATCCATGAGAGACAGTTGGAGTTTCAGTGAGTAGCCATGCTACCGTAGAGCTCTTCCCCTTCTTGCTGGACCTTTCAAGTCTTAGGTGGCGAATCAAATTTCAGGAATGGCTTGGAAAATGAATAAGAGGGTTGATGAATAATTTGTCATAAGAAAGTGTAGGAAAAACGTTAAAGAAATGCTTCAGAAATGCTTGCATACGAGTCTGCAACACATTGGGACATTTTCAGGTCAACTACTACACAACAAGGTAGTGAAGTAAGGTTGTTAGTTCATGTACCCAAGCATCAAAGTTTTCGTGACGATTTTTCAGTTCGTGTGCCAAAGCAAAATGTAAGGTTCTCAAAACAAAATGTAAAAAAGCAAAAAAAAAAAAGCAAAATGTAAGGGGTATTGTTCTCTACGCAACACGGTGAGTCTATTTTATTTATTGGTCGCGTGAGCAAGATTTGCTTAGTTTTCGTGACGATTTTTCAGTTCATGTGCCAAAGCAGAGACATGAAAATGTCAAAATCATTTTTGTAAGTGGAGGGGCAAATAGCATGAAATACTCGTACGTCCATGTGAAGAACTCCACAACTCAAAAAATGTTGATGGCGAATCTGAGCTCAGTAAGAATAGTCAGAAATACAAAAATGGGTTCGAAGGTGAAGTTAGTTCACCCTTTAAATTATCTGTGTTATTTTCCATTGTTCGAAGGATTTTGGTTAGTTTTCCTGCAAACCTTCAATTGCGATACATGAAGATTAATTGTGACCCGTGAACGAAACGTGAAAATCCAGTCGTAAGTATAGCTCAAAACATTAGGGTTGCACTCAGTTCGAACGTAATAAATATCCCAATAATTTCAGTGTCCCGTCGATAATAACCAAGAGTTAATAACCTTTTTGGCATTAAGAAGAAAAAGCCAAGAAGAGAACTCGTATTCGGAATGCGGAGGTTTAGTGTTAATTGAGAACAACAACTGGTGATGAGCCTCGGGATTAAACGAATGCCATTACCACTCCGGATTGTGCCTACCTGCACAACGGCTAGTATAAGAAAAGGTGGTGGTATGGTCGTAAAATTTGAACCTCATCTTCCAGTAATGACATTTGGACCTTTCTTTAACTGCAAAATAGATGTAATTAATGGTTGAAGAAGTGTCATAACAATTTTCTCAAACGTTATGAGTCATACGAGTATATTCTCGTCAAAAAATGAAAACAATATTATTGTTTTGAGTCCAATAGTATTTTAGGACTAACTGTGAAAGAGTCATTAATTTAAATACCTAATTAAGACATATCCGATGGACATTAATTTTTGCAGGTATATCTTACGGAGCCCAGAACTGACTTTGACTATTTTTTCATAATATTCTAGGACTAATTGTGAAAGAGTCATTAATTTATATACCTAATTAAGACATATCCGACGGACAATAATTTTAGCAGGTATATCTTACGGAGCCAAGAACTGACTTTGACTATTTTTTACCTAATTGCTTCGTGTTAGATAGTGGTGCTGGGGCGCTAAAAATACTTACCAAATACTTTTAAGGTATCTTCATTAATTCACGAGGGACGAGGGATAGAGTTAATCCATTGCGCCCACGGGTGCCAAACGGCACCCAGGTATTGTGACTCTTCAAATATTCCAGGTCTTTCCGTTGGTCTGTCCAATCTCCGTAAATCCTGCAATACATCAGCTTTCAGAGTTCTTCAGACTTCCGTTGAGGTGATTCAAAATAGATGATCTATTCGATCTAGACTCTCTTCAACTTTTGCTTGCGTGAGTACTAAATTTTTTACTTCATAAAAATGATTTTGCTTGAAATTCTAAGTTGAATAGTTGTACCAAAGAATCATGCTGTAAAATGCTATTTTTACTCGTTTTCATTCCTCGAAAACTATTGATACTTTATAAGATGCCATAGGGCACCCTTGGACGCTAAGGGGATCTGGGTTTTTAAATACGTTTTTTTTTCCTGCAATATTAGTTTTATAGCTCGGAACTGCATTTAGCAACGTTTGAATATTATTCAAAATGCCAGTAATAGACAACATTGTTTATTAATTGTTATTTTCCATAGTTTTCAGACCGGGGAAGGAGACATTGACTGACAAGAGGCATTATAGCTTCTCACGGATAGTATTCCTGGGTGAGAAGGAACGTATCTTGCGATCGTCCATACTCAATCTCCGTGTACAACTGGGGGATGGGGGGGGGGGAGGATGGATTTCTTGGATTCGACCATAAATGCGTACGGAATCGGGATGAGAAGCAAAACGTTCTGGTGGCCGATCTTACAGTACTTGGACTGTGAATGCTGGTGTCCCAAAAGCATGGATCCTGTATCAGAAGTAACCCCCTAATACGCTATTATCTTATTCCGTCCTCTATTCCTTCGACAGATAGTGGAAGAATATCTCACAAAATTCGCATCGCCACGACTCGCCCCACGATGAAGAAGAATGGGGTAGTTGCATGGGTCGGAATTTCGTGTTTTTGACTTCAGATTCGAATTTAGCGCACTTAAAAACGTATATGGACCAGTTTTCAGTTCGAAATTCCATTTAGTTTAGCCGTATTTCAATAAAGAAGTACCGTCCTTTTTGGTGTTGGCGGGCCACACCTCTTACGTCATCCCTAAACGAGAATCTCACCATAGAGTGCGTTGAGATCTCTGCAATCGAGGACAATTCGAGTCAGAAACATTGAAATGTACTTGCAAAATGATGGTGATGATTAAAAAAACGTTGAAATATATTTTTCAGGTTTTTTATGTTTGAATTAATCGTTTAAATTGAAAATTTTGAAGCATAATTTTGGCTGTTTTGCCGATGCCCGGGGGGCACATCGGCGCGGGGTACTTCGATTAACCCCGTTGCTTTTATGGTCATAGTTATCACGTTATCAGTTTATCGGGTGGCCCTTTCTCGTAGTGCGGTCCGAGTTGTTACAGTTGTTAGTTGTTATAGTTTACACCAGTATTTACCATAATTTATTAGTTGATTGGTTTGGAAAAGATAATGTTCATTGTAAAGTTTCAAGAAGCTTTTAATAAACGCTTGCATACGAGTCTGCAACACATGTCTACCTACCCAATCTGCTTTCGAATGTTGTTGATAGTTATTTTAACTCAGGGGTAGGTATATCTTATTTTCTTCCGTCAGTACAACGGTTTTGGCAGTATATTATTTACGCGTAGGGGCTTTCCAACGAATGGTGAACGATTTTTCTACGAACGCGAATGATGAAGATAAAGTTCGATAGGAAGTTCGATAGGAAAATCATCAGAAAAGCAACCGTAACTTTTTTTTTCGTTTATGTGCCAAAGTATTGACATAAAATGTCAATATGCCAAAAAGGAGAGCCATCGACTAGAGTTTCGAGGTAGCTTCCCTGGAAAATATTCCGTACATAAATATAGGCATGTTATACGATTTTTACGTCAATAACAACAAGTTCGTCAGCGCCGAAATAAAAGGAGCCAATAATGTGAGGTAAGTTGACACTTTTATAGTAAAAGGTCAGTTGTAATTGTGATTTCTTGTGTGTAGTACTTCTTCATCCAAATGGTTGCTCATTTATTGGAAGTTTCATTGTAGTGTCATTATCCTGTACAACGTGGTACCAATGAGTGTTTGTAAATTGTTAAATAAAACGATGTTGGTTATGTCCAACTTAGAAGAATCAAGCAAATTTTCGAGGTTGTGGCTCGAGTTACTCGAGTCGAGTAACACCAGAACACCGCATTTCTTCACAACCATATGAGGTTTAAGTTACAGTGGAGGGAATGCCAGTGGGAAACAAAATCTTTGATGCAACATGTTTCGATTGCACAGCTAGCAAAATTCAGTATGAAAGCATTTAAAGTGTGAGTGATTCTCCAATTTTATTGCCACAAACGAACGTAAACAAACCCAACAGAGGGTTGCTATCAAAGGACCCCCCGGGCAAAAGAAGGGGTCTCTTGGCCGGTACTCTGTGCCCCCTTCACACCCGTGACGTAGCCCCCACCCCGCAGTGTCCAAGCCGTGTGTAGGTTTTCCCGCCTGAATCCGAAATCCCGTTTTTCGAAAAAATCTCTAAATTTTTTGGAAGCGTTTCCGGGAGTTTTATTTGCAGATTCGTACTTCAATAGAGATTCTCTACACAGAAAAAATACAAAAAAATATCATGCAACTACCCCATTCTGCGTACTGAGGCAACCACGTAACCACTTAAGCAAGTTTCGACAGTGTTGGACATAAGGCAGAAAGGGCGCCTGAGAACAAATGAAGGAAAGGTGCTCTGGAAATGTAGGTATAACTCCCAAACTGAAATGTGCTAAAAATGTCGGGTTGGACTAAGTTTGGATTATTTTGGACAGTTTCTTCTATAAGGCAGTGAGCAATTTTGCTTTTTCAGTCGAGTGTGTTCACTTTTGGTTTATTATTTTCAATAATGAACCTTTGGAATCGACCAAGAAAAAAAATTTAACACCCCCTCAAAATTTGATGTTTTACGTTTCAAGGTACGAAGAATCCAAAAATCGAAAAAAAAATTTGGCCGTCCGTCCGCCGTACGCGGCACTTTTGCCACTTTGCATTGACCGATTTTGATGAAATTTGGTATGTAGGCTCCTTCTGGGGTCTAGTTGTGCCCCGAAGATTTTGGTTGAGGTAGGTCACTTCTAAGGGTTCCAAAATCAATTTTGAAATTTTGAAAACGCCCTAACTCAAAGAATTTTGATATAAAGGTATTGTTTTTCCTTCAATTTAAGATTCTATAGAATTTTCAGAATTTTTTGAGACCACCCGGAGCTCTGTAGGACAAACCGTTCGTTCAGTACGAGAATCTAAAGTTTGGACATACGATAAATCAGAAACACGAGTGTGAATCGCATAAGAGGCCTAATCTCCGTTCAAATTAAAGCTGACCGAAATGCGATCGATGTTTTTCTTCATGTTGGATGGTTGGTGGCTTTGGAGACGAGTGATCTATATAGAAAACTAAAAAATAATAAACCATTGTGTAATAATTTGCAGCGTTTTTCAATGTAGTGCCTACCTATTCAGTTCTCAACTTTTTATCAGTCATGTTTTCAGATATTTTCTTGTTGTAATTTGATTATTAAAATAAATTTCAAATTTTGAAATCCTTTCTCGTCAATTGTTACTATTTTGAAACCCAGTACCCCCTGATGCCCAGCGGTGCCATACGGCACTCAACTTTTCTCGTACCCTATTTCCAAAATAAGGGTTGGAAATGTTTCTAAAAAATTTTCCCGTGTTTCTAGACCAAAATGTGACCATTTCATGGAATTTCAAAGAAAAATTCGGATTAAAATATTTACGGGCGTAAATGGGTTAATATGAATCTAGAGGTGTTTTTCAGCAGACCACAAAAGTACTACTTCAAAATGGCGGTTTTATTACTGCCATGGAGATGCAAACTGACTCAGGTGTAGGGGAAGGGGGTTCTATCAAACCTAAAGAGAATTTTCTCCAAAGTGCATAAAAAAATTCAATAATTCACTCATAATGGCATTAATTTATTTGCAATAATTCATATTTCATAATTCATAATATTTCATCAATTTATTCATTCATAGTTTTTATTGGAAAACAAAATGTATCTATACATGGTAATTTTTTTTTAAACATCGGATTCGAGTTCTTTGCCGAAATTCATTGAGAAGTAATTATGGAATTTATTTGTTAATTAGCTGATTCTGAAGTAGTTATAAGCGACAGTTGATGTTTGGCACTGGAGGATGTTACAGGTTTTGCTCTCCTATAGGGGGCATCTTGGTATGGCTTCAACTCCTTCAGTTGACCAAGCAGTGGTAGACGATAGGACTGCTCCCTTGAGCGACCATGCGCGCAAACGAGAAAAGGCCTCAGCCACGGTGGACTGCTCCCCCTCCTCAACATCTTTATTACACTAATATTTGATCACTTCCCCTGCAGATAACTCACGCCGATGTCCTTTTCAAGCTTATCTTGTTTGTTCAAAGTTTAATCTTTGGGGGCTCGTCTCAGGATCATTGAACTGGATTCCATGGGAAAACACTAAATTAAGTTGTTATCTACCTACTCATCCTACATCCAATGATACAGATTGTGCTTTTGCTCAAAGAGGGTCAACAAAAGTTGAAATTACCACTTGTTGGTTTTGTTGCGGTAAAGCTAATCCGTTTTATTCTGGTCACATTCCCCCTATCAAGGAAATTCTTGAGTTACTAGAAAGAAGGGAAGAACGATTTGTTTTAGACGTTGAGGCTCCCACTAAACCAGGTCTCACTAGGCTTCCTTGAAGTTGAAACATTGAACTTTATATTTTTTATATGCAGGAGAAGCAACAACACACAATTTCTCAGGATAGATGATATTCGTTTATTCACTACTAGTCAGTTTCTCGTTCGTATGTACTCGGATCCAAGTGTAATTAGTACCTTGAATTTAGAAAGCGTTTTGAAAGTAGAAACATTTATCTACCAACTGTTATGTAGAGTGTCTCACGTTACAAGGGCAAAACTATGTGAAACGTTTTCTACGATTCATTTCCAACAAAATATGCTTCATAATTATATAATAATATGATGATATCATATAATTATATTATAGTGGTCCGGTGTGGCTACGGTCGTTGGGGCAGTGGAATTTGGACCGACTTCTGCGGGGGTCGTGGGTTCAAGGCTCATCGCCGGCAGCGTGCGTCTTTCGGCGTACGGGGCTCTCATAGCCCCTCTCGTCAAACTCAGGGCGAGGCAATGGGAAGCCATGAGCGAAATCATCAAAACAAATTCTGATCTTCCCTTTGGAAGACAGCTGAAATGCCGAAAACGGCAGTCGGACGAAAATCCAACCTAAAATGGTTGTTTACTTTACTTACTTTACTGCTGCTAATCATAATATAATATAATATAAAAAAAAGGATGAAAAAAATTATACCTTTATAATATGTTATAATATAAAGGTATAATTTTTTTCAGCCTGTTTTTTTTCTCGTGTTTTCGAACCATGGTCATTGAAAAGCCTCATAAACCCTGAATATGGAAGGTGATACCAAATCAGAGCACCCCGTTAGAAATAGCGTTAAATTTCCCATCTTCACAGTTTCTATCTATAATTTTTTGAAAGGAACTTGAGGGTGAAAAATGAGTCCAGAAAGATAATTTAGTCAAATCTTGAAAACTACTTGTTTTTCAGTCATCAGTTCCCTTAATTCTGGTGATAACTTACAACCTGTAAGCATGAAAATAGCGCAAAAGCCTTAGCTCTTCAACAGTGCAGTCAGTTTTATTTTCTAGAGGGATAGTTTTTTAGGTTAAAAAAAGCCTTGAATGTCTTAAGGAATTCAAAGGTGGATTTACGTTATTTTTTACGGCCAATCAAATGGCGACGTACACAGATTTTCCTGACTCTGATATCGTTGACATTTTTTTACCAGAGTTCCATTATTTGCCTATGAAGTATAGCATTTGTCTGGGAAGCATTGCACTGGTTGAGTACACGGGAAAGATTAGGGTAGTAGCGTTGTTTGGAAGAAGCGTTGATAATCAAAATTCGTTTCAATAAAAAATTATATTATTTTGATTATCAGTACGTAACATCACTTTGTTATGATTATTATTAAACATCTGTAAGACCACGAATCAAAAAATACGTTATGCATTTTGAATTTGCCGAAGAAATTCGTTCCTTATTAGTCAGTAACATTTCATAAATATACATTATATCATGTCAACATCAGACATTTTAATCAAATTTGTCAACCGTTCTACAGTGGAAATGATTGGTATCTTTAAATTCGTTTCCAATATTTTCTGATGTTGATAGTTTTAATTGGATTTTGGATTTCGTTACCTATCCACTCCTATTGATTTTTGACTTGGAAATGGTAACCAGCGGTTGATGCAATGAACAGGTACCTTTTTTTAATCCTTCAAAGCACCTCATATTATATCTAATTTTTTCATAATAATTTTTTCATTAGGTATAATTTTTCAATAATAATTTTTATATAATATAATTTTTTCATAATTTAATCTAAGTTTTTCAAATTATATCTAATATTATGTTGTTAAAAAGTTGAGGCTTGCATGAAAATTTATAGATGTTAAAACAACGACCTCTGCATTCATTCCTCTTAGTGTGCAAGGGGTGTGTGTTAAGTCTAGTAGCCCTAAAACAACATCACGCTTCGCAGCTGCATTACTGGTTTTGCATATTCAAATCAATTGAAAAACAAGATAGTTTAGAATTGCGAAACTCAATTAAAAGGGAGAGAAGACGATGAAGCGAATACGTCTGACCGACGCGGTAATTGAGTCTTTTCAGAGGGTAAACTAGGACTGGAAACTGGGAAGCAACATACCCGAACAAAAACCCAACGAGCTCGGATCTCCTACTACTGTTTGTTGCTAATGAAGCGGTCCGCGGTGCATAATGAACTGAAGCGTACAAGAGCTGTTCTTCGTCTAAACCGATGTAACAAGACTTCTTCAAGCTTGTGTGCCAAGAGTGGGCTAGCTCTCCGAACCCCATCAGAAATCACTCGGTGACTCTTGTTACCCCAGTGATTCCGCTCTTTGCCCCGGTCAAAGTAATAGTCGAGAGAGAACAAGGTGGTCTTGTTCCGGCCCATCTTGGGCACCGTTGTACCGTTTTTACTACTTGAGCCTTCCCTCCTTATATGCAGATGTAAGTACTATCACACAAAGTGTTGTTTCCTTCTAAAATACAACACTTCACTACGATAAGATGGGAAGCATTGAGAAAGTTCACCAACTAATGGTTTAGCACTTGTCTCAAAATCTCTCTTTGGAACACTACACGATCAGATAATCTTCAAGTACTATTAGTTTAATAATTTGATTATTATGTTAGCCTCAAGTCAGAATCACCCTTGCTTTATGTCTACATAAATACACCCTGAGACTTCATAATATTTTTTTTCTCTGTAAACTATATATTGCAGCATGTATTGGCACTTATTAGCAACATATATAGTGATTTCTTTAATGTGAAACGTAGGTTGGTATTCTGTCAATTCTGAATGTTAGACCACTTGTCGCAGTTGAGAAGTTTACTGTAATTTCACTAAATGAATTTTTCAATGTGCACACTCACCTCAGGTCATGAGGCTTTTTTTGCAGACGTTCGAGTGGGACGGGTTCTTTGTTGAGAGAACTTATACCGCTCGTGATGGGCTATGGCTTGCTATTTTGATTTGTTCTGATCGACATTTTTGAGCGCCGAACTTCTGAATAAACGGTTCTCCCCATATCTCTCGGGCAATTAATGTTCGATTTCGATGATTTCAGCGGCAATATTTCAGTTTCTCAATTCCCTTGGGCCGTGTACTAATGAATTTCTGTAATCCTTTAAAATTTCAAATTTAAGTACAAATTTTTGAGTATTTGCCCCTTCAATTTCGCAAAATACTGACCCGGAACGAGAAACGAACGGCGACCGACTGAGACCCCTTTTACCGGTACATTTTTTTGGATTTAAGTACCAATTCCCTGTTGTATTGACCTACTCTAGGTTCCTCTAGTTCTTTTGAGTTGGGCCCCACTGCGCTATGAATTGGACCACTGTTGGACCTTTGGAAGCAAGCCAAGATATTAATATTTCGATTCAACAGTTTCTTAGTTTCCATTGGTTCGTCTCTAAAATTCGAAAGTTAGTTGATGATTTGCTCCAGCACTAGTGAACACGAATTTAATCTCAATTGGGTTAGAAAGTCACTAAGAAAATGCTGCAAATGATTACACAAAGGTTTATTATTTTCTCTACATAGGTCTGCATAGAACATTGTGTATGTTTTTACCAATCAAAGGTACTACCTACCTACTACATACCTACTCCACAATCAAGTTTATTTGAAGAAATAAACACTACACACTCAATTCGAGGGAACAAAGTGTTGTGACTGCCTTCCTTTAGGAATTTTATTACTTTAGCCCTTAGTTTTCAACCCTTAGAAGTGACTGACATCAACCAAAAGCTTCCGGGCACAATTAGACCCCAAATGGAGCCCATATACTTACCAAATTTCATCAAAATCGGCCCATGGTAATTAAGGAAAGTGCCGCGTACGGAGGAAGAACTCGATCCTTTTCAAAGGTATTTTTTGATTGAAAATTATAAACAATTTTTGGGACACACATACGAATTTAGCGACCACTTTTGATAAATTTGTGGTCATAGATTGAAGGTATGCCAGACGGTATTGCATCCAACGGTACCATTTTTACACGTACGCCAAGTAGCATTAGTGAAGTTTTTCAAACACTGACTCTCCACGATCTGATCTCACAGTTTTGGTGGATTTAGTTGAGGGCTGGCTCCAAAATCATAGTCCACGAATTTCACCACGATAAGATCATAAGAGTGACGGTACATAACATGACGGAAAATCACGAATTGTTTAATCGACGGATCGATCGTAATAGTTCCGCTATTTTTGGGAATGATCAAGTTGATCGTGAAGATCCGTTCGGTATTATTTATAACTTTCATTTTTACACTAGCTAAGTAATACGATTTATTCACAAGTTTTAATTTGATTTATGAATTTACATTCCATTCTATTTTTATTAGCTTTGTAATGAAGATGTAATATACCTACCTTTTGAGGACTTTTTCCAGTGGTATTGGAATGATCTATATGAGGAATAATCCAGATCGTATTTTTACCAATATCGGATTGATTATTCGATGAAAATGTTACCATGAAATTGATCGACAGTTTATAGTAAAAGCCGAGTGTAGGCAGAACAGTCCTCTATTTCTCAAGAAGCAAAATACTGAAGCAGGCGAGGGAAATCGGATTTTTTTTGTGGAGGAGAAAAGGAGTCACGGAGGAGGAAGGCGCAGCAGTTATAATTCTTGGTAGATAAAGGCACTCCCGGTCCCCGACTGACAATGTAATGACTTTGAAATCAGTGTAATTAACCCTTCTGAAGTCGAGGGAACTGTTGGGAGACGAAATCTCGACAGAATCGTGCAATGAGGTCCCCCGCGCTTCGGATCTGCTGACCAGCAAGGATCCAAAAGAAAAAGAATGAACGAGAGAGAAAGTTCGAAAACTGTACCCTAACTAATGAAAGACAATCCAAGATGCCTGGAAACATCTATGGACAGTTGGTAGCGTTCCGTAGAATTTTGAATGGATGGTCTTGGATTGGAAATACATCTCTCAAGTAAAGTGGGCTGTTTAGATTCCTCCAATCAAAATACCAGGACGAAATTATGAAACAGGATCTATATATTTGTTTAAAAATTAATATATCAGAACACTATTAAGTTACAAGATAGAAACATAATCAAACAATCACGCCTTTTTATATTAGGAAGAACTTTGGGCTACCTCTCACAAATTCTGAAATCGTATTACCTACTTAGCTAGTGTAAAAATGAAAGTTATAAATAATACCGAACGGATCTTCACGATCAACTTGATCATTCCCAAAAATAGCGGAACTATTACGATCGATCCGTCGATTAAACAATTCGTGATTTTCCGTCATGTTATGTACCGTCACTCTCATGATCTTATCGTGGTGAAATTCGTGGACTACGATTTTGGAGCCAGCCCTCAACTAAACCCACCAAAACTGTGAGATCAGATCGTAGAGAATCAGTGTTAGAAAAACTTCACTAATGCTACTTGGAGTACGTGTGAAAATGGTACCGTTGGATGCAATACCGTCTGGCATATCTTCAATCTATGACCACAAATTTATCAAAAGTAGTTGCTAAATTCGTATGTGTGTCCCAAAAATGGTTTACCTATAATTTTCAATTAAAAACGCTGCAAATCATTGCTCAAAGGTTTATTATTTTCTGTATAGATCACCCTTCTGTATAGATCACTGGTTCTCCATCAATAGCACCTACCACCATCTGTATTCTCCCTTGACCTTCCCTCTCAAATTTCAGCTTCCTGCGTTCAATAGGATTGAAAATGGCTTCGGAGGTCACTCAGCTGATCAGTGATCTGAGGAGTGAAGAAGATCTCCTCGACTGCTGGAGACGCCTGGAAGAGCACTTCCATTCAATAGGATTGAAAATGGCTTTGGAGCTCACTCAGCTGATCAGTGATCTGAGGAGTGAAGAAGATCTTCTCGAATGCTGGAGACGCCTCGAAGAGCACTTCCATTCAATAGGATTGAAAATGGCTTCGGAGCTCACTCAGCTGATCAGTGATCTGAAGAGTGAAGAAGCCTTTGAGCAATGATTTGCAGCGTTTTTTACCCACGAACATTTTTTTTACCTACCAACTTTTTTGCTTCCTCACTACCGAAGTTAGAGAAGCTTTGTATTCGTGAAAGAAGTGAAAAAAAAAAAAACGTCTGCCAAGTTGGGTGGGCAGTATAGCTTCCTCACTCATAGAATCAGTTGGCGAAAAAATTATGATTCAAAGAGTTATTGAATACCAAAATATTAGCGGTCCACCGTCTAGGACCTAACCCACACAATCCCTGAAAATTTCATCGAAATCGGTTGAATAGTTGCGGAGTTTTGGTTGTAACAATAAATTTAAAGTTCGCGCATGCGCAGCGGCTATTGCTTGACCAATTTGATTGAAACTTATAGGGTGTCTCTTAGAAGTTAGTCCCTAACTAACCTCCAAATTTGAGCAAAATCGGTTCATTAGAAACCGAGAAACCGAGGTTCCAGGAAATTCACGTTTGCGCATGCGCACTCGCTCCTATTGGTCCGAAGGTGCTGAAATTTATAGGGGACCGTCTAGGACCTAACCCGCACAATCCCTGAAAATTTCATCAAAATCGGACCACAGGTTAGTATAGTTTTGCCCGGGACAAGGATTGACCACAGACAGACAGACAGACCGACAGACCGACAGACCGACAGACAGACAGACAGACAGACACGGAACCAAAATTGTTCGGGAAGCTCTAAAACGCAAAAAGCAAGTGGAAATTTTGATTTTGGAGGACATTTTTTTTTTCACTTCTTTCACGAATACAAAGCTTCCCTACCTTCGGTAGTGAGGAAGCAAAAAAAAAATTTCCTCCAAAATCAAAATTTCCACTTGCTTTTTGCGTTTTAGAGCTTCCCGAACAATTTTGGTTCCGTGTCTGTCTGTCTGTCGGTCTGTCTGTGGTCAATCCTTGTCCCGGGCAAAACTATACTAACCTGTGGTCCGATTTTGATGAAATTTTCAGAGATTGTTCGGGTTAGGTCTTAGACGGTCCCCTATCAATTTCAGCACCTTCGGACCAATAGGAGCGAGTGCGCATGCGCAAACGTGAATTTCCTGGAACCTCGGTTTCTCGGTTTCTAATGAACCGATTTTGCTCAAATTTAGAGGTTAGTTAGGGACTAACTTCTAAGAGACACCCAAATTGTTTCAATCAAATTGGTCAAGCAATAGCCGCTGCGCATGCGCGAACTTTAAATTTATTGTTACAACCAAAACTCCGCAACTATTCAACCAATTTCGATGAAATTTTCAGGGATTGTGTGGGTAAGGTCCTAGACGGTGGACCGCTATATAGAGAATCATAATTGTTTCGCCAACTGATTCTATACGTCCATGTTACAATGAGTGAGGATGCTATACTGCCCACCCAACTTGGCAGACGTTTTTTTACCTACCAGCTAGGTACTACCTACCACACCATACTGGCTCCACACCTTCACAATCAAGTTTATTAGAAAGAACTAAACGCTTCACACTCGATTAGAAAAATAGAAAGCTTCATATGGAAATTTGATTACGCAGAAGGCAAAACTGTATACAAATCGAAGAAATGAACAGCGATCGCATTTTAGTCCGATAAAATTTGAATGGAGATTAGATCTCTTTTGCGATTCACACTCATGATTCTGTTTTATCGAAGGAAAACCTTCAAGTACTAGTAGGGACCGAACGGTTTGTCCTACAGAGCTCCGGGTGGTCTCAAAAATTTTTAAGAATTCAATAGGTAGGTACTATTTAAAATTGGTGAAAAAACGATACCTTTATTTCGAGAGTTTTCAAGCTAGGGCACTCTAAACAATCGTATAATAAATAAATCGAACAATAATTGCCAGAGAAAAATGGGGAAAACCGTTAATTCAGTGATGTTTTTCTCATAAAATGTAGCTAAACTTGAAATTTTCAAGGATTTTAGAAATGCATAAGTGCATGGGCCTTGGGAATTTAATAACTGAAAGATTGCCGCTGAAATCATCGAAATCATTATTTGCCTGAGAAATATGGGGAATACCGTTTATTCAGAAGTTCGGCGCTCAAAAATGTCGATCAGAACAAATCAAAATAGCAAGCCATAGCCCATCACGAGCGGTATAAGTTCACGTCAACAAAGAACCCGTCCTACTCGAACGTCTGCAAAAAAAGCCTCATGATCTGAGGTGAGTGTGCACATTGAAAAATTAATTTAGTGAAATTGCAGTAAACTTCTCAACTGCGACAAGTGGTCTAACATTCAGAACTGACAGAATACCAACCTACGTTTCACATTAAATAAATCACTATATATGTTGCTAATAAGTGCCAATACATGCTGCAATATTTGTTTACAGAGGAAAAAATTATATTATGTAGTTTCAGGGTGTATTTATGTAGACATAAAGCAAGGGCGATTCTGACTTGAGGCTAACATAATAATCAAATTATTAAACTAGTAGTACTTGAAGATTATCTGATCGTGTAGTGTTCCACAGAGAGATTTTGAGACAAGTGCTAAACCATTAGTTGGTGAACTTTCTCAATGCTGCCCATCTTATCGTAGTGAAGTGTTGTATTTTAAATAATAACAAAAAAATTCAATTTTTTAAATAATAACAATTTTAAAATAATAACAAAATTTTTGATGACCACCTTGAAGTATCTGGTAGGTGGATTACGGGCTGGGGATCAATTACATTGCTGAATGAATCTTCATCTCTGAACTCTGTTGACCTCAGTGAATAGTTGTTTTTATCGTCGTCTTCTCCTTCCAATTGTTTAAGTAACAATCACGTAGGCTGTGAAGTCACGTTGCAACGTGTGATTCAAGTTTTATGTCGATTACGAGTAGTTATTTAAGTAGAGTCACAGGAATTAAAGTGGACATTTCACCCAAGTCATCATCCAAAACGTCTTCAAGATAGAAGTCCTCGTTGGATCACCAATCAAAGTAAGTGCTAGAAGTAATTCTGACGATTGAAAACTATAAGTGTATCGATGATAACTGAACAGCTCTACCATCAACAATAGATAACTACTCATAATCATAACCAAAAAAGGAAAAGTTGTTTGTGACTTGGGAAAAGCTCATGAATCTTCTCGTTTTCCCCAATGGGCATTTCAACCACATTATTTCCGTACACTGGTTGATTTAAAGATCTTCGCTATATGATCACTGGTTGGGGTTCATTTAGACTGGCAAATCTTCACGAGAAACAATGCCGAGAGTTGCTGCTTCATTTCGAAAACGCTGCAAATTATTACACAATGGTTTATTATTTTTATTTATAGATAACTCGTCTGCAAAGAACTCGGCTTTGCCATTGTTACCACCAACCAACATAAAGAAAAACATCGATCGCATTCCGGTCAGCTAAAATTTGAACGGAAATTGAACCTCTTTTGCGATTCACGCTCGTGTTTCTGATTTATCGTAAGTCCAACCCTCAGTCGGTCGCCGTTTGTTCCTCGTTCCAGATCAGTATTTCACGAAAATGAAGGCGCAAAAACTTAAAATGCTGTTCCTAAATTTGAAATTTTAAAAGATTTTAGAAATTTATTAGTGCACGGCTCTAGGGAATTGAAAAACTGAAATATTACCGCTGGAATCATCAAAATCAAACAATAATTGCCTGTATAGATCACTCGTCTGCAAAGATCACAGCTTTGCCATTGTCACTATTTATTTATTTTTCACCCACCAACCGTAGGTACTACTACCTACTAGGGCATTTTTGAAAATTTCAACCCCAACCATCAACCAAATGGAAATTAAGGGTTGAAATGTTCAAAAATGCCCCAGTAGGTAGGTAGTAGGTAACTACGGTTGGTGGGAAAAAATAAATAAATAGTAACAATGGCAAAGCTGTGATCTTTGCAGAAGAGTGATGTATGCAAAAAATAATAAACCTTTGTGAAATAATTTGCAGCGTTTTCTTTTTTTACCTACCAACTTTTTTTTTACCTATCAACCATTAGTACCTACACCATAATTGCAATCGAGTTTATGAGAAAGAACTAAACGCTTCACACTCGATTCGAAAAATAGAAAGCTTCATAATATGAAGCTGGTTGCTCAGAAAGCAAAACTGAATACAACTCGAAGAAACGAACAGCGATCGCATTTTAGTCAGATGAAATGTAAACAGAGATTAGACCTCTTTGGTGATTCACACTCGTGATTCTGTTTTGTCGAAGGAAATCGATGGAAGTCGATGGAAGGAAGTCGAAAGCGATGGGATCGTCCTACCGAGCTGCGCGTGGTCTCTAAAATTTCTAAAAATTCAATACTATCTTAATTGTTGAAAAAACGATACCTTTATCTCGAGAGTTTTCGAGCTAGGGCACTTCAAAAAATTTCAACCCTTAATTTTCACCGCTTGAAAGTGACTGACATCAACCAAAAGCTTTGCTGCACAACTAGACCCCAAATGGAACCCATATGCCAACTTGAAATTTGAACATATGCCTAATTTGAATCGGTCCAGGGTTGCTAAGAAAAGTGCCACGTACGGTGGACGGACGGAGAATGTTCTATTCGATTTTCGGATTCTACGTACCGTGAAACGTAAACCAAACAAACTTTTATGGGGGGGGGGGGGGGGGTCAAATTTTTTTTTCTTGGTCGATTCCAAAGGTTTATTATTGAAAATAATAAACCAAAAGAGGAAGAAGAAAAAATTGCCGGATTGCGCAGAGTTGCTGGTATTTTTTAATCTAATGAATTTCCGGGTTTTAGCAATTTTATTAGTAGAAACGTTTCAGTCGCGATTTGTCGTTATTTTTTTGCTGTTTAAAGTTTTTTCTAGAAAGTACCAAATTGAAAATTTTTAGGTGATATAAACTTCTTCAATTCCTCCTTGACAATAGACATTATGCTCTTCTCACACCGTACGAATTACTTCATCCCGTTTAAGCTTAAAAGAATCCGCTCAAATCTCACTTGTGAGGAGAAACATCCTTGGATTTTGAATTCGTAAACTAAAACTAAATGATGATTAGGTTCGTTGGGAATTAGAAATCGTAAGCATTTTTTGAGTATTGACTACTTATCTGGAGTTTCCCTATCGCTTTGAAGTTTCACTAATCGTAAGTGAAATGGCTGTCCATATTGGAAATTATTCCTCACGAGGTTAAAAAAAATTCTAACACCATCGAAGTACTTAATCTCCTTGTTTATCCGAAATAGAATAGCGAACGGACAGTGTAGCAGGTGCCCGCGTGGTGTGCACCTGTCGATTTTCATAGCCACAATCTTTACTGGTTGCCTGGGGTCGTAAACGAGATTTTACCGTGGGGATCACTGACCTTTGAATAAGGTCTGTTTTGGGATCCCAAGTTTCGAAGAATATTATTTGTACTGCTGCGCTATCACTGGGGAGAGAGGATGGTTGATTATTAATGAACATGTTTCTGTTACTTTTATTGCTTTTATTGGATGCATGCGTGAAAATATTGAATTTAGAGCTACAAACTGAATATAAAATAATAATTAATCAATGTGAGAGAGATGAAAATACATAATTCGAACGTATAGAAATTTTGAGTTTCCGATTGTAAATTCGATTTCAGCCCCCTTTCTAAGATATGAGCAATGTTCAAGATGATATGTATAAAACGTTTGATTTTTTATGACTTCTTTTCCTACCTCCAGCAAAAAATGCTTCTGCGGGTTTGAGTGCCTCAAAAGAATTATTTCAAGGTTGCTTAACTAATGTGAGTTCCTTTGGTAGAGAATTAGGTTCTGTAAACAGCAAGAGTTAGCCCGTGTCACGTAACATTGTAAACATTCAGGTCAAAAGCCTGTACAGAGTCATTGAGTGAATCTGCCAATTTTCACAAACATCCTGTTAGAAAGGAACTAGAGTTTCGATTGGGAAGATGAAGAAATGAAGATTCATTTTCGATTGGATTCAATTCTAAAATAACGTCCACAAAATATGGGCAGAAATCCAAAGAATTAACAAAAATTTTTCTCTAGATGAGAATGGCCCAACAGGAACATCTCAGATTGATGAATGCACTACAAACGGAATCTGGAATTGCACGAAAGCCGCGAAAAAGAGAAACCTTTCCTACTCTAATGAGGAAGATAACCCAGGCTTTATGGGCAATCCGTTTTGAAGGGTCAGGCAAGTTTCCCTCTCACCTCTCTAAAAACGCACACGCAGCAAAAGCGGTCATGATGAGGAAAAAGTGACTATCGCTTTCGTGATTTTTCCCTCCCATTTATTTTTTTTGCGCAATATGCCCGAAGTTATGATTCCGGAGGGAGATTCCACGATTCGTCCGAAGCACGTCTTCAGTTCGCGTAACGTTCCCGATCCATAAGGAACGGAAGGCACTTTTACTGGAGTAAACTGCGCCATGAAAGCGTTACCCTCCACTGTAATAAATTCTACTCAGACCTAATAACTCGCATCGTGACGGAATTTTTCGTGCTTACATGATTGGTCGTCCGACCTATAATAAGAGGGGATAATCGCTGCAAATTATTACTCAACGGTTTTATGCTTCTGTAAAAACTGAAAAAAACTGTTCTGTAAAAATCAGTGGTTAGTCGAAGGGTCGATATTGTAAAAATAAAATACAGTAGCCCAATATTGAGGATGTGTCCGTTCTTCTTTGCCTTCTTATTTTCCCAGTAAAAGCAGAAAGCAGCGCTAAAAGTTGCGAAATCATTTCGTCAGAATTCGCCCGAAAAAGCATCCTGATTTTTAACTCGGTGTGCACGATGAAAAAAGAGTGGTGAACATTGTAGTCCCAACACGGCAACATTGAGTGCGTGGTATAATTAATACTTTTGGCACAAATATATCTTAGCGCAGGTGTCGATCCAAAATATTGAATCGAATATTCTCTGAATATTAAATAACTACATTCTAAGGAGGACGAACAGGAGAGAGGTGGGCAGTTTGGATCCTTAGGGAAAGGCTGGAGGACTACACGTGTTCAGATAAATTTCACAAAAACGAAGCATTTAACAATAATTGTTGATCATCTGGGTGGTATCATTCATTTCTGAAAATTTAGTACTATTTTAAATTGACGAAAAACCGCCATGGAACATTCATTAACTAGGTAATTAGTTAAGCTAACGGTTGGTCCCACAAAACTCTACATAGGTAATCAGGTTGAAGTGGCGGGAGGTAGCGCTGAAACCCGACAAGGATTGTTGGGGGCTAGACTTTCAACTTTTCTTCGTTTGACCAGGCATTTCACTTATTGGCTAGTCACTTTATAAAATGGAAGGAGTAGGATAGGCAAGTTGTCAAAATATTCTTATCTAGTCGAAACTTGAAGTTTTGCCTTGGGAAAAAAGTCTATATCAGATAAGAAGAATACCTAGATAAACGATTAAAGTTCTATCGAAGGCAAATAGATGAATTTGCAATTGATGAAGTGAAGAAAATGTCGAAGCATTCAACTCTATTGGCTCTTTTGCCATCTGCGCTCTATTAATTGGTCGACTTCAAAGCGCCGTAGGAGTTTCTCTTTTTGGTGTGCCATGGGACAACGATTTTTTAGTTTTTTGTATGTCCGAGCACTTTGCATTTTTCTTTATCTGGTAAGTACCAACCTGCTTCATTCTTCCCCGTTTTAAACTGATTTCATTTTGCTCTGTTATAAGTGTCGAAAATTTGTGAAAGAAGTTGAAAAACGTGGTTGCTGTTTTCGGGAATATTGGTTATACATCCAGCTTTGATGTGAACTATATTAATTTGTCTTGCAAAGTGGGTCTGTTGGAAAATAAGTTTGGTCGCCCATACGAATCGATTCTTACCCCCAACATTCTCATCACCCCAATCAGAGACGAAATCAGATGATAATAAATTACCTATACATCCGGCCTGGGATGCCATTTTCTGCCTTATATGCTTCCCAAATCCTTGTGATGTTGAGGACTCTATTGTTGTTGGAGGTTTATTGAGTTGTGGTGCTTCGATCAATTAAATTTACCAAGTAGCTCCACGTAATCAATGAATACGGAATATTTAATCTTCCAAAAAAGGCTCATAATCTGAATCAAAGTCTTCGTCATCATCAAACTTTACTACTCTTTATCTCCCAAATCCTGCAGAATTTCCCGTATTTCGCTCCCATCTCATTCTTCCATCTCTCTGCTTTTTGACATTTTCATGTCTTTGCTTTGGCACATAAACTGAAAAATCGTCACGAAAACTAAGCAAGTCTTGCTCACGCGACCAATAAATAAATAAAATAGACTCACTGTGTTGCGTAGAGAACAATCAACTGTTTTCTTATACTGATGCTTGGGTACATGAACTAACAACCTTACTTGACTACCTTGTTGTGTAGTGGTTGACATGAGAATGCCCCAATGTGTTGCAGACTCGTATGCAAGCATTTAAAATTGAGTTTCTTCTTTCTTAGGTTTCACTAATATAAAATAATAAAAAATTTTCCTTTGGAAAAATAGTATTGTAAAGAATAGTGGGAGATCAAAAAGTGAGAGATGGGCACAATTTTACAATGCCTCTCATCATTTCATAAGGCTTTTGTTACTGATGACAGGTAAATATGAATCACAAGTTTTGGGCTAGTACCACTAATTTATTATGAGTCAAAACGACCTATAACAATTATCATCAAACACTAATGTAAGTCATTCTGACTCCCTAGGTTTTTGAAGGTAGCTACTATTCAACACCTGAAGGAAAGCAAAGGGCTCCTGTTTCATATCACTTAGAACTTTTCTGAGTTGGCCCGAACCCCTATGGACTTGGGATGACCTCAAGCGTCAAGACAGTGAATTAAATTTTTTTGGGAGTCATATTGACGTATATTAGTGTTCCCGGGTTAAATGGAACTTATAAATTACAGATCATTAGAATGTGATCGTCGAAGTTATGCAAAGAAATTGTGTTTTGAATTCGTTGGATGGGATTGAAATTTATGTTCGTTGTAATCCTAATGAACAAACACATGCTGCTTCTGAGTTTTATTGATATTGATTAAGAATTTAAGCATTGAGATGAAGATCATTGAGCAATCTTCCAGAATAACAGTCAATTTGTTGTATCGCAAAAAGGAAAGATAGTATTCAAGGGTGACTCAAATTCAACACCGATAGTCCGTGACTGCCTGAGGGGAGGAAGCGCTCGCCACCGCCGCAGTCAGCGAGGGGGATCCGCCCGTGGAGTCCGCAGCAGGTGCCTCAGGGGTGGGTTCACTGCCTCCACCTGTCATCAATCTCTCGGAAACCACTGCCATCTATCCCCTTCGCCGCTCCAGTGGTCCATCTCAATGTCAACTGTCTTCTTCTACGGCTACTGATTGCCTACGTTTCGTGTGGCGACGAGACTCCTGTATGAAGTATTTAACGGTCTCGTGAAGTCGTAGACAACAGGTGGTCCGCGGTCATCATGTATAGTCTATATGTTTCTTCAGGAAAACTTGAGTTTCCTCTCAAACGTCATCAACGCCACCAAAGCCAGTTCTGGACCAAAGTACATCATTTATGAGACTCCTCTTTAACATGTAAGTTCCAGTCCGAATTTTCGATTACTGAATTCAATATTTTCGCAATAAATACATGTTTTTCCAAGACAGTTATAGTTTCACATCTCCCCACTAACATCCAGTTTGGCTGACCGTCCACTGGAAGCGGAAAACTGCGAACAGCAAACCTACGAATGATTGTGAATGTTAAATCGTCCATTGATCCACTCATCACGTATGTGCATGTAGCTGGGTTTTCCGATGATGATGATTCTGACTGATGACGAATTGTAATTACCTTTGGTATTATCTTATAACTATTTGGGTGGATTTCTGCATTTTGCTTTACTTAAGCCACAAGAATACTTTCCTGGTGACCAGGGGAATGAAAAATTAAGATCTGGAAATTCTGCGAGTTTCAACAAAACCTTCAGAACGGTTTGGGAATAAGAACCAAAGTCCTACATCCCTCGCTCTTCTATCTGATTATTGACCAGGAGGGTTGACACTTTTGATTTATCATTTTCAATAATAAACCTTTTGAATCGAGCGATAAACAATAAATTGTGACACCCCCCGTTCTAAATTTGATTGTTTATTTTTCAAGCTTGAGGAATAGGTAAATTGAATAAGGTTTTTATGATCCGTCCGCTGTCCGTCCTTGTGCGCCTCACGCGGCACTTTCCTTAGTTACCATGGGCCGAGTTTGATTAGATTTGATACATTGGCTCCATTTGGGGTCTTGCTGTGCTCCGAAGATTTTGGTTGTTTACTTTGGGATTTCAGGATTTTATTATTATTTTTTGTTATTATTATTTTTGGATTTATTGGGTCATTCACGTCTGAGTGGTAAATAGTGAGGGAAAACATTTTCAAAACGCCCCAGCTGGAAGACTTTCGAAACACTAAATTTTTTTTTTTCATTCATTAAAGATTGTCTAGGTTTTTTGACACTACATAGAGTTTTGTGGGACCAACCGTTAGGCTAGCTAATTACCATTAGCGAATGTTCCATGGCGGTTTTTCGTCAATTACCATAACTACCATTCTAAAGATTGTTGTCTCGTAATGGTTTTCGTTTCTCATATTCGTTTTCGTTCCCTTATTGCTTCCTCTCTGAACAGTCATGGACGTGAAAATGACGCCATGTCGTTTTTTGTTGCGAAACGTGCGCAAAGTCATTCAATTTCAAAGCTGATCTCCAAAATCGTCACTGGTTCGTGTTGTAGAAATATGAAAAACGAAAATCGTTATGAGACAACAATCATTAGAATGGTAGTTATGGTAATCAGGAACCATAGTTCGTTGAAGTGGCGGGAGGTAGCTCTGAAACCCGACAAGGATTGTTGGGGGCAAGACTCTCATAAACAAACTTCGATCGAACGCAAATATTCGGCAAATAGCCTTGGAATTTGCAAATTGACTGATTTACAAGATTGGCTACGACATAATATCATAAGTGATAGTCTCGTTACCATATCTGGCTTTTGCCTCAATCGAAACTGGTGCCAGAACATGATTAGCAATGTTATGTCAACTGTAGAGGTACATAGAAAGTGACAAACAAATCGAAGTACGAGTAAATTGTTAACTTAATTATAAATATTTTATGTTTTATGTTGTCACTCTGGATTATTGTTCAGGTTTGACCTTCTAAGTTTGAATACTCGCCTGTACCTGATAGATGAAAGTAGTTTTTACGACTCCCAGTTTCTTTTTTTTTTTTTTTTTTGTTCTTGGAATCTTCGTTTCTCCAAGGTGCTGTTTCTGTTCGTAGTGAATGGCAATAAAACGTTTCGAAATGCGTGAAACAGCAAGATGACGTTCGAAATTCAAAAATCCGATTGTCTCACACCAACCGCACTTGAATGTGATTGCATTTGTCCAGGTGAGGTAGAAACGGTGCTTCTAGGCAAACTTATAGCCCATGTATCATCAACTGTCAGGTTGATGTTTCACAAGAGGAAATTGAAAGACGAAAACGAGCAATATTTCAATTCACGTTCGCTTCGGGTGGCAGTATTGTCAGGTTGTGGGACCAATCGTCTGCAAATGATGTCTCACTAACTCAGTGGCTCTGGGTAACTGTTGGTCAGGGAGTGACAGCTTGGTAGACCACAGTACTATTCCGTGCCGGAAACGACGCACTACTGAGAAGAAGCTAATTCAGATGTAGTCGTTCAACAACTTTTCTGTTGTCATAGACAACATGAATGGGCTCTCTGATTGTAGAGTTGGGATATTCCACAGAGATGGAATTATTTGAATATTTAGTGGGAGACCGAAAAAATCCGTACTCCGACTTCCGTACTCGAAATATGTTATTTCAAACTGCTTCATACTAGTTCCAAGACTGTCGTTGATACGTATGTTTTTAGTACGTTTCATTTTCCATGGTAAAATAGGCGAAATCATTGAGTACTTTTCAATTTTATTTTATCGGTCTACT
Source organism: Apolygus lucorum (assembly GCA_009739505.2). NCBI lineage: Eukaryota > Metazoa > Arthropoda > Insecta > Hemiptera > Miridae > Apolygus > Apolygus lucorum. The sequence continues at coordinate 42,504,682 of CM019183.2, read as the reverse complement.
GATATCAGATAATATAGCTGTTTTTATGATACAAAAAACTTCTGCTAAGTGTTGTTCATGTTATTCTTTGTGATGAAGCTTTCTTTCTCACAGAGAAAAACGGGAACATGAACAGTTTTTGATTCGAAAATAATTGCGTTTATCAGAACTCTAACAGATAGCTGAATTCTTCATATGGAAAAATTCATGACCAGGTTGATGTTTTCCTACACTTAGAAACTGTATAACAGTTTCAAATGTTGTCCAATTTATGTCGATTCTTCAGAATATTTTGATATTTCCATAGAATTCCTTTGCTGAATCCTATGGAATTCAACTTCAACACAACTATTCTAAAACCATCGTCTTCCGAGTATCCTTCAAGTCAAGGCAAAATCGAGCGATTACCAACTTGGTTGTTTTAAGAAAATCAAGTTTTTATGTTTTTGAGCATTAACAGCTGAGAAATTGTAGCTCAAAAAACTGAATTCATTCATGAACTCACGCTATTATTTGTCTAATAGCGCTAAAACCCAACGATGTTTAGGGAACACCCAAAATCTCCTGATTTTAATCTCAATTTTGGTCAAATATGATGTGTGGTAAGGAAGATGATTGCTGGTGAACTTCAACCCATGGAATCGGGTTCAGTCACAGCTCCCGTAGGATAGACGAAAATTCGGAGCAACAAATTTATTTAGGAAAACTTGGCTGCCTAGTTGCCAGGTTTAACAATAATGGTTGAGCTCATCATATCTCAAGAGGCTTTCCTTATAGCTCGAAATAAAGCATAACATGTATGAAATTGAGGACCAAGAAGTATCGTAGATCACATTTTTGATAGTGACGCTATTTCGTAATGTATTCATTCAGCCCAACAATCATAGACTGTCCTTGTCAGATTTTACTGATTCAATTTCCGATAAGCATGACATACGAAAGTCGCTCGTTACTAGGATCATTGATCACGCGGGTGTTTGAGAAACAAAGAGAGAATCACCATGCCATGGCATTTGTTTGCAACCCTTAATCCGCTGCCAGTCATGAGTCTGTGATGGATATGATGAATGAGGGAGCGAAACAGGATTTGGAATTATTATAGTTGGGTGACGTGAGCCGAATGCGCGAATTTCGAAATAAGTTGTTCAACGATTTTGACCCCCTCCAACCCCTGACCCTCGATAATGATGGTAATGTGAAAGGAAGAGATATTCCTTTGAGATAAAAAATAGAAGAAGTGAGGTGGGGGTAGATAGGAAAGGAGCATTGGGAATATAGGAAGGGCGAAATGGTGGTCCAATCACTCCATCACGCTCTCCGCCCCTGACAGTCGTACAAATTAACTAGATCATAATCTGCTGAGATGCCGCACCCTCGAATGCTCGAAGCAGGCTCAGAGGGTGCTCGTCTGGCTTCTAAAGAAGATGATTGATGATGATTCCGTGGCCTCCAGAATGACTTCTCGACCGGGAACTGCAAAAAGGACGGCTCGCACCGCGACAGACACATCAGAGACGCGACAGACCGATTCTCCATAGCAAGCAGTCTTGCGTCATAATATCCGATTATCAAACAAACAAACGCTTTTTAGTCAACTAACAATATTGCTGATTCATCTTTTGTGAGGTTTATATACCCGCAATCAAGGAAGCAAAACAAAGGATCGAACATTATACTGAGAATTTCCTCAACTTCACGACAGCCATATTTTGTAAACCCATTTACTCTCTTGGAGACCTGATGACGATGCCTTTACATCGGAAAATCTCGTTCTCTCTACACGAAGTGCTAGTTACGACGAATTTTCCAAGTTATGTTAACAAATGTTTTATAACCAGAGGTACTAAACCCACAGATTCAACACCTTGGAGTCATTTCAAATTTTTTTCGTGATTAATTACTAGGTATTTACCTAGTTAATTAGTTATTCTAGGTATAGGGACCCAAAAATTTATTTGACCTTAAAATATTTGGTACATAATCACTCATCAGTAAAGCATCATGTAAAACCATGGTGCTTGGTTACAATAGACTCCTGTCAAAAAAGATTTAAAAAGCTTACCCAAGATAATAATCAATCAAGTGAATTTAGATTATGTAGAATTAGCAAAAAACCTGGGGGTAATTATGGCAAATGATCTATCTTGGTCATCTCATGTATCATCTATTTGTAAAAATGTTTATAAAAGTTTATACCAATTGATTAGAATAGCCATTGATTTCCCTTTTTAATGTCGATTGCAACTAGCACAAGCCCTGGTGATGCACAATTTTGAATATGCACTCACTGCTTTTCGAGATCTAAACAATGAACAAGTTACGGCACTCCAAAAAGTATACAGACTGAAATTGGATGAGCACGTCACGCCATATTACCTTAAATTGAAATGGCTGAAAATTAAGGTAAAAATAAAACTTGCCGATGCTGTGCTGTTATTCAAAATATTGACATTTTCAACACCTACCTATCTCAGAAATAAATTCACTACGATGAGTAATATTCACCAACGCGACACGAGATATGCAAAGGTTACGCCAGGTTACATTTCACCGCACTAGCATATATAATAAATCATTTATAGTTAGGAGCATCAGAACCTATAACGAAAATGTAGAATTATTTTATACAAAATCTGCCACAAGCAGTTTCAAAAACGGTTTCAAGGAACATTTATTTTCCCAATATTTATGTAAAAATAGTAAGTAGAAAATCAACAATGTTGAAGGAGAAATCTTCATCTAGAAAAGAAGAAGATTAGATGTAAGTTTTTGTAATTTGATTAATAATGTGAAGAAACTGATAGAATAGGCCAAATTATTGTAATAACCCGTTCAGTCCTCCAAGATTCTTGAATAAAGTTCTGGGAGGAAAAGTTATTTCAGAAGACAGTCTTGCGTCTCACCATAACTCTCCTAATCAAATAGGCAGAATTTCCCAGTATAATATACTTTATAATATATTTATATTATAAAATATTCTTCAGGACCTTTCTTGTAGGCTCAACTCCTATAAAATCTTTTCTACATTCTCCCGATTAAGAACATCCATTGATCGGCGGAGCCAGTTGGCTCTCACAAAGGGTCTTTTCCTCCCTCTTTCCTGTCCCCCGTTTCAATTAAACTTGCATTACGGAGTAGGAAAGGGCTTTCATGTGAGCGGTGACATCTAACCCAATTAACCGACACCTGACGGGGAGGTTTCTCAGATACTTTCATTATATGTAAATTACCAGCAGGACGGCCGTATGGCAGGCGCGTCAGTTCCGCCGTTTCGAAGTATTCCCATTCTGCAGTCGAGTGTACTTTCCTATCCTGCCTGACCTCTCGTGCCTTCCAATGGAAGAAAGGATAGTGCTCGATTCAGGTCATCATAATTTTTCAAGAGATAATGCAAGGTGCCCATTTTGTTGGGAACCTGACAGTGCTGATGTCCTATTACTGGCATTAAAACTTGTTAATAATGCATTGATCAGCGATTAAGTACATCTTCTGCACGACTCATATTTATATGTTCATAAGGAAAAAAATAACCTGGTTCATACCTCATCCTCGCACATCTGGTCTTGAACAGACCGCCTTGCCCTATCTCACGATGTATCATTCAGGGCTTCCATGTCTTGAAATGTGTATCATTCAACACGTACTACTGACATAGGTAATATCAAGTACCGGACATGAAAAGTTTCAAAGTCGCCTCAGCAAAGGTCTTTCAGATGGCTCGAGTCAGTTGGAGACCTTTGAAAGGATCTTTGTGATGGCTGAATGACGTTCCACAGCTATTTTGATCCACCTCAGACGTATTTTAATGTAAGATAAGTTGTACCCTAATCTCCGACGAATTTTGTGGGATGTTTCTATTTATGATGTGGGCGCAGGGTGTCGTCGACAAAATTCTCGTTTCTTCTCTGCCTGTACCAATTTTCTTTACTCTTCAACTTACTCAACTCTCTTACAACTCTACTTCCTAATTCATACTCCATTCCAGCTCATTCGTTACTCATTATTTTCATTCCAGTATTCCTTGTTAAATATTTTGTTAATAAATATTCCTCGTTATTTATTTCGTTAAATATAAACTCGTCTTTCAGTATAACTTTATTTCAAAACCAAAACGTTTCACATCTTGGATTAAAACATTTGTTTGAAACTAATAATGTTGCTTTGGAGCAGAAATTATAAAACAAATCTTCTCGTCGAATATGGCGACACAGGGCAATGGGTTCAGTAAGGAGAAGAAGAGGAAAAATGGAAGTAGGAGAACCGAGAATCTTCCTAACACCTATCACTGTTGTACCATATAAAGGGTTTATTCGCGGGGGCCGTGGTTAACAAAACCCAGGCTGCAGTGCGGGTTCTGCAGTGCCGGGTAGGGATCCGAGGGCCATGGCCATATCATTGGCCTGGCAATCGGATCCCGGCATGTGAGTTTTGCGAATTATCAAAAACTCGGGCGCCAGACCCGCAAAGTCTGGAAGCATGAGCTAGGACATGCGGCTTCCACCTGTAAGAAGTAACAGGGAGATGCAATTATGCATCGACTCTGATTGTGTGAACAATCCCTCTCCGGAGGAGCTTTTCCTTTGCTGCTTGCAGTAGGGGGGGAGAGCATAAGGCTTGGCCTCAGTTCTCCTTAACCGATTCCCACATTGGGAAGAGGAATGACATTCAATGTACCATATAAAATCTACAGTATGTAGGTACTATAAAATACCACACCTTGGTCAAAACATCTTCATCATAATATGATCATAATGTATGATTTTACTATCAATATATTATATCGATAGTAAAATTGCAAAACTTTGAATGTTGGGCAACTCAAATTTTACAGGAGGCCAAATAAGAAAAATCATCGATGAGATTTCTTGATCTGGAAGGCATTAAACATAAAGGTAATACAAACGACCGGGTCAGGTTTGAAAAGGAATTGGCCCAAACAACCTTTTATGCGGAAAAATCTAAACTAAAGAGGTCTTGAATTTTCATTACTGTCGATATCTACTTAGTGAACATATTTGAAATGTCCTTAAATACATCCCAACGTGAGTATTTGAGATGAATAGATTGATAGAATTATCTAAGGCGTACTAAATAACCTTTACATTTCTGAAATAGTCTGTATATTCAGTTTGTTTATTTAGTGTTCCTCTCCCTTTTATGTAATTTCAGTGAAATAATTAGGTGAGTACAAATGAATGAAGTAAGTAATAAAACTCAATTTATCAAAAAAATAATCAAAATCTACAATTAAAATCAAACCAGATATGAAATATTTATCAAATTGTGCACTACCCATGAAATTGTTTCACATTTTCCCCAAAATATATCAATGTTATTATACTGATTTTTCTTAATTTTTTCGCCAAAACATGATTTTTCTCCACTTTTTTGGTTCTCTATGAAGGCTACTTATGTATCAAATTGATGCAGATTAAATTTGCTCCAAATTGCTCTTTCTCTCTTTAATTTTTCAAAAATGAGTATTTGTGCGAGTGAAAGGCTCAAACCTCCCAGCCTTAACACAAAAATGTCACTTTTTGGAAAAAATGACCTCTTTTGAATTGATGTATGTATGTATCGATCTGCAGAGCTCAAGTTGATCTCAAACGATAGACAATATAGCCTAATTAAAAAGGTTACCGCGTACAAATCTTCATATTTTCGGCGTTACAGTGAAAAACTGAAAAAGTGCATACATTTAACGTTTTTTAGCGCACTACGTCACTAGCATAGGTTTTTCGGCGTTGCATAATTGGGGTTAAAATACCCATAAGGGTCCTATCAACATATATAGAAAAACGTCTGCCAAGTGGGTGTGGCACATAGCTTCCTCGTATCCATAACCCGATTATATAGATGATCCGATGCATAGTAGTTAATCTGAAAACACCAATCTCTAAGTACCTTTCACTACCCTCATAGGGGACCATCTACACGCTAATCTGGACAATCCTAGAAAATTTCATCAAATTCGGACGAAAAATGTAAGTACGGTAGTGATTGGATCAAAAAATTTATAGCTTGACTAGGATTCGAACCTGGGACTCCTGAGTGGGAATTCAGAGCATTGCTGACTGACCTATCAAGGGGATGGTTAAATAGGGTTTGAGATCCTCACCTCACACGCCAATGTTACGGCTGTTACAAGGATTTTACGTTTGCGCATGCGCAGAGGCTACTGTAAATTTTAAGGCCTTGATTTTCATTGGAGACCATCTACAACCTAATCCGCGTAATCCCTGAAAATGTCATCGAAATCGGGTAGAAATTGTGGAAGTTATGTCTGTTACAAGCAATTCAAGTTCGCGCATGCGCATCGGCTACTATCAATCCGGGGGTGATGATTTTCATAGGGGACCATCTAAATCCAATTTGTAACATCCCTGAAAATTTCATTGAATTCGGATGGAAAATGTGGAAGTTACGGCCGTTACAAGGAAATTCACTTTTGCGCATACGCAGTCGCTTCTATCAGTCTGAGGATGATGATGTTCATGGGGGACTGTCTACACACCAACCCGCACAATCCCTGAAAATTTCATCGAAATCGGATGGAAAATGTAGAAGTTATGGCCGTTACAAGGAATTCACGTTTGCGCATGCGCAGTCGCTTCTATCGGTCCGAGGACGATGATTTTCATAGGGGACCGTCTACACACCAACCCGCACAATCCCTGAAAATTTCATCGAAATCGAACAATAGCTTCGTATAGTTATGCGCGTTACAAGGAATTCATGACAGACACACAGACACACGGACACACAGACACGGAACCAAAATTGTTCAGTAAGGTCTAAAACGCAAAACGCGAGTGAAAATTTTGATTTTGGAGAACTTTTTATTTCGTCCTTGAAAAGTGAAAACAAAGCTTCCGCTACCTTGGTAGACTCGGAAGCAAAATATTAAATATCCTCCGCGCTTCAATGTTTTCCAGTTTTTGTGTGTATTAACTGGGCTATCAGAGACATTTTAGAGAGAATTTGGGACTTGGGACTGCGCTAGTTTTCAAAGGTACCTTCAACTATGAGCTTCTTATCTTTGTAACAATATAGGATGAATTTCAGATTGAAATTCACCTTATTGTTCATAATTAGTCAGAGGAGAGTGTGACGACCCTACCCCCTCAAACCAGTGATTAGATTGATCAGCCGGCCCGAAGAGGATATCGATTCATATCTCTATGAATCGGATATCTCTGAAGGCGTAGCTCCAACAAATCGGGAACAAACCAATTGGTTTGTCCCGTATAAAATGTAGGGTCGTCACATCTTTGAAAATCGATGATGTTTCATATTGGTTGAAATTCACGTTTATATATCAGCAGAGGCTACTACAAATAGATCAGTTACAATGCGGGCCATATAGCGCCTTACCCTCGCATTACCGGACATGTAAAGTAAAGTAAACGACCATTTCAGGTTGGATTTTCGTCCGACTGCCATTCCTGGCCATCAGCTGTCTTCCAGAGGGAAGATCAGAATTTGTTCTGATGATTTCGCTCATGGTTTCCCATTACTTCGCCCCCCTGGGTTTTGACGAGGATGGCGATGGGAGCCCCGGCCGCCGAAGAACGCACGCTGCCGGCGATGAGCTTTGAACCCACGATCCCCGCAGATGTTGGTCCTAAGTCCACCGCCAAACAACGACGCCCTAACGACCGTAGCCACACCGCTGTCCCCATATATTCGCAGAGGCTACTACACATAGATCAGTTACAATGCGGGCCATATTACACTCGCATTGCCTGATAATACTATCTTCAATGGAAACGTAGTATGCAGGAGGAGATTGCCGAATCAGCACCATTATAATCAACACTGTAGTACAAATATATAATCAATAAACATTTGTTTTGTACTAAAAAGGTCTCAATAATGTAGATGCAATTTTTGATTTTAAGCGAAACAATTGTTATCCATGAATCTCAAAATAAATAAATAATGAAAGACACCATTCATGCCATTGAGTAACTCACGAAAGCGATACGTATTTTATTTTAAGTCCATTGAGTTGTTGAAAACTAAATCGTTCTCGCAGACGGCCTGATTCAACCCTAGTTTATTCAGGTTGTTAGCTTCTCTCATATGGCAGCGCATTGCAAATTGTAAAGTCGAGTCGTATCATTATACATACGGTGCGCGTGAGAAAACTTTAGAAGAAGTCGTTATAAAAAACATTAAAAAGACTATTTCTGTCGGTAGAAGCGGTGCAACCACACAGACATAACTAATGGAAATGTTCAGCATCCAAGTACCACACTGGCCTACAACTCTTCTTTGATCTCTCGGCCTTCGCTTATCCGGTGACTTAATTAAAAGAATACGAGTGCTGATGTGAGGTAAGCTTGGTAGTTGGCAGAGACCTGTAAATATCATCAGGGATATGTCGACTGTGGTATGTGACAGGATTCATTAGGAAAAAGTCGGAGACGTAAAACGGCCCATAACCACGCACGGTGCGGTATCCTCTTGAAGTTTAAAGGAGTAGTCGTCAAGTTGAAAGCTTGTTTCACTAGCCCCAGGATGGTTTAATTTGAAACCGAGAAACGTCGGAGTCTTCTCTCCATATTACACTATTTTTGTAATTTATGGAAAAATTCATTTTAGCCTTTCGAGTATTTACTCGTATATTTATGTTGTCGTAATAGATAATTTACCTTAATATACTACGGTTAGTATAACCCAACTAGAAGAAGACTCAAATTATTTATATCAAATTATCATGTTTAACGAGGTGGGTGATTTAGTTTGCTGACAAGCAATATCTTTCAAATCTTCCTGAAGTTTCAAGAAATAAATAATTACCGTGGTGAGACACGAGCAAGTTCGTTCGCATCTCTCGCTCGTCTAAGTAGGATTGTGTAAATCTCTGATCCTCCAAGTGGTTTGCACTTTTTGGTAGAGATTGTATCTCAGGATTGTAGCCTCAAGGGTTGTGTATGTTCATTTCTCCTTCAGTTATATTATTCTAGATCTCATTGCTAGCTACTCTTAGCGTCATACAAATTTGTGTTGGGGGCTCATTCGTAGTCAACTTTATCTTCACTTGTTGCCCAAATCCTAGTTGCTCTGTTTACTTCATTTTTTCATAGTGCTTTTTTTCTTCTTATATTCTAAATCATTTTCAATTTTGTTCAATTTATTAATTGAACGAATATTAATTTCTGAATCAATATTAATTTCTTGTTACTAATATCATCGATAATGTTCAAGTAGATCACGATTTTTCTTGTATACTTCCGAGCTGCGCCTACGTTTTTTTCAGCATGGAACATGCTTTAGCTATCATCTAACTGGACGAAAACGTGACGAAACCATGAAACGAAAGTAGCGCGAGATATTGTTATGCTTTTCACTTACAACTGACCCGTTTCTAGGGAAAGGAATCGCCGTTAGTTTACATCTCACAAAACTCGTTCCCCACTCTTTGAAAAGCCCTCAATTTATGTGTGAATTATGTTCTGCCAAAACAGCTGTACATACGGACGAAGCTGAGATATACCTCTGATTTGAAAGAAACTGTAAACAACATTCGCGGTAAAAACCAACATAGTTTTAGTGGATTATATTGATGTTGTTGGTTGGCTTGGTTTTAACGAATGGTTTTTAACGAAAGGGGCGAGTTTTTCTTCGATGATTTCATTGACGATTTTTGTCCGATGTAATATTTGAAGGCTGGAAGAATAAGAAGCGGAAATTAACCTGAGCCTGATAAAGTATGATGAAGCAAAATTATTGCTTATTTTTTTCAATTAAAGCGTCGACTAAGCGTTTATTTTTTTCTGAGTGGATTTTTCGATTAGTCCCTTCAACCTTATTCGAATGGGTTTGACCCATTTCGGCTATAGGCCTAGGCAATGAATTCCTTCTCTAGGGCCAGTGTGAGACGACCAAAAATGGATCCAACCAATAAGCTTGCTTTTCTGGTTTGAACAAATGAACAACTGTCGCATTTGGACTAGTAGAGTTCTTTTCAAAATTAATAAATTAGAAGTCTCAGACCCAAACATTTATTATTATTATTGTTTAGCCTGGGGCCAAGTTTTTCCCACTTTTGATAGTTTTGTACTGTCTCGCTCTCTTGGTAGAATTTTAATTTTATTGTCAACATCTTTTGGAAATTTATGGTATGAGTTGGTTCTGTGTCCAGAACTCCAATTTTTAGAGAGGTACTTAATAATGCAATGCAAAAATTATCTTTGCAAATATTATGCGCATTATCCTCAAATCCTCTCTTGGTTTCCTCCTCAAGTAAATTAATTTTTTCGTTATCTGAGAAGGATTCAACTGTTACGCTAGTTTTCTTCAAGTTTAGCTTAGGTACCATTGGTCCTTTAGAAAGTCTTTCATTTTACAACGAATTCGTAAAATTTACATAATTTTGGCCAACTGTTAAGAGTTTGCTTGAGAGCAAATTTCAGGTCGTGATCTTGAGGTGGATGAGGGCCATAATAGCTGCTTCCTGGGAGTGCCAAATTTTCCTCGGATTTTCAAAAGAATTCTCTAGCTTCTGACTCCGTCTAGAGATTAAAAACTAGCAAATTTCTTCAGCTGACTTTTGACAGATTTCTAACTCACTAACAGTGAACACAATCTTTCGTTCTGCCACGGTTGACAATAAGTATCCAGGTATCCACTTCGAGTACGAAAATGTTCGGATGTTTGTGTACGAGTACATATGTGATGATGAATATCCCGACATGAACAGATCGCCAACTCAGTGACGTGGGATGTTGAATTCAGTGATGTAGACAAATGCCTCTCGAATTGTGGTAGCTGCCGATTCGGCCCCGTCTCAACAACTCTCACTCTCCCCAAATGCTAAACTTAGACTCCTCCTAAATTTAAATTCTAGGTCTTATATACTGCTTGTCTGCACTGGGAATGCCTGGACGGCGGCCAGCACCCGTGGGTTACATTCATAAAAACCTAAAATGACTCGTCAACAGCTGATTCTTGTCGTCGTTGCATTTCTGACCTCGAAGAAAAATGGGGGTTTACATTGGAGGAGTGTTTACATAATATTAATTATGACTCATATATGGGAATTACTCGATAAAACCATGTGTATTATTACGTATCTACGTACAAAATGTTTATTGAACCTAGCATTCTGAACAAAGTGGGCACCTCTATTTAATATAAAGTAAACAACCTTGAATAAACTGGACCTTTTCAGAAAGTCATATAAATGACTGAATCATCATTTTTCCTATGAAATTGTCCTCTTTCAAATCAAGGTAAATCTTCTTATAGTAGATAGGTATTATTACGACTGAAAACAAGGAAAAATTGTAAAGGAAACTAATTAGCTTCAAAGCTCGCTCGTTCCTGTTTTAAAAAATCAGTTATGGATGTGGTTTTCCAGATTTCTTTCCTCTTAATATAAAATAGAAATTTGAATAAGAGTAATCTTTGAATTGGTACCAAACTCAATTAATTTTGATGATTTATTGGAGAAATATTTCTATATTATTGGTCAATTTGTGTCAAAATTTGTTTTTGAATGGATCGTTCATAAGTTTTGATGCCAAGTGTGAAGCAAAACAATCCATTTCAAAAATTACAAAACGGTTCCATGAAAACTTTGTTCATCGCACATCCTCTGAATGCCTTATATGCCTTCGGTGTATAATAGAGCAGTTGTTAAAAGTGGGAGTCGCTCGATTGCAAACTTGCGTGAATGGTTTTATCCGCTGTGATTGTCACCACTCTCATAGTGGTCTAATTACTGGAGGTCTCGAGGTCCACTTTGTGCCTCCATTCGTATTACAATTACTGCTAACGAGACACTCTATTGCTTAACTTTCACTCCTCTTAGACTCTGTTCTTAATACAGCTTGAAGCTGTATTAGATGGAATGATCATTGATTGTGGAGGTTGGGCTCTAGATGATCTCTAAAAAGAGTTTGATGTGAATATGGACATTGCGCATGAGTAAAGTAAACCTCAATTTTTCACTAAGTACCATTTGTTCAAACATCGGAGTAGTTGAGGAATGACATTGTAATAGCCTTCACGTATCTGTACAATTATAAAACGTAATAAAAGAAGTTATGTTACTCATAAATATGATTATTTGAACTCAGGCAGAGCGAATTTGACCAATTTAGCCTTCCTAGCTGAACTACCTTCCCACGTTTTATCCCAGTTTGTAGCTACGACTAGCATCGATACCTTGTCAGGTATTCAGAGCTTCTCCCCAAGTCCCATTTAAAGGATTTCACTTACTCCTCACAGTGTATAACGAGAAGTTCTCTTCTTATTAGCAACACGTACCGTCCCCTTCATTCATAAAATTCTCACCTCAAGAGGAATAATAATTTGAGTCTGTGTCACGGAGGAGCTAACGAAGTGTCAGTTGCCACAGCTTGAGATTGATCGATTCTATAACAGAACCTGGGTACTAACTCACTAGCAAGTTGTTTTCTGTTGTTAGTGTAGGAGTCCTCATTGGTAGAAGTGGAGAAAACTGATTCTTGAGTCTATACCTAGTACCTTCCTGGTATATCTTGCTAATGAAGTATATCCATTATATAATCTTATTAGTGAAGTAATAGAACCTAGTTCAAATTGACAAGTGTTAATAGTGCATATTTCTTCAAACCAATCATGGATGCAATGTTAAAATGAATACTGATGAGAAAATTAAGTTGGTAGGATCAGCTCGGTTGAGGAGAGATAGCGCAACAGTGAGACCTCGTTAAAGGTGTACAGATGAAACAGAGAGGAGACTTGAGGACTTACTGCAAGACATGGTTAGGTTGGGCGGTCACCGGAAGCTCTTGAAGACACCATCAGCTCAGCCTGATTGCCGGATGTGTAAAGAGAGGCGTAACTTTGCGCTGTTACTGCCATGTACGCGGGTAACCCAATTAAAATAAGTCACGGAGACGTTGTTCGAAGCCCCTCTGGATAAACAATGCTCCTCCCGGCTTATAGGTATCATTCTTTGCCACACTGAAAACTGGATAGCTCGAATTTGGGTAACTGGTACATACGAAAAATCAACATGATGTTACGGAGGAAATGAAACCAAATATTTTGAGTCAACATTCATCCGACTAGTGACTATTATTATTTGAGCAATACCATAATTTCTGCATTTCTGCATTATTCCTTGTGTGGTATTTTGGCGATCTGAAGTTCAAATTTTCAAGGAAGCTCGGAGCATCGTAAAAACTACTCATCAGTAAATCCAAAAACAAAAACCACATCTTTACGACGATAGCATAATGAACTCAAATGGAGAGCATCTCTCTATGATAAATGATAAACCACCAATTCCATTAACCTCCTTTAATTGAATGAGTTTAAGAACTTTTTGGTGCACCCTTTCAATTGCTTCAGAGTGCAAGGGTATTCCAGACTAATGATGCAGTTGGTGGCTCCTTACCAAATACACTCGTATACGGATACAGTTGTTTTATGGTATTATGTTACCGAAATTTTCTAGACAGGGTTTTCCAAGAAACTCAAGCTGCCTGTGAGCTCCATATACCATTATTCTGTAATGTTCAGTCAACTTCAGTACACAGTCAAATGCCGCTCCCAAAAAGCTGACTCCCAAGCAAGCCAAAACTCGACCTAGAAACACTGAGTGTCAGCCCATTATGGCTTGAGTACAGCCGAATAGAGTTTAGATTAGTCTGCAAAATACTAACAACTGATTTGTGGTTTCCACAGATCTAATAATTTAATCGTCAGCAATCAATAAGAAGTTTACAGGAATAGCAATGACGGCACCTACGGTGCTCCCGACGGAGAACAAAACCATGAGGATACAGCCATTAATTAATGCTTGTTGGTGGGTACGGAGTAGGGTTGGGTATCGTTATAAAAGTATCGATATTTTGTATCGATACTGTATCGTATCCGAGTATCGATATTCCAAGTATTGTTGGGTACGAGTATCGATATTTTAAAATATCGAGTATCGATACTATAGTGTCAGAAACTATCCATATTATCCAATATTCTCAAGAAAAATAATTTCTTTAACAATTTCTATTAATTTTTTACTATCAAGAGTCCAAGCAGAGTGATTTACTGCTAGATATAAACGTTATTTGTACCACCAAAGAGTAATGACCGGAAAGCCTTAATTGTTTAGCCATTATGGCGGATTTCCCGCGAGAACTGTATCGATATTCGATATTTAGAAATATCGGATCCAAAGTATCGATATCCAAAAATATCGGATAGTGCAGCATCGATACTAAAATATCGAATATCGGTACGAAAGTATCGATATTTTGAAATATCGAGTATCGATACCCATCCCTAGTACGGAGGGACCGTTTCCATGGTTTTGGATGATTATTTGGAGTCCTGTTTTTGTAGTTTCTTTAATTTTTAATCTGGCACATGTTTCAACCCTTCTGTGGAGTCTTCCTCAGTCCTATACAAGGGGATTAACCTTTGCGTAAGTAAAACTAGTTATAATTAAAATTACTTAAAAAAAAATATGTGTATATTATTTTTACTTGAATGATTTGTCAATAGGAGATTCCTATCCCGTTATCAACGTGGTGTTAGTTATTAGTTATATTCTAAATATTCATTTCTTACTTTATGTCAGTGGTAAAGATCACATCCATTTTTTGTAAGAACCCTTTTCTGTAGGTAGTTGATCATTCATTACTTATTCAATAATAAGTAGTTTCACTTATGCAGATGTTAATCCCCTTGTTTAGGGCTGACGAAGACTCCAAAGAAGGGTCGAAACATGTACCAGATTAAAAATTAAAGAAACTTCAAAAATAAGACTCTAAATAATCACCCAAAACCTGGTAATTCAGTCAATTTTCTGTTCTTTAGGCACGATGTCAACCACTGCAACATAAGCCAATGAACACCGAAAGTCCGTAGCTTTCCGATAAACAAAATCAGGATGAGACTCTCCCCATGAGGCTCATCAAAACCTTCTTTGAGTATGAAGATGAAGGATAAACAACTTGACAGATTTTTTTCCCGAACTGGAGGTCCAATGGAGTACAACCAAAGCTTGACACATTTAAGAAGATCTCCATTCGATCTTGAACGTAAAAATTCGGTAATTTCATAAATTTCCCAAATAGAGAAAAATTGACTAGCAAAAAGATGAATTTAATATTCATTCCCAACCGATGCTTGGATCTCTATCTCTAAGTACCTACCTAACCCAATTAAAATGAGTCACGAAGATGTTGTTAGAAAACCACCCAAGCCACTTCCCGACCCCCACCTGGGGAGACTCCCCTTCGGAATTGCAAAACGCATTTTATTGTTTCATGTTTAATTCATTCCCAATGCATTTATATTTGTAGGAGAGTGTAGACGAGAGACGGTGTTTTCACCTGTTTTGCTCCAACCCTTGCCTCGCATAACATATTAACTCTCGCGGGGTTAAAAGGGGTCATTCGACTGGGAGGCGTTTGGACAAATTAGCTGTTTGCAGCGAGAAGACGCAATTCTTTGAATCAGCCTATCCAGCTTATGCGAATAATTCGTTAATACCCACGTAGCACTTGACGGGAATGTCCTTCAACGGCTTGTACTTGACTAGTAATATGAAAATCGAATACGACTCTTATTATCCAAGAAAAATGAATTTTTACATTGAATATGGATAAGATTTCATCCACCGAGACGCGAATATCTAATGACAGAAGTTTCATGCCTCATCAAATGTTTCACCTACTATTTTTTTCCGTATTCAGATATTAAAATTGTCGTGTACACGATTCGAACGGAACCGAGTGTCTTTGTTCCAAGTATGCAGAAACAAAAAAAAAAAAAAAAAGATATGATGAATGATGATGAAAAAAACGATTTATGATTCTTTGTTGTTAAACCGTGTGGTGATAAAAATCAATAAATGAACAACAGATGACTTACAAAATACACACACGCACTCCTATGATCAGCCACCCACAGTTTTGGCGATAACAATATTCTACTCTTTCCCTCTCTACCTTTGAAAGTAAGGTAGTAAAATTTGACGGTGGAATGTGAGGAATAGCAACCTAAATAATTTCTCATATCGACCTTTCAGACCCACTCTTAAGGTTGGCTAGGTTTATATGAGTTGGTGAAATTTTTCAATCAAGAGGTGCCCATCAACAACATAATCAAGTTACAGGACAACAACCGGTTACACGAGACTACGTGGTGGAATTATATTAACGGTGCTCCAAATGTAGCTCCGCTACAGCGTTATATCTACGAAGACTTCGTGGCGTACGGTTGTTGAGAACCAGATCTCTGAATCCTGGAACTGATTTTTTCGGGACATCTGCTTCTCCTGCGGTCTCTGGGAAAAAGGAGTTTCGGCTTGTCTCTCGATTACGCAGCCCTCAAAAACCCCCGCCACGGTAATTATCGAAGTTTGGCCGAAGGGAGACTCCTTCCAGGTGCTTGACGGCAAAAGGTTGTTTGGACGGACAGATGCTCGATTTCCAAGATTATCTCGAGGTATTCCAAAGAGGTTTGGGAAAACGAATCACAGCAGCACCTTGTTATTTCGACCTTGAGACGCGACCAACAATTAGAAATACTTGAAGAGCCTCAAAGTGAATAATGAAGTGGGGGGAATGATTTTACTTTGTAACAAGTATCTTGCCTTCTAGATATTCCGACATTTCATGTCATATCTACTACTATGTGTACTGAAGCGGATTTGCTGTGTTTAATGTGATTACTAATGTTCCTGAGCAAATTTATTCCGAAATAGAAAGTTTGCCAAGTTGGATTGGCAATGTAGTTTCACCGAATTTTCGAAGAAAATGAAGCTACTATAGGTAATAAACTCAACATTTTTAACATGACGTTTTTTAACTAGAAAAAATGTTTTTTTTTCGAAATTTGTTTTGGAACATTCTTAAACGATTTTAGAAATTTTACAGAAAGCATATGTATGTATTTATTATTATCATTATTTGGTAGGTTTCTGACTAGACCAATGTAAATGGAGGTGGAGAAAATGACCAAGCTTGTCTCAAGTAGTTTCCTTTCTTTATTGGCACGACGATTCCCATTTGAATGGGAATATCCACCCATTAGTTTCGTATGTTTTTCTTAAAACTTATATTAACGATAAGTCAATGTTCATATTTGAGTTATTAACACCTGATCTCCACTCTAAGAAGAATCTATACTCGACACATGAATCTATAGGCTCCTGATCGAAGACGGATCGATTATCTTATTCAGGACGATAACTTGAGCAATTATTTTGCAAAAATTTCAAGTTTATGCCAAAATATTTATAACTATCGAGTTCGTTAGCCACGAATTTGGAAAAACACTAAACGGTCAAAATTTCAAACATTAGGGTCGGAAAACGCGTTTAGGGTTTTTTGGGTACATTACCAAAATAAACACAGTGATATTTTAATGTATCGGAATTAGCACAAAAATTCTGATGGAGCCAATATCAAAAATTTTCAAATTTTTCAGAAATTGTACATTTATATGAATAAAAAAGTTTATGGATATAATGAATACCTGGATAATCTGGATACCCCAAAATGCAATAGCTGAGTGGATGCTCTAAGAGTTAATGAAGACGACTAGAACATGACGTGAAGTAGTAAATTTTCAAAACTTCACCTTCACATATGGATTACTGAAAATCGTAAAAAATCATTCCTATAACGTGTAGTTACCCAATGAGTTCGGGGTGTCGAACAGAGTATTGCTTCCGAGTCTACCAAGGTAGCGAAAGCTTTGTTTTCACTTTTCAAGGACGAAAAAAAGTTCTCCAAAATCAAAATTTTCACTCGCGTTTTGCGTTTTAGACCTTTTTGAACAATTTTGGTTCCGTGTCTGTGTGTCTGTCTGTCTGTCTGTCTGTCTGTCATGAATTCCTTGTAACGCGCATAACTATACGAATTTATTGTCCGATTTCAATGAAATTTTCAGGGATTGTGCGGGTTGGTGTGTAGACGGTCCCCTATGAAAATCATCATCCCCGGACTGATAGAAGCGACTGCGCATGCGCAAACGTGAATCCCTTGTAACGGCTATAACTTCTACATTTCCCATCCGATTTCAATGAAATTTTCAGGGATGTTACGGATTAGTATTTAGATGGTCCCCTATGAAAATCACCACCTTCCGCCTGATAGTAGCTACTGCGCATGCGCAAACGTGAATTTCCTTGTAACGGCCATAACTTCCACATTTCCTACCTGATTTCGATGAAATTTTCAGGGATTACGCGGATTAGGTTGTAGATGGTACCCTATGAAAATCATCACCCCCGGAATGATAGTAGCTGCTGCGCATGCGCAAACGTGCATTCCTTGTAACAGCCATAACTTCTACTTTTTCCGTCCGATTTCAATGAAATTTTCAGGGATGTTACAGATTATTATTTAGATGGTCCTTTATGAAAATCACCACCTTCGGAATGACAGTAGCCACTGCGCATGCGCATACGTAAAATCCTTGTAACAGCCATAACATTTACATTTTTCATCCGAAATTGATGACATTTTCTAGTAGTGACCAGATTAGCGTGTAGATGGTCCCCTATGAGGGTAGTAAAAGGTACTTAGAGATTGGTGTTTTCAGATTAACTACTATGCATCGGATCATCTATATAATCGGGTTATGGATACGAGGAAGCTATGTGCCACACCCACTTGGCAGACTTTTTTTGTTGTTTTCAAAGTCGATAAAGCGAAATTTTGTAAATTTGCTCATCCACTCGTGCTCAGCAACAGGGATATATTCCTCTCATGATACATTCTGATTTAGCTTCCGAGACATCAATGTTTTCCGATTTAAAGAGTGAACAATTTCTCTATAAATGAAATTTCCACCTAAATTTAACCAAAATCTACACTTTCATGAACAATTTTGATTTCGAGTCTACACGTCAGTCTGTTTGATTACAAATTCATCGGAATAAAACGTAATGAACTCTTTGTCAAATGCCAATGACATATCGAAGATTGTGAGAGTTGGGGCATGCATGGTACAGTTTTATTGTATGGATCCGAATTTCTGTATTAGTTTAAGTAAGTCGAGCGTTGATATCGAGTTTATAACTATCATAAATCAACGTAGTCATGATTCAGCCTGAACCAAATTATGGTAATCATGTACATCGAAGTGAGAATGGCGATTCTTCCGTCTCTTATCTAATCTATTGCACAATGATAGCTTGAAATACTATGCAGTACTCTGACTTCAAATCATTGTAACGAGTAAAATGTGCACGTTTGAATCCTAATCAACCAGTGAGGTTCCCACTGCTCCAACTACATAACGCCTCTGCAACGGAATATTTACGTACATTAACCTTGCGCTTAAAAAAATCATCGAACAAATGACTTTTTTGACCTTTTCTGCGGGCGGGGTTCGGGATTCAGGTTTTTTCGAAGCAGAAGAGAAACGCCATAAGTAAAAGGCTCAAAACAATGCCGGGACTCAGGGCCTACGCCTTCATTACAAGTCAACCCAAAGATCGTGCCGATCTGAGTGAAGGATAAAGTTTGAATTAACCTATATCTTTCATAACCTTTGGGGTGGAACAATAACGTCCTTTGGGTTCAGAATCGCGGGCGATGTGTGGAACCGTCACTGAAGACCCTCCCACAACATAATAGCGGTTTCTCTGGATAAAATCCCGTTTTTCCCAAGGTTCTTACGGATACTTGCCTCACCATATTTATCCATCATCCGTGAGATATGGGGCGATTACGTTGAGATACCGGGTTATCAAGGTATTTGTCTCTTCTATTTGAATTTCATTAGGCGAGGCTCACATGAATAATTCCTTCGTTGAGCTGAACCGTTTGAGAGATGACAAACTGGGTTCATGAATGATCACAATCAGAAAATTGCCCATAATGTGAACATTTGAGCTGGATATTCGAATAAAAAAAGTATAAATTGATTCATGATGATCATGTTATAATCCAAAACCTTCTAATGTATAGTGAGTCGAAAATGTGTATGGTAGACAGTTCAGGCAACAGAAGCTCGCTTTTAGAGCCATATCTCATGAGGAATGAATGACATGCTTCAGAGTTGCTAGAATTACAGCTGATGTGATCCGCGGTATCACCATGTGTACTTTTCACGCAGCGAATATGATTACTCGCCTTCCATAATGAACAAGCCCCTCTTTCCTCCTTTCTGAACCTTGTTTTGGATCATTACTACACACATGATAGCAGTGATACCAGATCATTGAAATGGACTAGAGAAAGAAAGGGTAACACAATAATCCTAATACCAAATCTTTCTTTTTTCTATGCCCCACAGGTTTTTTGCATCCAACCAGCTATCTTGAGCCATCATTTAATTTTGAATTAATCATTTCGAATAACGAACCTTTGGAACCGAGGCAGAAAAAATGGTTTAACCCTCCCTCAAAAATTGGTTGTGGAGAACAGTTATGTTATCACCTATCACCTTGTCTCACTATACAGGGTGTTTGGTAAAATAACGAAACAACTTCAGGTATCGACGTCTCTCCAATCAAAGGAGTTTTAGAAAATAAGGCCGAAGTTTTTTTCTTTTATTAGCTTTGTAAGAATGTTCATACAGCCGAAATAATTATAAAATAATACAAGACCAAAGTACTGAGATCGCATTAGTGGAAAAGTATGAAATGGAGAATAATGTCACTTAAATTTAAGTATTTATACTACTAAACTGGGATGTTAGATTTTTGTATGAAATCATACAACAGAACGTACATTTTTGTGTTGTTTTCTGCCAAGATGGAATCGAGATTGAATGGAACGGAAATCTTTGGATGGATTGTGTAGAGGAAGGTTTCGCAAAAACATTTAAAAAAGTTCGATTTATACTGAGGTGAAAAAAACTGTAGAGCAGAAGTTATTGCAAATTAATAGCAGAAACGATCCCAGAAGTTTCGTAGTTCTTATACCGAACAACATGTATAATTACACATTGTGTGAATGTCTGTTTGCTACCTACTCAATCAGGCTCGAACTGCTATATCGGATCGGAAGGCTTTTTTTCTTGCAATACGATGACAATCCTAATGGAAAGGTTATCCAAAAAATGTCTATCTATTCCGCTATTGGGGTACCCTCCAAGTCAGTATCGATACAGTTAATGAGTTGCTATGAAACGTATCAACTGTCTGAGGGTACGAGCGCCTAAACCACACCTACAGCATTAGTTCATGTATCCTCCGCTAGGGATAATAAAGCGTTTTTCCTTTGCATCATATGAGATAAGCTTAGTTACCTATTTTGGTAAAGCTTGAGATAAATTTTTGGTAAAGTGATGCAGGTGATTCAAGGGGAAAATGCTTTACTATCCCTAGCGGACGAGATATGAACTAATGCTGTAGGTGTGATTTAGACAAAACGTCTGAGGGTTTAGAAGCATTGATATAAGTCGTACAAATAATTTTGAACAAGTCACATGTTTTGGGATTTGACTCGAATGCTTTAATAAAGTTCCCATAGAAGTCAACTATTTAGGAGGAGGCTTTTTAAGAGGATGGAATAATAAACTTCGATTAACGCCATTGGGGTATTTATACATCTAGTCGGAAATATAATTTCTTAATCCCATTAATCTGTCCTTCGATCCTTCAGACACATGAATACAGTTTTCTCTTGGCCTAATAAAACAGTCCGTTGTAGTGTATATTCATAGTTACCACACAACCTAAGCATTGCTTCAATGCTTTTGAAACTCTATCGAAAGGGGGAAACCCTTCTGTGACCCCGCAAGATAAAGAGAGGTACGAACAGAACAAGAAGAATGGCAGCATTTATATATATTAGTGAGGTGTCAAAGTTTAAATAGAAACAAGGCAAGTGTCGCCGTTTGTTTTTGTCACCTCCGCGGTTTTCAGGATAATAGCAGTGGTGGAGAAGAAACCAGGAAAAACAACTTTCACGGGTACCGTCTTCATCTAATTTATGCGGTCCCTTCCACTGGCGAATGCCTAGTCAACAAGTTTTACCTTTCCCCGCGCGAATCTTCCTTTCTTGCAAGATCGATGCTCATTGAAATCAGTTATTTTCACTCTTTTTTCCCCATGCAACGGCCAACCAAATGATCAATAATGTATAAATAAATTTTAATATCTGTCTAGTCTTTCAATTTATTTGAGCGCTATATAATAGTGAAAAGGTTAGTTCCGAATTATTGCAAGGGGAGTAAATTTTAAAAGTCCATAAAAATCACATTCGTGTAGCATGCGTGAATGAGCGAAGTATCGAAGGAACATTAAACCTATTTTCAGTCACTTTTGATTTCAGAACACCTAAATTTTAATATATTGATATTGTAAGAAAGTGAGACCGGAACAACAAGGAAATGTGATGATTTATTCCAAGAGAAAACTAATACACAATCACGTTTTGTGGAACCCAACTTGACAACAACATTTCTAAAAGAAATAAAACATATACAACAATCCTGTCGCTAACAAGGCGTTGGTTTCCCAACACCACATCCTTCCGTTCCCTCTTGGTGTGCTTGCATCCGGTCTGCATGCACAA
This sequence comes from Apolygus lucorum, assembly GCA_009739505.2. Taxonomy (NCBI): domain Eukaryota; kingdom Metazoa; phylum Arthropoda; class Insecta; order Hemiptera; family Miridae; genus Apolygus; species Apolygus lucorum. The sequence goes on along the minus strand of CM019183.2, from coordinate 42,482,216 downwards.
CCTTTTGCCGTCCGTTTGGAAGTTTGACCCTATAAATTGTTGAAGTCACTACTAAATTATAACATTTTGATTACCAACACAACACCACCCGTCATATTTAACACCCGTTCAATCACGAATTGAAAAATACATTATGTCTTTTGAATTTGCCCAAGCAAGTCGTTCTCATTTTATTTTCTGTAATACCCAATATCTACTAGGTACACATTTTAATAGGTCATGTGCCTTTCACGCCTCGATTGAATCACACATTCTGTAATGGATTTTGCAAAAGTAAAAGTTGGAGTACTTGAAGGTAAAGCGAACTGGAAAGTGTGGAAATTCAAGGTACTGACTCTAATCCGAGGAATCCCTAACGCAATTGATGTCATTGAGGGAACATTGAAACATCCGGAAGAGCTACCAACAGATGCCACCAACGCACAGCAAGCTGAATACTTATTGAAGAAACAAACATTTGCAACAGCAGACAGCAGTGCACTAGTAGTGTTGATGAACAATTTAAAAGAGGACGATATAGAGAAAGTTATGCGTTTTACAAGTGCTAGAGACATTTGGCTAGAGCTTGTAAAATTGTTCGATGGGAGTTCAGAGGACAAATCTTTTGATACATGTTCTCAGTTTTTCAGTTATCAGCGGAATGAAGCAGATGACATTGCAACACATTTGTCTAAAATCAAGAACCTATGGAACAACCTGAAGAAAGAGGTGAAAACTGACAATGGTAACAATGAAACATGTAATAACTGCAGCCTTCCAGACATTTTCTTAATTTGCAAAGTTCTTGAAACTCTACCTTGTGAGTATTTTGCATTTAAATCAAGCTGGATGTTAATGAACAAATCTGAGAGAACAATAGATAACTTGACCACCCAACTATGTGCCCATGAGAGAGCCTTGAATCAAAAACATGGAGTCACTTCATCAGAAACTTTATTGTCAAAAACAAACACAGAGTCTAGAACTAAAACAAAAGTAGTATGTAACTATTGTGGTAAACCTAATCATACTATCAAGATTTGCAGGTATTGGATTGCAGACGGTAAACCACCGAAACCTGCTAGATACAAGAACTACGTTAGTAAAGAAACGAATTCGAAAAATTGCAGTTCAAACGTTTCAGAAATTGCGTTGCTTGCAGAATCTGCTCAGGTGCTTTCAACAGAACATGATTCGAAATCCTGGTATGTAGACAGTGGAGCAACAAACCACATAACACATATGAAAGACATCTTCACCAAATTTCAGACATTTTCAGAAGAGCACAATGTAAAGACAGCCAATGGTGATGTAGTTAAGGCCGTAGGTAAAGGAGACATCAGAGTTGAAGCCACAGTCAATGATATCACACAAACACTGACTTTAACAGACGTTTGGCTCGTACCTGAAATAAAGAAAAATCTATTCTCCACACTTTCAGCACAAGACAGACAAAAACACAGCAAATTCATCTCATACCCAGAAAAGTGCATGTTGATGGTTGGGGATAAGATGATTTTGATAGGTTTCAGAAAGAGAAATGGAGGACTGTACAAATTAAATTTGAAACACATAAGGCCACAAAAATCAATTGATATAACTTTAGTTGACAGGGTGAACCTGATGCAAGTGTACCACGAAAGACTTGCTCACCAGAACATGAAACACGTAGCAAAAGTGATCAAAAATGAACTTGGGATTGAACTCAAGAAAGACGATCAACTCTGTGAAGCGTGTATATACGGCAAAGCTCATAGAAAGAAATTTGGAACAAGAGAGAAAACTACAACACAAGGTGAGATCGTTTCATGTGATGTAGTAGGTCCCTTTGTTCAGTCCATAGGAGGTCGGAGATATTATGTATGTTTTAAAGATCATTTTTCAAAATTTCGCCAAATATACTTCATGAAAAATAAATCTGAAGTAGTTGACAAACTTGAACAGTACTTGAATGAAACCAAGGCCTTGGGACATGTAGTAAAAGTAGTCTTAAGCGATAATGGTGGTGAATTTGATTGTGATGCCGTAAGACGGTTACTAATAAAACATGGCATAAAACAACGACTAACCATGCCATACACACCTGAACAGAATGGGTGTTGTGAACGTGATCATCGAACTATAGTTGAAGCAGGTAGAACGTTGATGCATGCTCATGGCGATTTACCAAAAGGGTTGTGGGCAGAAATTATTAACACTGCAGCTTATATCATAAATAGAACCGGAATTTCAAGTATAGAAGGAAAATCACCGTATGAATTGTGGATAGGAAAGAAGCCTGATATTAAAAATTTGAGAATCATAGGCTGTACATGTTACGTACATATTCCTAAGCCATGTCATAGATCAAAAATGTCGAAAAAAGCAGTTAAAGGAATTTTAGTTGGATACGAAGAAAATGATGGTTATAGAATTTGGATAACTGAACAGTCTAAACTAATGAGGTCCAGAAATGTAGTTTTTGACGAAAATTTTGTGACAGGAAATATGCAGAAAATAGATACAAGCGAAGAAGAATCTTCTGTAATCAATATCCGAGAACTTCATTTGCAGGAAGGAAAGAAAATTATTGAAATAGATACCCCAGAAAACACGGGATCTGACTTAGCTCCTGAAGAATTTGAAGCTTTTGAAGACATGGAAAGCACTGGTGAGGGTACTTCAAACCAACGAAAGTTGAGGGATCGAAATACTCTCAAGCCACCTGAGAGGTATGGATATGCACATTTGTTAATGACAGCAGAAACTGATATTGAAAATCTAGATGAGCCTAAAAATTTCAGAGAAGCAATCAACAGTAAAAATAAGGAACATTGGGAAAAGGCTATGTTAAGTGAAATAAACTCTCTAAAAGAAAACAAAACTTGGACTCTGGAAAATTTACCTGCTGGGAAGAAAGCAATCTCCACTAGGTGGGTTTTCAAAGTAAAAATGAATCCTGATGGTACAATTGAGCGGTTCAAAGCTAGATTGGTAGTCCAAGGTTTTTCCCAAAAGAAAGGGATAGACATCGTTGATCCGTTTGCAGACAATACACGGTCCAACCCATGGTCGTTGGAGCTTCGGCGCCAGACCCTTCTTCCTGGCTGGATTATACAACCAAACCTTATCCCCTTTCTCGAATCTTGGTGTCTCAGCTCGAACGTCATATCTCTTCTTCGCTTCCTCCGCCACTTTTCCCAATGCTTCTCTAGCCATACTGTGTGCCTCATCTAGTTCCTGTCGTAAAGCCTCTGCATATGTCTTGGAATTGACTGGATTGGGTGACATCCCAGTTAGAAGGTCTGCAGGCAAAATAGGAGTTCTTCCACAAGCTAGCATAGATGGTGAGAACCCAGTGGAACTGTGAACGGATGCCCTGTACGCAAGCAGAGCCCAGGAGAGGTGCTGATCCCAGTCCCTTTGGTGTTTTTCTGTTACCTTTCTGAGCATGTCCATCAGCGAACGGTTGAACCGCTCCACACCCCCATTACTCTGTGGCCGGAGAGGAGTTGTTCGGGTTTTGTGGCATCCAAGGATCCGCATGGTTTCGGCAAATATCTCTGCCTCAAAGTTTCGGCCCTGATCCGTGTGAATTTCCCGGGGAACTCCAAACCTCGACACCAAGTTTTCTACCAACCCTCGTGCAACTGTTTCTGCTCGCTGGTCAGGCGTAGAAAATGCTTCTGGCCACTTAGTGAATTGATCCACAGCAACAACAATATAACGGTTTCCTTGGGATGACTCTGGAAAGGGGCCTATGACGTCCACAGCCACTCGTTCAAATGGCACTCCTACTCGATACTCCCGCAAGGGGGCTTTCTTAGTTCCCTTCCTCCCTGCTTCCCTGCAAACTACACAAGCTCTACCAAATTCCTTCACGTCCCGGTGTAAGCCCTCCCAACAGAAATTTCTCCGCAGTTCAGTCACCATTCTCCTGGTTCCAAAGTGACCCAAATCATGTACTGTTTGAAGCACCATCTGACGACACTGCCGGGGGACGACTATTTGCATTGCCTGTTTTGTACCATTATCGTTTTCCCATTTTCTCTTCAGCACCCCTTCATCAACGACTAAACTCTCCCACATAGCCCATAGTGCTTTAGTTGTGGTTCCATAAGTCGCCACTTTCTCCCAACTTGGACGCACACCATCCTGCACCCACAAACGCACATTGGCCACCTCCAGATCTCTGCATTGTTCTTCCCTCCACTCAATTTCTGGATCTATCTGCACTCTGTTCACCTCGTTTTTGCTGTCTTTGTCTTCCTGTCTCGTGCAATACTTACACCCTTGGGGCAGGCAGGGCCTTCGGGACAGTCCATCTGCATTGCCATGTGCTGTGCCCTTACGGTACTCAATTTTCACATTGAATGACTCCAGGGTCTCCAGCCACCGAGCCATCTGTCCGTCTGGGTGCTTGAAGTTTTTTAGCCACTGTAAAGAAGCATGATCTGTGCGGACAGTCAAGGGCGCCCCATTATCGAGCCCATAATGTCGGAAATGTTCTAGCGCTACCTTCATTGCAAGCAACTCTTTTCTCGTAACACAATAATTCCTCTCAGGTCGTCGCAAGCACCGGCTAAAGTAGGCCAATACTGTCTCAATATCCCCTTGCTGCTGAGACAAAACTGCACCTACAGCTTTGTCACTGGCATCCACATCCACAATGAAAGGGAGGTCTGGTCTCACATGGCCCAGCAAAGGTGCACTCATGAGAGCCTTTTTTAAATCTTGGAAAGCTTTCTCGCAGTCAGTGGTCCATTCAAAGTTTTTCTTCCTTTCAACTAGCTCATACAGTGGTCCAGCACGCTGGGCAAAATCTGGTACAAAGGGACGATAGTACGAGCAAAACTGAACAAAGCTGTGTGCCTCTTTTACTGAAGCTGGAGTAGGCCATGTAGCTATGCGTTCAGTCTTTGCTGGATCTGTCTCTATACCTTGAGCTGAGATAACATACCCAAGGTATGGAATACTGCGGCGGAATAGCTCACACTTCTTTGCATTCAGTTGGAGCCCCTTGGACCGAAAGAGCAGGAACAGCTCACGTAGCAGATCTAGCATGTCCTGAAAAGTAGCAGCATCAGCTCGAACATCATCCAGGTATACTCTTACTCGTCCTTTCCCCACCATGTGATGCAGCAACCGATTCATAGCGCGCTGGAATGTTGCTGGAGCGTTGCATAGCCCGAAGGGCATAACCAAAAACTGCCATAGCCCTCGAGATGTACAGAAGGCTGTTTTTGGTCGATCTGTCTCTTTCATAGGCACCTGCCAATAGCCACTCTTCAGGTCCAGGGATGCGACAGGATTGTTGTATATGTTTTATTTCTTTTAGAAATGTTGTTGTCAAGTTGGGTTCCACAAAACGTGATTGTGTATTAGTTTTCTCTTGGAATAAATCATCACATTTCCTTGTTGTTCCGGTCTCACTTTCTTACATTGGTGTCAGAAGTGGGATCGGAACAACAAGGAAATGTGATGATTTATTCCAAGAGAAAACTAATACACAATCACGTTTTGTGGAACCCAACTTGACAACAACATTTCTAAAAGAAATAAAACATATACAACAATCCTGTCGCTAACAAGGCGTTGGTTTCCCAACAATATAATTTATTTAAATTTATATTGAATATGATATAATACACTACTCTTCACTTCAGATTCATGATGTACCCAAACGTGAATTGAAGGGGTTGAAGTCACACAGAGGTTTTAAGGAGAGGTTGAGATGGATACAAGAGTGCAATGTTCATATGGAAAACGTATAAGTTATTACAGTTATTCTTGTGCCAGTCATAGTGGTGTAGGTCTATTAGTTAACGACCCATAAAAACAAAATTTCTAAACAATATTTTTGGAAAATTTGATCACACACTTAGAAGAAATTTCAGAAAAATGTTCATTCTAAAAATGTTGAATCCATTGATATGCTTCATTTCTTTTAAAAATTCGCTAAAACAAGGAAATTCCTAGTTTAGAAAGAAATCTTCCAAAACATTGCATCTGCTCATTATATTCGTGATACAATCTACCGCACAGTACACAGGGTTTTGTCACATACATACACACACCTACATACATATATGATTTATTTCGAGGATTTGGATTGAGATTGATCTTAAACGGATTCGTATGTGGTTATTTTTTTCCGTTGAGTGTTGTCCTTCTTCCAAGTCTTAGTGTGGGACGTCCTGAAACTGGCCAGATAGTATGATCATTCGAGCATAATTTCGTAAGAGTAGCCATCAGGACAGTATGGAGCTGCTATTGAGTTCAGTGAATGCACGCTTCGGCTCGTGAACCTCCGGGCACTCAATCCATAAACCTTGGCAACTTTTGCAATTTACTGTTGAGGTTTACGAACGGGATGCCTTTATCTGATGACCCCTTGATTGTTTTATTATAGGTTCAATATATTACGACTTGCGTAACTTTGGTGAGCTTTCTCTTGCCGAACTTACACAGGTAATGATGTGAGCAATCCCATTACCATACGTTGCCTCCCTGAAAAGAAGGCTGTCCCCTAAATAGGGGTTCATTCACTTGTGGTTTACCGGATTGAATACAATGGGCTCTCCTTCGTTGAGATCGATCGTTTAGACGGGAAAAACTTCAGTGGGTTGAAAACGGTAAACCTCTTGTCGCATCGTAAAAAGTTTGATACGACTCTGATGGGGTTAGTACAAGTACTTGTAGAAGTTTTCTCTTCTCGTAACATGTAGTAGCTGTTTCGTATTCAATGAAACCAAGTACGTAATTGAACTAAACTAAGATGATTTGATAGCGTGACTGAAGACTTAGGACATTGAAATACCTTCTAGGAAAGCGACAGAACTATGGGGGTCCACAGACAAATAACTCAAAGACATGCATACTCATTGTAATAAGACAATTAGTTCTGGATGCGAAAGTGCAAGTAATTCTTTCTATACACGCCCCTGTAGGTAGCCACGAGTTATGGACCTTACAAATCCACATCAGTTGCAAAGATTTAATTGCCATCTTATTCAATAAGGTTGGTATCGTTGTATGAGTCGGTATATTTAAAGCACATTTTTGGAAGAGATAATAAAGCTATTACAATTCATCATGTCAGTCATGTCTGACTGCTTGGTTTTGGGGTCTGAGATCCGACCCCAGACATTGGGGTGGGGGACAAGATTGAATCATCTTGTCCCCGCGAAATTGTAACTCTTCTGGCTATGCCATCTGCCGATGCTTCTCTTCCCTATGGGATTTGAGTTCAGATCCAAGTCTCACAGGGCTCACTTACTCGAGCGTCAGTACGCCATCGAGTGGCCGTAGCCCTGAATACAGACCAGATAAAAGATCCTCCTGTCAGGACTCGGGTGATGATCCACTCTAGGATGAACAGTAGGTAACCAGCTCGAATATGATCCTTGGCTGACATGCCACGCCATATCTCACGTCACCTTTATCACCTTTATTACCTTTATTTGATTTTTCTGTATGCTGGCAAGTATTGTTGCAGCATCTAATAGTGCGTCAACTTCATACTTTTGAATTTTGGCATCATTGATCTCCGCCAGAGCCAGAGACCATCGAGACATCAATAATGGAGGCTCCTCTTGGCGTTACACCGATCTCATTGTCCTTGGTTTAAGTCTGGCTCAAGCCATAATGACCATTCTTTACGACGAGTATAGACATCTACCTAATAAGTTAGGACAGAATTATGACGGGCACACCAGGGTCTTACCTGCTGTTCCAAGCGTTTGATACTCCATTTGGCATAGTTGGATTTTGCCGATTCGCCCGCCTCTTGTCCTCCTCACTCCTGATTACAATACTCTCCTACCTTTGGTAGTGAATAAGCAAAATTATAAAGTACGAGTACACGGGTAATGCTCATTATGTAATCATAAAAATTACCTTTGGAATGGCCATTGAAGGATTGAGGTTGGATGGTGAGAAAATATTTAAAAAAATAATGATAATGATAGTCTTCAGAAGACCTCGAAAATGTTTTAAATCCTTTTCTCAAGCAAAAAACCTCGTTGCTGCGTTTTCTACTAGTTATCACAGCTGCTTGGCTATCTAATTGTGAGAACTCCTGGGAAAGAAAACCCCTAAGTGAAAGGTCGATTTTCGTGTCAGAGGTAAACGCTCTTCCAATAGCAAGTCTCGAAGTTGTGAAAGAGCACGCCATCTGGGAAATGAAACCAACCAACTTGCCACCGCTCGCCTCCTGTCTCCTAAATGAAATCTTCTCCCTGAATCTTGAGGTTCATCAATTAATTTAGGGGAAGGTGAAAACAACTAATTCAGCTTCATCTATTATAGAAACGGTATCAGAAAAATTACTGTCATCGTATATCAATAGAAATGAATGAATGTAAGGATTTTGTGTGAGAAATCCCGTCTTCTTACAGTAAATTCGTATTTCTTGTAAAATGGCGGCACGAATTTCTTTCCATCACAGAAAAGTTCGTACCTACCAAAGCGCATAACGTGTACCAAACACCAGAATCGTTTCATTTTAGTTCATTAGAAAGTAAACTGCCTAAACATTGTCTTACATAATATTAATATAATGTTTTTTAGATATTGATGCAAATTATTGTATTGAGATTTTGAAATCATGTACATGTCCTAATTTCAAGCCTATTTGTCAATTTTTATTATCAATATTTTTAAAAAAATTTCTCTTGTTGCCTACATTTCCCTACGTTCATTTAAAGTATTAACCTTCATTTAATTTCTCCCTTGATGGGAGAAACAATAGATCGTGGATATGGCTAATCTATCCAATGAATTTATTTTACTGACGGAATTATACAAAAATTTGATGTCACGGCCTGGTATTGAACTTCGGTCTCCCATACTTGCGTCAGACTTTTTTGGGCTGACAAAAACAACACTTTTTTCATCTTTCACAGTTCCCAAGCTAAATTGACATAAATGTCTTCGACAAATTTCTAAGTTATATGACATTTTTGGTATAATTAAGTATCGAAAATATTAAAATTTGTAGTATTTAATCTATTCCTGAAGGCATCACGTTTTGCTTACAATACGTTTGTACCTACACAGAAATTCCCCTTAATTCAAAAACACTACCAATATAGGAAAATGAGGGATATTCGGAACCGGAAGGAATTTTCAAATAGTCAAGGGGCCGACCTGATTTGGAAGGAAGCTCTCTTCAATTTGAAAGGAGCTCGAAATGATTTCCCAGGTCAATATGTGGGGCAACAGTTGTCTGTGACAGTGGGAACCCCAATAGGCCTTTAAAAGATGGTCCAAGCGGATGTGAGGCGAACAGGTGAGGGATGAGGGTGGCATATGGCACGTCTTCCTCTGAGAAACTGGCAAATTTTCATCCCCTATCGAAGGCCATCTGGCATTCACTGTCTACCCGGGGAACAATCGGGTCCAATGATGGAAACTTCGGCACTCAATAGAAACATCGGCTGTTTTCGATTAAAAGAATAGTTGGGCATTTATCGACGTACAACCTATGTAAAATTGATTTTGACGATTAGCTCCGTCATTATAAAAATTGTTGTAGTACAAGACAATAAGTCAATGCTGAAAAAAAATTATATAGGGCACTAAATATAAACATATCCAACATTTTAAAACAAACTGCAATAACTAATTGGTACTTACATAACTTTTACAATTTTAAAAACATGTCTAAATTTTGAAAATTTAGTTTTAGCTGACCAAAATGCGATTGCTGTTTGTTTCTTCGAGTTGTACTCAGTTTTGCGTCCTTAGCAATCATTAGTCAAATTTCCTTATGAAGGTTACCCACAAATCTTTATTTCTTCGAATTAAACTTGATAGTGAAACAAAAATATGGTTGGTAGGTAGTGACAATGAGAAAGCTATGTTCTTTGCAGGCGAGTAATTAATTTGTGAAAAAAATGTCTTTTACAATCTAGTAGAACATTTATTTACTTTCCCATTAAGCCATTAAGCGCAAACTTGAAATTCATTTCGAGAGCCACATGTTCAAAAGCACAAAATTTGGCCACCAAACTGGTGTGATCCAGCTTGATATGTTCCAGAATATGTACAACCTACAGTTTCACCTTATGATGGCGTTTCATAATATTCGTCTCCAATGTCAAGAGTGTTTCTTTTAAGTATAAATTTTGACGTATTGCACGGATTTCTTACTTGGGCGCCTCTTAGTAAATCATTCTGGATCAGCCATTGTTTTTGAAAAGCCAAACATAATAATCAAGTCTTTTTTTTATAGAAAAAATCAAGTCTTTCATAAAATATGAAACAGTATTGTTCTAGGGGATCTGGAGAATCTGGTTAATTAATGAGAATAATTTAATCGTTGTTGTATTCTACCCCTAGAGAACTATACGTTTCGTTTGAACACTTATTCCTTGTTGGAGAGGAAGAATCGCTCCATCGAATCACGAATCAGGTGACAGAGTAACTGGTGCTCCGTCACAAATATGATCTCAAACGTCCTATGAGCTCTGTGAACTACTATTCAGCCCATCATATAATTTTAATCAGATTTCTTACTTACGAGATGTGTCAAAAAATTAAGTCACTTTCGAACATGACAATAATATAACAATCATCACAAATGTAATAATCTGTACACAGTAAATACTTTTTATAATCTTGCGTGAATAAAGTTCATTAATACATCTATTGAAGTAGTTCCGTTGAATGATGACAGTTCATTCTGTTTTTTTTTCTCGAATGATTTCCAGTACGCCAATGACTAAGAACACGGAGTGGCAGTAAAACTGGAGTGATGGGGTTCGCTCCGAGTACTTGCTGTATCACGTCCGCCTTGAATTTCCATCTAAAAGACTGCGAGCGTGATACACAACTGCTGCAGACCGTCACTGCTTTATGCTAAACAATGTTTGCCGATTTGCAGTCCGATTGCGTCATTTCGAATATAGGTACCTACAAATTCCATTTTCAACACAGTCACTGCACGACCTCAACCTCAAACGAAGGATTGAGAAATCATCATTGGTTGTAGGCTACGAGAAGGGTGGGGTTGGATTTACTTGACAAAGCCAGGTCATGATCAAAATTTATCCTGAAGGGGTTATGATGAGGGAAGGGCTTAACCAATCGTCGATTAAGAGATGAGATTACTAAGCACAGTCAGATCAACCTCTTATTTGAAAAGGAAAATTGAAATAAAAAAAGGGTAGTGAATTACTGCTTGGAATTAGAGTCCGCCCAGTGAAATCTTGAACAAAACCACTTCAACAGATTCAAGCCAAGGAAGGCCGTCTTGACAAGAGTTTGGATATCCTAGTAGATATCTATAAACCAACGACCAGAGATCAAGGAAGGCCAGTCAGTTTGGAAAACTATCTGGATTGGTGACCAATCGTTCGTGGGCAAGATCGCAGGACCTCATTGTTTTTCGAATTTGGTCGTTGCTGAATGATGTTGGTGGTTTTTTATTTTTTTATTTTGTCGTTGATGACGATTCGGTCTCTTTTGTAACATGGTTCAAAACGTCAGTTGGGTACCAAAATTAATATCTCTGTTTTATTTCATACATAAATAAATATTTCAGAATATACCGCGACTTGGCTGAATCTACGCATTCATTGGTTATTATCTCTTTTGGAGTGCCCAGGATAACTACCTTTCAAGATAATTTTGTCTTACTCTAGAACAAAAATAATAAATTTTAAGTACAAAATTGTTTGTGTACTACAAAAATAATGGGCACTACAAAGATAATTTTGTTTTACAAAGTTTTTTGTTTTATTTTTATTTTTCGATGAACTTTTTTGGCTTCAACCTTGTTTTGAAAGACCCACGAATTTCGACTTTTCTCTGTTCTCAATTCCATGTGTTGATTATCCGGTCAATCATGAAAATAACGTGACTGCTGAAACTAAAGGATCTGATAGCTAGGAAACTCACTGATATTTTTTGAGTAGAAGTGTCCATGTAGACTTTTTTAAGAATTTACGCTCCATTTTTTTAAACATATTTTCATACATTTCGTCATAAATTTATATTCATAAATATCTTGTTCAATGAAACTCATATCTACCATATATGTCGTTTGGTACCTTATGTTTTCCATGATTTTGAGAGAAAGATATTCGACGAATCGTTCAAAGCTGCCTTGAGTGATTGTCGTGGGCTGCGAATGTCACAAATCATCTCTGCGATTTTTGGTCAGTGACGTCGATTCCTTGATCTATTTTGACAAGAAAGTGTTCAGAAGCACCTAATTGGGCTCAGAATTTTATAGACAGTTATCTTGTAGTATTTGCGCCTACAAAAGTAAGTATGAAGTATTGACAAGATGGGGCACTTGGTAGGGTGCTGCTCAGTACTATTGAAAAAATTATTATAAAATGGGAAGATGTTATCTCAAAACTTGAAGAAGACTCAGTGACAAGCCAGAATACTCGGAAAACACTCAGCGAAGTATTTATTTGGAAAATTCACTTTGCGGAATGGAAATTCATTAATTTCATCAACTTTATAATACAAAGATATTATCTTTGTCTCTCACCATCATCCGACTGTAGTCTCAAAATGTGCCATTGACAGAAAATTCATTAATTCCATCAACTTCATAATACAAAGATATTATCTTTGTCTCTTACCATCATCCAACTGTAGTCTCAAAATGTGCCATTGACATAAAATGTAGCCAACGTCAAAAATTGATGGGACACCTGTCCGCTTTACCCCATACGAGATCCTCTTCTTCAAGAACACCAATAACTTCTTGGGCGTTGAAAGGACGTTCAGCCGTAACAGGGTGATATTATGTTCAAATCGTCGTCCTTTCTCAACATTTGAAGGTCCATTTCGTGGGAAATAATTCCAAAGAGTTAATGAATTTTGAATAAGTTTGTTGGCTTTATAATAATAGGTTTTTCTAAAATCAAAAAATTCTCCATGACTCAATTTTCGGTATTTACATTTTTTTTTCGATAGGTACACCAATGTTATCCGCTCAAAAATACATTTTGTGGAAGAACCTTTCTTAAACATATTTCAATGTTTTCACATTTTTTCCGCATATTATAGAAAGTAAATTAATAAAAATGTAAAATATTTTGCATTCTTAAATACATACCTAATAATTCGATCACTAGTTATGATACTTTTCATTCACATAATATTAGTAAATTGAATTTCTGCGTACCTACTTCCATAATCAGTTTGAAGAAATTATTTTGATTTTTTACGACTCTTGTTCAACAGGTTATTAGAGACTAATTGAAACATTCTAATAAGTACTTGTAATTGAACAACTGATAGTGACCAATCCAATCTAACGGTCAAAGGGACTCATTTGCTAGTCAACCGTTCCTTGCCATATGGGATATGGAACGAATCGTTTCTGCCTTGCTCCCAAGGAGGGATATTAAAAAGCCTTTCAAACTGGGTACCAGATGACCATCGGTCATCAAGATTGCTCTAGAAACTCCCTCTCATATTGTAGGGCGAAGGTGTAATTATTGACAATGATGATATTCATCAAACTTATCCGTTACGAATCCTCTCTTGATAGACGAGATTTCCTGCAATGTCGTAGACAGACAAAAATTGCTCTGTAAAGTATAACATGTAGAATGCGAGAGATAATTTTAACTTTGAAGGATGTTTCTTTTTTTACTCTCCAAAAGTTTATACGGTAGACTCAGAAGGAACAAAATACTTTCGATTGTAGAATTCGAGCGTCAAACTTCTCGGTTTCTTGTTTAAATGCTGTGGTAGTCTCTGAAAATTTTTGAATTACGTCAAGATTATACTATCATACTTTTGGACTAGATTGGTGTGTTTTTACCGTGATAATAATACATCCGTAGATCGAAACGAGGTTCAAGATTTTCAACTTTCCAGATTCCTGGAATTCATTCTAGTGATATTGCTTCGAACATTGAATGGAAATAGGTTCGGTATGGAACTCAAGATTCATTACATGACCAATCATGAATGATACAAATCCGGATCAGGTTCAATGATACTGGTGACCCATATCCTCCGAGCTAATCAAACATCGGTATCGTGCAGATCGTGACGGACTTCCAATCATTCGGGCAATTCACCGGTGTGAAGCCAATATTAAAAGGGGGAGTACCAGGGTAGACTTGGTCTCTCCAGAAACCGGAGAGCGATTTTAAGGAATTGCGTAGGTTCCTAACTGTCCCCCTCAGAGTCGTGTCATGGAAGTCACGGAAAGTCAATTCAGCGGTTCCTGAAATTCAGAGCTTGAATAACAATCTATATCACTAACAAAGGGATTAAGAACCGATGAAGAATCCTGTGCAGCTATTGGTTCGTTTCAAACGCGCAAGTCGGGCTTAATAATAGTCCATGTTTTGTTCGCAATGGGCACAATTGTGAACTTGTTTGCGATTATGTTGACATTTTCCTCGTTGTTTTTATATGCACCATGACTTCTTAAAGGAAATCACAATGTAATCATCCAGGAGTTGTGCCTATACTTTCTTCCTATTTTTAGTCAATCTAAAAATTGTTCGATTTAGACGAAGTATATAGGTATTCTTTATTAGGCTCTGCAGCATTAACCCTTGAAGTTTTGTCTAAATCGTACTAACGAGGTTCATTCTATATTTTTCCCGGAGAATCACGGCCATATCCTGAGTTTAGTTTCAAAAAGATGATGAGATACTGAGTTCCATCGGTTATATTGGTTCAACAATTTTACTACTTACATCTTCAAAAGAGAGCTGGATAATTACGACTAATGACCGACAACAGCTTATCGATGTTCAAGCTAAACTCTGCCTGTTGCAAGCTTTAGTCTTCTCAATGATGAATTGATTTTCCACTCTACGGACTCCGCCAGAATCTTGAAGAGAATTTCTGGCCGGATTACGTCTCAGAGTTATTAAAAAATGGGAAAAAACCGCCATAGTGTTAATCTGCCCATAACCGGCACAATTCAGAAGCAACCTAATCAAATAGTTATCAAGGCAAGAATGGCAGGTTGATGACTCTCAACCGATCTCAGAGTCCATGTTTTCACGCTTTGCCTCGAGGGTTGGTGCTGCCGGTACTGTGATTTATGTCTCCTGTAATTTGGGAACCCTTGTGGTAGACGGTTCCAAGTCATGCTCTGCAATGACCCCCCTCCCCTTCACACCACTCATTATACACACACACGGTCACACCTACGACCACTCAAAAGTAGTTAGAGTTCGTGCAAAAGTGGTTTCCAAAATGGTTAACTTTACGATAACTCCAATCATGTATGGAGTTCCAGAATAATGATGCAACAACCGAAGAACGATAAAAGAGAAAATAAAAATCTGTCTGTGCTCTGATAATTTAGAGATCATTGCTTTTGTGAAGAACTGTTCTAATCAATTAGGTAGGTAGATTCATTGATACAGATCAGTTTCAGCTTCTTTTGAAGGATATCCTCGCGTTATTCTTGTACTTCATGCTGGGAGAGGTGTGATCCTAAGGAGAGGGTGAATTAACGCACATCTTTGCAGACTACTGAGGGAACAGAACTAGAAGGAAACGTCTACCAAGTGGGTGTAGCACATAGCTTCCTCGTATCTATAACTCTATTACATTGATGTTCCAATGCATTGCAGCATCAATCTCTAATTACTTTGCACGACCCTCAGATGGGGCCATCTAACCGTCAACGTCACAATCCCAGAAAATTTCATCGATATCGGACAATAACTTCCTATAATTTTACCCGTTACAAGTATTTCACGACAGACAGACAGACGGAAGCAAAATTGTTCAGGAAGGCGTGAGACGTAAAACGCGACAGAAAATTTTGATTTTGGAGAACTTCTTTTTCCTACCTTGAAAAGTGACAATAATGCTTCCGCTACCTTGGTAGACTCGGAAGAAAAATAGATAGAATCAAATGTCCGAAGAATTGCAAGTAAAAGGAACTTTAAGTTGCATAATTACTTCAGAAAAATGATGAGTGTTGCACCGTATGGCGGTTTTTGGAGCGGTAAACTATTGAACTTGTTTGCGACTCTAGAACATGATCCACGGCAATATTGATTCATCTCCGTCGTTAATTCATCATCGGCAGTGTTTCAGGGCAATCCGAGAGCGGAGGAAAGGACGAAAGAGAAGCGTTTCACGTTCTCATCTCCCCTTCTTGGAACAAGCGCTGGATAGCTAATTATGAAAAGGATCGAAGGGTCGGATCGAGAAGGATCCACGAGATCATTTCCAATGGTGCCTCTCCCCCGCTTTCTCCTTGTGAGTGAATACCTCCAATGAGGGTCTATAGAGACTATAAATATTTGACCAGACGGTCACGATATTCTTCGGTATGAACCGATTGCGAGACCGTGAGGTGCTCGCTTGGGTTGGCGTGGAGGAGCAGGCTGACCGTTTCAGTAGGAAGGTAACTTTCAATATCAGATCGATCACCAAAGATGTCTCTCATAAACTGGAAAAATATTCCAATTTGGAATAATTCTTCGATGATCTGTGTCCATCCATAGGTACACTCAAAACAAGTGAGGGCCGTTAGACGTAAACTGTAATATGGTGTCTACTTTATTCATGTTCCATTCGAGATCAGTACGTCATATTCCTCACAATCAATGGAGCTACCTGATTTCATGGATCTCCGGCATTGGTTCTAATAACTGCTACGGTCTGTTGATTAACTGCATCAATAACCAAGATTCTACAAAGAGTGTACGTAATAATGAAATATTCTTGAATGAGTGTTTACGAATCTGAGAGAGTGCGCTAGTTTAAAAGTCAACTAGTTGAGTAGGAGTTGGATTCAACAAAACATTTCCTTCGTGGAAGGTTCTGTGCTGTAGACAACTTCGTTTGGTCCATATATTTATGCTCCATTCAAGAAGGAAAAATCGTGGGAATTTGCACTAGTAAATCTCATACGAAACGGACTTCTAAGGGAACTAAATAAAGTCCCACAGGATCTTGCGACACCTTCGCCACAGTGAAAAAGGAAGGCGAAAGATGACGGTGCGGATCAAGCCGCCTTCCGCACGACCATTTGTCACAGGGGCCGTCCTCTGCAGACATTTGAGTTTTCTGTCCGGTCACTAATGTCTCAATAGGATCGTCGTGACGAGTGTGTCGTGGGTGGATTAGCGCGTGATGGGTAAACTATTAGAGGAGACCGACACGTAACTCGAATTATATTAGGGGTCTCCCATCAACTCTGAGTCAGCCCTATTCACTGCCGGACGAGTTTCCTGAAAATTCATTTCAGTCCAATAACGTCATAATCTACTAAACAACCTTTGTATGAGTCAATCTTTCAAAACAAATCGCAAGATCATCACGATCCGGAAATTGATGTTTCTGATCTCAGAATTAGGTATGTACTACCACAGACCCACTATTGGTTTATACCTTCGAAGTCGAGTAAGAAACATATTGTTTAGTAATGCATGCATTCCAGGGGACGTCCCATTGGATAAGCATTAGATCAGTTTAACCTGCTGGCAAGCGATAAAACTGTTTCACTCGATGTAATTTATGTATTACTTTAGGCAAGAAATAGTGATCCACCTCCCCCCCATCACCATTATCCACCATAACATTTCTAGCAGCATGGGAGCCTCGAATCTGAAGAGCATTTTAAAATCCATGATCTACGATACCCAACATGCGAATTCGAGTCCACCCCCCTCCCCCCAACAACCAATGGTGCCAGTCTGGCACTAAAGCGGAAATACATCGTAACATTGAACTTTCATCCATTAGTTTTAGTAGGCAGTCCGGAGAGGGTCACATACGTATTCAAGGTGGAACACAAAAAAAAAAAAAAAAAAAAACACGAAATATGCGGTTAATGGTGTCCTGGCACCATGGTGGCACCAATATTAGTTCCATGGTGATACAGAGAATAATTCATGAAAATACGGAGGTATAATGAGAATTGTTACTCAATTTCATAGCATAGGGACTATGTTGAAAACGGTCCGGGGTGTAGACCCTTTTTCGCTTCGATTTAGTAAGTTTTAGTGGACTGTAATTAAAACCCAAAGGTAACCCCGGGAGAGTATAAATCGGAATATTCGAGCCCCAATATTATCTCAAAATTACCCCCAAAAAGGTAATGTGTAATAATAAAATTATACGGATGCCACCTCTCTCGACGAACCCGCAGCAATCCGAGAGTGTTGACCACCTGCAAGGATTATAAATGTATAGGTAAGGAAGGGAAAAACTCACCCCTAATCCTAGGTATTTGCGTTTGATCCCGGCCGGGAGAACTGCGGCGATGAAAAGAACCTGAAGGCGGCGAAGTGGAGGCGGTAGATCGTCCGGAAGGGGCTTCGGGAGATTCAGACTTCGCGCACGACAAAGTATAGGTATACGGACCTTTTCAACAGGGTTAATTGTAACGCAGCGATTATTCAACGGGTTTTTTTTGGTGAGAGGGTTGTACATCGAGGGCAACTTGATGGAGACAACGTGGGGACTGACGAGGGCAGGTGAAAAGATTTTACCATAGGTAGGAGAAGGCAATGAAGGGATAGACGAGGCGGGGTGTTTACAAACACACAGAAAACCACGGGTACAGAAGAGAGAGAAGGTTCACTACTTATCTATGTACTGGATTCAACATACCCCCCACCCCAAAATAATATTTTGGAAAAATGATTGAGAACCACTCATGAAAATTAACCTACAACTTGGCAGGAAAGGGTACATGTAAGAAAAGGAAAAGGATAAGCAATAAATGAAAAGAAAACCTGGCAAAATAAAAAATAAAAATTAAATAAAGGTTGGAGAGGTGAAACATTATTGCGAAGGGAGTGCGACCACCTTACTAGCGGGCCGCATCTGAGTCCCCCCTGAAGGGGTACGTATTCGTACCACACGCACCGTACCGTCTGCCCCCGGCAGAACCTCAGAGACACGTCCCAAGGGCCACTGGGAAATTGGAACACCCTGCTTGTGGTATAGGACGAGATCGCCTACGTTCAAAACAGGAGGCTGCTTATGCCACTTGGGTCTGTGCATCTGGGTGTGCAAATATTCAGCACTCCACCTTTTCCAGAAAGACTGAGACATTTGTCTAACTAGCTGCCACCTAGACAGTCTATTAGAAGGCACATCCAGAATCACTTCCTCTGGACGTTGTAATAACGGTGCACCTATCAAAAAATGACCCGGGGTCAAATAATCAAAATTGTCAAGAGGCGAGTTGGACAGCGAGCACAGGGGACGAGAATTTAGAAAGCTCTCAATTCTTGTAAGGACTGTTATAAACTCCTCTAAACTAAGAAGTCTATCTCCAACTATCTTCTTGAGATGAATTTTTGTAGACTTTACCCCCGACTCCCAAAGTCCTCCAAAACTTGGGGCGTAAGGTGGGTTAAAAACCCATTGAACTTCCCTCAACGCCAAATACTCAACAATCTCTGGAGTTGCACTTTTGAGAAAACCAGAAATTTCGGAAATTTCTCGAG
This sequence comes from Apolygus lucorum, assembly GCA_009739505.2. Taxonomy (NCBI): domain Eukaryota; kingdom Metazoa; phylum Arthropoda; class Insecta; order Hemiptera; family Miridae; genus Apolygus; species Apolygus lucorum. Next base: position 42,462,837 of record CM019183.2, on the reverse strand, counting down.
CGGCTCCACGAAAATTTCGACCCTGGTCAGAGTAGATGTGTGATGGTAAGCCCCGTCTAGCTATGAATCGATCGAGACACGCTAGACAAGCTTCACTAGTCAGTGAAGTTAGGGCTTCTAAATGAATCGCCTTGGTGCTGAGGCAAACGAAAAGTGCGAAGTACCCTTTCTCACATTTTTTACTTTTCACTCCACCCAATCGGATCATGAAAGGACCGCCGATATCAATTCCAACATGGCTAAAACATCTGCTAGGATTAACACGAGCTGCAGGTAGATCCGACATCCTAGGCTGCGATGGTTTAACTTGGAACTTGTAACAGGTCCCACAGTAAAACATCCTCTTTCTTATTAAACTTTTGATGGAAGGGATCCAGTATTTTTTCAAAATCAACGACTGTACTAATCGCGGTCCGCCATGTCCCGAGAAATGATGGTAGTAATCACAAAGCAAGGAAGATAAGTGACTTTCTCGCGGGAGAAGAACAGGATGCTTTGACTGGTAAGGAAGGGTAGAGCGGCTCAGTCTACCCCCCACCCTAAGCAACCTTAGGGGGCAAATGAATGGAGAAAGTGCTAAAAACTTCCTACTTGGTGTCAGGCCTTTATGAATTTTGGATATTTCATCACTAAAATAATGTTGCTGAACCTTTTCAATGAGAAAATCTAGAGCTTCGCGATATTCAGAAACTGTTATAGGGCCTGTCTGAAAAGAAGAAACAGAAATTTTGTGTTTCTTCAAAAGTAAATTATAAAGAAACCTAACGACTCTGACAAAGGCTCTCAAGCATTTGAAAAGAGTCGAAAAACGCTCGATAAAATCAACAAACATCTTGTTATCCACATGGATACTCAAAAGAACTAAGGGCTTGTAATCATTTTTATATTCCAATAAATTGGAATCTACAGTGAGTGCCGGATCGGGTGGCCACTCACACATAGGATTTCGAAGGTACTCTGGGCCTGACCACCACAGCGAATCAAATTGTAATTGGGAAGGCATAATACCACGACTCGCAATATCAGCGGGGTTGTTTTCACCCCGGACATGAAACCACTGTGCATCCGGGCAAGTTTCCGTGATACGCACTACGCGGTTCGACACGAATGTCTTCAGCTTATAAGGAGGGGTTGTAATCCATTTCAACACGGTCATAGAATCCGTCATACAAAATACCTCAGAAATTGTCAAAGTGGATGATAATGGCAACGTAGTTTTTATCAAATTTACAAGAAGGCAGGCAGCACCAAGTTCAAGTCTTGGGATGGTCCACGTTTTGAGAGGAGCCACCCTAGTTTTCGACTTCAATAGGTGTATGAACGTACCTATTTCCGTCTCCACCCTCAAATAAATTACAGCTGCCATGCCAAAGGAACTGGCATCAGAAAAGCCCACTAACTGTAGCCTAACATAATTATCAGCCATTATCCAACGAGGAATTGATATGTTTTCTAAAAGTGGGAGCTCTTCCAAGATTTGAAACCACTCTGCTTCCAAATCTGTTGGGAGTGGGTCATCCCAATCTTTACCCTCTACCCAAAGTTTCTGAAACAAAGCTTTCATTTTAAAAATTACGGGAGATAAATATCCATTATAATCGTAAGTACGAGCGACTCTGGACAATATTCCACGTTTGGTGGAAGGTTCAGAGGACACATTAATTTTGTACCTAAAAGTGTCACTCAGAGTATCCCACCACAAACCCAAAACTTTAACATCTGGAGTGGGAGTTGGCGAGGGAAACTCACAAAGTGCAGAAGATACTCCATCAATAATATCAGTGCAATTACTGGACCACTTTCCCAATTGAAATCCACCTGAACCCAATAATGAAATCAATTCATCCCTCAATTTCATGGTCTCACTAATGGAGTGAGAACCGGTGAGACAATCATCCATAAAAATTGATTCAGTCAAAGAAAGTGCAGCATTTGGCCATTTATGGCCTTCATCGCTCACAAGTTGACGAATGGTATTTTGTGCTAAAAATGGACTACTAGAAATGCCAAAAGGTACAGTAGTGTGTTCGTACTCTAAAATTGGAGCCTCGGGTAATGGTCTCCAAAAAATATGCTGATATATACGATCATCAGCATGCATATTTATCATACGGTACATGTTTTTAATATCACATACCAATGCATATTTGTGTGTACGAAACAAAGATATTACTTGACCTATGTCACTTTGTAGCTTAGGACCTGGTAATAACGTAGAATTTAAACTTTGTCCAAAATTGTCTTTTTCTGCTGGAGAAAATACAACACGAATTTTGGAACCAGACGGAGTAGGCTTGACCACACCATGGTGTGTCATAATATAAGAGGCAGGTTCAGAAGCCAAAACCAGATGACCTTGACTGATATAATCATCAATATTCTCTTTATATAAACTGAAATAGTTTTCATCTCGAGAAAACTTGGCCTCCAAACGTTTGAAACGACTTAACGCTAATTGACGGGTAGAACCTAAGTTTGGACGTTCGCCGTCTTTGAAGGGGAGACGAACTGAATACCTACCAGTAACATCTCGTGTTACTGTTTCAGTATAATACTGATTACAATAGGCATCCTCTGGTGAGAGAGGTACAGGAAGAATAACCTCTTCTCTTTCCCAAAATGATTTCAAGATTGATTCCAAGGAATTCTCATAATTGTTCTCCACAGATAATAACGCTGGAGTTAGAGAAGTAGGGGAAATTACGGGTACAGAGCCCATCAAAACCCAACCCAACGAAGTAAAAACCGCAGATGGCTGTCCTTTTATATGGCAAGATTCCGAAGGCAAAATATCAAAATATGTTTGCACACCTAACAAGACATCAATTGCCGCAGGTTTATAAAACTCAGGATCTGCCAATATAAGGGATGACAAATGAGGAGGAAGAGTTGGTGAGACTTCCATTGTAGGTAAATCGGAAGTGATTTTACTAATCACAGAGAATTCCAAGGATAAAGAGGGAGTCATATCAAAATGAGGAGCCAATTGTGTGGTAATCAAACCATGAGCCTGGAGTGGGGGAGTCTCGCCAACTCCAGAAATGTTGTAAGGGCAATTTGATCTAGATAGACCTAACCTAGTTGCAAGGCGATTCGTTATAAAGTTCACAGAACTACCAGGATCAAGAATTAAACGTGCTGAGTGCCACTGATTATTTTTACCAAGAATACGAACTCTAGCTGTTCCCAAAAGTGCAACCGTTCTTCGAGAACCTTTTCCAAGGGTGCGGGAAGAATTTGCCAGAGTCACTGGTAGATTAAATGAACTAACACCAGGAGGTCGTGGGTCAGGAGCTGGTTTTACAACATTACTATTCCTTACATTTGTCGCATGTTTCCCGGAACTATGTCCATGGTCGGGTTTATGAAGTAGAACACTATGTCGACCTCCACATATGTCACAACGAACCTTAGAACGGCAGGTGTTGGCCATATGGGGTTTAAGACAAATAAAACAGCGTTTCAAACTTCTTATAATAGACTCGCGCTCTGAAAGACTAGCACCCAACAATCCAGGACATTTTTCTAAAGAATGTACTTGCGAACAAGAAGGACATTTATCCGCTACCTCATTACCCTCCTGAGTAACAGCTAAGGCACGTTTAACAGTATCCTTAGAATTTAATTTGGATTTATTCGGAGTTGTGTCATAAGAAGCGGCAGAACCAGGGTAGTCCATAAGTTCTGCAATTAAGTGTTGATCACGCAGGTATTGGATCAAATTCGCTATAGTAGGAATCCCATTGTCTGGCTCGCTATCCAACCAACGTTGCTCAAAACCTTGCCTTGTTTGATTATCCAGTAGTTTTAAAACCCAAAAGAGTAGCATGAAATCTGCTAAATTAGGAAGCTCTAAATCAGCCATACATGTTATTGTCGACTCAACTTTATCAACGAGTGTTTTCAACTCAAGACGAGACCTCTTCTTAATAGGGTTCAAAGAAAAGAGGCTGTTTAAATAATGTGTCGCCAGTAACCGTGGCTGCGTATACGTATTTTTCAAAAGCTTATAACAGGTCAAATAGCTATCTGGAGAAAATGGCACAGTTTGTGCCAAAGTTAGAGCGGAATCCGTCAAAAAACTGAGTAAATAGCTGAATTTCTCTATATTAGAAAGGTAATCTACTTTATGTATTAGGGCATCAAACAATGCAATAAAGCCGGGAAACTCGCCAATTTTGCCAGAAAATGGCGGAATAGAAATTTTAGGAAGAGCTACACGAGAGGAGGGAGCGGCTCCACCCCTCACTACGGTCGGCTCAGGTTGGCTTGGTGCCGGTTTATTTTTCCTATAAGCAGCTAAAATGGAGAAGTAAAGCTCATCATAACTATTACTCAACTGAACAGTATCGGTTTGGAACGATTCATGTCTAAGACTTAACTGTTCCAGTTCTTCTAAAATGCTATTAAATTGAGGAGTGGCTTCATCAATACGTTCCGCTCTAACAAGAAATACGTCTAGCTTTTGAGGGAGCCCCTTGATCAAGTCAAAACAATTCTGAACTCTAGTCCACACCCTATTCTTCCGAGCGATTAGTGTTTCGAAGAGTTGGGAGTCCTCTGCTGTGGGAGGGGTTTCTTTCGACCCACCTGTCATGTTAAACTACCGAAGGCAGACAATACAAAGGTTACGAAAAGGTAACCACTACAACAAAGAAACGGGCCCACCAGCAAGCAGCCACAATTCGATCGCAATAAAGATAAAGGAATAAGAGGAAGGATGGGAAGGCCAAGGTATTGTAGATAATTCCAAGAGTATGAATCCTGCCAATGAATGAATTGAAACAGGACGATTCTTGTTCCAGTTTCACAAAGTTCAAATGATTAAATGAAACCGATGATTAAAGAAAATGAACCTTGCTAGAACACGTCCTAGAACCTCGTTTCAGAATCACAAGGCACAATTATGAATTTATCAAGCAAAATTAGGTACCTAATTACTGAAAGGATTGATACAATGAAAAACAATGATTATGCAAATATAAGATTATTGAGTTTAAAATGAGAAAATATTCCGATTGGTCGGCAAAGATTTTGTCCTAGGACAAATCCGCTCGCTAGGACCATGCAAAAAAGGGACTATGTTGAAAACGGTCCGGGGTGTAGACCCTTTTTCGCTTCGATTTAGTAAGTTTTAGTGGACTGTAATTAAAACCCAAAGGTAACCCCGGGAGAGTATAAATCGGAATATTCGAGCCCCAATATTATCTCAAAATTACCCCCAAAAAGGTAATGTGTAATAATAAAATTATACGGATGCCACCTCTCTCGACGAACCCGCAGCAATCCGAGAGTGTTGACCACCTGCAAGGATTATAAATGTATAGGTAAGGAAGGGAAAAACTCACCCCTAATCCTAGGTATTTGCGTTTGATCCCGGCCGGGAGAACTGCGGCGATGAAAAGAACCTGAAGGCGGCGAAGTGGAGGCGGTAGATCGTCCGGAAGGGGCTTCGGGAGATTCAGACTTCGCGCACGACAAAGTATAGGTATACGGACCTTTTCAACAGGGTTAATTGTAACGCAGCGATTATTCAACGGGTTTTTTTTGGTGAGAGGGTTGTACATCGAGGGCAACTTGATGGAGACAACGTGGGGACTGACGAGGGCAGGTGAAAAGATTTTACCATAGGTAGGAGAAGGCAATGAAGGGATAGACGAGGCGGGGTGTTTACAAACACACAGAAAACCACGGGTACAGAAGAGAGAGAAGGTTCACTACTTATCTATGTACTGGATTCAACAGGTACAATAAATAAGCAGTAGAGGAACAAAAATATTGAAAAATCGGATATTTTTTGAATATTATCCGTCCACTCATTCTCTTTCTATGCGAATTTTGGTACTATGAAGAAATCATGCACAACTCGGAAGTTATTTGAGTCAAACAAAAAAAGAAACACACAAATCGGTTGGAAATTGAGGCCTGGGCAGAGTTTACAAGATTATGCCCAGAAACGCAAGTTTAATGCATAAGCATTAAAATTAAAAATTAAAAAAAAATTAAAACTAAGCATTACCTAAAACCCCCTTTTTCCTCCCCCTAAAAAAGCAAAATTCGAAATTCTGGCGACGTAGTGCACAGAAACGGATAGTTTTCCACGTCGAACAAAAAAAGAACCAGGAAAACCGGTTGAGAACTAGGCCTGTGCAGACGACAGAAGATTTTGTCACACACACACAGACATACACACATACACACACAGACATACACCTGTGGTTTTTCTTCGCGGATTCGGATTCAGAATGGTCGAAAGCGGATTAGTGTGTGGTAATTTTTTTTCTGTTGAGCGGTGTCCAACTTTACACCAGATCGATTGCATAAGGACGCCCAAGTCTTACTGTGGGACGTCCTAAAAAGGGAATAGGGAAAAAGGGAATAGGGAAAAAGGGAATAGCCGTTATTCACCTTGGAAATAGCGTGTTGGGTATCGTAGATCATGGATTTTAAAATGCTGTTTAAATACGGGGTTCTAATGCTAGAAGTGTTATGGTACCTATGAGTGAGGGAGGGGGTGAATATACGGGTTGGGTATCTTTTTATCGGCGATTTATTGAGAAATTAATAGTACCTAAGTGGATGTGCATTCTATCAGTACCATAAATAATTACAAATTATTTGTTTGCAGGTCATTTTGAAGAAGAATCTTCTCCACAGCTTATCGTATACCCTTTAAGAGGAAATCTTCTCAATCAAGATGTACGCCTACTTTGTCTTCACTATCCTCGCTGTATGGTTGGTTGCTGTGAGTTCGTTTCTAGTGCCATTCCGTAGTAGTAATAATTCTGAAATAAAGTGAAATCAACAAAGTTGCGATTCAATAGACAGTTCTTTGGCCCAACAGCAATATTTTAAATTATTTTATGAAGGGTTTTTGATATTAATGTAAACTTGAATTGAAAAATCAGCGGTATGGACGATTACAATCAAACAATTTGGATTTTTTGATAAGTTTCAATGTTGTATGTGTGGAAAAGTTCTTTTAAAGCTCTCCTGGTGCTGTCCTGGAGATGATTGCCACAGGGTTCAATAAAAGTCGAAAAAAACCTTTGCCAACTTGAGTGGGAGTGGTGGTTGTTACTTACTTTCCTCACATAGAACATTCAGAACTTCGTAACTACCGTGAAAATTCACGATTTTTTGTTACTGTGAATTTACTTCAGTGGGGGCATTTGGATCAATGAGCAACTCAATTGAGAAATTGCTTCCATTAATAGACAATTTTTCGCATTTCCACATGAAAAGTGGCTTCTCCTGATCATATTGTCTTGAAATAGATGTGCATTCTTTTTTAGACCTTTAAATTTCGAGCGGAATTGGGATGTTATTGATGTTTGGGAAAAATTATGTTTGTACCTAAACACCCCCTCCCACATGGGGAAAAACTTGATCTCAATATTCCGCACTCGGCTCCCAGCAATAATAAGACAGCTCAGTCAAAGTAAAACCCAGCAAGAGTGTTTACATTATGGTTTGACGAGTATTCCAAACCTAGTGTTATTATAATAAATATTGTACCAACCAATAAATAATCAACTACCTACTAAAAAAAATTATACTTACTTTCGATTACATTCTTCCCTTCTGATTGTTCGTTCATTTTTTTTTTTTTTTTTTCAGGTAAGCATGGCAGCTCCTACTCCCGAACCATTAGCTGATCCGTGTAAATGTGGAGGAAGCTGCTGCGGCGTCAGTTGCTGTTGCGGATGTTTAAGGAAATTAGGTGGATTTGGATGGTGAAACATGTAAATTTAAGGGCCTTTTTGAAAAACAGAAAAATTTGTCGATCCTCCAAAATATGGCTTCCTGGTCCCTTTGACATCGTCCCTTGTATTATTCTGATTTTAGGATTCTCCTTTGACATGATTCCCACGTTCAATAGGTTTTATATTTTTTGTATTATCTACAACCTGCTCATAATAATAAACAAATATTAGAACTCATCCACTGTTAATGTTTTCGTTGTTATTTTCATCCATCGTCAGGATCATTCCGTTTCTGATATCCATGTCGAAAATATTGAAGAAGTTTGAAGGTGAAATCGTCGTCTAAGTTCTAAAATTGTGCATCTAAATTTTTATCAAAATGACTTATGTACATAAACGGATTCAAATTTTCGCGCCCGATACGGTGGAAACATTAGTTTCGGTGTTTTGCCAATAGGATCGAGGCAAAGAATTATTCTGTCAAATTTGGGTACCTCTAACGTTAGGACAACATTGTTCTTCTGAGCTGTTTCCATATGCAAAATGAAAACCTACTTTTTTGTTCCATCTCAAGCTGAATGTTTTACTAAGCAATTTTACTTTTTTAATCTTTTGTGTAACAAGTGATAATACTTCAAATTTTTTATAAAGAGAAAAAAGAATAATTTTTATTGAGATCGCCCATCCAATAAGAATCAAAGTCCTGTGAGTCTTCATCAAACTGAAAAATTTTAATTTCCTACAGTTTGAATTTTGTTTTGAATCGAAACAATGCATTGTAGCAATTATTTTCAATTAAGAAAATTTCATTTTATATTGCAAATTTTTTTCAAACAACCCTTGTTGACCAAATGACCCTGGTTTTGGTGTTCTACCACCTCCATTTTGAGATTAATATTGGAAATCGAAGCCAAAATGAGAGAATTGTGTGACAAGTGATAATACTTTAAATTTTTGATAAAGAGAAAAAAGAATATTGCTTCCGAGTCTACCAAAGTAGCGGAAGCTTTGTTTTCACTTTTCAAGGACGAAAAAAAAAAGTTCTCCAAAATCAAAATTTTCACTCGCGTTTTGCGTTTTAGACCTTTCTGAACAATTTTGGTTCCGTGTCTGTCTCTCTGTGTGTCTGTCTGTCTGTGTGTCTGTGTGTGTCATGAATTCCTTGTAACGCGCATAACTATACGAAGTTATTGTCCGATTTCGATGAAATTTTCAGGGATTGTGCGGGTTGGTGTGTAGACGATCCCCTATGAAAATCATCATCCTTGGACTGATAGAAGCGACTGCGCATGCGCAAACGTGAATTCCTTGTAACGGCCATAACTTCTACATTTTCCATCCGATTTCGATGAAATTTTCAGGAATGTTACAAATTAGTGTTTAAATGGTCTCCTATGAAAATCATCATCCTCGGACTGATAAAAGCGACTGCGCATGCGCAAACGTGAATTTCCTTGTAACGGCCGTAACTTCCACATTTTCCATCCGATTTCTATGAAATTTTTAGGGATGTTACAGATTAGAGTTTAGATGGTCCCCTATGAAAATCATCACCCCTGGATTGATAGTAGCCGATGCGCATGCGCGAACGTGAATTGCTTGTAACGGCCATAACTTCTACAATTTCTACCCGATTTCAATGACATTTTCAGGGATTACGCGGATTAGGTTGTAGATGGTCCCCAATGAAAATCAAGGTCTTAAAATCTTACAGTAGCCTCTGCGCATGCGCAAACGTAAAATCCTTGTAACAGCCGTAACAGTCGCGTGTGACGTGAGGATCTCAAACCCCATTCAACCAACCCCTTTATAGGACAGTGAGCAATGCTCTGGACTCCTACCCAGGAGTCCCAGGTTCAATTCCCAGTCAAGCTAGGAAATGTTTTGATCCAATCACTACCGCACTTACATTTTTCGTCCGAATTTGATGACATTTTCTAGGATTGTCCAGATTAGCGTGTAGATGGTCCCCTATGAGGGTAGTGAAAGGTACTTAGGGATTGGTGTTTTCAGATTAACTACTATGCATCGGATCATCTATATAATCGGGTTATGGATACGAGGAAGCTATGTGCCACACCCACTTGGCAGACGTTTTTTTATTGAGATAGCCCATCCACTAAGAATCAAAGTTCTGTGAGTCTTCATCACACTGGTAAATTTCAATTTCCTGCAGTTTGAATTTTGTTTTGAATTGAAACAATGCATTGTAGCAATTATTTTCAATTAAGAAAATTTCATTTTATATTGCAAATTTTTTTCAAACAACCCTTGTTGACCAAATGACCCTGGTTTTGGTGTTCTACCACCTCCATTTTGAGATTAATAGGTATTGGAAATCAAAACGTAAATGAGACAATTTGCAGGACATTTTACGATTTACATTTCAGAATAATTAAAATTGTTTATACTGACTTTAGGAAATTTAAATGTACTTCAAAAGAATCTCCATTCGATCATTCAATAATTTTGAGATTTCAGGGTTATGATCATTTTGATTCATTAGTTCCCTAATGAATAATGGTTTATCAGAATTTGTTATATATTATTGTATTTTCAAATCAAATAACTTCGAGATCATGAGAAGAATACATTTCCAAAAGTCTGATGTGAAGATAGGTACGTGAGTTCCAAAATACAACCTTCCTAGAATCCCTTCATTTCCCCTTCCTTTTGGATGTGTTTTTTATAAGCCTAAAACAAGGTAGTAACTCAAAAATCAAGTAACTCTCCATGGTCCACCTACCCCACTGAAACACATTACGACTCTCTATGCCCCAAGAGTACAAAAGAATGTGTATGTGGAGTTAATAACCATGTTGATATTACCTGCATATTTACAAACTTAATGAAAATTCACAATCGTTTATTCGAAGCTAAGCTAGAAAAATCGATATTTAATTAGAGTTTTCTAATGCAATTTCATGGACATTGCACTCAGCAATGAATTTACTACATGAAAGTTTTTAAATGTGAAACGAGAAATTGTAGGTTGAGAGTGAGTAAGAGCGCCTTCAACATTATGCTGAATAAAAGACAAGTTGAATTACCTAATAGCCTACCAAACTACCAACTCTGACTTGAAGTGAAAAAGAAGCTTTATCACCAAAATCTCACTTTTTGAACGGAACGGTCCACCTACAAAGTGAAAGGGAACATAATTGCGGAGTATTAATATTAAAGAGCGTTCCACCCATGTCTGAAGAATCTCCATACAATGCGGGATCTCAGACTGACCTAGAAAATACGGTACTCCCCCGCTGAGCTTGGAAATATCCTTCGTACGTTCCAGACATTAGTGAAGAAAATTCGTTGTGAATTTTAAATCAATTTAAAAATAGGAACGTTTGACAAGTTCAGTGAGTAGTTAAGCTCCTCATGAGAATAACATGGAATTCAGCCGGTGGATATGACTGGATGATTTATTATAGAAGAATACTAGGTACTGATAAATTCCTCAACATGAATCAAGATTTTCATTTTTAATTATTCCTTTGGTTGAAAAATGTTTCCAATGCTTATTTCTTAGGAGTACGCAATTAGATCATCTAAGAAGAAGATAATCTATTGGGTATATCTTTCCCACTAGAAATCCGTCAGCGTGACCATAGGAGAAGCAAGAAGATTCACTTTCCTTTTGGAAGTGAATCAGCTAATTTGAAAGTTCGGGAGAAGGCGGAGGATATTGGAAGTGCCACATAATCGGGCGATCTGAGGGAGCGTGGAACGAGGAAGATGGGCAGCCAAACCCGAGATCACACGTGAGGACGAGCGAGAAAGCTGAACTTTTGCCCCCGTCGCTTGCACAACTCTTGTTTCACCAATCTCGAAAAGAAAAAAGAATTATGGAAAAAGGGAACGTCATCCTAGAACGCTGAATCTCAGTTCAACGCTTTGCCAAACGAACGAAAAACGTTGAGAGTTGAGAATCCATAAGTAACTGTGAATACATGCCTTGTTATAAGTTGTGGGAATCTTTGAAATATAAAGTTCTGATCGGAAATGGAGATTCCTCATAGCACAAGGAGCAAAGTCATACTCAAAAAGGTCTTCCAAACCCTAAAATTCGCAATTCACGTCATATACTTTTTAGAACATTTTCCAGTCTATCAGATTGTGTTACTTAAAATCATTGTTCCTAGTAAAACCATACGAAGTGACAGATTTCAATTACATTTCGGGTTGGGTGTCGATGGTCTCCTGTGAAGTTACCTACCTCCGGATTAAAGCAGCCTCTGCGCATACACGAACATAAAAAACGTCTGCCACGTGGGTGTGGCACATAGCTTCATCTTACTCATTACATGGTTATATATATGATCCAATCCATGGTTATGATCTCTGTACATTGCACTACCCTCTCAGGGGAACATCTACACACTAACCTCCACAGTCTTTGAAAAATAGTTTGCAGTTTTGCCCATTTGGTACAACACACAAACCTGTATAACAGGCAGATAGACAGACAGAAAGAAACTCACACACGAAACCAAAATTATTCTGGAAGGTCTGAAACGTAAAAAGCGAGTGAAAATTTTCATTCCGAAGATCGTTTATTCGTTCAACCTTGAAAAGTGAAAACAAAACTCCTACGTAGAAGTTAGTAAACTAAAAGTAAGTAAAAAGTAAAGTAAGTAAACTCGGAAGCAATAATACGAGTAGTAGGTACCTAGGTAACAGTCATAAAATCTAAAGTTTTCATTCAATATCGATGATTTTTCAGGACTTTTGCGGATTGAGGTATACATGGTTCCTTATGATTTTCATTCTGATCGGATTTTTGCTAGCCATTGCGTATGCACTGAACGTTAAATCCTCATAAGAAGTATAATTAATAAATAATGGGATCTCAAAGGTATAATCGAAGAAGCAGTGGGAAAGGTGATGTTTGAAATGAGAATAGAGTAGATGTAATTTGGCGGTTCTGGCACAACATGTTTGAACATGCTCGTCTGCCCTCTCGCTCCCACAGCTCTCTCGCTCCCCCTCGCCCACCGGCCGGCCGGTCCCCCCCCCCTCCCCCCGCGCCGACCGGACCTCCCGCTCACCCCCCCCCACGACTCCCCCTCGCCCACCCTGGATACCCCCCCGCCCCGCCCGCCCTCACGACCGCTCCCACCCCCCGCCTCGCCTAGCCAGGCCTTCTCACCCCCCCGCCCGTCCTTCTCGCGGCTGCCAGGCGCCTCTGCATGTTTTGGCATGCACGGCGCCCTCCTGCCGGCGCCTACTGCATGTTCTTGCATGCATGGCGTCCCTAAAATTCGTAGAGGACCATCATTAAATGTGTGTATTACTTTTTTCCCTGTTTGTACATGCACTCCATTGTTACTGTATCAGCCAAGAGGGATGGGCAGTACAGTATCCAATTCTTAGGGGACCATCTTCCCCATTTGTAGGGGACCATATTCTCAATTCATTGGGGACCATCTTACCGATTCTTAGGGGGCCATCCTCCCAATTCATAGGGAACAAACTTCACAATTCGTAGGGGACCCTCCTGGGGTAATGGGGTGGGGGGGGAGGGAAAGGGGTAAATTATTATAATTTTAATTAATTTCAACCAAGGTACCTACAATTTTAATCAATAGGGTGGGCAGTATAGTTTTAACCCAGGTGGTGAGCAGAATAGAAATCATCCTCCATTTCTTAGGGGACGACCCTTCCTTTTTTTTTCTAATTCATAGTGAACCATGCTCCTCCCCTGCTAATTAGTTACTATTATTTCACCAAGATGTTGAGGAGAGGGGATGACCCTCCCATTTATAGAGAACCCCCAGCTAATTATTCACTAATATTTCAACCATTAATCTACTAATTACTATTCAAACTATTGATCATTAGTGTGTTATTCGAATGAAATCGATCTATTCAACTTAGAATCTATGTATGGGATGAGGTGTGAAGTCAATAAACGGTATAGAGCGATTTTATTTTCCAAATTTTATTCAGTTTTCCCAAAAATGTCGACATAAATTAAGCTTACATTCTAAAATTAATAACTCAAACACTTTTTTTTTTTCGTTTTTAAACATTTTTTAATTTTTTTTTTTTTTGTTTTTATATTTTTTTTTTACATAACTCAATAACTATTTCTTCTTCTTCAATGAACAACAGATTATTATTATTATTTATCAGAGGTAATCATCCATTGGCATATGGCTCGACATTTATAGAATGAGCATAGTGTCGGGTAGGAATTGTGGTAAATACAGTGCGATCCTAATGGCTCCTTCATAGCACTCAATTTCGGGCATCCTAGGGTTTCAACATTTACGACGGACGTCCGACTTCCTGCAGGCAACAGAAATTCTTCGATGTATTCGGCCTTCTGCTGTCCTTTAACGTAAATTACATCAAAATTGAAGGCGATTCGGCAGAATATGTAGATGAGCTGGTCGTATTCGACGTCGCCTTCATCCCAAGAGAGTCTATGAACGTTTCTCTCGACCCAATTGTTAGTTTTTTGAGCCTTGGGTACGTAAATGTATAGTTCTTTCGGAGGTTTGAATACCCAATGTTGAGTTGAATGATAATCGAGGTCACTCAATGACAGCTCCTTGACGATGTACTGCATACGGTTGTTTAAGTTCCAGTGGAGATCAACCACGACTTCTCGGCGATCTGATGTCATGATGATGCGAGATTTTGATGAGGAACCCGCAGCAATATAGTGAAAGCCTGTAACATTTCCAATAAAACCAAACTTATTAGCCTTTTAAATGGTCTAAATTCAATTAATTGTGGTTACTTGATTAGGAAAAAAAATTATTAATATTAAGTGATAACTCGTACTTACTCGTTATATGAACTGCAAGTCGTGCTGACGATTCACAATTCCCTTGTAGACAAGGCTGATAGTTCTGGTCACCTTGGAGTTATATTTTTGAATTTCCTCTTCAGTTAGAACTTCGGTGAATCGCTTGGGCAGGAAAACTCTGATAGGTCCTTCAGGAGAGCTGCTGCCACCGAGGGGTACCAGATTCGCCACTACTGTGGGGCCGAACTGGGTACAAATGCGGTGAAATGATAGCACTTCGTAAGTGGCTCCAACCCGTAGATCTGTTAGTCGTAGGATTCCACAGACTTGATTATTAGCGGTGTTGAGCAGAGATGAGAGCGAGTTCATTTCAGGCTGGATCTGAGTAGGCAGGAATGATCCGTGTGAGAGCGCAGTGAAGACTGATGAGGAGCGAGGGACGCTCGGACTTATATAGGCCTCCCCTTCCGCCCTCTCCCGTGACCTCCTCGTCCCGGCTCGTCAACCAATCACAGCGCCCCATCGACTCCCTCCCCAACCTCCTCCCGTCCTAGTCCCCGCTCGTCAACCAATCACAGCGCCCCATCGACCCCCTCCCCACCCTCCTCCTCCTCCCGTAACCCCCTTCCCACCCGCTGGTCTTACTTTCTTTTTTATCTATTATTACGCGCCTCCCCTCTTCATGTTCGAACCTGTCGTGACATGTTCAAACATGCGCCTCCCCCCAGCGGCCCACGTTTTTATTTAATTTTTTCCTCCCCAAAGGCGCCTCTCAACAAAAAAAAAAAAAAAAAGGGTTTCAACCAAAAATGGCGGACTGCCAAGGGGGTGGGCAGTATTCAAAAATTTATAGGTAGGTACAAAGGATTCGAACCTAAAAAAAAAAAAAAAAAAAAAAAATACTTTCTCTGACAGAGAAGTGACTGCGCGTTAGACCACTATGACTCCTCCATTCCCCTAATTTTTGTATACAGTAACTAATGTTGACCCTCTTAGTCGTTGATTCTACCCAACTTAAGCTCTATCACCGCGGCAAGGTGGGGTCAATAATCGATAGAGATTGTTTTTTTTTTTTTTTCTTTTCAAACAATATTTATTCTTCTAATATTACGATAATTTTTTTTTTCATACCTAAACATTCAAGGCAGGTAATTTAATAACATATAAATTAATTAAACAAACACTTTTTTTTTACATTTTCTCAAATTTTTCTTCAACAAAAAAACATTTTTTTTTTAATTTTATAATTTTATAATTTTTTTTCTTTGATTTTTTTTTTTTTTTAACAATTTTTAAACTATTCGACGTACAATGTTGGTTAATGGGTTGTATTCGACGGATCGATCGTGAATGATGAGGCAGTAGGCCGAGGTATCTGCGGGAAATGCTGCGCTCGATTCAAATTCCAACATCACGTCTATGGGTCCAGATTTGATTGATTCACTCTGTTTTGAACAGTCCAAGACAACGAGAGCACCTTTCTCCTTGAACTGGCTAAGTGAGAGAAGAGGATGATTATATTCAACCCCGTAGTAACTTTGTTGAAAGGTAGCATACATTCGATAGAGGACGGAAAATTGATTTCTATCGAAGTTCACGTTCAAATCATCGTATGGATACGATTTCGAGTTCAAGAACAACTTGACATTGGTCAAATTACAATGGTCGAAGCGGCAGGATAATTTCCTCACCGTGTTTTTCCTTGCCGTTTGAAAGGCTAATATCACAAATCTTGGTTTTTCCACTTGACTCGAGGTCTTGACGTTCCACACATGCTTCTGAGTGGTCTGAAGGAGAGGGTATTCGTAGAGTTCCAAGCAACGGAAATCCATTCTTATTGACTTTTCCTTTTGAAGATGACGATGCAGTTCCAGTCGATGATGGTTGTCAAGCGTGAGGTAGGGTACACGCCATGTGAGCGAACTCAACTCGATTTTAGCTCGTGCAGGGTCGGCTCCAGCTGCTGTTGGTTGTGAGAAGTAGCAGTTTTCATCTCTTCTCGATCGGAGAATAATCAGTTCTTGCTTCACGTTGATCACCACTTTTTGATAGCTTTCGAAGAATCCGAGTATCATACTGAGGGGTAAACAGACGTTGAAATACCCTTCTGTGGATACGTTGAGAGTATCAGTTGCTACCCAACCGTAATTTTCAATCTCGTTCTCAGTGCCTTTCATGAACGATGCGATGCCTTTTATCGATGACGTAATGCCAGGATTTCTCACTCTATCGATTTCCGTGGCACATATCTCGTAGCGTATCTCATCGAAGAGAAAGGGGAATGCGTTGGTGGTCATTGACGCTCCCGGTGGTGGTCCAGATCCATCTTCCTTCAAGAAACGTCCTTGTAGCTCCAGGAAACTTTGACTCGGTAGGGTGAAGAGGTCTTGATGCTGTATGGCGATCCGTATCTCCTGTCCATAGTCCAAGGATGATCCGTAGGGGTAGTGTGTATGGTACTCCACCCTTTCAATCCCTTCTTCATTGGTGGCGTGCTCTTCAACGTTCAACATGTTGACTGTTCGAGATGCAAACGACGACTGATTGGTTGACCTCTCTGCTAACGTCCTTTTATACTATTTTCAGCGAGCGAAATGATCGGTATTGATCCAACTGTTATGTCTCGAATCGAATCCCAACCATTTCACATAGGCTCGACCCTCTCCATCCCTTCTCAATATCTTCTCAACGAGGTAAACATTCGGGAACTTGGTCAACTGCAGTTCTTCTTCGTAAAATCCTCCGGCAACGGGTTTCTTTTCACTATCCTCCAGGATGTAGGTGGGTGGCACGGTTCGCTTCACTCGGAGTATTTTGAATATTTCGGTTGACCACGAGGGTGTGTATCCCTTCTCAAATTCTGCCTTCCTCTTCGATATCCGCACGTAATCTCCCAACTTGAATCTTGGCTGCTTCTTCTTCTTCTTCTTCGCGAATAAGGTCTTGAGTACCAGAGCTTCCTTCCGTTTTCCTTTGACATCTGCAGGTGCCATCTTGATCGAACTATGTTTGGTCTTGTTATAGAGTCCAACGATTTCCTCTATGACGTTCACCCACTTGTAATTTCCCTGTAGACTGAACTGTTTCCAAAGCAACGTCTTCAAAGTGCGAATCACTCGTTCCACTATCGAGGCTTTCATATTGGTGTAGGTAGAGTAGTGGTTGATGTTATGTCTATCGAACAGCCCTCTGACGGTGGAATTGTAAAACTCTTTCCCTCGATCAGTTTGCAAATGGCGTGGTAAACGTGGCGTAGACTTCTCGAATATCTGCTTGAATCCCATACTGGTTGCTGCCGCTGTTTTGGATTTGAGTGGAGCTATCCAAACAAATTTCGAGAGGCAATCTATAACGATAAGTACATATCGATTTCCTCCGTTAATTCTCGAGTATGGTTGAAGTTCGAGTAGATCAGCTTGCCATAAATCGTCAATTCCTTTCAGGATGACGCGTCTTCTTTGGTAGTTCTTCCTCGCCGGGCGATGTAGCTCTTCGACGATTCCTCTCTTGACGACATCTGCCATGGTCAAAGTCTTGAGAAAGACTGATGAAAAGTATATAGCTCAACGAACTATATATAGGGTATTTATTTTACCCAACCGGTCTCCTCCAATCCCCTTACAACCGGCCTTTCCTCACCTGATTTTTGGGGGATGTTCACTGACCCTCCCATCCGAAGGGATTTCCACCTCAACCTCAAGGAGGGTTGCTCAGCAAAAACAGGTTCCCAAAAAAGATTTGTCCCTAATTTGAGCTGTAAGCTCACACTCGCCCGATGACGTCAGTAAAATTCGGTCCTCACTACTCGTGCCATATAGGTCTTACCTTTCGGATACTTGGACCTCTAGACGTTCAGGAGTTTCCTCCCGATAGTTTAATTTATTCCCTGTAAAACAGGTCCCTAATATTCCTTGATTTTTTTTTTTTTTTTTTTTTTTGTTCACTCGTCCCTAATCTAAAGTTCCTAATTTGAGCTTCAAGCCCACACTCGACTGATGACGTCACTAAAAATGGGTCCTCACTACTCGTGCCATACAGGACTTACCTTTCGGATACTTGGACCTCAAGACGTTCAGGAGTTTAATTTTTTTTTTTAATTCCCTACAGATTCCTAATGTAATGTTTCTTGATTTTTTTTTTTGCTCACTTGTCCCATACCTAATTCCTTGAAATTTTTTTTTCTTTCTTTTTTTTTTTTTTTTTTTTTTTTTTGCTCACTCGTTCTTCACCTAAAGTTCCTCCTTGGTTTCCTTCCCTAAAAAAATTGAGATGTTTACTGACCCTCCCATCCGAAGGGATTTCCACCTCAACCTCAGGGAGGGTTGCTCAGCAAAACTGGTTCCCTAATCGTTTAACCCTAATTTGTCCCTAATTATTCGAGCTCACAGACTCGACTGATGACGTCACTAAACATGGGTCCTCACTACTCGTGCCGTACAGGACTTACCTTTCGGATACTTGGACCTCTAGACGTTCAGGAGTTTCCTTTCGATTGTTAAATTTTTATTCCGTGTCCTTAACCTAGATTTTTTTTTTTTTTTTGCTCACTCGTTCCTAATGTGCTCTTCCTTGGCTGATTTGTCCCTAACCTAATTTGTGCTCCATGCCCACACTCGACTGATGACGTCAGTCCTCACTACTCGTGGCCTATAGGACTTACCTAGACGTTCAGGAGTGACTTCCTGTAGAATTATTGGATTTCTTCCTCGGGTAGAGTTTCCTAATTATTGCCCATTTTGGATGTTTCCTATCAATGTTGAAATTCTCCGTAGAACTAAACCTTTTCCTATGCGCGTTGGTTTCATTCAATATCTTTTTATAAGATTCAAGATCGTGGTCCCTAATCAATGTCATGTCGGGATTCTCCTTGAATAGAAGTTCCAAAAGTCCGAGAGTGCAGTGAATTTTCAAATCCTTGCCTACCGAAATTTCATCGTCTTTGACGCTCACGTAACTGTCTCCCATAGTGAAGCGTTTAGATTCTTCGTGATAATGAATTCCGTACAGATCGTCAAACCCTTGTTCCTTATCGATCTTCTTTCTGATATATTCGGACGCTTGTCGACCATGAGAAGGTTCAACTTTTGATGACGTCGACGGCCATGTAAATGGCTCTTGCGGAGTTACAATAACTCTCACATCTTCTTCCGTTGTCGTGGATCCAGTCGGTGGTGTTTCCCCTGGAGGTATCACGTATGGAGGTACTGTAGCCCCTCGTCTGCGAGTTACATGTAGAGCATTCGAATCTGAGGACATTATGGTGGAGTCCTCCTCCTTCTCCTCTTCCAGTTCATTCGATGATCCAAAAATGTCTAAAATTCGTCTTGGCTTCCTCCTCCTCCTCCTTTTCCTTCTATCCACATACCTCCAAGGGTATGGGGTAACTGTCTCCTCTAATTTCGGTCTCTTAGGCGATGGTAGATTCAGAATAGCCTCTCGAATCGGTTCACATCTCTTCTTGATCCGTTCTTCTGTATCTTCCCTACTCCTTCTTATTTGGTTGTACTTGGTCCTAATGGAATTTCGTACCTGCGCGATTTCTCGCTCGATAGATGTTACTCCGTCCATGGTTCGCAGTAAACTGATGAAAGCAGGGTAGTGTCTCAGGGTATTATATAGGTATCGAAACCCAACCTGTACCTCCCATTGCTGACACTGCACTCTTTGTCGATAACCAAAAATCCGTATCTACTACCTTCCCAACATCTAGAGCAAATGTCTTTGAATTTGTCAAGTGACATATCCATGTTCACATGATCCTCGTATATCTTTTTCATGTTCAAAGTGTCTTGTCTGAACACAATGATCAAGTTGGCACAGTCACGAATCAGATGTTTGGGTATACGACAGTAGCTTTGAGCTAAATAGAAACTGTCTGTCTGACTGTGACGGCCCATACTGAAGAACATCCTCATTCTATCTTGCTTATCGCAGGCTACGTCATCAAATATCATTATAGAATTCGGTTTAGTTTGAGAGGGTAGTGGAACTTCATCGCTACTCTCATATTTGAAGAAACCAATTTCAAGCGGCGCCATGATATCCGTTAATTGGGCATATTGTGGTTGGTAGAGAGTCCTACTGAAGAGATAAAGGTTCTCAAATCTCAACCCATGAGGGGAGTAAAGTAGATTGAGCATCAAGTTTGTCTTACCGCCATTCGAAGTGGCGCACATTATGCACCTTATACTATTGGGCAGGAGCGAGCTATGCCTAGTTCGATTTTCAGCCATTCCCTGATTCAGTCCCACATTGTGGACTGGGAGAGCCACGTCTTGCTTCACCAACTGCATGTTAAATACTGAGGGGATGTGTGTGGTAGGAGCGGCCTTTATATACTATTCGACACTGTTGCCATCTTATCAAATCTCATCAGCTGCTAAAATATTTTGTATAGGTAAAATTTCATCGATAGTCCATTGCAATAGCTTTATTTCTTCCCCCCGGTTACGTATCCCAGGCCCACCCTCGCGATATGGAGCGAGCACTCCAAACACCAGTTACTACCAAACAGATATGAAGGATTGTGGATAGGGGAAAAAAAGGAAATCAACAAATCAACAAATTGAAAAACGGTAAATAATAACAATACTTTATATTAGTTCAGCTAACCTGTGTGGTTGTAGTACTCGCTCCGCAACTCCCGGGAAACCATGAAAGATTTCCAGCTACATGAAGTGTAGCTTCAGTTGCTCCATCGATACGTAACCAGGGGGGTGAGAAATAAAACCTAGATTGATGAAATTTGATAACCTATAATTGACTAGAATTTAAATAATTCGATAAATTTAAAACCTAGAATTGACTAGAGTTTAAAAATTCGAAAAATTTAAAAACCTATGATTCGATAAATTTAAAACCTAGAATTGACTAGACTTTAAAAATTTAAAAACCTATAATTCGATAAATTTAAAACCCAGAATTGACTAGACTTTAAAAATTCGAAAAATTTAAAACCTATAATTGACTAGAGTTTAAAAAATTTGAAAACCTAGACTTAAAAAGAGCTGATGAAAATTGATAAAAATGGTTCACTCAGGAACCCTCAACCTGAAGTGACCTAACGCTAATGTGGAGATACCATCGTCTAAAATGTGTCGTTTATCGTCATTCGGGGATAGTGAAATTTTATTAATTGAAATTGTTTGTATTTTGAGATTTTTAGATCTAATACTGGTACAAACATCTCTCCTAATTGTTGAGGTTCTAAGACACTCGAGATAATGATCGATGGTAATTTTTCTCTCTACCACACATTTTTGTATCCCCTTTGCCCTCTTATAATTCCCCACTCCTTCAATGTCCATGGCATACATCTTGGGACGCAATCCGACAAATCGGAGGATTGATTTGCCGGCGGCCTCATCTTTAAATTTGCCCAAAACTTTCTTATTAATTGTGGAATAGAGTGGGTGGTCTTGCGGGTAGTTTGACGTATCAAGGTAATGGAGCATGCCCTCCATGTCCTTGTACCAGTCATCTGTCTTGATGGACATGACGAAACTGTCAGTGTCCATGTACAGTAAATTGAGGGCTTTATTGGGGTAACGAGGCTTTAAAATGTCATAAAAATATTCGTACATAATTGTCTTGGATAGATCTAAAATTGATTGGCCAACGTAAATGGGTCTATTAAACTCCAGGACTGTTCTCTCCATTTGAATTGCCACGAGGTCTTCATTAAAAATATGTGCGTTTTTAAAATTTGATTTAGCTATGAGCTTTTCAGCTTGCCGATAGCTTGTGACCAATCTTAGATCTATCCGATTTCGGATGCACTCCATTGTCTTTCCGTAAACCGAATTGTTATATAATTTAAACTGATCTTTTTCGAAATCCGTTGTGGCACGTTTTCGGAATTCATTGTTTAGCTCTATGTACGATTTTAGCCATTTTGACTGACGGAATCTAAGAGCACGGTTAATTGAGACCAGTTTCAGACCATGGGTGAGGGCTTGTTTCAGAGCCATGTAGTGAACTACATAGCTCTGACGGCTACCCAGATGAGCAACCAACTTACCCCCCACACTTGCCAGCTTCTCGGGCAAGAAGGGTAGATCGTTGTGATCATCGTGGAGCTCATCTGGGTATTCGACCGTTACATCTAACAAATACCCATGGTCGTCGTCAGCAGTCATTGAATCTAATTGTATTGAAGACAAATCTGCCACGAATTCAAAATTTCCTGTGGGTAATGACAGTGACATGGCTGTGGAGTAGAGTGCATTACAGTCCTGGTATGCTAAATAAGTGCTCTCTTTCTTGGGATCGTATCAGTCAATATATTTATTGTTTGCCTCGGCTAATCTACCCGTTACTTGGACAAGACCACCCCTAATTCCACTTTCGACCATTAAAATTTGATTATAGTCGGTGAGGAGATCTAATCTTACTTGTGTATGTTTAAGCATAGCGTCCCAAGACATCATAGGTGCTGTGAAATAGTGGCAGGGGTCGAGTCCGTGGGATTTAATAGTTATGTCTCTAAAAGATTCGAAAATGTCCGCGAGGAGAAGCGTATCGACTTTCATGTACAGATTGTTATAGTCTTCCATGCTTCTACAGTTGAAAACCTCCCAAACTTTTGTGGCATGTGCATACTGAGCGTCAGAGATGTGCTGCTGTCTCAACTGGCTATAAAATGCTTCTTTCGGAGGAAGTGCCGCCTCGTTATATTTTTCCCATGAATTCATGTATTCATAGGGGAAAACTCCCTTTCGCCTAACATACTCAAGTTCCTGCTGATTAAAAAATTTTGGTAAAATCTTAAAATCAGTTAAAACTTGGGCTAGGGAATCTAAACTTTTCGATAAAAATTTAAAGCTATCTAAAAATCTTAAGGATATCTTCCTGTCAACCTTCTTGGTAAAAGTGATAAAATTCTCGGAATTGGAGGCTATGACATGAATAGGTTGATTATTATAGCCTAAATGGGGAATTATTAATTTTGAGTCATAGCCCCCTAAATTATGCAGAAAAATAGGTAAGAAATCAGGTACTTGATACTTTAAATTGCATTGGGCATGCGCACTTCCTCGCCAGGTTCCCAAGAGGTGGCAGTGGTCTCGGACTTTGGGATTCGCTGGATCGTTAAAAGGTTTATTGCACATGTAGCATATTGAGGCTCTATTGTGACGCTCTTTTTCCTCTCTCGTTAATTTTGGCATGGCTTTGTTGAGACTATAGATTTTACTAATTTCGATAGCTATACTATTGAGGAATTTTAGTAGTTCTTCAACTACGCGTTCTCCATGATAGATGAAGGGTTCCTTCGGTAAGTTTTCACTTAAGGGTAGGAACTCTTCATCTATATGGAGATACGCACAAGCGGATGTAGGCACATGGGAATTGAGAGGTTGCGTATTTCTATTGGCGTTTGGGAGGTTTTCATCATGAATGTTCACGCACATACATTCGAAATCGGCGTATACGCAAAATGGCACCTTCATGGATTTCTGTACATTTTCAAATTCAACGTACGCTTTCTCGGGGATTTTAGGCACAGCTGGCTTATTTTTATTGCATAAATTGTCGTGAGCCTTTATGTCCCCAGAATTGTCCGTCCTCTTAAACCACAAACATCTCTTGCATAAATTGATTCGATGTTCATGTTTAGTGATTTGCGATCTGACTAGTTTATTAAAATCTTTGATAAAAACGTAATGGTTATTTAAAACTTCCCCAGCTGGTGATTTTTTCTCTAATAAAATCAGATCTCTATGGTCTTCCAGCTCTTGTTTCACAATTTTCTTCGGATACACATTATTATTTTCGTCCAACATGAAAATGTTGATGGACATTTTGTTAATCCTTTCAAAGTTTCTAATGTCTGTCATGGTGGCTGGGTATTTGATGCATTCGAAATTATATCGATGGGAATGATTTATGTAGAGATCGGTTCGTTGTGGATTTCTGGGGACAAACTTTGCTAAAACTGCATATTTAAAACAGAAATCATCGTAGTTTTCTACATTGACACAGGCTTTCCTATTCGCAATGTTCTGGGGGAGTTCTATAAACTTACCTCCCCGTAGTGGGGAGTATTTATTCACTTTTACTCGCACCCCATAAATCATGGATAGGGCCCACCCACTTTTCTTTGTCTCTAATTCGGACAACTCCTTATTGAGACTTGAATTCATAAGTAATAAAATTGTGTCGATTTCGGACTCGTGTAATAGTATTTCATTTGCCACTTTTAAATTGCAGTTCATTTCTTCCCCTAAACTATTTTCAACTAAAATGTCCAATACGAGATTAAATTTCACAGCACCATGATCATTCAATGATTTTCGGAGGATACCTATAAGTTTTGGGCGTATATCAATTAAAAATGAGGGTAGATCTAAAATGTAGTCGGATTGAATAAAAAATGACGATAATCTATTAGAGAAGGCCGATTCGTAGGGAGTTATTTGATCTTCAAGCGGGGCAATACCTAATAGTTGCCCCAAACTTGGATCACCTCTCTCAATTCTAGAGGGAACATTGCAATTGTTGTGATGATTTATAAAAAGGCTAGCATTAGTAAAAATAGACCCACATTTGTCACATTGAATAAAATTACGGCAATTCAGTTGGTGGTTCAACCTCTCGCAATTGTTACTAAAATATCGACCACATTTCGTACAAAAATCTTTGATATGTTGGGTATGCTCATGCTCTGCCCTCTCATTTTCAGAATTAAAAGATAGGCCGCAATAGGAGCAAATTGTATTAAAATATGTGGTGGCTTCATCCTCTATAGTGGTTGGTCTGCTCTTTTTGGGTGGGGCATGTACCGCTTCGTGTTGTACCCTATCTTCTTTTGAAGGAAAACATGCCCCACAATAACCACATAAACTATCGAATAATGAGGTATCCTCCTCAAATATAGATAAGGCTCTTTTATTGGATGGTGGGCATAATCGGTCGTGACTAGGGGAGCTCTTATCATTGCCGCATATGACACAAGGAGTGGGGTGGTGGTATGTGACGGGCGAATTTCTTCCCAGTCCACAAGTGGCTTCGTGCTCTATCAATTTACTTAGGCAAGGAAAAACCCTCTTGCAGATGGCACAACGTTTTGAACTACTCGCCATAGTTTGCAGAAAAAGAAAAACAAATTTAGAGGGGAAAAATAAATAAATAAATTTGGAAAAAAAATTAATTAATTAAAAAAAAGAAAAAAAAAAGCTTAGGAATAAGAAAATTACGAAAGAAAAAAGAACTAATCTGAACAAAAATAAATTGAAAAATCAAAGAAATAGAAACAAATTGAACCAAAAACCTGAAGAAAAAAAAACAACAAAAAACAAGAGAGAACAGAAAAAAGTAGAACAAAAACGAACAAAACAGAATGAGACAAAAATAAATGACAAAAAGAAACAAATTGAACTCAATTTTTTTTTTTTTTTTTTTTTTTTTTTTCAAGAAAAAATCAGAACAGAACAAAAGAAAAGAACTGAAAAACAAGGAAAAATAAATTTAACGAGAAGAAGAAAAAAAAATATGGAAAAACAAATGGAAAAGAAAAAACTTTTTTTTTTTAAGAAAAAAAAATTAGAGAACAAAAAACAACAAGAGAGAACAGAAAAAAGTAGAACAAAAACGAACAAAACAGAATGAGACAAAAATAAATGACAAAAAGGAACAAATTGAACTTATTTTTTTTTTTTTTTTTTTTTTTTTCAAGAAAAAATTAGAACAGAACAAATGGAAAGAACTGAGAAACTAGGAAAAAGAAATTTAACACGAACAAAAAAAAAAAAAAAAAAAGTATGGAAGAACAAATAGAAAAGAAAACAAATTAAACACAATTTTTTTTTTTTTTAATTAAAGAAAAAAATTAGAACAAAAGAAAATTGAATTGAAGAAAAAAAAACAGAACGAAACAAATAATAATATTAAATTAAAGAACGAAAAACACACAAATTAAATGCAAAAGATAAGTGAGTAAACTAATAATGAAGAAAAAACTAAATGAAAATACAAAAAAAAATAATAAGACAAACTGGAATTGAAGAAAAAAAAAAGAAATAAAGATAAACAAAGAAATGAAAAGAAAAGAATAATAAGGGGGTCAGCCTAATAAGTTCTACCTAATAAACAATTGCAAACCGAAAGAGATGCAAAGTAATTAGAGCAATACTCACAGGACTGAAAAACAGGAAATTCTGGAGAGCTACTAAGCGATGTTGGCTGGAGGAACTCTGAAGAACAAGTGAGGAGGAGGAAGGCTCCGGCTGGCCTTTTATAGGGGGAGGCAGTCGCGCATGCGCAGACATGGGAAGGAGTCAGTGGGGGGGGGAGGAGCCAGTGGGGGGGGAGGAGCCAGTGAGGGGGGAGGAGCCAGTGGGTGGGGTCCTTGAGTGGGGTGAGGCGCATGTTTGAACATGAACATGTAAACAAGGCCCCCACACAAAGGTTGTTTTAAGAGTCCAAGGGGGTGAGGCGCATGTTTGAGCATGAACATGTAAACAAGGGGGGCTCACACAAAGGAGAGCCTTTGTTGTGCTGAGAGCATGTTCAAACAGGAAAAAAAGATAAAGTGAGTGTGTCATTAGGGTGAAGAAGGGGTACAGTGGTTGGTAGAAGGGGGGGGGTGGTCCCCTACAAATTGTGAAGGTTGTTCCCTATGAATTGGGAGGATGGTCCCCTAAGAATTGTAAGATGTTCCCCATTGAATTGAGAAGATGGTCCCCTACGAATTGGTAGGGTAGTCCCCTACAAATTGGGAAGATAGTCCCCTATGAATTGGATACTATACTGCCCATCCCTCTTGGCTGATACAGTTACGATGGAGTGCATGTACAAACAGGGAAAAAGACATGCACACACACACACACACACACTTGATTGTTACTGTACTGCCCATCCCTCTTGGCTGATACGGTAACAATGGAGTGCATGTATAAACAGGGAAAAAGAAATACACACAAATGGTCCCCTAAGAATTGAGGGAGGGTTCCCTACGAATTGATGGGCACCATGCATGCAAGAACATGCCGTAGGCGCCGGGAGGAGGGCGCCGTGCATGCAAAAACATGCAGAGGCGCCTGGCGGCCGCGAGATGGACGGGCGGGGGGGTGGGAAGGCCCGGCAAGGCGAGGCGGGGGGTGGGAGCGGGTGGGCAGACGAGCATGAGTGGATCTGCCCGCGTGCGTGTTCAGACAGGGGAGTCAGAGTAGGTGGGGAATGAGTGGAAGGAGCCGCATTCACCATTCAGTTCTCGAAGAGAAAGGATCATACTTAGTTGATATTTCAACAGTTCCTGAATTTCGTGGGCTCCACATTTTCTTCAATAGTAAGTATTTACTTATTCATACTTGTGCTTTATGTAATCCTTATATTAATTATGCTGATTTATTATCATAATTGATTGAGCAGCAAATGTATTACCTACTTTAACTATTAACGAATATTTTTTCTTTTCAGAAATGGCTTCCTCAAGTAAGAAGTGCCAAGTTTGTGGAATTTTGTTTTCTACAATGAGGGAGTGTCAATCCCACGAATTATTTTGTGGATTGACTGGTGATGAAAACAATACTTCCTCCTCGTCAATAATTCCTCCATCCCCCCCTCACCCGTTAATTTACGTGAGGCGGGATTTATTTGAAGAAACAAGGGACGGAGGAGGAGAAGAATCGGAACATCCCTTGGATAAGGTAAAGAAATTTAAAGTACTTTATTAAATTTTCCCGATTACCCATTCGTTATAATCTTTGCTCGTGTCTACCAACTTCAAAACGTCTCGGACTGCCTTTGAAATAATTTACCTACCAACTATTGGTAGGTACTACCTACCACACCATAATGCCTTCACACCTTCACAATCAAGTCTATTAGAAAGAACTAAACGCTTCACACTCGATTCGAAATCATAAACTCAATTTTAAATGCTTGCATACGAGTCTGCAACACATTGAGACATTTTCATGTCAACCACTACACAACAAGGTGGTAGTCAAGTAAGGTGGGGTTCATGTACCCAAGCATCAAAGTTTTCGTGACGATTTTTCAGTTCATGTGCCAAAGCAAAATGTAAGGTTGTTGATAGTTCTCTACGCAACACAGTGAGTCTATTTTATTTATTGGTCGCGTGAGCAAAATTTGTTTAGTTTTCGTGACGATTTTTCAGTTCATGTGTCAAAGCAAAGACATGAAAATGTCAATATTGTTGTTATGTGAGTTGATGCTTCAATTTGAATAATGTTAATAGGTGGTGTTTGGAATAATTTATAATTGTTTACTTAATTTCTGTCAATTTAGTTTGCATCAATCATCGTGACACTGTTGTCAAAGTATTGACTGAATGAATATGAATTCAGTTTTGTGTATAACTCATTTAAATACTCGGTTTCGTGCATTAATAATGAATTGTTTCTAATAATTTTGTTGAAATATTTCAGACTTATGATGTCTGGCCCTCAACCTCACGGAGTCCCCTGCATCTTTACTGTAATCTTGAGTATGGTATCATTATCAGTATTCATCTTTTTTTTTTTTTTTTTTATAAATTAACTTAGTTTTAACTTATTGAAAGAGACTGTTGCTATTTAAAACGCAGCATCATCACAAGTAATAGGAATTTTTTCTAATAATTGTATTTTATTGAAATGTTTCAGACTTATGCTGTATGGCCAGACTTCAATTCCCCTCCGATGAAGAGACGTAGAATGGATTTGTTCAAAATCACATTATCACCGCCGTCATCATCATCATCATCGTCACCAACGTCGTCACCACAGCAAAAAACACCACCTTCATCACCACAATTATTACCACCTTACCATTTGTGGCACCCTGTTCCTCAACCGCCACCACCCAGATCATTTTCTTCATCTTCTTCCCCCGTCATGTTTTTCAATCCCCCATTAAATCCATTTCTTGAAGAGAGTGACGTCGACTCAGGAGTCGAATTATGGGATTCAGATTCAGGATGGAGTTTTTTTGATTCGGATTAATATACATATTTTTTTTCACATTGATTTAATTTGTTAGAGGAAAATAATAAAAGAAAGGCAATTTTTTGGAAAGACTGAATAAAATTTGAAAAATAAAATCGCTCTATACCGTTTATTGACTTCACACCTCATCCCATACATAGATTTTAAGTTGAATAGATCGATTTCATTCGAATAACACACAAATGATCAATAGTTTGAATAGTAGATTAATGGTTGAAATATTAGTGAATAATTAGCTGGGGGTTCTCTATAAATGGGAGGGTCATCCCCTCTCCTCAACATCTTGGTGAAATAATAGTAACTAATTAGCAGGGGAGGAGCATGGTTCACTATGAATTAGAAAAAAAAAAGGGAAGGGTCGTCCCCTAAGAAATGGAGGATGATTTCTATTCTGCTCACCACCTGGGTTAAAACTATACTGCCCACCCTATTGATTAAAATTGTAGGTACCTTGCTTGAAATTAATCATAATAATTTACCCCTTTCCCTCCCCCCACCCCATTACCCCAAGACGGTCCCCTACGAATTGTGAAGTTTGTTCCCTATGAATTGGGAGGATGGCCCCCTAAGAATCGGTAAGATGGTCCCCAATGAATTGAGAATATGGTCCCCTACAAATGGGGAAGATGGTCCCCTAAGAATTGGATACTGTACTGCCCATCCCTCTTGGCTGATACAGTAACAATGGAGTGCATGTACAAACAGGGAAAAAAGTAATACACACATTTAATGATGGTCCCCTACGAATTGATGGGCACCATGCATGCAAGAACATGCCGTAGGCGCCGGCATGAGGGCGCCGTGCATGCCAAAACATGCAGAGGCGCCTGGCGGCCGCGAGATGGACGGGTGGGGGGTGGGAAGGCCCGGCAAGGCGAGGCGGGGGGTGGGAGCGGTCGTGAGGGCGGGCGGGGCGGGGGGGGGGTATCCAGGGTGGGCGAGGGGGAGCCGTGGGGGGGGGGGTGAGCGGGAAGTCCGGGCGGCGCGGCGGGGGGGGGGGAGGTCCGGTGGCGCGGGGGGGAGGGGGGGAGCGGCCGGCCGGTGGGCGAGGGGGAGCGAGAGAGCTGTGGGAGCGAGAGGGCAGACGAGCATGTTCAAACATGTTGTGCCAGAACCGCCAAATTACATCTACTGAATAGGTATTGTAAAACTTTATTCAAAAGCACGTAAACACCTATTTTACAAGTCATCAAAAATATTGATGAATATAAATCGTTGAAAATCATGTAAATACTATTTCATCAAAGTAATCACTCATTCTTCCTCAACTTTTTATATAGCTTTGTAAGCAAAGGGCATATCGTTTCATAATATATTTATAGTTTAATATGATATATTAATTTACATTGACATATTTAAAGAACATTGCTCTATGTTGGCCTCTGAATGTAATCCATGAACCAACCGAGAATAACCCGTGAATAACCCTTCTTCAGAAAGTGTTATGTAAAGTTATTCGGAACAAATTTCAATCTATTCAAGGGAGTTGCAATAGAGGCATGTGGGAAGAAAGAGGGTCTAAGCGATCATCAGCTGCGGCGCGAGGGTGTGTAGCATCTGGTATCTCCTTCACAGAAGTATATTTATGCCATGAAGTTGCGAAATAATGCAAAACAAGGTCCTTTGAGAAATCTTTTTTGCGTTCGGATGTGGTCGAAGATTTATTGGAAACTTGCCTTCAGTGACAGGTATGGCATGATAATCAATATTGCTTCCGATACTTAAAGTAGCAGGACTATTTTCACTTTTTAAGGTTGAAAAAAATGTCCTCTAGAATCAAAATTTCCAATCGGGTTTCACGTTCTTGGCCTTCCTAAACAATTTTGGTTCCGTTACTGTCTGTTTTGTCGAAGATTTATTGGAAACTTACATTCAGTGACAGGCATGATAATCAATATTGCTTCCGAGACTCAAGGTAAATTTTCACTTTTCAAGGTTGGAAAAAAAAAACTTATGGTATGGCATGACAATCAATATTGCTTCTGAGACTCAAGGTAAATTTTCACTTTTCAAGGTTGAAAAAAAAGTCCTCTAGAATCAAATTCCCACTCGCGTTTCACATTTTAGGCCTTCCTAAACAATTTTGGTTCCATGACTTTCTGTCTGTCATGAAATCCTTGTAACGGGCAAAACTATACAAAGTTATTGTAGGATTTCGATGAAATTTTCACGGATTGTGGCGGATGGTGTTTAGATGGGCCCCATTGAAAATTATCAGCCGTTTCTAATCTGAATTTGATGGAATTGGCGGGCAAATGGTCCCCTACTGAAATCATGGCTCCCTTATTGATAGTAGTCTCTGTGCCCTTCTAAGAGCGGTGACTTCTACATTTTCCTCCTGAATTCGATCAAATTTTTAGGGATTGTGGGGGTTGGCTTGTAGATGTTTCCTTAAGGAGACCAGGTACTTAGTGATGTTTTTTCAGCTTTCTAAAAAAGTTTATTCTAATTTTATAAGATGATTTTTGTATCCTTATATTCGTGTTATTTATTTGTGTTCGAATTAATCCTAATATATGTACATTTTAATTTTTTTATTGATGAAATGCTTTTATTTGGGTGAACGATGTTTCGCTGCGTGGTGCAATTTTGGAGCTGTTATTGGGGTAATTTTTTTTCTCGAGGTAATTAGTGATTGATATTTTGAGATTAGCAACAATGCACCGGATCATCTAAAAAGATCGGATTAAGAATACGAGGAAGCTATGTGCCACTTGGAATAATTTTTTTCTCCACTTTATTGAAGAGGAATATGAATGCCTCTCTGTCCAGATTTCTTGACCAACTAAAATGTTTAATTTATTCAAGTAAATGAGCATGAAAACCCGCTATTAGTCGATAAATCAGGCAAGGTCTTGAAAAACATGATAACTCGTAAGGATTCGATAATCGTACTTCCATTCTACTGAGCCACCCACTTGGCTGACTTTTTTTTATACAACAGTCAAATTCAAAAATAATAATGATGTGACAGTACCTAGTGATTCTCTCAATGTACTCGCTGAAACTTTTGAACATTCTATATCATTCATTGCTTTAATATTTATCTACACAGCCTAATCATAGGATGTTCCTTCTCAAACTTATTCAGTCAAATCTTGATAACAATGACGTTTCTGTAATGATGGTTGACGACTCATGGATAGGAAAAGGACGTACTCAATCGGATAGGAGTATGTATTATTGTGAATCAGGAACATAAATCAGAATTTTTTGTAAATATATGAATAATATTGGGGTTTTTATTAATTCATTTTTACTTTCATGCTGTATTTATTGCATTGATAGCATCAAATATCATATTTCAACGGACAAATCATACATACAAGTAGTATCTATAGTTCTATATATCACACGTACTCTAGCTTCACTTTGTCCTCCACCCTTCGACACTTCAAGTTCCCCCAGATGTCTGTCAAGTGCCAAGTCATGTCACAAGCGCCGAGACCCGACATTTATTTGACAGTTTGTTCTGTGTTTATTCAGGGAATCACGGACACGTTCCTTCAACCGATCGACGTAACACTAACACATGTTCCCAAAACGCTGTCAAACGAGTGGGCATCTTGGAGAAAATTAGTAGGGCTTTACTGCCTAAAAATAAATATTTTTTTTCGTTTTCAGCTCAGTCAGCAATTGTTTAAAAAATAAAAGTGTATTAATCGCTGGATGAATTAACTTATACAGGGTGTCCCATGCTACGGACCGGAAAAATTCAAGAGTCGATTCTACAATTAATTTTAGTAAGAAATTAAGAAATTTCTCTCTTAAACCCTAATTTTCCACGGTTTTTTAATTTTAAAATTGTTTCCTGTTTTCGACGCTATGTCACTAAAATTACCATAACTACCTTAATTTACCGTAAAAATGTGAAAATAAGGGCACCGATAGTAAGGGCGTCAAATTTTCTATCTTTCTAGTGCCTATACAAAATTATTTTTGAAGTTCTGATGTGTAAAAAGTCATTTCGTTCGCAGAATTTTTCCTATTGGTTGTTAAGTTTTACTTCCGCATGGTTTTCCTCGTACCCCAACATCAAAAACTGTGCACAAATCTCTTCTTTCTAATAGAATAATCAAAAAATATTTTACAATCAAATATAGGAGAGAAATTTTAATTTGAACGCTGAAAAAAGTAAATTTTTTTAAACGAAATCGACGTGTTGACGTGGAGGACTCTGTGGTCAACTCCGCCGATGGTCACGTCCTTCATCCAACCCCTAAGTTATGTTCCCTGCAAATCGCATACGATGAGCAATTTAAAAACTAGATTTTGAATCACTTAAATTTTTAAACACTTGAATTTTGAACATTCATTTAATTGAAATAACATAAATGGTTTTAGTTTTACTGCTACTTACTGACTTAGCTGGTCAATTTTACATCCTTAGCCAAACTAATAATCAAAACAGTATGAACCATCAAAATCTCGACGCATGACCGAAAAGTTTCCATCAGTAGCTTCTGATTTTTTGCCAAAATTGAACATGCCTGCTAATTTCTAAACTGAATAATGTTTCGACATTTTGGTGCCAAGTTGAATTTTAAAGTACCATTTGAACTCTTATTTTTCTCGAATTTGATAACTGTTACCCACAATTGACGCAAATAGTAAAATGAATTTCACGAGGAAATTAGAGAGAGATTGATTTTGTACTGTAATCTTGTGGCCAAATAAGGGGAATGGCTTCTCATAAAAGTAGCCGAATGGCAATAACTACATGATGAATTGGAACGAAACAAAATCAGTTGGACATGGATGAAAATTTGAAAAGAAATGACGTCCTCTCAAAACCTGAAAAGGCGTTATGATAAGGGGGTCTCGGTCGGTCGCCGTTCGTTCTTCGTATTTCGCCAAAATGGTGGCGCAAAAACTTGAAACGTTGTATCTAAATTTGAAATTTTAAAGGATTTTAGAAAATAATTAATGCACGCCAATAGGGAATTGAAAAACTGAAAAATTGCCGCCGGAGTAATCAAAATCGAACAGTTATTGCCAAAGAAAAATGGGAAAAACTACTGAATAAACGGGTTCTTCCATGTTTTTCCCATGTTTCTCTGGCAATTATTGTTCAATTATGATGATTCCAGCGGCATCCAAGTTTTTCATTTCCCAAGGCTCATACACTAATGAGTTTATAAAATCCTTGAAAATTTCAAGTTTAGCTACACTTTACAGGAAAAACATAACTGAATAAACGGTTTTTCCCATTTTTCTCTGGCAATTATTGTTCGATTTTGATGATTCTGGCGGCAATATTTCAGTTTTTCAATTCCCTAGAGCCGTGCACTAATGAATTTCTAAAATCCTTTGAAATTTCAAAAATAAGTACAACTCTTATGTTTTTGCCCCATCGATTTCGCGAAATACTGACCCGCAACGAGGAATGAACGGCGACGAACTGAGACCCCCATAAGCCTTCCGCAACTGGAAATACTAACTACGCAGAGCGTAAAATCTCGAATCGATCGTAAAAATCGATCATTTTTATGCTCCAAAAAATGTAGCAGTATGGATGACGTAAAAAGTGCCGACAGACAATGGTGGTTAAAACAGAAACTGAGGCGATAATACGTTCAATTGTAGTTGGTTTTGTAGGTTTGTTCTCAGTTGCAACTGTAGAGGGCTGAGTGATTTTAATGGAATGTCATTGACATTGATAGTTCCATTCCTCACCGGTCTTGGTGAGTAACAAACACTAACTAACTAAAATAGTTATCAACAGTAGATATTTGGGTATAATTCAAATCATATACTAAATCACTTAATAAATTTTGCTTCAAATTTGAAGTAGCAAAGGTAGTGACTGATTTACATAAATGGTCAGACAAAGCACTGAAACTGATTTCACTTACAATAATATACAAAACTTTTAGTAATTTTAACCAGATGATTTACAACACAACAAAGATTTCTACTCATCAACCATCCATTAACTCCAAGTCAACAACTTGTAGTCAATTTCCTCAGAAACCAACACATAAATAATAAATTAACAACCAAGACCACCACTGGAGACTTTTCATCACAATGTAATCTTGTTTAGTAAGGTAGGTTAGTTGAGGCAATTTACACAACACAAAAGTATTGATGTACCATAAAAATTATTACACAATGGTTTATTATTTTTCTATATTGATCACTCGTCTGCAAAGCCACCAACCATCCAACATGAAGAAAGAAATGCTTGCATACGAGTCTGCAACACATTGGGACATTTTCATGTCAACCACTACACAACAAGGTAGTGAAGTAAGGTTGTTAGTTCAACCCAAGCATAAAAGTTTTCGTGACGATTTTTCAGTTCATGTGCCAAAGCAAAATGTAAGGTTGTTGATTGTTCTCTACGCAACACACTGAGTATATGTTATTTATTGGTCGCGTGAACAAGATTTGCTTAGTTTTCGTGACGATTTTTCAGTTCATGTGCCAAAGCAAAGACATGAAAATTTCAAAAGTATGCACAATACCATAATTTTACAAAATAGGTATTGTCTAAAAAGGTTATTCAAAAGCTCCTTTCGCCTGTTTGTAAATAACAAGCTATTATCTTTCTGATGTTTCCAAAAAAAAGTGATTAGAAGTAAGTATACAAAACTAGGTTACTTACTTATCACCTATTTTCATTTGAAATTTAATTGTTCCTAATGATTATTATTCCATATTTTTTATAACGATGTTTTTGAAGGGATGAGTTATCCCCACTCAGCCTAGTACGTCGAGAAAACGCATCATAAAGAAGATAGAATCTAAAACGATTGACGCTTACATCTTGAGTCTGTCTTAGTTTTTCAGATGACACAAGTCACCTCATGCGAACGTAAGTTTATCCACTTATTGTTTTACTTTATAAAATACGTCGAACAAAATCATATGTAGACTCGATCACTTTCAATAATGAACCTTTGGAATCGGGCCAAAACACAAAACAACATTAATAATGAATATGACTGTTATAGAAAATTCTTAGTAACAACTGTTTGTATATCATATGTTTCTCGCCTACGTGGCATTATCTCTGTTCCGAATTTCTGTTGCGAATTTCTCGCTGAATAAAGCCTTTCGATAACGTATGTTTTCTTGTGATTTCACTACAATTTATTCAGCGAGAAATATTATTCCCGCGTGATGGATCGCTTCCTTCGTCCTGCCGTCCTGGAGTTGGAGCCCGGCTCACCTACAGCTTCTCTCACCTGGAACCACTGGCACCAGTGCCTAACTAACTTTCTCAGGACTCTGGACCCGACTGAGGAAGAGAAGTTTCGCCTCCTTGTCAATTTCGTTTCCCCCCGGGTTTTCGAATATATTAGTCAGTGCGCTACCTATAACGACGCGATCGCGGTGCTCCGGAGCACTTTTGTCAAGCCGGTTAATGAAGTGTTCGCGCGCCATCAGCTACTGTCTCGCCGACAGCAGCCCGACGAATCGGTGGACCGCTATCACGAGGCTCTCCTCCTGCTCGCCCGAGCTTGCGAATTCAAGGCTGTCACAGCTGAAAGAAACCGTGATGACTGTGTTCGAGACGCCTTGATCCGAGGCCTCACCAACTCTTCAATCCGTCAGCGACTACTGGAGAATGCCTCCCTTCAGCTCACAGAAGCCCTCACTCAAGCCCGAGCCCTGGAGATAGCTCAGGTGCAGGCTCTTCACTATGAAGGGGTGGGACCCTCAGTCAACGCCCTTACCACGACATTTCCTGCTGAATCGCCTCCCCCGGAGGAGAAACCCATAGTAAATGCGATTCGCAAACCTCTCAAATGTTTCTTCTGTGGCGCCCCACGCCACCCCCGCTCCCAGTGCCCTGCGAAAATGTCTGAGTGCAACCACTGTGGCAAAATTGGTCATTTTGCGAAAGTCTGCCAATCAACAAAGAAAGCTACCACCGCTTCCATCTCAGCAGCCATCTCCACCCACAAGCCCCAAGCTCAGAAGTCTCCTGTAAAGACTGTCATCCTGGCTAATGGGTACCGTCTCCAAGGTCTCCTCGATTCAGGAAGCGATATCAGCCTTATCAATGCCAAATCTGCCAGGGATCTTCGACTGAAGATCCATCCCTCCAAAGATCTAGTGGGCCTCGCCTCCAGTTCACACCAGGCCAAACTTCTTGGGATATGCTCCCTTGACTTAGAAATTCATGGTCATCACTACTCTCGCGTGAAGCTGGCTGTCCTACCTGACCTCTGCACAGAAGTCATTATTGGACGGGACATTCTCAATTTACACTCGTCCGTCCTCCTCAACTTTGGTGGTGAACGTCCCCCACTTGTTTGTGCCTTCACTGCCGCCAACGTTCGTCCTGCTTTGCTTTTTGCCAATCTTACGCCTGACTGCCGCCCAATTGCTGTCAAGTCCCGGCAGCACTCCCCTGACGATGCCCAATTCATTGCAGCTGAAGCTCGCAAGCTCCTGGCTGAGGGCATCATTGAACGGAGTGTGTCTCCGTGGCGTGCTCAGGTCCTTGTGACATCTACAGCACACCACAAACGTCGGATGGTGATAGACTACTCACGTACCATAAATCGTTTTACCCTCCTGGATGCGTACCCCATTCCGCGGATTGACTCCATTATCAACCTGGTTTCACGCTACACTGTCTTTAGCACCATCGACTTTCGAAGTGCCTACCACCAGGTACCAATCCCGGAAGAAGATCGGCCCTACACAGCCTTCGAGGCGAATGGAGAACTCTATCAGTTCACTCGCATTCCGTTTGGGACCACGAATGGTGTCGCTGCTTTTCAACGAGTCATTGACGAAATCATCAGGACAGAAAAACTTAAAGACACATTTGCCTACCTGGACGATGTGACGATTGGAGGCCGCTCCCAGGAAGAACACGACGCCAACCTCAAACAATTCCTGGAGGCCGCAGCAAAGTACAACTTGACTATAAATCAAGAAAAGAGCTCATTCTCCCAGAGAAGCATCACTCTGTTGGGCCATGTCCTGAGTGATGGAGTCATTCGTCCTGACCCTAACCGACTAGGACCACTCCGTGATTTTCCAGTTCCCACGGATACTGCCTCACTGCGGAGAGTGATGGGGATGTTCTCCCACTATTCGAAGTTTATCCCCCGTTTTGGAGAAAAAATACAGCCCCTCACTCGCTGCTCATTCCCCCTCTCTCCAGAGGCAATCACTGCTTTCCAGAAACTGAAAATGGATATTGCTGAAGCTGCTGTGGCCAGAATTGACAGTAACGAACCCTTCTGCGTGGAGACTGATGCCTCTGACTCCTCAATTGCCGCTACTCTTACTCAGAGAAACCGTCCTGTTGCGTTTTTCTCCCGTACGCTGAACGAGGCAGAGAGACGACACTCCTCAGTTGAAAAAGAAGCTTATGCCATCGTTGAAGCTGTTCGCTACTGGAAGCACTATTTACTTGGCCGCCATTTCCGCCTGATTACCGATCAGCGCTCGGTCGCCTTTATGTTCGATCGCAATCACACAAGCAAGATCAAGAATGAGAAAATTACTCGCTGGCGTTTGGATCTTTCGTGTTTCTCATACGAAATTATCTACAGACCGGGGTCTCAAAACCACGCTGCCGACGCTCTCTCCCGAGTTTGCCTGGTCTCAGCTAGTGGAAACTCTACTCTGACATCGCTCCATGCTGCTCTCTGCCACCCTGGTATCTCTCGCTTCTATCACTGGATCCGCTGTAAGAATATGCCGTTTTCTTTGGAGGAAGTTCGTCGTGTTACCTCTGCATGCCGGATCTGTGCTCAGATAAAACCCCGCTTCTTCCAGCACCATGGATCCCTCATCAAAGCCACTGCACCGTTTGAGCGTCTGAACATTGACTTCAAGGGGCCTCTCCCTTCCCACTCACAGAATAAGTATCTGCTGACTATAGTGGATGAATACTCACGTTTTCCATTCGCTATCCCCTGTAAGGACACTTCGGCCAGTTCCATCATCTCGGCCCTTCAAAATTTGTTCAACCTCTTTGGAGCCCCAGCATACATTCACTCGGATAGGGGCTCTGCCTTCATGTCGCGTGAGCTCAAGGACTGGCTGACTGCTTTTGGTGTCGCAACGAGCCGCTCCTCCGCCTATAATCCTCGGGGAAATGGCCAGGTGGAACGATTTAATGGCATCATCTGGCGCACGGTGCAACTCGCTCTCCTAGAGAAAAATCTCCCAGCCCACAGGTGGGAAGAAGTGCTGTCAACATCGCTGCATGCCATCCGGAGCCTCCTGTGCACTGCTACCAACTCCACCCCCCATGATCGGATGTTCAGCTTCCCTCGTCGCTCGGCGAACGGCCTCGCCACGCCATCTTGGCTGCTGAACCCAGGTCCGGTCCTTCTCAGAAAATTTGACCGCCATTCTAAATACGAGCCCCTTGTAGAAGAAGTGACGCTCCTGGAAAGCAACCCCGAGTATGCTTTTGTTCGCCTCCCAGATGGACGAGAAACCACCGTCTCCACTCGCCATCTAGCGCCTCCTGGCGATCCCACTGAGCTCACTGAAGACGAAGCCTCCCCGAACTTGCTGCCCCCAACGTCGCCATCCCCTGCGGCTCCTGAGTGTCCCCTCATTCCGCCTTATCAGCTTCCAGCCTCTCCCTCTTCTCCGGCTCAAACTCAGGAACCTTCGGCTTCTGCCCCTGAACCTCCGGAGTCTCCCTCACCATTGCC
Source organism: Apolygus lucorum (assembly GCA_009739505.2). Classification (NCBI taxonomy): domain Eukaryota; kingdom Metazoa; phylum Arthropoda; class Insecta; order Hemiptera; family Miridae; genus Apolygus; species Apolygus lucorum. Next base: position 42,422,783 of record CM019183.2, on the reverse strand, counting down.
TCTCCGACGCAGTTCCCGCACCAGACGTACCCCGACCCATTTGAAGGACTTCGTCCGATTCTGAGGGAGGGAAGAATGTTATAGAAAATTCTTAGTAACAACTGTTTGTATATCATATGTTTCTCGCCTACGTGGCATTATCTCTGTTCCGAATTTCTGTTGCGAATTTCTCGCTGAATAAAGCCTTTCGATAAGGTATGTTTTCTTGTGATTTCACTACAATGACCTCTCCTCAAAATTATATGTTTTACGCTTCAAGATAAGTAAATATCCAAAAACCGAATAAAACCTTTTCCATTCGGTAAATATCGGCTCCATTTGGGGTCTAGAGGTGCCACGGAGCTTTTGATTATTTTCAGCCACGTCTAGAGGTAAAAAGTGGGGTAAAATTTTGGCTCCATGGAGTTGAAATTCCATACGCAGCCACTTTGAAACTGCTGAATTTGAATGCCCTTATCAGCTCCCGTCTGATCAACAGGGTGTAACTTATACTATTTTGAAGATAAACTAAAGAGTAACTTGGGGGCACCTATTCACAGTATGAGTGGACTTCAAACTTCCCGTACGAAGCCGTTTATTGGTTATTGTCAGTCACATTTGTGGGTTGAAAAGTGATTGGGGGGGGGGGGGGGTTCAAAATACCATAACTCGAAAACGTTTGATGTACAAGAGTATGGGGTTTTCATTAGTTTGAAATAGTCGGAATCTTAAAGAATTTAATGACACCACCCTCAGCTCTGTGGCACCAACCGATTGCTAGGATATTCAATTACCAAATCAATGAATGTGTCTTTATATTTTTTTTTATCAATTTAAAATAGTATCCAATCAGCTGATCAAATGCGATCTATCGCAGGTGGTTGATCTTCACAGAAAAAAAAAAAAATAGTTGTGAAATAATTTTTTAGCAGTTTTTGGGTCTATATCTGCAGGAATTCTTTGATCGTTTTCAGAGTACAACAAGGTCTATTACTCCAAGCAAGATCATGTTGGTTGCCTTGATGGACTACATTACTTAGCGGCTGATGGATGTAACAGGTGTAACTGTGACAAAGGCAGAAGGATTTGTACTAAACGTTTATGCTCCACCCAATTTATGACAACAATGCGTGGATTATACGAGGACATTGATAAATAATAATTCCAGTCTAATTAATAATTTCCTGTTTTCAACCGATGTTATGATGGACTTGTTTACCCAGAGTGTTCTCCTCTAGGCTTACAAATTTTTGTTTTCTATAGTAGAGTCAGTTTGACGAATCGTGGTCAAGATAAATGTCGAGTGCAATTTATGAATGACAATTTCCACATACTTAGTTCATAGACTAAAGAAGAACCAACGGAGAAGGGGTTGGATTAACAAGAACGTGTTAGAGTAATACCAAATTTGTAAAACAAATGAGGAAATAACAAATTAATATCATAAGAATTATCAGTGAACATTACCATCCGTGTAAGGACCCAAAGTCGGTCGGTTTATTCCGCTGGAAATATTCATGTTATTTAATAAAATGAATATTTTCATCGGATTAAACAGAAATTTACTATTATATAGTGAGTGGAAATTCATCTCATAATATCGAGTGTTTATTATTCATAAGTTTTATTGTGTTTTATTATTTACTTCATTATCCACAACTCATGATGGTACTTAACTCATGGCGAATTGAGGGTATTGTGATCATGCAGAGTTCTACAAGCCTATAATTATTAGTATGTAGATTTAATTATAAATTTGTGGATATTTGGTTTTTCTTCTTTTTAATTTGTTTATTTTGACTGTATTCATGTTTTGTAAATACAATGAAATTGGCTTTTTAATTGTTTTCAATTCATTCAAGATATTCAACTTCAAAATGAGCACAGTTAACTGTGTTCCCTGTGGCCATCTTGGTCTCTTCGAGTTGAGAGAGAACGAGAAAATCAGAAAGGAAAATTAGCAAACTAAAGATCTCCCAGACTGATTGTGCAAACCGATTAAGGGCAAGCGGCTTTGATACTTGTCGTGAACAGTGCGGGTTGGAAAAGGCTTTCAAATCCGTGCTGGAACGTTGACGACCGTTTTGCGTTCATTCCGGACGATCGGCGCCTTCGATGGAACTTGTCTCTGAACCGCAATACACTTAACTCCTCTTAGCAGCATGAGGTTCGTTATTAGCTAATTAAATAATACGACTCTGCATGGCTCTGAAGAACCATTCACCGGTCAATCACTGTTTGTTAGGAAAGTTGCAAGAACCTTACATCTCGCTTTGTTTCAAGCCTCACTCAATAAACTGGTGGTCCCCAGTTCATCGGACGACCATCAAAAGTCCCCTCACATAACACAACACGATCATATCATCCTCCCACTCTCATGAATATTTTAGAAAGCCCTGAATTGTTTCAATTTCCTAGGATGGAGACATCTATTCAAAGGGTCCTTAAAACAACGTGATAAATCTATTTGATTTTGTAACAAAATTTACCAGTTAGTAATAACTATCTCTGAGATACGAACTAAATCTACACGCTGGTGGGACTCAGTCCCGCCCAGGTGTTTTTTGACCTTAGTATAATTTTGGAAGCCTCCAGTTCTAGTGCAACCCAGAAAAAGACACTGGCTCTCAGATCCCGAAGGGCTTCAGGAAGAATAACAATTGTCAATAAATTTAAGCATAACAGATAGAGAAAGAAAAGAGCTTTTAGTCTCTGACAAAAAAATCAAATAGGTAACAGGAGTGGATGATTTTTTTTTTAAATTCACATTCACGGTTGATAAATAACTAATGAAGCCCGCAATTATATATTTGGCGTTATTTCCGGGTAAAGGTAATATTATAGACGGAGAATACCCGGAATACAATCTCCCTGAGGTGGGAGAACTGTGAGTTATTAGGGCAGTAGAAAAGGGTTAACCTGAATTTTCGAAATAAAGGGATAACGCTTGGTAGGGGAGTGGGGGGGCACATTTGACATAGGGGCACATTTGACAATGGCTGTTTGTCACACAAGATTTGAATTTTACCGCGATTTCGTGTTTTTGTATTAACATGTTTAATGTTTTAGGGCTGGGGGTCATTCTGTGAATTCCGACACGCAAATTTGTAAAGAAGAAGAAGAAGAACCATTCCAGGTGAAAACCGTGCAGGTTACAAATCATCTAGTCGGCTCATGGCGGTTTGAGTGTTTGGACCCCTCAAAAGTAAGATTTTTTTCATTTTGTTTTTCGTTGATTACCCAGTGGATTCAGTTTTTTTTTCAAATGTAGCTCATCCAGTTAGTCAGTCGTATATGTCTCCTTGCAAGTGTTTTCCTTGGATTCTTCAAAACAATTCATCGTTCGAGGTTGGCTTGGGTTTTACTGTAATGGCTACCCTCGGGGTAGTTTTGACAGTTTTGCTAGGGGAACATTTGACATATATTTTGACATATATTTTTATATATACCTATGAAGTTTGTCAATGCTATGTTGATGTAGGATTTTGAATATCTACTCGACCTGACGTTTTTCAATAAACATCTTTGTTTTGATCATTATTTTTTGTTACTTCAATTCCTACATCCATAAAACTTGGTGTTCCTTTGAGAAAGAAGAGTGGGTACTGATCTAATTGAAATTGTGTTGGTAGTGTTGATTGTTACAGGCTGCAGGGTCTATAGTTGTTCTGTCTGACTCAACATTATTGCCAGATAATGATTTGCCGGACGTTCCATGGTTTTTTGGTAAGATTAGTTTAGAATTATGGTACTTTCTGTGAACTGTCAAAAGTGCCCCTTTCTCATGTCAAGTGTGCCCCACCGGTGGGGCACAATTGTCACTTCCTAAGCATTTTGAAAATTTACAAAAAAAATACTTGGCAAGCAGATTGAAAAAGGAACGAGATGTATGTGGGTAGCATGAATACCGTAGTTAACGATAGAAGAAAGAAATTCAAGACCTCTCGTTCTTTCAACCTTGTAGGATGGAAAATGCGAAAAAGTGTCAAATGTGCCCCCCACTCCTCTACTATTCAGGGGAATAGGGCTAGAAGTTGGGGATTCCCCATCTCCTTCTTTGGGCATGGCAAAGTCGCTGATTTTCGCCAGTCACCTGAGAAAACCACCGGAGTCATCAGATGTTTGCAGCTAACTGCCATTACAATGCGACCCGCACAGCTCAGTTTTATACCAGCCAAGTCATCTTCTACGGGTCAACCCCACGGCATTATTTTGTCTCCTCCGACTTTTCACACGGCTTCACTTGTTCGTAAGACTTCAATGAAGACACCTACATTTGATGAATGAATGCGGCATAGAAACCTACAGGGTAAAACCGTTGAAGTCTAAATTCTTTCTATTTACTGACCCGTTACAACCAATTATTTGTAAATCACAGGTACTTGTTGATATTTATTTGTATGGATTTATTTCATATTTTGGTTTATTATTTTCAATGATAAGCCTTTGGAATCGAGCAAGAAAAAAAGTTTTACGTTTCAAGGTACGTAGAATCCGAAAATCCAATAAAAAATGTTCCGTCCGTCCGCCAAACGCCGTACGCGGCACTTTTCTTAGCAACACTGGACCGATTTGCTTCAAATTTGGTATATGGGCTCCATTTGGGGTCTAGTTGTGCCGCGAAGCTTTTGGTTGATGTCAGTCACTTCTAAGGGGTGAAAATTGAGGGTTGAAATTTTCAAGAGTGCCCTAGTTCGAAAACTCTCGAAATAAAGGAATCTTTTTCTCGCCAGTTTCAATAGTATTTAATTTTTAAAAATTTTTGAGACCACCCGGAGCTTTGCAGGACAAACCGTTCGCTCCCCACGAGTACTTAAGGGTTTTCCTTCGATAAAACAGAATCACGAGTGTGAATCGCAAAAGAGGTCTAATCTCCGTTCAAATTTTATCTGACTAAAATGCGATCGCTGTTCATTTCTTTGATTTGTATTCAGTTTTGCTTTCTGAGCAACCAGTAATCAAATTTCCAGATGAAGCTGTCTATTTTTCGAATCGAGTGTGAAGCGTTTAGTTCTTTCTAATAAACTTGATTGTGAAGGTGTGGTAGGTAGTACCTACCAATAGTTGGTAGGTGAAAAAAGTTGGTAGGTAAAAGAAAAAAACGCTGCGAATCATTGCCCAAAGGTTTATTATTTTCTGTTCAGATCACCCTTCTGTATAGATTGCTCCCTACCAACCGTAGGTACCTACTACCTACTAGGGCATTTTTGAAAATTTCAACCCCAACCACCAACCAAATGGAAATGAAGGGTTGGTTACTTAGAAGGAAGGGGTGGTTACTTATGGTTGGTAGGGAGGGATCTATACAGAAGGGTGATCTATACAGAAAATAATAAATCTTTGGGCAATGATTTGCAGCGTTTTTTTTTTTTTTTTTCACTTACCAACTTTTTTCAACCAACCAACTATTTTTATTTCGGGTTCAGTGATACCAACAAAATATGTAACTCTCAGTGATAATAAACTACTTGTATAACAACTAACTCAATGAAACCTATAAAAAAAAAGTGATGTTTCCTTCCATCTCAAGTTGTATTTTCGATCAGTCATATCAGGACGTCATTCTGTCTACTTGATGGGAGAAATTAATTTTGTTCTGACGATTTAATCCATGATCACTGAGTGCCTCACCCCCTTGAGTGATTATGGGAGGGTATAATAATTACCAGACTTGAGCTGTATGGCTTCCTCACATAGAATAGCATAGACATATTAAACTGTTGAATCAGTAGATGATTGACCAGTGCAGCGATCGATGGTATTTGATCAAACCCAGTGACAAAGTCCTCTATACGAAACTTGAATTTTACATTCATTTGATGGATTTCTCTATCGATAAACAGTCATACTATTATGTTTCTCACTGTAGCAAATTCAGAAAGGTAAATTTTACATTGACTGAATTTGTTAGCAAAATAACTCTTGTTGTCTAATCACTAATTTAGTAGTACATGAAAATGGCTGACTAAATTGAATTTTAAGAAGTTGGCGTAAGGAAGGTAGTTGCGTTCTAGTTCAATTAATCCAGGAAAGCAAATAGGAATTTGGGATTCTAGCCTATCAAAATTTGTCTACCAGGTAGCCATTTGGCGTTCTAGTGAGTCAAATCCAGGGTACCAAGTTGGAGATGGCGTTCTGGTCTACCAAAACCAGGATACCGGGAAGATACAGGAAATCCTAGCCTAGTTTACCAATTTGAATTTTGAGTGAATTTAAGAGAGTTTAGGGTTTCGATATAAGTAAACAGCAAAGAAGTTAAAGATAAGAATGCGTGAAGGCCATCAACAGATATATAGATAGGTAGATATTTTATTTCCATACTATCGGTATATAAATACCTATGTACATAGTGAAGGTCGAACAAAGTTTTTTGTTAGCATTCCTCAACGGAGTTTCATGCTTTTCTTTTCAGTATGTTTGTGGCAACAGAAATTAATTTTAATAATATACATAGCTCGACCATTTTTGTATTCCTCGGTGAGAGGGTACCTACTTTTTTTGCCGAACTTCTGTACTCCTGGTGTAGTCATACCGTTAAAAGTTTGATGGTCGAGGTACAGCTTGATTGCTCTTGTTTATTTCAGAAATACAAGTCTCATAAAGTTGGTACATAACAGATACGATTGTGAAGTTAACAATTGTTGTTATGTTAACAACTTTTACTCATCCACTAACATTCACAAAACCATAGCTCATACTGATCGGATCAAGATGGAGTCAATGTTCATGTTCTTCTTGAGCCCAGTCTCAAACTCTCTCCCAAATTTAGCAAAATCGAGATTAGATCGTGAGACATTGACACCAATCATGTTTCTAACATAAACTTACCATTATGAACTTATTAGATTATGAAACCAATCAAATCGAAAGAAATCAGTGGAAACAACGACCGAAGCTAGTTGAAACTATACATATGGTTTTATTAGTATCTCATCGGTATCATAAAAATATTGATGCCAATCTAAATGTCAAATTATGTTCTTCTCCGGAAAATTAGTGTTTGATAATGATATTTTAGAACGTTTGATGATGGATTTGACAAAAGGATGGAAGAAAGTACATTTTTTACCTAAATAATCATAGTTTTGAGCACCCTAATCCGGCTGAGATGAGGGTTTCAGCAGCACGTTCAATGCGTGGCCTCTTCGAAAAGTGAAAGATTTTTTTCTTTCCACCAGCGATCTCTCGAGATAAATCATCCTTGCCGAACGTCACATTTCCAGACGGATGTGAAAGAAATGTATTGGTTCTCGTGCTTCAAGAAGTAATGGAGGAACCGTGATATTCGGAACGTGGTCAGTAAAGCTCAGAAACAGTTAACGAACGTGCCGGCTGCATTATGTCATAGTTTGACGGCAACCCAAAATAATCCGGTGAGTTACAGAGATCACGGAAATTGGAGTTGGTTCTACAATTTAATCGACTCGTATGATAACTAAAATGCATTTAGCTCAGCGTCAGAACGAGGAAAGTTCTGCATAATATTCGAACCAGTCGTACTATGACTCGTTTGCAAAGGTACTTTCATTCAGACGTGGTCTACATCTGATCAGGTCTCATGATTTTCAACAACTAAGAAACAGAAACCGTCAAGCTTGTTGCGAGTGAAGTACCCAAGAACGAACTGTACTAGGCGTTTCTAACTGTTGACTGAGCATAGGAAGAAAGCAACCCAAACTACTTGTGGAAGGCTCAGTTACTTCACCATCAATCCGAATAAATAAGGAGTTGTGGGTACCTTCATTAGGAAATTTGATCACTGGTTGCTAAGGACGCAATTTTACTGAGTACAACTCGAAGAAATGAACAACGATCGCATTTTGGTCAGACCTCATGTTCTTATAGGGACCGAATGATTGGTGCTACAGAGCTCTGAATGCTCTTATTCGATTCTAAAAATTCGAGACTACTTTGAATTGATGAAAAATAATATCATTATATCACAATATTTTGACCTAGGACGTTTTCAAGAGTTCAGCCCTTATTTTCAACCCTTGGAAGTGACTAACATCAACCAAAAGCTTCGGGGCACAACTAGATCCTAAATGGAGCCAATATACTAACTTAAATTTAGTATATTAAATTTTGAAAAATGAGATTTTGATGACATTTTCATCAAAATTGGTCCAAGAGAACTGAGGAAGTGCCGCGGAAGGCGTACGGCGGGCGGACACTATGTTTATCCGATTTTCGGATTCTACTTACCTTAAAACGTAAACCACCAAATTTTTCGTTTTTTTTTTTTTTTCTTTTTCTCGGTCGATTTCAAAGGTTCATTATTGAAAATAATAAGATGAAAAGGACGTTGAGAGTTGAAATCCCTTTTGGAGTAACAAGAGAGGCACAATCTAATATAATAAAACGCCAACCGTACGTACGTACGTACGTACGTACGTATGCACGGAGGGGTCGTGGGAGGCGGGACGAGTCGGAGGGGCTGGAGGGGGGGAATCGGAGGCGGGAGGAGCCGGAGGGAGTGGGATGCGGGGAGAGTCGGAAGAAGCGTTTTGCCTACTTTTAGTAGGCTTTTCAGCTAGTTCTACATAATGGACCTCAATTGGACACTGTATGGCTCAATTTGACAACGCAAAGATCAATCCAACATTCAAAGGCTTTAGTCGACATAGGAGCATTGACTCATTCCGACAACGCAATGTGCCATTTTATTGTTCTTGAGATAAGTACTCCACGAAATAGAAAAAAAAAGTACAGCATGTTATTTTACTATAAACTGATTTTCGAGAATCGTATCATACATTTTATACAAAAACATAAATTCCCTTAAAAAGTTGCACATAATGGGACAGAAACCTATTGAAATCAACGTGCAGTTGAAAGCGGTGTAAACTGAATATTTATTTTTTACGAGTATTGATTCTATTACCTCACCAAGATTCACTGTCACTTCAGGAAGAAATTAATGTCCTTTCAACGTAATTTCCTATCCCCGATGGTTTATTAGCACTCCCTATTAATCTTATGGTAATTTATGATGAAAAGTTCACGTAAGAATGTTGAAAGTGTAGGAGACAGTTGATTTGAAAATCAATCAAAATTCCATCACTTTAATTGGAAGTTCTTTCCATAATCACTATGGTCCTTATCCTTAATACACTGCTACTCTCTGTAAATTTCTCAAAATTCAATTCTTTGCTTGAAATTTTTCAAAGCAGATATAATGAGTATATTTTTTCAAAATTTGATATTTATAGATTTGAATCCCACTATATGAACTGCATAACAGAAGGTATAGATTGAAGAGTTGCACATGTAGGATGAAGATTTTGTTCTGAAAGATGACGGATTGGAAGAGTAGGACCAAGGGACGAATGTCAGATATTGAATCTGCCTACCACAACATCGAAATTCAAGCTCAGAGAGCACCCACACCGTGTCTCCCTCACGTGAATCAGACCGAGACCCGGAGAAACCTTAGGATTGTGTTGGCAGTCAGACCCAACTACGGTCACTATAGCATGAACAAATAAATTTAAGTTTTTCGGTAAATTATATTCATGAGTTTATTCCCGCGCCAATAACACAGAAAAGAACACGAACAAGTTCAATTAAATTAATTCGCCAGTTTGACTCATGTTGAAATATCAAACTCTATTAAAACCATTTTGGTGCTAAGCTGATGCAGATTGTCGACCTATCACTCTTGATGATTCCTACCAGGAGAACTACCCGGAGAACTGTTCAGTTTGATTCACCAATAATAAATCAAATTTGCCTTAACAAAATTCGGGTGAAAAATGTAGAAAGTATATAGAAATTTCATCAAAATCTGTCCATTGTAGGCAAGAAAAGTGGAATGAAAGGCGGACGGACGGAAAAAAGTTTGTTCGATTTTTGGATTCTACGTACCTTGAAACGTGAACCAACAAATTTTGAGGAGTGGGGGGGGGGTTAAAAATGTGTTCTTGATAGATTCTAAAGGTTCATTATTGGAAATAATAAACCAAAAAAAAACCCAACAACAATTACAATAGAATTTTTAACAGACTGACAAAACCACATCGCAGTTCATTCCTCCTTGGGAGTTATTATTTCCCTAAATTGTAGGGTCAAAAACTTTAAAAGTAGTAGCTAAGTTTGAAATTTTCAAGTATTTTAGAAATTCATTAGAGCATGGGCCTAGGGATTTGAAAAACTGAAAGATTGCCGCTGGAATCGTCAAAATTGAACAATAGTTGCCAGAGAAAAATGGGAAAAACTGGGAGAATTTTCCTACTTTCCTCTAGAAATCATTGTTCTATTTGGATGATTCCAGCGCCAAACTTTTAGCTTTTCAGTTCCCTAGACTGCTGCACTAACAAATTTCAAAAATCCTTGAAAATTTCAAATTTAGGTACATCTTTTAAAGCTTGAGCGACTTCAATTTATGGAAATACTAGGAAAATCCGGCAAGATGAACGAACGAAGACCGTCTGAGACCCCATTAAACTATTAGTTTACTTCAAAACTAATATCATATTTGTTTATAAAATTCATTGTAATTGTAAAAAAATCTGTTCATTGTTAATAAGCTGATAACAGCATTTATTTCAAATTTTATTTTAAAAAATTGACTTATCGTGTTTTCAAACAAAGTGGTGCTTTTCATGGCAACGTAGCCAACTTCAGAGTTTGCAAATCAAAACATTGAAACCACAACAATATATTGTTGATCTCAGTGAATGCAGGGTCGTTTTGTACTGAATTTGGCAGAAAAGAAAACGAAACAAAAACAAACGTCGCTATTATTTATACATTTTATTTCCAATGTTTTTAGTTTTAGCAATAAGATAAGTTGATTTCTGTCATTTGACACCTTATTTCTTTTTAGTTTTTGATTTCCCAAAAACTGGGTTCGTTTGGATCGTTTGGGTTTTTTTGGGTTTGTGAACAAATCGTTCAGCTCTACTTTTTGAAATTCTGATATTTGAAAGGCTGATTCTGGGGAGGGGGGGGAGGTCATGACCCCAGTGACCACCCCCCTGGATCCGCGCCTATTTTCATAAGGGACCATCTACACCCCATCCGTCTAGTCCCGTGAAAATGTTGTCAAGATCGGACAGTAACTTCGCGAGACAGACCGACTGACTGACAGACGTGAAAACATAATTGTTCTGTAAGCTTTAAAACGAAAAATGCGGAAGGAAATTGTGATTTTGAGGAACATTTTTCTAATAAAATGAAAAAATTTAATACAATTTTTCAAATTTATTTCTTTTAAATAATAAAAATTCATTAAATTGTTTAAATTTAATTTATTACATAAATTAAAAATATTATAAAATATGTAATCAAAAAAATATTTAATAAATTAGGTAAATCGAGTTTTTTATTAAATAAAAATAAAATAAAATTAAATTTTTAAATTTAATTTATTTATTTTATAAAAAAACAAATTCTTTTTCAACCTTGAAACTAAAAAGTAATAAACCAGTTGATAGCAATTGGAAAGAAAGGTAATACAAATAACACTCATTGCGGTAATGTCAGTTACTTCGACTGATATCCACCTCATAATGTCAACTGATATATCAGTTTGACTTACTTATGCACTACATTGTCTCTCTAGAACGATGTTGGAGTCATTGAGATTAGAACACACATAATTGCATAATCATGAATCAGGACTGGAGGAACGGTTTGACTCCTTTTTTTCATTAGTTTGCTGAGGTACAATGATTTTAAATGTAAATTTTGGTATTGTACTTTGTTCTAAAGTACGTTGTTCATGGCTCAACAAGTAAAAGTAAAAAAAAGTAAGCAACCATTATTTCAGGTTGAATTTTCGTCCGACTGCCATTCTTGGCGTCGCGGACGTCACCAGCTGTCTCCCTAAGGGGAGATCAGAATTTGTTCTGATGATTTCGCTCATGGCCCAAACATCACCGCCCTGGGTTGGAACGAGAGATTGCCGATCGTCTAATAGACAGAAAACTTTCTGCTGGTGACCAGATTCGAACTCGCATCCCCGCTAGACGGTTCTTATCCTATCACCGCAGTCGGGTACACTGTCCACTAGACCACCGACGCCTCATGGCTCAACAAGTTTGTTCTTGTGTTATAGTTAGTTGGTTGGGTGCCTATTCCTAATAATCAATAAATAACCTGTTGAGATGTTATAATTTACTACAGATGCAGGTTCGGAGTGCGGCAGAAAAATAGGGTGTTTTCGTAAAATCATATTAGTTAATTTTGCGAAAAAAGGTTACATTGATACAGGACATTCGTAAAGAATTACCATTTGATATCGTTTTCGTCAACGCAGTTCCAATCCAGAGATTTACTCTTTCTAGTAGCACTGCATCGATTTCAAGACGACTTAATTTCAAGATTGGGTGAAAGGTTCCCCTGACCTATCCTTACGTGATTTCTTTTTACGGGACCATCTCACATGTTTACGAGAGTAAACGCCGCACATTACAGGAACTGGATGCTTCAATCGAACATCAAATTACTCTCATCGATGCAGTCCTAGGTACTGGAAAGAGCAGATTTTCCGAACCCAATGTTCTCAAATGTTAAATTCTTACGAATGTTCTTATATCAATAAAACTTTTTTGTAAAATTAACGTTGTTGAGATCTTGTTCAAAAACGTCCTATTTTTTCGTTGCCTGTATAATACTTATTTTATACGAGTTAGCAAAAACGAGGTACCTACTGTTCGTACAGCGCATTCGTGCAGATGGCGAACCAGGACTTCCTAACGCGTGAGATGTCCGGTTAGGATACGAAGGGTCTAGGGCTGAAATGAAGCCCTTGAACCTCCTGGGTGTAGGGGAGTAGCTGGTAATTAAACTAGTGAACTCTGTTCTTAGCAAAGAAAAGATTTCAATCTCACGGCATTAATTACGCGTTACAACACATCAGCAAACCCAATCGTTCCTTTAAACACTTATTTACGACTTACGAAGGCGTTTTGCAGCTACTTCGTACACGCACAACGCGTTGTGGTTAGCTACCTGGTTTGATTACCCAGAGATAGTTCCATGGTGTGAGTAGGATTATTCTAGAAATACTTGTGTAGAACTTCGTGTTTGAAACTCATGAACCCAAGAAAGTTATATCTGAATGTTAAACAATTAATTAAAATAAATAAACAGATACTTAATTCACGAAATAACAGGCATCTATCGAAATTATGAAAACACTACTACTTCTTCCTTGTATTTTTTATAACTAACACAAAAAATAATTTTAGAAAATAGTCTTCTTCTTGCCTTATAATTTTGAAAAAATATATTTGAAAAAAAATAATAATCTTCTTTTATTCTTCTTGCCTGGTAATGATTTTGGTTTATTATATTCAATAATGAACCTTTGGAATCGACCAAGAAAAACAAAATGTTTAACCCGCTTCAAAATTTGTTGTTATCGTTTCAAAGTACGTAGAATCCGAAAATCGAATCAAAAATTTTCCGTCCGTCCGCCGTACGCGGCACTTTCCTTAGTTACCACGGACCGATTTTGATGAAATTTGGTATATAGGCTCCATTTGAGGTCTAGTTGTGCCGGAAGCTTTTGGTTGAAGTCAGTCACTTCTAAGGGTTGAGAAATGAGGGTTGACGTTTTGAAAACTCAGAAACTTTCGATATAAAGGTATTGTTTTTTCTTCAAAATAGCACTTAATTTTTAGGATCGAATGATACCAACTAGAGCTTTGTAGGACCGACCGTTCGTTCCCTATAAGAACTTGAATGTTGGACTTTGGATAAATCAGAAACATGAGTGTCAGTCGCAAAAGAGACCTAATCTCCGTTCAAATTTTAGCTGATCATGCGATCGTTGTTCGTTTCTCCGAGTTGTATTCAGTATTGCTTCCTTAGCAACTAGTGATCAAATTTCCTGATGAGGGCACTCCCTAGGTGGTGATAATGGCAAAGCGGTGTTCTCTGGAGACGAGTGGCGACATACAAAAATAATAAACCTATGTGTAATAATTTGCAGTGTTTTTCCCAGGAAACGTGAGATTTTCAGAAGTCCTCTCAAATTAGAGAATTTTGGAGGAAGGGTTTTTTAAGAAGCTAAAAACGAAGATTTTTTTCTCACATGTCTTAATGTTCTTTCCCCCATTGATCAATTTGATGTACTGAAGTTCCTACTGTTTAATCATCGCACTCGATAGGTTTAACAAATCCTCAAATCATGATTATTTCATCATCCAACTAGGTTGGTATTTTATTGCAATCGTACAGTACGAGTAACTCGTGTATAACGAATGTGTTTTCTTGATGAATATCTCCATGGATGGTTTCCGTGATGACTGAGGAGGTTATAGGATTTTGATAACAGCAGAAGGTTAGCCATCGTTATCCGAAGCTCCCGATCGAATTCAAGATAGGGATCGTGATTGAGTTACAAACAAACGAAGAAACATGCCTACTGTAATCGATATAATAATGCGATAACAATACGCATAACAATGCTTTTATGAGAGTTTTGTCTTTTCAAGATCTCCAGATACAAACTCGTTGTCTTCTCTGTCAATTCTTCGCGTATTTTGAATTCAGTTCGACCTCATGCTGAACTCGGAACAAGTTTTTAGTACTAGGTAATGACTGGTCTAAGGTTACAAAAGAAAATGCTCCCTTTCAATAACGTCGGACAGGCTCGGCGGACAAGGCGATTAGGATGGCTCATTGTGCTAGGCGCCTGCACCGCGACCATAGCGCCCCTCTCGACGATTATTTATAATTTGTGTTAATCAGAACTAATTGGCCCGTCAAGACAATGCGAGTCCCGATTGCCGGTGCCCGTGTGGTCCAGTAGGTGTTCATCTCTGGGCGTTTAAGATGCTCACTGCTGTTAGTATTCTCAGGGAACAATTCAGAAAATTCGGGATGAGACTAAATGATCATCATTGTGTGCATCACCGGATGGACACACAAAAAAATACTATAAATAGACATATTTTGGTAATTTTGTGTGGATACTTTCTGTATAACACCTGTGTGTAAAAAAATGTACAAAACTCCGATATGCCATACCTCCCGCTTTTCCGACCCCTAAATGACGTTTCTGCGTGTTATGTTATTTCAATTCATTTGTTCATCATGGGATCCTTCAGGTGTCTGGGAATCATTATCATTCTCACATTATCCTACACTTGAATGGATATTGTGTACGGCGATCAGCTCTTCATCCAACGGGGTGTGGAAAAAAAATGGTACATACAAAATTGGGACTGTCCTCGGAGATAAGCACCTTATCTCCCCAAAGCAAATCATTCAGTAAAGAAAAAATCCAGACAGAGTTCAGAAATCGTCTTTGTCTGGATTCAATCAATTTTTAGAGGGAATTCATCCTACTTTCCTACTAAAATCTTTACATTCCTGTTTCGTTACAGAAAAGTGTAACAACATGAAACGTCGCTTAACATCCCAACCATATTTTTGGAGTAGGTATTCCACTCATTTTAAATGTTTTCTGTCGATGTTTGTTTTTTGTCGTTGTTGATTCACAAAACTAAGGCAATCTATACTGCCTCCCGAAAACGGGGTAGAAAAGATAAATAAAGCAGTAGTTATCGCTTAATGCTTGAACAAAAAGTTTGACACCAAAATGCAATAATTTTGATTGAATGGTTCAAAATTAATTTGGCATTCAATTTTCTCGAAATTCACTTCTCATCAGCTCAAAATTCAAAACCTTGTAACTTTTAAACAGAAGCGGACTTCTAATGCATGAAAATGCTTTCTAGTTCAACAGCTTCCCATCTTATAGTTTATGAAACAAATAAAAAACTCGATTTAGAGAAAAATTGTAGGTAGGTCTCCCCAAGGATGATCACAATCACAGGCGAGCTATACTTTGAGTATCCAATAATAACTACAATATATCGGCGCTGGTCTTGTGAAGAAATAGAAAAATTAAAAACACATGCATTAAGGTATCAGACGCCGAACGTGTCCAAAGGAGACAAGCATCCAGTTGAGAAAAAAATCGTTCTCCCCCAAGGTGGAGCCTAGCTCACTTCCTATATCATATTTAGAAGGGATGTAGATGCCACCTCCAGCTCATATATCATAGTTGAAACCACCCCTCATATTTTACTCTAACTCACCCCCTTTCTTTTTAAGCGTTAGTTAAAAATGAAATTTCAAACCATTCGCCTATTTATAGTCGAAGAGGCTGTCTTGGAAGGTTATTCCGGTTCGTGTTTTTGAAACCTTGTTTACCTTCTAGCTTCGGACACAGTTTCCTAGTGAAAAAAGGGAGCATCTTGAAACTATAATGTACGAGAAGCGGCTTTGAAGACCAAAAGCGCACATGGGAAACTAATATCCGTTCTGGTTATTTTGGTTGGTTGATTTTTTTTTTCTTTAGAATTATCACATCTTCTTCTGAATCATAAATTCAGAAGAATTATCTGATCATTATCTATCATTATCAATCTGAGAACAACACAATGGAATACTGAAAATTTAAAATTTTTGAAACATATGGGAAATTAGCAACATCAAATGTAGAGATTATGAGCTTAATTGACTTTGTTCGGTATTCAACATCCTTCAGTCGGATCCATTCACGTAAACAAATAGTTGTTACACAACTTAGAACTAATGCATCTCAAAACCAATATCTGATCAACATTTAATAAAATCAGAATGTCCACTTGTAGATACAATTTCGTTCATTTTCTGAACAATGTGTCTATCTGTCGAAGAAACAGACAATCAGTTGAGTCAGTGGTACGTCCTGAGATTAATTCATCAACTACTGATACTGGTCCGATTTGGATCAATTACTAGGGTTTGAGCAAAAAAGTCCTTTATGAATTACTTAACTGCCAGATCAATACAAGAGTACACACGCGCTATCCTCTAAAAATATAATGACACAATTTTGTTGAAATTTATCCGGGGTTAGTTGTGATGCCATGGTACACGTGAAAAATAGGAAAACCAACAACATAATTGCGGATAAATTCATCATGAAAATTATTATTTACAATAGTTAATTTTCGAACGGTAGTTCCTGCTCCATAACACATCAATCAGTCATGTTTACACCAAAAATATTATACATCCCACTCTCATGTAAATGAAGTAAGTTTAAAAAATCTATAGAATATTTAATTTAAAAATGTAAATAATTGTAAATTTTATTCATTAGCGTAGGTAGGTATTGTACGTGATATTAGCCCTAAGTACATAGTACATAGTACTAGCCCATAGTACTAGCTTGTACAAAGTATTAGCCCTTATGCAAAGAGTTTTCTTTTCAATAATCTAATTTGCTCTTACAACATTACTTCCTAATCAATCTGAATATTTAGAGATACTTTAAATACATTACCCTCCAAAATAAACTACAAATAGGGCCTCTTGGTGCGGCTTGAAATTGCAAACTATTCTGATGTATATCCTTGTACAAATATTCCTGTAAATAAAATTATTCGGTCACTTAGTGTGCTTCTCAAATAATAGATGGCGTTGGTGGCGGAGTCAAGAGTATTCAGGGTTTCCTTCGGATTATGAACTTTTTTCAACCTGAAAACACGCACGTGCTCACCGCTTATAAATAAAGGTTGCTGCATTTGTAGTTTTTTGAGATTCCACTTCAATTTTGATTTTAGAAAATGTGTATCTCTTTACTGTTAAGTGTTATAAGGTACAGAATTACGGGTCCGGACCAAATTCTATACCATTACCAAAAGGGTTCAAACCATCCCTAATCGACTCAAAGCATTATTGGCGACCGCTATTCAATTAAAAAAATTATCCTGATTAGGTAAATGGAACGGAACTCATCTTTTCATAACTAAGTTGATTACTTCGTGAAAGTTCACAAAAATATTATCCGTCACTTACCTACTACATACACTCACTAATTTGAACTCTCATTCATTCAGAAGGACCCCAGGAGGATTCATTGACCCCTAAGACACCACAAAAACGCTGCAAATTATTACACAATGGTTCATTATTTTTCTATGTAGATAACTCGTCTGCAAAGCCACCAACCATTCAACATGGAGAAATACATCGGTCGCATTTCGGTCAGCTAAAATTCGGCCTCTTTTGCGATTTGAACTCGTGTTTCTGATTTATCGTACGTACAACCCTTAAATTCTTGTAGGGAATAAACGGTTTGTCCTACAGGGCTCCGCGTGGTCTCAAAAATTTTTAAAAATTCTATACATATCTTAAATTGATGAAAAACAATACCTTTACATAAAATTTTCTTGAGTTAGGGTGTTTTCAAAATTTCAAAATTCATTTTTCAACCCTTAGGAGTGACCTAAATTGACAAAAATATTCGGGGCACAACTAGACCCCCAATGGAGCCAACATGCCAAATTTCATCAAAATCGGTCGATGCTAAGTGGGGAAAGTGCCGCGTACGGTGGACTGACGGCCAAATTCTTATTCGTTTTTTGGATTCTACTTGAAACGTAAACCATCAAATTTTGAGGGGATGTTAAAAATTGTTTTTTTTTCTTGGTCGACTCCATAGGGTCATTATTGAAAATAATAAACCAAAAGTGTGTAGTTACCTACCTTAGATAAGCAGTGAACTATGAACTAAATATCTCTTTTGATAATATCAAAGAAGATATTATTAGGAAGATATTATCTTCCAACAAATTATAGTTTGGGTAACTTCTATCTCTAATTCAAATATATTTAATAGGTGATAATGATAATAGGCTCTCTTCTTGGATTACAGTAACTTCTCTATTTTGGTAATTTCGAGTTTGTTATTTATTTGAAGCTTCTTAGAGATTTTTTTTTCCAATTGATTGAAACAATCATCTAAGCAACACTGCAGCAAGTAACTGAAAATAGTTGGCACTGTTCGGAGAAGGCTGTAAAGGCCCTATCTGCTATTTAGCCTCCACTTCTCTGGTAACTACAAAACAAATATACGTACTATGTATCTCTCAACAGATTCTGAATTTGATGAGCGGATGTTTTATTCTATGATCATTCTGCGTCATCTTTGAAATTTTGTAAAGGTTGCAATCATTCATCCTATCTCGCAACAACAAACACCATAAAACATCTTGGGCACACTGATGCAAAGAGAAACGGCTCCTGCGATTATGGACACATACCTACTGTCGTTAAAACCTCCCATACAGCATTCCTCGTCTCCACTTCCCACAATAAACCGTCCCATAAAGATAACCCCTCCCCTCCACAATCGGCCCACTGACTGCGAAACGGCCCTTCTGCGGATATGAGAGAAAGTGTCATTGACTGTTTGAAGCCGTTGGGAGTCTTCTCTAGGAGACTTATAAGGAATAACGCCTGTCCGTTGGTGCAACATCCCGCCCACCTTCTCCACTTGGAGATTCATCTCGTAATTGTCCGAGGGGACCTTTCGGTTTCTAAAGCCGTCAAACATATGGTTGAAGGTAAGCCGAGGCTTGTGCTCGAGCCAGGAACTACCATTTATGACGTTCAGCTACATCAATTTTCGGGGTTACTGTGTCAAGAGTCAACGGTTCTTCCACGGTGGAGGTACATGTCACAGGAAGGACATACTTCGGGATCGCGGAGAGCGACTCACAACTCACAATAAATAGAGATACGCAAAACTTATTTATACCTACAGAAATATAGTCAGTATTCTAGATTTGTTCTTGAGTTGGGAGTAAGCAAGAAGAGAGGTGGGACTAATAGAAGTGGCACTCATCAATAACTTGGCGAGAATTCCCGAAAAACATACCGTTGAAATCGTTGTAACGTTTAACAAATTTTTGAAGAAAATGAATAGACTCAAATGCAATAGACTCAAGATTTTCAGCATGGACATTTTGTCTTTTTTTCACCGAAATCAGTTTTGGAACATCAAAAAAGATTCCTAAGTTTTTCCAAAAACGCTGCAAACTATTACACAATTGTTTACTATTTTTCTATGTAGATCACTCGTCTGCAAAGTACACGGCTTTTCCATTGTTACCACCAACCAACATGAGGAAAAACATCGATCGCATCTCGGTCAGCTAAAATTTGAACGAAGATTAGGCCTCTGTTGCGATTCACACTCGTTTTTTTGATTTATCGTAAGTCAAACCCTTAAATTCTCGTAGAGAGCGAACGGTTTGTCCTGAAAGGCTCCGCGTGGTATCCAAAAATTCTGAAAATTCAATACTATACAAAAACACTACCTTTATATCAAAATTGTTTGGAGCTACGGCGTTTTCGAATTTTCAAACCTTATTTTTCAACCCTTAGAAGTAACCTACATCAATCAAAATCTTCGGAGCACAACTAGACCCCAAATGGAGCCTTTGCATCAAATTGAATCAAAATCGGTCAATGCTAACTGAGGAAATGTGCCGCGTACGGCGGACGGACGGCCAAATTTTGGTTTATTTTCAATAATGAACCATTGGAATCGACCAAGAAAAAAAATTTTTTAACACCCCCTCAAAATTTGATGGTTTACGTTTCAAGGTACGTAGAATCCAAAAATCGAATAAAAATTTGGCCGTCCGTCCGCCGTACGCGGCACTTTTGCCACTTAGCATTGACCGATTTTTATGAAATTTGGTATGTAGGCTCCATTTGGGGTCTAGTTGTGTCCCGAAGATTTTGGTTGATGTAGGTCACTTCTAAGGGTTCCAAAATCAATTTTGAAATTTTGAAAATGCCCTAACTCGAAAAATTTTGATATAAAGGTATTGTTTTTCCTTTAATTTAAGATTCTATAGAATTTTTAGAATATTTTGAGACCACCCGGAGCTCTGTAGGACTAACCGTTCGCTCACTACGAGAATTTGAAGTTTGGACGTACGATAAATCAGAAACACGAGTGTGAATCGCAAAAGAGTCCTAATCTCCGTTCAAATTATAGCTGACCGAAATGCGATCGATGTTTTTCTTCATATTGGATGGTTGGTGGCTTTGCAGACGAGTGATCTATATAGAAAAATAAAATATAATAAACCATTTTGTAATAATTTGCAGCGTTTTTATTCGATTTTCGGATTCTATGTACCTTGAAACGTAAACCAACAAATTTTGAGGGGGTTAGCATTTTTTTTTTTATGGCCGATTAATTGAAAATAATAAAACAATATCATATGTATATGTAATCGTTATAATATATAGTAATATTCGGATTCAGTACAAAATTTATGATAAGAGAAAAATTTTATAAATAGAAAATTGTCAAAAATTGTAAATTTGCCTACCTATTATATAATAAACAATAATGAGTTTGTGGTGACGAGTAGAACATGAATATGGACTA
Organism: Apolygus lucorum; assembly: GCA_009739505.2. Lineage (NCBI taxonomy): Eukaryota > Metazoa > Arthropoda > Insecta > Hemiptera > Miridae > Apolygus > Apolygus lucorum. The sequence continues at coordinate 42,401,602 of CM019183.2, read as the reverse complement.
ATAACTTCTTCAAAACATCCCCTGTACATTGTATATACATGCAGTACGTTGGTATGGTACTCTGAAAATAAAAGGAAAATAATGACAATTTTCGTGTGAGTTGTTTAAGTTCAGAGTGACAAAGAGAGCTTTTTTTAAATTTTTAAACAAGAGGTTGATTGTATAGTTTTAACGATTCGTGCCAAGTACCACAAGCCTCACTACTCTCTCGTTTAGCTAATAATTCGGTTTTTTAATTCGATATCTTTGAAGATTTTTTTTTACAATTCGGTCATTCATACTGCGCAATAGACTTTTTTGACATTTTATGTCTTTAATTTGGCACATGAACGAAAAAGTTTACATTTTATGTCTTTAGTTTGGCACATCAATGAAAAAGCGTTACAAATTTGATCACAAAATCGGACAGGAAATTGGTCACAAAAAACTGTTACTGTTAGTTTTTGACATTTTATGTCTTTACTTTGGCACAATAACGAAAACGTTGACATTTTATGTCTTGGATTTGGCACATCAACAAAAAAGTTGACATTTTATGTCTTTACTTTGGTACGTCAACAAAAAAGCGCTTAGAAATTGGTAACAAAATCGGTCAGAAAATTGTAAAGCGTTACAGTCAGTTTTTGACATTTTATGTCTTTACTTTGGCACATCAACGAAAAAGCGTTACAGTTAGTTTTTTTAATGAGTTACACTTACAACAAAGACGTTGCTACGGAACTTTATCTTTGTTATTGGAGTTCGTAGAAAAATCGTTCTCCATTCGTTGGAAAGCCCTAAATTTATGCATGAATTATAATATAATTCATGCATAAATTTAGGGCTTTCCAATATATTATACTGCCTTTCTAGTATATTATACTGCAGTTAATACCTCATTTACCGTACTGAAGACTCTAAAATGTCCCGATGTGTTGCAGAACCGTATGCAAGCATTTTAATGGATTTCATCATTTTAAATGTGTACCTACTCATATCGGAGTACTTTTATACAGAGGTACTGGCAGATAGTACTCCACCGACTTGGATGAGCAAGAGGCCTTTCTAGTAGGAACGTACTATGTTCAAGATGAAACTGAAGCGTTTACTCAATCTTAGTCATTGTGAATTTCTACTAAACTATGCTACAACTTTTTGGTTTATTATTTCTAATAATAAGCCTATGTGATCGTATCGTAAAAAATTTTTATAACCCCCCCTCAAACTTTGTCACTTTACGTTTCAAGGTGCGTAGAATCCAAATTTGCAATGTCCGTCCGCCGTCCGCCGTCCGCCGTCCGCCGTTCGCCGTCCGGGCCATAAAAGGCCTTAGAATCGGTCTAAAAAACCCGTTCTTTTGCACATAGACTCCATTTGGGGTCTAGTTGGTCCTAACGTCGAACTATTTCGATCGCTTAATTCGTATAGAAGTTATGGGCAAATAACCGGCCAAAAAAGAGGTTTTTGCTCAAATATGCGTGGGGTGACATTTTCCAAGTATTTTTCTTCATGTTGGATGGTTGGTGGCTTTATAGACGATTATATAGAAAAATAATAAACCATTAAAATAATAAACCATAAAAATAATAAACGTACGATAAATCAGAAACACGAGTGTGAATCGCAAAAGAGGTCTAATCTCATAAAAAATAATAAACCACTGTGTAATAATTTGCAGCGTTTTCTTCAATGAGAAAACATGATAGCGACGTTAGTTTCGTCTGGGAATTCCTCGATGTATCGCGTCCCAACCTACTTGCTCGTCATATATCCGATTTTCCACATCCAATTTACAATTCTTCTTCCACTCGAGGACGTCTCGGGTGGTCTGCCGGTTTTCATTCAATGTTACCGTGCAGAGCAGAGCTCAGCCGAGAAAAGACCTCTCTCATCAATTACCGTTCTTGGAGCACAAAAACCCTCGCAGTTGGAGAGTTAGGTGATATGTTTCCCACAGTCCAAAACTTCAGATGATGTCTCTACGATTTCAACCAAATATGTAATCCCACCCAACCATATACTGTTTGGGATGTTTTTGAAAAATCTATGCGCTCATCCTGAAATTGTACTTACTATTATGACAGCTATTTACTTGCTTACATGTACCACAGATCACAACGATAGTTACAAGTTTGCGTATGGATATGGTTCTGCAGCTAAACTAATTCAAAATATGAACAGTAATGGACGTATTTACCTTGCTTGATGGTCATCTACCACTTAAGACGTTCCAAGGACTTCAGCTTAGCCCTTTAGATTGGTTTTAAAAACCAACAATCACACATGTGACAGTTATAAATTTTGAAAACAGGATAAATGAATAACAGAGGAGTTAGATATCAATTAAACCTCTCCAGAGAGGGCACTGTAGGAACCAAAAAAACTTTCACTATTTCGAGATTTTCCAAGAACATTGGTTGGTATAGAGAGGCACCTTTCCGTCCCTAGAGCGCAAAAGTCCAGTAGTAAAACCTCGCTATTCAGAGGTCCCTTAGCAAGCGACTAAGAAAAGTCAAGTAAAATTGGCATAAAATATATTTAATTTGAATTTGATGATTACACAGTCAACCCACGCTCCGGGCCTTCTTCGACATCGCTGGAGTCAATACAAATTTCCGCAAAAAAGCGTTTCATGTTTGACCTAAAAGTCAGTATGAAATTTCGGCATAAATCGAGAGCTTTCCAACGAGTGTAGGTTGATTTATGAAGTTGGAAACTGGCAACATTGACATAAATGTTTTTGACATGAAGTTTCCTTCAAACATACTCCATTATTTTTCGCTCGATTATATTATAAACGCTAACATTTTATTGTTGGTCGATTCCAGATATTTATTAGGTATCGAAAATAATAAACCAAAATGGGCTCCCCTAATTATCCAATATTCATGCTAGTTAATAGTACCTGAAATACAAGAGTACGATATATTATGACGGACGTTATTGGTATCGCAATCTGCGAATAGGTAAATTTAGTTTATTAAATTTCTGGCGTAACCTTACTTGATTGATTATACGTCTGAATAGTTCTAACTGGCATTATTTGGGCTTCCAAAAATGACCATCTGTAGCAGTTCGTTTCCCGCTGAAAGACTGTGATTGAGCTGTGTTTCGTTCGGATTGATGCAAAAAACGAATTGCACGGAGCCCGAGGAAAGCAAGTTCCAGGGGTAGGGCATTGCACAAGCGACTCGAGGACCACCCCGACGACGAGGCGTCCCAGAGAGGAATCCTCTATCTCCCTCGGTCCCAGAAGGAAGGAAATGAGAAGGAACCAGGGTAATGAACACGCTGGAAAAGGCAGAGGTAATGAACAGATGTTCACCTCGAGGAATGCAAATCTTTCTCCTCAGCGAATGTGTGCTAACAGGGTGCATTTGCAAAGTCGTGGAAACAAGAGTCCGCCGCGCTAGTTAGCTATCGCGTCCCAAGCTAGGACCGGGTGCTAATAACACTTGCACCCCCTCACCGTCTTATATATAAGCCCCACGCTTGCCTCCAACTACTTGTTCGAACGGAGGAAAGGATTTTCACCAGGCCATCTCCTTCCGTTTCTTATAGAACTTTATACCCCCTCTTTTCTGCATTTAATTTGAATAACTCTGCATTTCCGAGGTGAAAGTATTCACATACGATACTCGTACTGTCTCAGATAATCACAACACTGGTCACAGAGAGCTACAAGCTCATATGATTCATTATTCTCCCTACATGGTTGTCGTGAAACAAGTCCATTGATAATATGGGTGGTAATATAGTACCCACTTAAACCCACATTTAAACAGTTTCCTAGCTCCAGCCGTAATCATGCGAACATGTGAAAATATCTTGGCATGAACTGAGCTCTAATAATCTGTACCCCTTTCCACGTCGAGGTAATTTTCATATCGATAAATTCCTTATATAAGCCGAAACAAGATCCTACTTGTTCAAGGTGCAGAGACACCTTCTACACAACCTTTCTTGGATCTTTGCGCCAAGCACAGGTCCAGAACATGTTAGCGCCTTCCAGACTGAGTATTTTCTTATTGATTGATGTTTCTTACCGTCACTGATCACTATACATGTATAAATTTAGTATCATTGTATAGAAGCTCTATGTGCCTGTCTGTCTTGAAATCCTTCTAACGGGCTAAACTATACGAAGTTATTTTCCGATTTCGCTGAAATTTCCGGGGATTGTATGGGATGGCGTGAAGATGGTAGTGTAAGATACGCATTGGGTCCAAATAATCGGGTTATGGAAACGAGGAAGCTATGTGCCAAAAACAATCAGATAACGGAAACATCAACAAATTCGTCTCATAAAGATCGTCTCCACGTCTTGGTTATTTTCGAATTTGCCATCATATTGCTCTCGGAAGCAACACAACCTAATGGTAACATGTTCAGTGATCATTGGAAGAAATTTCTAGAACTTTTAGAAACTATGTACGTTCCACCCCTGATCAGTGTAACACCAAGTTCTCGATTACAGGATTCACTATCCGGATATGGCAATCACAATAAATCGAGCAGGTAACCCTGAATAGGGCCCAAGTATATAAGCGAATCGTACTAAAAGATGCATCATCAATTCATTGAATACACGTGACCATATAAACTACAAAAGCCAACTAAATTTATGCCGAATTGTGTCATGTTCTCAATTTATCGAAACTTCAAGTTGGTACTTGGCAGAGGGGTTCTGATGAAGCAACTAGGAGTGACAACCTTGGCTCCCTCCGACAAAAGGCACGATTGAGACTTGATCGGTGGGCGATAGTGGAATCACGAGAATGGGTGCTCGAGGAGGGATATTTGTAATAAATAAAGGACATGACCCACGACCTACGGCTTCCAACCCCGTGATCCCATTTATTTTCAATACTGTCCTCCTTTCTATGTTTTCAAAACGAATTTTCTATTTTCAAGATGGGATTCGTGGCAACCTCGGACTTTTGTTTGTGGAAACAGTCACCGGTTATCGTCCCTTCATACTTTTTGTCGTGGATAGTCAACTTTGGAGAAGTCGTTGCTCAAATGTATCTAGATTTTAAAAAATCAAGTTTAACAAAAAATGTCCACAATAATTTACAAATTCAACCTGTTCAGTCATTGCTATATAATAGTGAACCTTTCGGATGACGTTGCTGCAAATTTCCAAATCGAAATTTGGAGTCTGAAAAAGAGTTTTCACTGGTGGAATTTTTAAAGGTGGGCCTTAATTTATTTAGCCATCGATGTTGACGAGCTACGCCCTACCTAATCAATGTTCCCTTGTTGTAGTCCGTATGATAGAAACGGTAGCGGAATAAAGTCGTTTTGGAAATCTTCAAACTTCACAGTACCACAGAACCGTCAGAAAGGAGGGCAGAAATTTTGCATTATTGAATCGACATTCAGGTTCACCACCCCTCAGCACTTTTAAGTACCACTGAGTTGTTATCGACTCAGAATAAGCTGAAAAACGCTGCAAATTATTATACATAGGTTTATTATTTTTCTATATAGATCACTCGTCTGCAAAGAACTCGGCTTTGCCACTGTCACCACCTGCCTACCACGTACCTACAGCGATCCCATTTTGGTTAGCTAAAATTTGAACGGAGATTGCGCCTCTTTTGTGATTCACACCCGTGTTTCTGATTTATCGTAAGCCCAACCGTAGAGAGCGAATGGTTTGTCCTACATAGCTCCGCGTAGTCTCTAAAAAGTGTAAAAGTGCAATACTATCCTTAATTGATGGAAAAACAATACCATTATATAGAAATTTTTCGAGCTAGGGCATTTTCAGAATAGTAAACCTTATTTTTCAACCCTTAGAAGTGACCGACATGAACCAAGAGCTTCGGGGCACAACTAGACCAAATTTGAACCAAAACGGTGGACGGCGGACGGTGGAGGGGACGGACGGCCAAATTTTTATTCGATTTTCGGATTCTACGTACCTTGAAACATAAACCAGGAAATTTTGAGGGGGGGGGTGGGGGTAAAAAAAGTTTTTCTTGGTCGATTCCAAAGGTTCATTATTGAAAATAATAAACCATTTATTGAAATAATGAGAAGATTTCGCGTGATGTAATAATGGTGGTGATAGGAGGGTGTTATGAAGTGGGTGACCCATCGTATAGCATCTTTTAAGAAATATCTCATGGAGCTCTCTTTGTTGAACAAATTAATTAAACAAGTGAACAAAAAGTTACAGCTCGTTCTATGCAGGCATATTGCAGGCATACTGATTATAATCACCTACACAACATCGACTGGAGTCCTGTTATGCGTAACTATACAGTCGTAAAATTCTCAGCAGAATTTATCTCCTAAGAGGTCGCTTGAAAAGAGGCTCTAAGAGATTATTAAATTGATAGCTGTCGGAATATGGGACCGATTATAGACCATGAAGCCAAATAGGGTTCTACTCAAGACCACAGCGGTGGGTGATGAACTATCACTTGTACTGCATGAAACCTCTGTACGAAGCGTACAATAATTCCTGTGCTTGTTAGTTGACTATAATTATGGTTATTTTCGGGGAACGTTTCTTTCATGTTGAGAAAGGTGAGTACCTACGTATTTTCAACGTTACTAGTCTGAGACTTCAAACTGTGTTTCACGACCGGCTTTAAGGTTCCAATCATGAGGTTGCAATTTTACTCCAAGTAAGAGGGGAGCCATTTCATACAAGCAGTAATATGCAGTGGGAAGTTATTTTATACGAAGCGTACAGAGAAAGAATGGGCCATTTTGGTACTCGATAAAATTACAAATTTTCGTTCAAAAAACGTTAAAGTCTGATGATGTATGCTTTTGTATAAATGCATGGCATAAAATTATGAAATATTTACTAAATTTTTTTCAATATAACTCAACCGTACAATTCAACCGTTCAAAAAAAAAGATTGAGTTTAAAATAGGCTGATTTCAATAATCGAATGGAAAATACACAAGCAAGGAATGTTAAATTTATAATGGAAACTCATAAGCAAAAGGACGTTAAATTGAGGATTTTTGGTGTAGGAGGTCGTACAAATGTTGATCACCTCCCACGAAGCTGTTGGAGATTATGATATAATATGTTCTGCTTTCAACAGAGATTGGTATCATTTCTGTGTAGGCCTTATAGAAAAATACAATTGTAGAATAAGTTCTAAAAATTACTAATTTCATCACTGTACTAGGACTACCTACTACCTACTTGAAAGAAGATCAAAACCGATGACAATTATTCAAACGAGAATTCTGTTTCAAATGAGAAAGAACCAAATTAAGACAAAATTTATAATTTAGAACCCACACGATACTGCAAATCACGTACACTCTGCTTTGAATCAAAGACTTGAATATAAATCCAAGAGGTTCGGTGTTGCGAGGGTTTAACGATTTTTTTCTAAAAACAGGGTGTCCAGCTGTCCAGCGATTCCTGGAAAAAAAATTCCCTGAGTTTTCCAGGTTTTCCAAGGTCTCTCTTAGTGGGCACTTCCCTGCTTTCTGGAGACAGCCTACACTATGCGTAGGAGGACACATCCAAATGTCTAATTTCACGGTATAAAATTACTACCTATGAGCACTAAGTCAAATTTTCATGTGTGAGTATTTTTCTGTACTAAAAAATTTTTCCCTAAGACTGCCGGAACTTCCTACTAAATGCGCTTTGGCTTTTTCTAGGGTTTTCTCGGGAAAACAATTCCCTGAGTTTTCTAGTAGATCTTCCCTTTGGATGACAGCTGATGACGTCCGCGACGCCAGGAAAGGCAGTTGGACGAAAATTCAAACTGAGCTGGTTGTTTACTTTACTTTTTAGAATGCACTGCCTTGAGGCATCTCAAGCGTTTGAGTCAACAAAAACGAACAGGGTTGTTAGATTCGTATACGTAAAACACAGATAATACAGTTGCTCCTAAGAGTTCGATAATGAAGTAAGTCCAGGCCCAACCAACTAATGAGCAAGAAACTCCCAATCTCCCCATCAACTTCGCCTACCGACCTTTTATAAATTAGGTTTTTCTTGGGAGACCGTTAATTTTGTGTCCAAAGCTATCGATTTCAACGAATCTACTCCAACTTCACGAGGCTACTCTTTCTAAGTATATAATTAGTCTGGATTCATCGAGACTCTAGCCGGTTTATATATTAGACTCCCTACAATTCTAAAATTTATTTATCATTATTTCAAAAAAATTAACAATTCTCTAATTATGGAAAATTAACAAACAAGTAAAGAGCAATCGGAAACATCGATGTAGATCAAAAGTAATATCACTACTGGGTACTAAAATGTTATCTATCAGGATTGAAAAAATCTGGATTAAAAGCCTTGGCACCTGCAATAAGCATTATAGGAACTGTATACCACCAACGAAGAAGAAGTATAATCGTCAAATCCAGCAAATCCTGACTTCGTGCGCTTAGAGGGTTCATAAACCTTCTTATTTCACCGTTTATATCGAGCTCACTAAAATCTTTTATTCTTTAATAGCATCGCGATCTTATCAGGGATTCTTATTTAATTCACCCGCGTCCGAACCTAATGGGAATCACGAGTTCATCCCCAGATCGCGCAATCGCTGGAGGAACAACAAAAATACACAGAGAAACACAGGAACCACCTTTGGCATTTATAGAACCTCACGGGTCATTTTTACACCCCGCCTAATTTCTTTTACAACTCAGAACGCTTTTCGAGATAGGAAGCTTCTAGGGTTATAAAGTCTGTCGGAACCGAGTCCGAGGTCCCTTGTTAAATCCACCTTCGAAATGGGACGTACATTATAGATATGGGATGGAGATGAGAGAAGAATGAGCTGTAAAACGCAATAAAGCCCTAAATATAGTTGTAAAGAACCCTAATTGAATATCATTGTATCATTCACTAGGAGCACAAAGGACTCCTTTCTGGATGGCATTCTCTGTAAGTACCGATAAGTAATACGGAGTACCTACAATTTGAATAAAATAAAACTGAAAATCACGGACAAATCGAGTCCGAGTGCACTTACCTTCGTCCTACCCATAATTTGTCAATCTAATCACAACAAAGAGGGTAGTGAAATTTCATTCTCATCCAAATCCCATCAGTAAATCTGGGAAACTGTATTTTTTATTCTTACATTTATTTGGTAGTGGTGTAACTTTTTTTGCGGGGTATTTTCTATTTTATGATTTATTAGGGTTGCTGACATCGATGATTATTGCACCCCTCCTACCATAGCGGGAACTTCTCTCCAACTATAACGTCATCAGTGTCACCAAGTTTAGGGAATCATGTAACAGAGAATATCGTAGAAAAGTTTGGTTTAATTCTTACAATGAAAAAAAGAAAAAACAAATAAAAGAAAAAGCAGGAAAATAAACGTGAACTATGTAAGTTTCCATCAATTTGGCGAGTCGTTATTGGTTTTTAGAAATTTATATTGTACTATACAAAGAAATAACACATTGGCATTATTTTGAAATTCACCTATAGAAGCACTTTCTTGATTTCCTTGATTTCCAGAGATTTTGATTGAAGAGAACACTCTTAGAATCAATAAAAGGCAACAGTTTGTTGAGAAAAAAAGTTTGGGGACAAATGACAGGTGGACCCTCAGTAGGAAAGATGGACAGACGACCGTTAAGCCGCGTTTCAGGTTACAATAAACAATGCATTAGGGGAAGCATCAAAATTAACCCCCGACAGGAAAGAGAAAGGTAAAATCAAAACTGTCATTGTCCCAAGAGCTCTGTCGGTTACAGACGTGTTACCAGGGAAGCTACTCGGTGCGTTTTAATATGCATGAGTTCCTACTTGAGATCTGGGGCTTAGGGTATTGGAATCTGTGGGACAGTAACAGACACAGACAGACTGAAGAACAGTTACAGAAACAGACACCGGGGACAGTAACATGGGGCGAACGGAGAACGGCAGATGATTCACGGGGGACAGGAATGAGGGTTACACCGAAGGAACTTTTAGTGAAGAGTCGTGACATTTCATATTTATGGTTTCAGAGGGTGAAAGCCGAACGCGGAAACTGAATAATAAAATATTGAATATTTTAAGGCTTAAAACGCTCGTCCCACCAACGACGGGAGTGCTGCGGGCTTGTGGGTGTCGACCAAGTGACATCAGATTTAAATGCGCAATTAGGAGCGAAAATATTCTGAACATCATTCAAAATGCCAAGAGTCTGCTAATATTATTGGGAAAGAGCTCTTATGATTGTAAACGTTTCTATGTTATTAACTGAATTCTTGAACCACCTTGGTCCAGACTGCTGAACTATTGCCAAATAGCTGAAGAAAGCCAAAAGAGATAGGCTGAACGGGCCATGGCTAAGAGGGTGAATCAATCCATATTATAATATGAGGCAAGCAGAAAATGGCTTCCAGACCTGGATTTTAACTATAAAAACCATTGTCTGAATTTTACTCTGCACAAGATACGAACAATTTGGTTTTATGAATATACCCCATAACGACAACAGCATTCCGAGGTGAGATAAGCAAGTTTAAGCAAAGGCGAGTAACATCAGGGAGCGCAATAAACGAGACCCGGCATGCTGCAAATCCTCGTTTACGTATAGAAGGAATATAGTTTACGTTTAAGTAGACAGGCCATTGAGGGCGGGTGGAATTAGTTGCTATGCAGGCTGTGATATAAAATGTGCTTTTGAACGTTCATTATTGAGGCTTGTTTATCCAGAACCACCGTTTTCGGTTTCATTTTGGTTTATTTTTAACAATAATGACCCGCGTCGAATCGGGCAAGAAAAAATTTAACCCCTAATTGGATTGTTTGCGTTTTAAGGTATGTATAACACAAAAAATCAAATTGAAAAAATGCACTTTGTCCAGTTCCCATGGACTGATTTTGATGAAATTTGGCAAGCCCGGCTCTTACACTCGTGTTTATAATTTATTGTAAGTTCAACCCTTCAGACGACGTGGGGAGGGAACGGTTTGTCCTACAGAGCTCTGTGCGGTATCATTGGATTATAAATATTCAATTCTATTTTAAATTGATGAAAAAACAATACCTTTATATCTAGGGTGATTTGAAATTGCAACCCCTATTTTTCAGCACTTAGAAGGGACTCACAATAACTCTATTAGTTACGCGGCACAACTAGACCCCAAATGGATCCCATATAGCAAATTCCATTACATTATTCGGTCCACGGTAACTGAGGAAAGTGCCGCGTACGACGTACCACGGACGGTGGACGGGCGGATGTTCTAAAATTCGATTACGCACCTTAAAACGTAAACCATTAAATTTTGAATGAGGGGGGGGGGTTTAAATTTTCTTCTCTCTCGTTACCCAAAGGCTCATTATTGAAAATAATAAACCAAAATGGATCACTATCTTAAATTGATGTAAAAACTTCGTGGAACATCCAATAATCATGTACCTAATTATTTATCCTCATTAGCGAACAATTGGTCTCACAGAGTTCTGGGTGTTAAAATTTAAACATTAAATTCCTAAAAATCGTAACTATTTGATATTAATGAAGACACCATTCCTATATATTAAAAGTTTTCTAACTAGTGCATTTCAAACATTTCGACGTCTTCTTTTGCCCCTTAGAAGTGACTGACAATTAAAACCTTCGTGTCTCAACTAGACTCCAAATGGAGCTGGTATACCAAGTTTGATCAAAACCAGTCCATGGGAACTGGACGAAGTGCATTTTTTTAATTCGATTTTTGGATTCTGTATATCTTGAAACTTAAACCACTAAATCGTTTTGAGGGATTTGCATTTTATTTATTTTTTTATGGTCGATTTCAAAGGATATTAATTTAAAATAATAAATCAAAAACCAAACCTGATACACCGAAATGTCTGAACTAGCTACGCCCAAATGGGAAAACCACGTCCAAATAACGAGTTGGTTGTACAACAGGAATATTTCTCCATATTCGTACCATATTCGTTTGGGCTTCAATCGAGACGTCAATTCATTAAATTACTGTCTATTCATTGTTCTTTGATCAGGAGTAATGGTAGAGTCAGGAGCTAATATGTTGCAACTTAAATAACCATGGTTTTAAGATTGAGTGTCTCCTAGATTGTGTGATTCTTTATTATTGGTAAGCGGAGGGGCACAAGATAACTGATAGAGGAATGAATTAACGATTCAAGAGTCACCATCCATCATTATTCCTTAAAATCTGTCACTAATAAAGAGATGATACCCTTTGACTTATGACATTAGTGAGTGTAACTAATCAAAATAAACAACACTGAAGAGTAAGCTCCATACCTCAATGGAGTTGCTTCACATTACGAGATAAAAACAGCTTAAATTGATGTGGATTCTCGCTGCATGAAATTAAACACCCATAAAACTTGCCTCATGGTCTGCCTACATGGGAAACATCTCACTAGACAAATAACATGCCGCCATATATTACTCGGAGGAGGATCAACATCAATGAAGTGACTTTTCCTTTTAAGGCGTTATGGTCTTGGAAAGCGATACCTATCTTCATTCAAGCCAGAGCCCATATTGCAATGTTTAGTCACAACAGACTTGCGCAACCCAGTTGAATCTATTGCGTGATAACTCGCTGTTAACAGCTCGAGATCGCTCGCAACTTGTATTCAAGGAGTTTCAAAATCAGATATTCATCCTATTTAATTTTCTCGAGGCCTTGGAAAAAACGATCTTAGCGTGGTTTTATTGGCAGGAGTTGGTACCAATGACGGATTTTTTTTTGTGTATATTATGCTTTGACACTGATTATTCAACGTGAACTGTGAGATGACGTTCATACCAAGTATACCAGGTAGCGATCCATCCAAGCTTTCTTTCTCATGAAAGTACATTAACAAATCACTATGAAATTTATAACCTTAGCAAAACGAGGTCTGAAATTATCTCATATTTTAAACTCAAAGAACGAAAGACAAAAATTGATTTACCAGATGTGCTTCAAAACATTATTTTTTCATCACATTTCCAACCTTGGTTCAATCTGTATCTAATTCCGAATAAGAAACCCAAAAAAGTCATTTATTAAGTGATTTTTATCATTTGTGAAATTCATAATAACCAATCAAGGCATCAATTTTTTTTCTAACTTTGATTTTTTGGTCATTCTGGACTGGATATAATGATAAATTAAACAGCGAAGAAGATGGAGTCTCCCTGGACCCTTCGTTCGTTTGTCAGTTGGAACTTTGGGTAGCTACCGATAACATACGGAAAAAATGTATTTACGGAACGATCATTCATAATGAAAGCCACGTACTTCTCCTCAAGTGTCAAACCCCTCTGGCAAATGAAGTCACTAATTTCCATTGTATGGGAACGACAAGGTATCTATCGTTTCCGTTCAAAATATAATGCATATCCCAACAATAGCTATTTGTATTGTGGAGGAGTCACTGTTATTTTGCAATTCGCACTTGGATAAGCGTGGGAAGTGTGGCTGGGTCCTTGAAAGGATCTTGAGAACAATGAACGTTTCATGGATGGTGAATATTTTTAGAGATTGCACAGCAAACTCTGTAAGTTTCCTGGATTTTATTTGAGTTTGAGTAGGTGCACACAGGGTGTCCAAGCTTTTATGAACAAAGCTTGTAATTCACTTTCAAATCACTTTTAAAACGAAGGTTGAACTATTGAACTCGGTTCTTTTATTACGAGGAGTGAAAGTATGTTATTTGTGCCCAATGCGCGATTGGCAATCGTGCTCAGTCAACTGTAAATTTTGTTTTTTGAAATGAGAATACCAAGTTTTATTGCAGATTCGAATTCTCCAGCATCTGAGAAGATCTTCTTCATTCTTCATATCACTGATCAGCTGACTTAGCTCCGAAGCCATTTTAAATCCTATTGAATGGAAGTGCTCTTCCTGGTGTCTCCAGCATTCGAGAAGATCTCCTTCACCCACCCAGATCACTGATCAGCTGAGTGAGCTCAGAAGCCATTTTCAATCCTACTGAACGCAGGAAGCTGAAATTTGAGAGGGAAGGTCAAGGGAGAATACAGATGGTGGTAGGTGCTATTGATGGAGAACCAGTGATCTATACAGAAAGTCGATCTATACAGAAAATAATGAACCTTTGGGCAATAATTTGCAGCGTTTTTTTTTTCAGTTGAGTGTTGTTCTCCTTCACCCCAGATCGATCGCATAAGGACGCCCAAGTCTTACTGTGGGACGTCCTGAAATTGATACCATCACGTGATTCAGCGTAGAAAAATAGCGAATATTATAATTTTCAAAAGCGTGGTTGCGCAATTTCCAGCGTTCTAAGAACTTGAATCAGAAAAATCATGTGAGGGTTAAAATTCCGAAAACTTCCACGTAGAGTCAAAATTTGCCTACTTCACAATCAAGTTTATTTGGAAAAAATAAACTCTTCACACTCAGTTCAAAGAAACAGGGAGTTGATGTTGCCCATATTATTAGGAAATTTGATTAGTTGTTACTGAGGACGAAAACTGAGTACAAATCTGAGAAACGAACAGCGATCGCATTTTGGTCGGCTAAAATTTGAACGGAGATTAGACTATTTGCGATCCTTACTCGTGTTTCAAATTTATTGTAAGTTCTCGTAGGGAGCGGACGGTTTGTCCTACGGAGTTCGGATGGTCTCTGAAAATTCTAAAAATGCATTACTATTTCAAATCGATGAAAAAACATTACCGATTTCGTGATAATTTCGAGAGTTTTCGAGCTAGGGCACTATTGAAAATTTCAAACCTTAATTTTAAGGTACCTACCTCTCGAGTTTAATGAAATATTCTCTTTACCATTGTGGACGAATCATTGGTGTCATCATGGCGCCAGGACACCAGAAACCAAGTATTATGCGGGTATCTGGGTGTCTCACCTTGAATACAGATGAGATTTTCTTAGGACCACTTACCAAAACCAACAGACCTATTACCGTTGTGGTACCAGGCTGGCATGTGAGAGGAGGAAGAGGGGGGTAGATACTCGAATTAGCACGTTGGGTATCGTAGATCATGGATTTTAAAATTACTTGGACTAAGGGTAGGGTAAGATATACCTACGCGTCGGGTACCTTTTTATCGACGATTTCCGAATTCTAAATTTCCAGTTTTGGGTTCTCATAATGCTGAAAATTAAATTTTACTTCCTCAGCATACTAACTAAATTACATTGGGAAACTGTTTTGTCTAGGTAAATAAAAATGTTTTAACGTCTACCGGTCGACATTGAAGGAGCTACTCCTTATCCAATGTTAAGTTCTCTGTAATGCATGCTTTACTTAACATTATGTTCACTCCTGCTGCACGAATATGAAGGTTTTCTACCATCGATGGAAAGGAATTTAAATTTTCTGTTTGAAGGTAGATGGGGTGTTGAATCCAGAATTCAAGTAATATTGAACGAATTCCAACCTAGTGAAGTTCTTCATTTTATTCGGAGTGTACATTTTACGTTATGGTCTTCTTAGTGGTTCTATCAATTTCTTCGAATCGTGCTGCTTTTGTTCCGTCCCTCCAACCAGCATCGTGGAAACATCTCTGTAGAGGACTACGTGTAGGTACTCCTCCATACGGAATACAGACTACATGATCCGTCCGGTAGAAGCACGACCCGTGCTCTTTAGCTTCTTATTAGGAGCGTGGGCGTGTTTTGAAAGAGATCTCTAGACCTCCGGAATAGTTATTATTGCATAGGCGTACACTTGTGATAGACGACTGGAGGGGGTCAGACTTGTGTGTTACACCGTGGGAACTCAAGGCCCGTTCCTTCTCTAATTTCATTCAAATCGCTACTCGGGCTGCGGCGGGAAGACTTGACACTGCCGTCCACTCCTTACGAAAGATCACCCGAATTAATTAAGTAAATGATCACCTTTGGATCAATCAAATGGCATTCCTCAATGATGGTTTTTCTTAATTTTTTTTGTTGGTATTCATAGGTACTTAGACAAATACTATCGGAAAAAATGCTATGTTTTGTTCTATGAATTTACAAATATTATTATCGTGCAGGTCCTAGAATCACTGAACTTGCTCATCCAAGTGATTGTGATTTGTAGTATCTGGGGATCGCCTCGAGGGATGATAAGTACTCTCACGACATGAGAGGATATTACAGGTAGGACTGTACTTGGCAGTGTTTGAACTGCCCAACTTTACAGCCCTAATTGTACAGCTTACGGCTTTCATTAAACTCTCGTCTTCTTTGGCAGTCGTCATGATAGTTATTAACGCCCCTCCCGTGGCAGTATTGGATTGATAAGATCTCAAGGCAGGTTTTTTACGCTCTATCTTTGTAATGGGGTATTTCATTTAATTGTTTTTTTTTTTTTTCAGAACAGTATGGGTCAGGAATAACGGTAATCGGGTCTGTTCTTCGAGAAAATGTTTAGAAGAAATTAGGGAAGCTAATGAAAGTTGAAGATTTGAATGATGTGACGTAGTAAGTTGTTGTGACGAATTAAGTTACCTTGGAACGAGACGCTCCACCATAGATCCCGCGTGGTCTCGAACGTCTCGTGGCCTTGGATACTATAACATACTACAAACACACGCCCGCAGCGTAGTGTGTGTGTGTTTATGGAGGCCCGCTTTTTTCTCAAACATGTGATCTCTATATTTAATTTTCTACCACATGTTATAGTATCAATGGGAAAAACGTTGGAGTATATAGGTTTTTGATGGTGATGAATTAAAATTTCAGATCAAAACCCTGAATTTCCGACCTACCGAAATACCTCATTGCCTCACCCAAATTTTGCCGTCCTTCCGCCGTCTGCCATTAGCTGTACGCGGCACTTTCCTTCGTTCCCATGGGCCGATTTTGATGAAATTTGGTATAATTGCTCCATTTGGTATATGGGAATATTTGGTTGATTTCAAACATTTCCATAGGTTAAAAAATAGGGGCTGGAATTTTTAAAACGTCCTAGCTCAAATAATTTCAATATGAAGGTATTTGTTTTTACCAATTGAGTTTTTAGAATTTTTAGAGACCACCCGAAGTCCTGTAGGATGAACCGTTCGCTCCCTACAAGAGCTTAAGTGTCGGACTTACGATAAATCAAAATCGCGAGTGTGGATCATCAAAGAGGTCTAATCTCCGTTGGAATTTTAGCTACCCTAAATGCAATCGCTATTCGTTTCTTCGAGTTGTACTCAGTTTTGTCTCCTTTATTTCTTCGAATCGTGTGTGAATTGTCCATTCCTCCTAATAAACTCGATTGTGAAGAAGGTACTTAGTAGGTAGGTAGTACCCATGGTTGGTAGGAAGTAACGATGGCAATGCTGCGTTCTTTGCAGAGGAATGATTTACATAACATGTTTTGCAGCGTTTTTGGAAGGTTTTCATCTCTATCTAAGTATCATTGTAGTAAAATCAATATAAATATGTATGTATGCCAAAATGTAAATTTCTTGGATTTACGTTCATGATAACTTCGAAGATGCCGGTTATTTGAAGTATCTAAGAAGTGTATCAATAATGTAGTATTATTAATCAAATAAAACTGCATACAGTTCACAATAACCCATATTCGAACGAAGGAGGTTATTTTAAAATAAACTAAATATGGTTTTCCTAAAACACCACTTTATCTCGATGTATTGACGTAATAAAATTACGAATTGATACAAAACCAATTGTGTGTACGGAAGACCTCAAAATAAACTCCGAATTCGAGGTTGAACAAATGTGGGGCTATAACCGTGTTTTTCACAAAGCTACTCTTCATCCTTTGACGTTATAGCCTGGCACTCACACATAAAATGTGAAAAATAAGTTATCACTGCACACAAATAATAATTGTCTTTGTGGCAACCAAAGTGCAGTATCATAATACCTCAGACGTGCATATTATGTAGTTATGTCCCTCGGGGAACTGCGCTTTTTACTGACTTTTTTAGCACTTTGTTTGCATCTTCGGGGAAGACAGCAATAGGAGCGCCGAGTTACTCGACTATTAACTTCCATCTGCATGAAATCGTAAAATCCGCGGATGTGAATCAAACTTCCATTCTCGGTAGTTTTTTGCTCGACTTTTTTCAACATATGTTCCACTACATACGGCCGTTCGCTCCGAGGAAAGAAGCAACATCATGTCGAAGCGATGTTTGCTTACGGTTGGCAACGCACGGTTTACTGGTCAACCTCTTACACACGGCCTTTTATGGTCTGCATTGTCGCAGCTGCCTGTTTGACGAGTCGCTTCTCGGTCGCTGGCGACAGCAGAAAAAATTAATCCTAGCTGTGGCAGTTGCTAAACGCTTTGGCTCAGTTTTTGCTTCTTCAGAAGCTGAAAAACTTCGTGTTCTTACAGGAAAAAACGTAGCTCTGACAATGACTTCAAATTCGCAAACATCCACTGGGTATAAATTTTTCTTCTCGGAGTTCTTGGGCTTCACATGCGTGCGGGGAGGGATGAACTGTGTAATCACAACATCGGTACCCGACGGTAAAGCTGACATGTTTTCAACGGAAGGTAGGAAGAATCCAAAAACCAACTGGACTAGCAGCCAAATACAAACCTGTACATTTTGGGGGGTCATAGACAATCATGATTTTGTACACCCTTCAGTGACGAAATGTATAGTCTGTATTCACCTCGTCATTTACACGACAATAATTTCCTTTAAAATTTCACCCATCCTTCTTTTCAATTTAATTTTTTTAAACTGTTCATTTGATTATCTTAATGCACCTAATTAACAAATTAATTTGTTTGACGATATTATTAATTTATCGAAGTTCATTTAACTTGAAACTGCCTCATTTTATTGATCCAGTTGCTCACTAAATCTGACTGTACGTTAATAATTTCCTCATGTCCGAATCCACTTCCAATCTCTGCAGTTCACCAACGACGTAATATTTTCATTTCCCACCAGTCATGGTGGCCACTTTAACTATCTAGTTGTTAATTGACGCTGATGTGATGTTCACTCGGTAACACATCCTTCGAGCTCTTCAGAAGATGATAAATTTATCAAAAGCTCGGCAAAGGAGGAGTTTTATTCCTGAAGACCTCATTCCCAATCAATTTGATAGAGTTTAGCACTGGGCCCAAGAAAAATGTTCATTGATTTCATCCCAGATCTTGGAACGACGGGTACGCGCGAACGACGTCCCTTTTTTGTTGCTGTTTGTCAAATCAGAGAATCGTCCACTTGATGAGCAAGTTCCTTATTCGGGAATTAAAGATTAGACTTGTTCTTAATACGATCAAGCATTTTTAAGCCAATTACTCGCACATGTTATTCCCAAAGCGGAAGTTAAACAACCCGCCCAACTTAGTATACGTTCATACCCCTCTCCTCTAACACCAATATTTCCAATAATCATCTTAATTAAAACGACTTATCATTGAAAACCTGTCGTATTATCAGAAAGGGCTTGTTTATTTGAACTATATCCCCCTCACATCTCTTCCTAGACAGAGGAAGAAAGGAGATACATTCACCTCAACTGCCTCGAAGAGGTCAGATCCCCAGATTTTCCCAATCATTTTCAGTCATCAGACCTGCTCTCGCTAATTTTCCCAGTCAAAATCATTGAAATTATAACATTTTTTCCCCGGACCATCCATTGAAGAATACTGTAGAACGGATGCATCATTTACTCCATTATCTTAATTCGAGCCTCCCGAAGTGTCCTAGTTTAATGATATTGGAGGCAACTTTCTTCTACTACAACTCTTCCTACTACTTTTTACCTACAATCTGTCAACAACCTGGCCCACTAGAGGTCCTGGAAATATCAAGCTTTCCGGGACATTTCAGAAGACTTGGACTCCAAGGAACCAAGTCAGATGTTTAATACCAAATTTCCCATCTATTTTATGCGGTGAACCGCTGGATAGGCCTCTCTTATTCGTGATTGAATTCAAAACCAAGAAATATAAGAAGATATTTTTTTGGAAAGGAGTAGCCTCTAACATGGAGAATTTTTTAAAGTACCGATACCAAACTAATATTACAGGTACCTTCCTCACTTGTAACACAAATACAGTAGATAACAATCAAATATAAACGAATAACATTGTATACCAGGAATAACATAATTATGTAAATTAATTGAAAAAAGTTCAATTTTTCTATGAATAAATTGTTTGTTCGAAACAAAAATTGATTTGGAGGTTATGGTTTATCATTTTCAATACCAAACGTTGGGATCGATAAAAAAAAAAATAAATAAATAAAAGAACTTTCTGCAGTAGTTGTCCATCTACTATGTAGGTAGGTAGTGTTTTGGTCCCTCAACCAAAATCACTTTAATTGGTGATTCTCGATAGCCTCGATCTCTTTCATAATTTATTAGTACCTACCTTCTTGCTGCTATGTTATCAATTTATCATGAAACATATTGTTTAGTACTGTGTCATTGAATAAGTATTTCTATTCCAACCAGTAAACGATATTCATTCGTCTGTAGGATCTAGGTGAGTAGATAGTCCGATATGTAGTTGTATGACGACACTCATCAATCTGTGCCTTTGGATGGACTCAATCATTACTTACTCCTTCGAGTAGCCGGTCCGCATTTTTCATGTACCCTTTACAGGTAAAATTTAGATACATATATACCTATATATGCAATTCTATTTAACGATGAATATACATGTGATTGATAGTCACGATCACTCTATAAAGTATCCAAAATTATTGTTTTGATAACCAGAAACACACCCTTATTACCTTTTTCATTGTGAATTGGAGGAGTGAATCAGGAAAACAATTTATCATCCTCCGTAATCTAGATGGATCGATTTCAAAAGCAGAGACCCGGCAATTAACTTAAAATTTCCCGAAGAAAAGAACACCGTGACGGTAAGAGCAGATTCAAGGCTACCTTTTGGGAAAAAAGGAGTGGAGCGGTTCTGTAGATGATAGTTTCTTTCCAAATGTGACAACCGTGTCGGTCGGATTATGGAGAGACCTCTGATGCAATCGAATCCCGGTGGCATCTTCTTTTCGGTGTCCGGCAACAGAAAGGAGGTTTCGTCGTGGAATTAAGAACGATAGAGAACGAATGGAAAATGTTCCGTTTCTTGACCGAGTGGATTTTCCAACAGTGTAGTCAGTGGTAAGTATGAAAAAATAATTCTTACCCCATTCTACATGATACCTTTTCTCAATTAGTAATTTGTGTAGTACAACTCTTTAGTTGTAGATAACAATACTTATTGTTACATTAACCATTGATACTCGTCATCGTCACCCATTTTTCCAAATTCGATTCTTCTGATGGGAGGGGACGTTGATCCGAACAGCCAATCAGCGAGCGTTTCTGCTTCACGTTGAAAAGGTCCGTTTTCCTAGTTATTTTTTGAAATCATAAATTTTGAATGTCTCCCAAAAATAACAGGAGACTTGTTTTCCAAAATCAACCCAATTTTGATCTATCCCACACCATTAACTATTCAGGAAAAATGCAAACAAAATTCGGTGAAATCTCATCATTTAATATAAAAATCGAATTCTCGTGGCCTGTGATACCGATTCACTATAGGCCATTATGTAAATTTATTACTCTATTATCATCACACAAATTGAATAATAGGATTAAGTATGGTGGACCATTCAACAATAAACGAGTACCTTCAAATCCCCCGAACAGAGTGTTCAAAATGTCACCTGAAAAGGAACGCTGTGTTATATAGAAGTTAGCGTTGACGTCAGGATAGGTGTCACTCGATAGCTGCTTCCGATACCAGGTTACCAAATCAGAAGCCTTTTGATAAGCTGAGAAGAGGAAGCCATACGCATTCTTTTCAAGGTTATAACCCTCGTTAGCCTACCTGCAAGGTGAAGATTGAAAATATATCCACTGCTTTGTACAGACGTTTCTTATCCGATAGCGTAATTCACTTACTTTACTATCCACCACAGTTTCTTCACAACATTTTGAAAAATTCGCACCAACCTCATACTTAATCTAGCTAGATTGTGTTTACTATACGTCAGTTATCGACCTCGAAAAATTAAATTAAAAAAAAAACATTGATATGGTACTATTATGAAGCCACTTGTTTGGGTGACAACATGTGATACAATATTTACTTAATACGGAAGTAGTATTTATGTTCTTCCGAGCTTTCTTCCAAAAATTAAATTTTGGTTTATTGTTTTCAATAATAAGCCTTTGGAATCGAGCAAGAAAAAAATGTTAACCCACCCTCAAAATTTGATGTTTTACGTTTCAAGGTACGTAGAATCCGAAAATCCAATAAGAAATTTTCCATCCGTCCACCGTACGCGGCACTTTCCTTAGTTACCATGGACCGATTTTGATGAAATTTGGTATGTGGGCTCCATTTGAGGTTTAGTTGTGCCCAAAGCTTTTGGTTGATGTCAGTCACTTCTAAGAGTTGAAAAATAAGGGTTGAAATATTCAAGAGTCCCCTAGCTCGAAAACTCTCGGAATAAAAGTATCGTTTTTTCACCAATTTTAAATAGTATTGAATTTTTGGAAAATTTTGCGACCACCCAGCTCTGTAGCTCTGTAGGACAAACCGTTCGGTCTCTAGTACTTAAGGGTTTTCCTTCGGTAAAACAGAATCACGAGTGTGAATCGCAAAAGAGGTCTAATCTCCGCTCAAATGTTATCTTACTAAAATGCGATCACTGTTCATTTCTTCGATTTGTATTCAGTTTTGCTTTCTGAGCAACCAATAATCAAATTTCCATATGAAGCTCCCTATTTTTCGAATCGAGTGTGATGCGTTCAGTTCTTTCTGATAAACTTGATTGTGAAGGTGTGAAGGCAGTATGGTGTAGCAGGTAGTACCTACCAATAGTTGGTAGGTGAAAAGATGTTGGTAGGTAAAAAAAAAGTCTGCCAAGTAGGTGTGGCACATAGCTTCCTCGTGTCCATAACCCGATAATATAGATGGCCCGATGCATAGTAGTTAATCTCAAAACACCAATCTCTAAGTACCTTTCACTAACCTCATAGAGGACCATCTACACGCTAGTTTAGACTAGCGTCCTGGAAAATTCTGGAAAATTTCCTCAAATTCAGATGAAAAATTTAAGTGAGTAGTAAGAATCCGAGGGTTCGATGAGCACAGTGTCAAAGGTTAAAGATGTGATTTGATCAAAAAATGTCTTGGCTTCTCTGGGAGTCGAACATGGGACTCCTTGGTGGGAGTCTAATTCGCTACCTTTGAACTATTTGGCCTTGATGATGGAACGTATAGGATTTCAGATTCTCACGTCACACATGTTAAATTACGTGGGTAAATGACGGGGAGGGCGACAAATGCCCGGCTGTTACAAGGATTTTACGTTTGCGCATGCGCAGAGGCTACTGTAGATTCCAAGGCCTTGATTTTCATTGGGGACCATCTACAACCTACTCCGCGTAATCAGTGAAAATGTCTTCGAAATCGGGTAGAAAATGTGAAAGTTATTGCTGTTACAAGGAATTCACGTTCGCGCATGTGCATCGGCTACTATCAGTCAGGGGGTGATAATTTTTATAGAGGTCCATCTAAATACTGATATGTAACATCCCTGAAAATTTCATTGAAATCGGATGAAAATTGTATGAGTTATGGCCGTTACAAGGAAATTCACGTTTGCGAATGCGCGGTGGCTACTTACAATCCGAAGGTAGTGATTTTCGTAGGAGATCATCTAAATACTAATCTGTAACATCCCTAAAAATTTCATTGAAATCGGATGGAAAATGTATAAGTTATGGCCGTTACAAGGAATTCACGTTTGCGCATGCGCAGTCGCTTCTATCAGTCCGGGTATGATGATTTTCATAGGGGACCGTCTACACACCAACATGCACAATCCCTAAAAATTTCATAGAAATCGGACAATAACTTCGTATAGTTATGCGTGTTACAAGGATTTCATGACAGACACACAGCCAGACAGACAAGGAACCAAAATTGTTCAGAAAGGTCTAAGAAGCAAAACGCGAGTGAAAATTTGGATTTTTCAGATCTTCTTTTTTTTCATCCTTGAAAAGTGAAAACAAAGCTTCTGCTACTTACCTTGGTAGACTCGGAAGCGAAAACGCTGCAAATTATTACACAATGGTTTATTATTTCTCTATCTAGATCACTCGTCTGCAAAGCCACCAACCATCCAACATGAAGGGAAACATCGATCGCATTTCGGTTAGCTTTAATTTGAACGGTGATTAGGCGCCTCTTTTGCGATTCACACTCGTGTTTCTCATTTATCGTACGTAAAACCCATAAATTCTCGTAGGGAGCGAACGGTTTGTCCTACAGAGCTCCGTGTGTTCTCAAAAATTCTAAAAATTCTTTACTACCTTAAATTGATAGAAAAACAATACCTTTATATCAAAATTTTTTGAGTTAGGGCGTTTTCAAAATTTCAAACCTTATTTTTCAACCCTTAGAAGTGACTTACATCAACCAAAATCTTCAGGACATAACTACACCCCAAATGGATCCTAAATATCAAATTTCATCAGAATCGGTCAATGCTAAGTGGGGAAAGTGCTGCGTACGGTGTACGGCGGACAGACGGTCAAATTTTTCATTCGATTTTTGGATTCTACGTACCTTGAAACGTAAACCAATAAATTTTGGGGGGGCGTTGAAAAATTGTTTTTCTTGGTAGATTCCAAAGGTTCATTATTGAAAATAATAAACCAAAAACACTAGGGCGGGACTAACCCACACAACCTGGGTAAGTCCCACCCGCGTGTAGAACTGTTCCAGCGAAGGGCGTGTGTAATTTAAGGCTAATGAGCCGACAAGATATTGTTGAAACTGAAACAAGTTTGCTAATCCTCTTAATGCTTTGCTGTGACATTTGAAAAGTTTCGGCTTAGGTGTGCTAAGGAGGGTGGACAGTGTAATGTCTGTTGAGGGTGGTGAAAGGAGTGTTGAGGGTGTAAAGATCCGCCAAGGAGGTAGGCAGTATATTGTTGGCCAGGAGGGCCAAGTAATATCGGGTCTACCAAAAGAATTGAGAAGTACATTGGCTGAGAAGTACGTGAATTGAGAAGTTCAAGAATTGAAAAGAATATGGGCTGCCAATGTCTGCCACAATTTGTATGTGTTCTCCTTTATACCTTTATGAACACTTACCCCATCTTACCTTACTCCTTGTTCCCTTTATTTGCTGGTTTCCAATATACATTAGGTACCTTTGTTCAGTAGTTTCTGGGATCATGAAGGGTTACTCGAGAAAGGTACTGCGAAGTGTGGTGGCGTCAGATCTCACTTTTTTTTGCCTACCTTCGTCAGGCTCAGAGGCTTGACTAATGTATTCAGAGTGCGTGACAAGTTTGCTTACATGATTCACACCATGTCCGCCTTCCATGAGATCGCCTTGTCAACCCTCGTACGGGAGACCCCTCGGCAGTAGCGGGTTACAACCTCGCGATAGCTTCTGAACCCCTTCGGAAACTCGGCCGAATAAATTACCCTCATTTGCGGATATACGATAAAATCCGACCGTTTCCCTCCTTAGCCGAGCAAGAAACTGTTTATACGGGTCCGAAGAGGGAAAAAAACCCGGGTAAGTCTTACACGTCCCCACATTCAAGTTGTTTCTGAACTTCGTGACGTATTAATGCGGGAGGGGCATTGCGCTCTGAATCAAATAGTATAAGACCTCAGGCAGGGTACTTGTTAGCCGGCTCTATCTACTGGCAATCTTGTAGGGTAAATCATGACATTAGCGTTAATCAAATATCCCCGTTTCCCTCCTTCGCCTAGTCTCCAACTCTTGTCCGATTGCACGCCTGAATATTTAATTAGTGAATTTGCCTCACGTATTGAATGGAAATAGATAATTTAGCGAGACTTGACGTATCTGCTGGGTACATAAGTAATTGGTGTGGGGCAAAAGTTAACTCTCACGTATAGTTGATTTATCGTAACTTCACCATTTTGTAATAATGTAGAACAAAAGGTTTAAAAGCGAGGTTTAAATAACATCTAATTCTTGTATTATTTATAGTTTGACCAAAATTATGGGTCTACTGGATATTCTCCAGCATTTACAGAATATCTGTCCGTGCGTATCTACAGGGTGTAACACTTATATTCCTGCCATAGTCTTGGGAATGACTTTTTTTTGTCTCGTGACTTTTTTTAAACCCCTTAAAATCCGACTTTTTTCACTTCTAAGATTTTTTCCGTTTTTTCGACCTTGTATCATTAAAACGTTAATAACTCCTCCAATTTACTAGATAAACTCAAATTTGAGTTGCACTAAAAGCTCACCTTTCCAACGGTTCAGTCATTTTCATTTTTAAAGTAGGATTTCTTATAGAAATTTGTGTTTTAACGTGAAAAAACGTGAATTTTTTTCAACGGAATCGACGTTCCGGCTAAGGCGATTTGAAGGGTTCGCCGATGGGAGGGATGGCGGGCGGCGCAAGAACCAGCGAGGCCTCCCGAGATCACCTAAGCCAGAGCACCGATTCTATTGAAAAAATTTACGTTTTTCCGCGTTCAAACACACATTTCTATAAGAAATCCTACTTTAAACATGAAAATGACTACACCGTTAGAAAGATGAGCTTTCGGTGAAACATTTAGGCTTACAGGCAAGCATTTACCTCTGGAAAGCAGGGACTTATGAACGGTTGAAAAAAGTTGAGATTTTCAATATTTGACAATTTTTCCTCTTCAAGTTCATTTTTCACCCGTTTCGCCTATTTAAAAATTCTAGTTCTCCATCAGAAAGATAAGAAACTTAACGCTCTTTTCAATGGTATCGTCAAATTTGAGTTTATTTAGTAAAGTAAGTCGTAAAGTAAAGTAAACAACTATTTCAGGTTGGATTTTCGTCCGAATGCCATTCCTGGGAAGTTCTTCCTAAGGTAAGATCAAAATTTGTTCTGATGATTTCGCTCATGGCTTCCCATTGGCCTCACCACCCTGGGTTGTGACGAGGAGGAACTTGCCCGAAAATATGCTCCCGAGGCGAGCCCCGAACTCGCGGCCCCTGCAACCGGTTCGAACCTCGTCCCCAGAGACACATGCCGTAGCTCGCTTGGCCAGAGCTGACCCAAGCAACTCAAGTTTGAGTTTATCTAGTAAACTGAAGGAGTTATTAACATTTTATTGATGCAAGGTCGAAAACACGAAAAAATCTTAAAAGTGAGAAAAGTCAGATTTTAAGGGGGTTTAAAAAAAGTGATGAGACAAAAAAAGTCACAAATTACTTGTACAAACAATCCCTAGGCTATGACAGGAACATAATATGTTCCTTATTACATAATATGTACTTATTAAGTACCTATTATAGGAACATAATATGTACTTATTAAGTACCTATTACACCCAGTATAACTGAGTTTGGCTTCTTCAATATCGAAGATAAAACAGGGACTTTGAGATGGAAAAATATTGCCCAATCACATTTGGCGATTTCAGAACAATTTTTGTTGGGTGTTAGTCAACCTGACTTTGGTAAATTCCTGAGCATATTTTCTTGAGTCATACTTATTAGGTTTTGAAAACAGATAGTCTCCTATGAATGACAATATCTTACAGAGAAGATTGTCTGCTATCGCTATGCTCTTTTTATTCGCACACTAATTTTGGTCTATTATTTTCAATAGTGAAATTTGAAATCTTTAAAAAAAAAAATTATTTACAACCCTCCTCAAAATTGTATGGTTCACGCATCAAGCCACGTAATAAACTGAGTGCGCAGGCAATCTCTTATTAATTGAGGTAAATGAATCTACCGCATCCAGCTGACCAGGGAATAGTGTAGTTTATCATTCGAACACTGCAGTCTCAGAGAGTTTTAATGGCAAAATATTACTACTCCGTTATTATTATTACTCCTCCATGATCAGCTGGGTAAGCTAAACTAGCTCCAGGTGTCCGTACGAAGTTCCAATATCACAAGTAGCCTCTCTGAGACTCCATGAATTCGCTCGTGGTGGCCACACGAAGCTGAAATTTTCGAATTTACTTCTGAAGATCTCGACGTTTCAAATCATATCTTGTTTGAATCGTCATCGTTCTATTCATGAAAACAAATCATTCGGTTATGGAAAGCAAAGTAAAGTAAACAACCATTTCGGGTTGGATTTTCGTCCGACTGCCATTCGTGGTGACGCCGACGTCATCAGCTGTCTTCCAAAGGGAAGATCGTAATTTTTTCTGATGATTTCGCTCATGGCTTCCCATTGCCTCACCGCCCTGGGTTTTGATGAAGGGGACGATGGGAAAACGCACGCTGCTGGCGATGAGCCTTGAACCCACAACCCCCGCAGAAGTCAATCCAAAGTCCACCGCCATACAAAGACCGCTGTCTCTATCATTCGGTTATGTTGTTTCATCCACATCGAAAAAAAACCTTCTTTTAAATCTTTATTTTCATTTCCTGTTTCTTGATTTTCTGTTCCTTTCTCTCTTTCAAAACCTCTCCAAGGTCCATTTGAGCAAAATATTGTCGTACTGAATGATGAAATAATGTAAAATCAATTCATACGTCTTGAGGTTGAATTATATATATATATTATCTTTTCAATTTTACAGTAATTCAAACAAGGTTAGAATCAGACATTCAACGCTTGAAATGCCCACTATCAATTTGCCTGAATTTTGGTGTTTACGAACCTATTTCCTGAAAAACTGATATCTTACTGGTGGTGGTTCTCGTAGTGAAACATTTAATTTTATTGCTACAGGCACCACACGTGCTACAGGTTGTTTTCGTTGAGTTACTTCATCTTAAAAGAACTATTTTGTAATGTTAGCTTTCATTTCTTTAGTGGCTCTTCTGGGAATCCCTTCACTCTCGGGAACAAAACGAACAGAAATTTTCACCACGGAGACTCTAGGTTCAGTCTTGTGAGAAGTATGACAGCAGAGTCGCTTCCTGTACCACAAAACAGCGGGACGCATTTTGTCGATCCCCCCAAGCACTCGGGGCGGCAAAGGCGTGGAGAGGTGTATGTGATTTGATTCCGAGGTTGAGAACCCATGGTTTTTGTCCAGCGTTGATTTGACACAGCGTTGGGAGCAACAACTGAAGAGAAGGATGGCATGAAGGCGGCTCAAGTCGTGGTGTAGGAGCTCAGACTGGCCGACCAGCGGCAGGGGGAGCGTTCACGGCGGATTTAAGATATAAAAGCCAATGGTCACAATCGTAACACCGTCACGGATGCCTAGAGCGGACGAAGAGGATTAGACGACTCGGAAACACAATGGAAAACAATTCTCGGGAAGAAGAAGAGTGAGCAAAAGAAGGGTAAAAAGAGAAGAAAAAATAGAGTAAGGAGCGCTCTTTTGTTGAGAGGAACATAGGGAAGCTTCCCAATTATATCCGAGTTATGCGGAGCAAGTGTTATAAACCCTTCGTCCAGCTCAACGTTATCTTTCCAGTTCGAAAAACTATTGACTATTGACCGTAGCTGTAAAGCAGAAAACTCTACTGGAAAAATAATGTTTCTTAAATGAAGTCACCACTAGAATCCTCGTGGATATTAAGAATGTTATACCGCTGAAATGGGGTATTTCAGTCAATATTTAAAAAAAAAATTTCAAAAGAGCATGGGTTAGGAATAACGATAGCCGGATCTGTTCGTCGAGAAAATGTTTACAAGAAATCAGGGAAGCTAATGAAAGTTGAAGATTTGAATGATGTTTAAATAATGTTGAAACTTGGTTTAAGAGTTCTCTCTGTTGTTCTTTGAACATTGCAATGAGATCAGTGAATTTATTTTCATCCATTGTGTCTACCGGTTGAACAGTAATGTAGACCTTACTTGAAGTCGTGTAGTATTAATAATAAAAAGTTTGGTAATAAGTTGAAGCGTTTCTATGCATTTGCCTCGATCGCCCACAGGAGAAGGATCTATTTGTGTCCCAATCACATGCGGTTGAAAATGCTCCTTTGAAAATAATTTTTCTTGATTCTGGCTTTTTATGTTTAGCTTCAACGCCAGTATAGACCAGTAAGTAGGTACTTACACCTAGACAGAAGAACCCCAATTGATTTATTAGTAAATGATGCAGATCTGGATAGCCTTAGAGAGTCATTGTTCTGAGTCTTCAAGCTGAGATGACATGAACATGTCAACCCCTAACTGTCCACCTTGAAAACACACCATTATTCATTATTTTCAATAATGAGCCATGGAAATCGAGCTTCAAAAAAATTTAACCACCCTAATATTCAATGCTTTACGTTTCAAGGTACGTGGAATACGTAAGTCGAATTTGAAAAACTCCTTTTTTTCCACATTTCTAGGGGATTCAAAATTAGTTTTTTGCTCGTTACCGATAGCACTTTCCTAAGTCCATTCTTCTTATCAGTAATTTTATTAACAATTGGGTGGATAACTAATTTGCGAGTCCTCTTAATTCTGTAAGTCCACCAGATTTTTTGGAAGGAAAATTAATTTTTTTTTTAAATTTTCCCTACAGCAGAAGTTTGTATTCTGCAAATATCATTAGTAATAATTTTCCTCGATTTCACTACATGTAAGTAGTAAAGTAAACAACCATTTCAGGTTGGATTTTCGTCCGACTGCCATTCCTGGCGTCGCGGACGTCATCAGCTGTCTTCCTAAGGGAAGATCAGAATTTGTTCTGATGATTTCGCTCATTGCTTCCCATTGGCCTCAGCGCCTTGGGTTGGGACGAGGGGGAACTGCGACCGACTCGCTCGAAAATATGCTCCCGAGGCGAGTCCCGAACTCACGGCCCCTGCAACCGGTCCGAGTCTACTCTCCAGAGACACATGTCGTAGCTCGCTCGGCCACAGCGCCACCCGATTTCACTACAATCTGTCAAGAGTGGAGTTCCTAAAATATTACATTCAATGATTCGTATGAGACATATGCCATTTAGCGCTCTTATACCTGATATAACCAGAAAAATTCCTATGCATAAATTTAAGTTTCAATGCGCGTCTCCACTCTCCACTGGTTCAGTAATCTCATATAACTCTCTCAGGAAGATTTTTAGACTTCACGATTCAACTTATTGCAGCTCCTGATTAATATTCTCCAGGGATGCTCCATGCTTAATAAACCTCTCTTGAGCCCCATCCTTAGAAACGGGAAGTCAATTAATTGCCTTGATAATCTTTTGTAGTTACACTTCATTACGTTGGTCGGTAATCATCTAAAATTCTACAACAAATTTCGCGCTTGATGTTTATATGCAGCGGCATTTGATTAATTTTCCCAGGGATTTCAAAGTGCATCTTGTCAGAGGCTTGAGGTTCTTGACTCATAGATATCCGACGTCAATGGCGGATACAATTCATTACGTCGCTAAAATAAATTGCCTTATCCTCTTCGCTAATCCTCTTGAAAAAGTCTAGAATTATGGTTTTCGAACATGGAAATAACGGAAATTTTACATGGAAATCAGGTAAAATTACCCAATTGTACCACTGAGCAATACCGCTGGAAAATATCCCAAAATATAACTAGTTTTTGCGATCATGTTGACTGTCCGAAAACCTTACTGATCGAATCGAGATGTGATCAGTGTGTATCCTTACCATAGCAACACCACACTGGGCTGTCAGACGGTGAGGAATTGGTGTTCAAATTATAACAGTCAAATACTATGAACGTAGTTATTGAAAGTCTACCGTCACTACCAACATGTTCCGTCATAATGTGTTCACCTTTACATTCGGGAAAAACTAAAAATATGGGTGTCGTACTTATTGATATTGTGAATCATTGTACCCCTTACGCCATTTAAGTTT
This sequence comes from Apolygus lucorum, assembly GCA_009739505.2. NCBI lineage: Eukaryota > Metazoa > Arthropoda > Insecta > Hemiptera > Miridae > Apolygus > Apolygus lucorum. The sequence goes on along the minus strand of CM019183.2, from coordinate 42,370,001 downwards.
TATTTTCCTTAACGCTTGTGAACGGTTGGTCCTACAGAGCGAACGGTAGGTCCTACAGAGCTCTGGGAGGTCTCATTGGATCCTGAAAGTTCAATACTATTTTAACTTGATAAACATATTGTTTAGTAATGCATGCATTCCTGGGGCCGTCCCATTGGATAAGCATTAGGCCAATTAATACCAGTTGGTAAGCGAAAATACTTTTTCACTCGATGTAATTTATTAAGTATTTTAGGCAAGAAATAGTGACCGCCCACCCCTCCCATTATCCACCACAACGTTCTCATTTCTTAAAAACCATGGATACCACCTACCTACCACATACCTACTTCACAATCAAGTTTATTTGGAAAAAATAAACTCTTCATACTCAGTTCAAAGAAACAGGGAGTTGATGTTGCCCATATTATTCAATAATAATTTCCTGATCTTCCGTGATCTACCCCCCCCCTTCCCCTTTATCCACCATAACATTTCTAGCGGCATGGTAGCCTCGCATTTAAAGAGCATCTTAAAATCCATGATCTACGACACCCAACATGCGAATTCGAGTTCACCCCCCCCCCCTCCCATATCATCAATGGTGCCAGCTTGGCACCAAAGCGGTAATACTTCGTAACATTCAACTTTCATCTATTTGTTTTGGTAAGCAGTCCGTCGAAGTTCATTTCCGTATTCAAGGTGAAACACACTATTAACACCACTATTAGTTCCATGGTGGTACGGAGAATAATTCATGAAAATCCGGAGGTTTGATGAGAATTTTTTCTCAATTTCAAAGCTTGGATACAATTAGTAAGCTATATAAAGGAACAGAAATATTGGAAAATCGGATATTTTGTGAATATTATCCCCTTCACTCACCCTCTCCCCTTGCAAATTTCGATACTCTAGTGAAATAATAAGCAATTTGGAAGATTTCTGAGTCGAACAAAAAAAGAAACTCGCAAATTGGTTGGGAATTGAGGCCCGGGCAGAGTTTACAAAATTATGCCCTCATACGGTCGTTTTTTGAGCATCAAACCCCCCCTCCCCCTTATAAGGCAAAATTCGAAATTCAGGCGACGTAGTGCACAACTAGATCGTGACGAAAAAAAGTCCACGAAAATCGGTTGAGAACTAAGGCCTGTGTAGACGACACAAGATTTTGTCACACACACACACACACACACACGGACATTCACCTATGGTATTTTTCGCGGATTTGGATTCAGAGAGGTCTAAAACGGATCAGTGTGTGGTTATTTTTTTTTCTGTTGAGTGTTGTCCAACTTTACCCCAGATCGATCTCATAAGGACGCCCAAGTCTTACTGTGGGACGTCCTAAAAAAAACAATACCTTTATATCTAGAGTTTTTGAGCGTTTTGAACATTTTAGCCCTTATTTTTTTCTATCCTTAGAAGTGAAAACTGACATCAACCAAAAGCTTTGGGGCACAACTAGACCCTCAAATGGAGCCTATATACATAATGTCATCAAAATCAGCCCATGGTAACTAAGGAAAGTGCAGCGACGGCCGACGGTGGACTGACGTTCAAATTTTTATTCGATTTTTTGGATTCTACGTACCTTGAAACGTGAAACAACAAATTTCTAGAGGTGTTAAATTTTTTTTCTTCGTCGATTCCAAAGGTTCATAATTGAAAATAATAAATCCAAATCAAGTACCTGATGGGACAATTAATAATACATTTGTGAAATTTTTATACTAATAATAGTAAAAAATACTATTGTAAAATAAATAATCACGATCTTTATTAAAATGTACCATTAATTTGGTTTTGCCACTGGAGAATGACCCTCCCTTTTCCTCGCCTAACTCAATTCCTGGCTGTGGGATAAATATGTTGTTAAATATTGGAATGTATGTATGTATATCGGTTCATCAAGGTCACAATTGTAGGCTCATTCCTAGTCTTAGGGTGCCTAGACATTTTCCAATGAGGAAGTCATTTTTTTCTGAAAGCCTAAACCATGTAATGGTAAGAACTTGTGCACCTACGTGAACATGAGTACTTACCTCTAAACTTCCGTTCAGGTGTGGGAATGTGAACAATAACTGCATTCATGAATGAAAACCGAACTCCGTGGAATGGAAAAGATGGCCAATTTACGATAAGCGATCCGACATTTATACAAAACTCTCTCAACAAGGTGGTGATTTGCGAACCAGACCCTCCCACGTCCAGCCTTCCAAGATACATGAAAGAGGTTAGCACACGGTGTGAGGATGTCATCATCAGTAACTCTTATCTGATGGTAATCCGAGAACACTATAGCTGCGGTTCACCTTCATCTCATCGTTTTCCTTCTACCATCCTCCCCGTAATATGGGTCCCTCTTCATTTCACCGTGCGACCGTTGTGCTCAGTCCTTGTGAACAACAGTCCTAGATGTAAGGACACTTCCTTACAAATCTATCCAATTCATTTATGAATTTATTAGGTTTTTAACTCTTTCAAGGCAGGCTCGTCATTTGATTTGTCTTTGGTGCGGAACTAAGGAGGCGACATCCTACAAAATGACATGGGGGGGGGGGGGGTTAAGAGAGAACTTAAAGCTATCAAGGTGGTGTTTCAACGACAAGCAACGGATGATTACGAGAAGACAAATTGGCCAAATAATGAATCTCCCCCCCCCCCCCAAATCTTTTTGATGTAATATTGACCTTTTCTGATCTCAACATTGACATTTTAAAATGTAAATAAGTACCTATTTAAAAAAATGTGAACACCTGCAAATCCAAAAAATCAATTTCGCCGATGCCATAAAGGAAAAACAAACAAGGAAAGTTTTAAAACTATAGAATTTTTTGTTTTGACGAGGCCTATGATATATAAATAAAATTTTAATAAATACTGAACCTATACGGCAATTACTCCAGTATTATTGATATTCATGCTGCGTCAAAACAATAAATTCTAAGTATTCAAAACTTTCCTACTAATAACTGATTACCTACTGCTAATACCAATTACCTATCTACTAATTATTACAACTACAATTTCTTATAATCATAACTACCAAGAATAGTCATGTTAGAAGGGAGGCTTTAGGCTCACCACTGATCATAAAAATAAGGAATTGGCAAAAATAACGAGAGGAAAAGTGAGAGGTTTCCTTCACCTCCTCAACGGAGCAGTAGACAGAGGCAATGAGGGTGCAACACGCGAAATAAAAACGCCCCCGTTTGTGAGTGTCTCCATTAGGAAATTTGATTTTTCAACCCTTAGAAGTGATTGACATCTACCAAAAGCGTTGGGGCACAACTAGACGTCAAATGGGGCCTACAAGCCAAATTGCATCAAAATCGGTCCATGGGAACTAAGAAACGTGCCGCGTCCGGCCGACGACGGACGGACGTCCACAAATTTTATTCGATTTTTGGATTCTACGTACCTTGATACATAAACCAACAAATTTTGAGGGGGAGTTGAAACTTTTCTTCCTTGGTCGATTACAAAGGCTCACTACCTATTGAAAATAATAAACCAAAATGAATTTTTCACCTTGTTTTCTATATAACATAATCTATGGGGTTTCCGAGTTGATCTTAGACAAGAACTGCTGACCAGCAGATGATCAGTTTATCTCTCTGCATAATTAGGTAGAGTTCTTGAATCCAAATACAATTTTCCAGAAGGATATTATTATCCCGCCCAACTAACTGTTTCCAAAGAACATATTCGTACTTAGGGTTGTTGAGTTGCTTTTAGTTTCTTGTTTTCAATAATAGATCTTTGTGATTGGACAAGAACCACCATTTTGGTGGTTTACGTTTCAAGGTACAACGTAAAATTTGAAAATCGAATGAAAAAAGTGCGTACGTCCGCCTTGCGATGCACTTTCCTTAGTTCCATGGACCGAATTTGATGAAATTCGCTATATTCCCTCTTTGGGGTCTACTTGTGCCTCAAAGCTTTTGTTTAGTGTCAATCACTTCAAAGGGGTAACAAATAGGGGATGTAATTTTCGAAACGCCCAAGTTTAATAGCTATTGATGATTATTTATTGTTTTCTCATTAATTTAAAATAGAATTGAATTTCGACAACCGAATGAGACCACCCAGTTCTCCGTAAGACAAACTGTTTTGTCCCTATGGGACTCAAGGGTTGGAATTACAATAAATCAGAAAAATTGACGAGAATGAGTCAAATTTTAGCTATTTGAAAAATCATTGTAGGTTCCTTTGAATAGAGTTTCGTTTTGTTCTCAATTGTGCATCGTTAGCAGGCAAAAAATTAATTTAATAATAAGGGAATCCACAACTCTCGGTTAGCATTAGTGCTAGTATTTATGGAAAAGCTGCCTTCTTTGCAGACGGGTGATCTATGGAAACCGTGGTGTAATAATTAGCAGCGTTCTTCTATTATTCCGCCCACTCATAACATCCATTTAACTGGGATGTTTCTCTAGGTCATGGAATGAAATTATCATAAAAAAAAAATATCAAAATAAGAATTTTTCCCAACTACGTTGGCTAGGAGGAGAAAGTTTGCTGAGCAATGGATTAACTTCACCGAACCACCAAGCCACCGACAGTGCCATCTCTGTAGGTTTTCTAACTAGCTTGTGCATCTTCTCTTGACCTAATCGTTGTCGGGTTGTCCCTCTATGCTAGAGACAATGGCATAAACATCCTGGCCAGTCAGCATCCTCTAGGATAACTCCCGGCCCTAGCGGACGCACTGGACAAGGCTGGTGCAACTAACCCAGCTTTCCTTTTCCGAGGTTATCTTAGGCCTCATAGTCCGCTAACTAAGAAGGTATACCTACACAGTTGACCGTAAAGTCGGCTCTAAACGGTTTGGCACGCGGGGAGGAAGCACAAAGCTTTAAATTTTGTCATTCCATATAAGATTGTGTTTCGCGGGGGCATTAGCTTTCACACAATGCGATACCATCGGCTGCCTCCGTGAAGATTGAAACACCCAGCTACAGGACATTTCACCACTCCAAAGTTCAAAGATAAAATATCACTCCGAGAGTCGTGCGGCAAAGGACATGACAATCAGTTCTAAATACGAAATAATTATAGATCCATATGTGTCCATAAAATCGAATTAAAGCCCTAATAGTGAATAACAATCAATAATTTTATCAAATATATTCAAGTTTGAGTTTTACCTTGATAGCTAGTTGGATTAACCTAATTTATTTTCCGTGAAATGAAACAATAAATCTGTGTCTAGGCTCTCCTCGGGTAAGTATAGTTTGTTCTCATGGATATAAAACTCAAAATCCAACGCTTGTCTTGAAGATTTTGAACATCGTTGCACCTAGATTTCAAACAAAAGCGTAATTATGCGATATTGGGGGAGTTTTGCTAATTTTTTAGCTTTGGGGTGAACCGGAGAGCAATTGGCTCTACGAATATTTCAGCCGATCTGACATTTCTGCATAAAGGGTAAGAAACTGTGGTTACTATTATCATCACTCCTCGATTGATATACAGGGTGTCTACCATTTGGATGGACCAAACTTCAAGGATCGATTCTACAACTAATTTGCAACAAAAAATGTCTCCAAGCAATTTTTTCTTAACCCACTCAAAATTATTTTTTTTCCACTTTGAAGTTTTTATTCGTATTTTCGACCTTGCAGCACTAAAATGGTAATAACTCCCTAATTTCCAATGCTACTTCGAATCTGAGTACACCGTTGGACAGAGCGTTAAATTTCCTATCCATTTATTGGGAAACCCAGTTTCTTAAAGCCATTTGTAAAATTAAAAAAATAAATCAAAGTCAACATTTATAATTTTTTTCAAAATCGACATTTTTCAGGCTAACGATTCTCCCGTAAAAAATACCGCTATCGTGGTGCACTTGACGGGAAAACTACCCCAAGATCTCACCTTTCCAACGGTATGTCAGTTTCAAGGTATAAGAGGAATGTTTCATTGAAAAAATTGAGTTTTATGCGAAAAAACGTGCTTCTTTAGGCATATTCTGCTAGAGAGTCGACCAAGTATTATTGCCTTCACTTTTCAAGGATTGCAATAAAAAGTCCATCAAATTAAATTTCCACTCGTATTTTACGTTTTGGACCTTCCTGAACAATTTTGGTACCGTGTCTGTCCATCTGACAGTCGGTCTGTCTGTCTGTAAGTCCTTGTAGATGGAAAAAGCAATACGAAGCTACTGTCCGATTTCGATGTAATTTTCGGCGATGTTCTCCATGAAAATCAAAATTCAAAGCTTAAATTTTCAAAATCACATTCAAAAATCATAATTTTTTCTAGAAATTATCATTTTTTAGGTTTATTGTTAACCTGGAATAAGTTGTGCTATCGTGTGCCACTCAACGGAAAACCCGTTCATTTTGATTTTAAAAATGGAAGTAAAATAAAATTAAAGAACAATTAGCAGAAAAAATTGTCATTGTAACGTTGGTAGAAAGTGTTGGTGGGCACAATGATTTGTATTGAAAAAAAAAGTATAATTGTCAATGAAACTCTTCAAGTTATTCTTCTGCTACAAAAAGTCAATTTCATGATTTTTATTCTAATTAAACGAAAAACTGATTCTTAACGTATAAAAGATGCGATCCCGGGGTAGTCTTGGCTGTTGAATGGCCCCGCGACAGCGCTACTTACTACGGGCAAACAATAAAACAATTTTGAGAGGGGGTTAAATTTTTTTTCTTGCTCGATTCCAAAGGCTTGTTATTGAAAATAATAAACCAAAAAATGGTAATTTCTGAAGAAAAAAATTAACATTTTCGAATTTGATTTTGAAAATGTAATGCGTTCACTTTGATTTACATGGAGAACATCGCCGAAAATTACATCAAAATCGGACAGTAGCTTCGTATTGCTTTTGCCATCTACAAGGACTTACAGACAGACAGACCGACTGTCAGATGGACAGACACGGTACCAAAATTGTTCAGGAAGGTCCAAAACGTAAAATACGAGTGAAAATTTAATTTGATTGACGTTTTATTGTAATCCTTGAAAAGTGAAGGCAATAATACTTGGTCGTCTCTCTAGCAGAATATGCCTAAAGAAGCACGTTTTTTCGCATAAAACTCAATTTTTTCAAAGAAACATTCCTCTTATACCTTGAAACTGACATACCGTTGGAAAGGTGAGATCTTGGAGTAGTTTTTTCCGTTAAGTGCACCACGATAGCGGTATTTTTTAAGGGGGAATCGTTAGCCTGAAAAATGTCGATTTTCGAAGAAAAATATAAATGTTGACTTTGATTTATTGTTTTACTTTTACAAATGGCTTTAAGAAACTGAGTTTCCCAATAAATGGATAGGAAATTTAACGCTCTGTCCAACGGTGTACACAGATTTTAAGTAGCATGAGAATTTAAGGGAGTTATGACCATTTTAGTGCTGCAAGGTCGAAAATACGAATAAAAACTTCAAAGTGGAAAAAAAATAATTTTGAGTGGGTTAAGAAAAAATTGCTAGGAGACATTTTTTGTTGCAAATTAGTTGTAGAATTGATCCTTGAAGTTTGGTCCATCCAAATGGTAGACACCCTGTATAGACATGTATCTGCTTGCCGAATAGATAGTTTTGATTTATGAATAGATTTGTGCTATCAAACTCTTGCTATCAAACTTGTTTGCTATCAAAATCATCAATTTCTAAATTTACCTTTTCAGATTAATAACATGAAGTTGATTGATTTATAGACATTCGAATGTAGACCACTTGATCATGTGTTCCATTCAATAACGTAAAGTTCCGTTAACAATAAATTACCATATCAACGACAATCTTATTCCATAGCAAAAACTCTCTTAAGCGTGGGATAGGCAGGACGCAATATCGTGATACAACCTGTTTATCTACCATCTCCAGATTAAAAGTGATGGGGCCTAAGCACATGATGAGGAGTACATGTAACTTTCTCCTAATAAATTTTGAAGAATGGTAAAAGTTGCTACGTTGACAGCGGATTCTCGCGTATGATCGATTATAGTTGGGTGAACATGCAAAGGGAACCAGATTACTTCACATATGAAAGCTCGAAACTTCATTTACTTTTTTTTTTGGCAAGGTTGGCATAGCATTAACACACAAGGTTACAATTGACATAGTTCTCGTCCTTGAGTGGGCAATGAATCTCGTGTGAGAACTTGCATTCACATGCTCCTCATTTGTAATGCGAGGTTCGACCTTTATCTATTTTTTTCAGTTTGTAAATGAGCACCGCTACGCCCACCGTTCACGGGCAGAAAAAAAGGTTCCCAAAAGAGTTCTAATTATCAAAAAAATAAGGATGGCAGAACATTATTGTACTCGTTGAAAAGGGAAGATAGTTTTTGGTGTAGGCAGAAGGAAGAGAGAGTTCTGTGAATAATGGGGGTGCGCCTTGATTTTTTAAAGATTCTTAACCTAGACTACATCCTAGGTAGACTACATCCTGAGAATTTTGGCACCAACCGCGACCTTCTAGCGTGAGTAGATCTGTTTCTATGATTTTTCAAAGTTTCAACCGTTTATGACGTCACGCGCCTCTCTCGCCTGGGCGGGACCCCCCAGCCCCCTGTGACGTCATAAACGGTCGAAACTTTAAAAATTCATAGGACAAGATTTACACACGCTAGAAGGTCGCGGTTGGTACTAAAATCCTCAGAATGAGGTCTACCTTAGATTAAAAATAACAATAAACAGTTTTTCCTACCCAGGCGCACACCCTATTAATTAACTCCTCGGCGGTACATGATAATTGTGTTTGAACTATAAACGTAACTAATACTGCCATCTGGGGCGTTTTTAGAAGCAAATAAATTGTAGACACATCAGTTGATGCGCCGTCAAATGGGAGCTATTGATCTCAACGTTGAGTGATTTTATGCTTGAGTGCTACTTAACTAAGCTAACCTCCATGAATTTCAACTAATACAGAATGACGTTTGGAAAATGAGCGAAAAATTGATGATGAGCAGAGGCGAAGAAAAAGAGTTGATTAGTCAGAAGGATGCACGGAGGATGTGAAATTAACACCTCACACGGGTGACGCCGACAACTTTTTTTCTCAAGAAAGAACAAAAAGAAAGTTTTTGAATGGAAAAAAACCGAGGTAGCCGAGTCTACGTTTCATACAATTCCTCTTCTTATGTTAATTTGAAAGCCGCGTCAAATGGCTCAGAAAAAAGACGCGGGAGGTGAGTAAAGTAAGAAATGAAAGATATCCAACGACCTGGAGATGACACGGCGTTCTCAGAGACGACGGCGAGTGGGTGGCAAAAGGATTGGATGCAGTACCAGCCGGGAACGGGTCATTCAGGAATGAAAGACTTCTGGGAGCATCAATCATCCGAGCATCAAAGCAAAACGCTCTTCCAAAGGCTCTTCGTCAAAGGTAAGAAGGATAACTGTCAATTATAATTAATGCTAATGAGATAAATAATTAATTCCAGTGGGAACGGGGGTAATACGACTGGGGTCCACGGGTGAAAAACCAAATACGTGAGACGAACAGAACAACACAGAAAAACACTCGATTCGAGAGTGTTCATGTAGGTATTGTTTTTTTTTTAAATATTACCGTCTACGGTGTACCGTTCATATAATATTTTGAAATTCTAAAACCTGTATTTACATTTTGTATCAAAATTAAATGCTACCATCGCTCTTCGTGCATTGATGTTTTGAGTGCGAAGCTAACGAAGTACACCACGTGGAGAGCAACACTAGTGTTTTCATTGAAACAAAGTAGATTCAAGATACTGCAGACAAGTGATAATATATCCCATGTTCCCAACAATCGTTAGTAGAAGTACCACGATATGATGTATGGAGAGAGGTATAATGCACCTTTGGAATCGACCAAGAAAATATGTTTCTACCCCCCCCCCCCCCCCCTTCCAAAATTCATTGGTTTACTTTTCATGGTACGTAGAATACGAAAATCGAATTCAAATTTTTCTGTCCGTCACTTTCCTTAGTTACCATAGACTGATTTTGATGAAATTCGTTATATGAGCTCCATTTGAGATCTAGTTGTGCCCCTAAGCTTTTGGTTGATGTCAGTCACTTCTAAGGGTTGAACAATAATGGGTGATATTTTCGAAACGCCCTAGCTCAAAACTTTGGATATAAAAGTATTGTTTTTTCATCAAAATAGTATTGCATTTCTAGAATCGAATGAGACCACCCAGAGCTCTCTAGAGCCAACTGTTCGCTCATTATGAAAACTTTAACTTCAATTCTACGTTCAAATTTTAACTGACCAAAATGCGATAGTTGTTCTTTTATTCGACTAGTACTCAGTTTTGCGTCCATAGCAACCAGTATAAAAATTTCCTTACGAAGTCACCTACAACTCTCTATTTTTTCGAATTGAGCGTGAATTTATTTCTTCAAAACAATTTGATGGTGAAGCAAAAATATAAATGATACGTAGTGGTAATGACAAATTTGTGTTCTTAGCAGGCGACTGATCTATAGAAAAATAAAATAATAAATAGATACAAAAAATTTGCAGCAATCATAACATCATTTTCGCTCATGTTTTCATGAAATTTGAACTCACCATGTTACTTTTACTTCCCATATTCAGCGACACATACCAATTCATTAGCCAATAAGTCCAGCAGCCGGAAAGCATGATAAGGCTTTCATCAGGGAGTTGAAATCCCGATACGCATATATTATGGATACATTAGACGAATAGGGGTTTTCCGACCAATTTTTACCTATATTTCCAGTAAATCAAATGTGATTGGCTGCTCTCCAGGAGATAATAAAAAATGCTATAAAATGATTTATCTTCAACGTTTTGTCTCACCTCTCTCAGTGGAGCGGATTCACCATACAGGAGCGATTTTTACCAGAGACCTTTCAATTCAATTCAATTCAATATCTTTTTTTATTGTTATCATACGAAGTACAGAACAATCGTCAACATTTATTAGGTTATAATCTAAAATTTAAGGTATATATCTTGAAGAAAATAAAACTCATTTTACACTGTGATAAAAATAAATAAAAAGACGTGAAGCAGGAACATGAGTGAATTAGGAACTTAAGTGATCGGTCAGTCTAGGAACAAAGGCATGTGTGGAACGCCACCGCGCCGGCCGGGGCGTCCCGACCGGCCCGGACCCACCCACCATGGCGGCTCCCGGGGCTGCCAATCCATTTCTGGAGAGGCAGCCCTGACGAACAGCGCGGTCTACCATAGAGGCAGACCACCCATCCCCAAGAAGCACCAAGGGGGCCGCCCCCAGGCCGGCCAGGAACCCCGGACCAACTCCCAAAACATTTATAAAAGCGGCTACACACACACACACACACACATATATACATAAACACAATCACAGTCATTCCCAATATCACAGACGAGGTATAAAATCACAGTCGGTCTAAGATCACAGGTTGATTATAACTAGATAAGTGAACATGAAGTAATAAAAATTTTAGCAAGCGAGAGTACTAGGTATATTCCTCTGCTGCTCGAAAAAAAAAGATAAAAATAATAATAATATTTTGAATAAATAACAGATAAAACATAACAGGATAATTTTCCTTTGTCAATACATAATATGAGAGTTCATAGAAAAAAAGTCACTTATGTGGTAAAGTTCATGTTTTATAAGCTCACATTTCAGCACCCTCTTTCGTGATCAGACGAGAACTGGTTACATGCCACGATTAATATTCTAGAATTTAATAATCAATATAACAGGTATGCCTAGTGGTGTAATGAGAGGAACTATTTCAGAAGCTAGGAATTTCATGTCTGCTGTCTGCTCCGCTAAGTAGACAACATGTAGAACTATACCTTCTCACAACACTTGAACAGACTTCTTCTCTGTGCATCATCCACTTATTTTGTAGCTTTTTTGAAAATGCCGCCCAGCCCATTGAACAACTTGAAAGCCGATCCCTCCTAAATGTACCGGCATGTGTACCAACTTGGGTGTCCGTGAAGAGTATGGCTGTAGTGTCAGTCCGACGGGCTTTAAAGTCACAAGAAGACATTCACCAATAGAGGGCTCAAGTGGAGCGCGAGCGCGTTTACCTACCAACACTAGAAGAAAAATAGTAGGTATATTTTACCTCTCAACTAATGTCGGTACCTACTCGAAGAGCTTACCTGAAACATCACCTGCTACAGAATCGCTACCTTGTCTATTGTTTGGAGTGACTCCCAGGTTTTTCTCATGGGAGGTAATCCGACTTAAGCTCTTCTCTTTCACTAGTTTGACAGCAAGATAGTTCAAAAAGGAAGATTCCTACATGAGAATTCGCAGGTTTAACTCTCAATGATAAGCTTGCACCTCGTACATAACCGAGAGTAAGTGAGAGCCGTACTCGTTATGAAGAACATCCCCATTAAGTTAACCCTCCAATTTTTGTTAACCCTGAGCACCAATTTTTATTGAACGAATAATTTCTTATTTATCATTTAAAACATTTTTTTTTTCAATTTTCAGAGTAGTTTGGGGCTGGACCGAAAAAGAACTACATTAATTCCAATCGAAAAAAATTGAAAAATCATTAACAATTAATCATTATCAAGTTACTTCTCAGTCATATTCCTTTTTTCTTCAATTAAAAAATCATTAACATGATCGTGAAAATTGAGTGGTAGGTACTGCTCAAGAATAAAATTGAGCATTTTGACACAATCAAATTCTACACGTTCATTTTCTTCTATGTGAAATGGTTTTGTACATTAAGTAATTATTAAAATTATCTGAAATTAGGTGACCACTTTGAGGCAATAACAGAGTTGAGCGATAATTTTTCGGTTGAATTGTTGAGATTCGGAGATATGTTTCCACTAGTGCCTACGCAACTAACCGCAACTAAAATAAGCAACTTGAATAAGCGTCCCTAAACGAGCTTCGAATTTAATTAATTCCCCAGCTTAATCTGAGTAGGGTGGGTAGAAGAAGTGGAAAGGCAGGCGAAAAGAAGGTACCCAAGAAGGACAATGAGAGTAATGGCCCACGAACTCCGCTTGCTGTCTCCTGGCATCACGAAACGCCTCTAAATCACTCGTCCGTTGTCTCCCACTTTAATCGACTAGTCGCTAGAAGATTAGTATTCGTTTTGTAGAACTGAGAAAAGGGCTTCCCCGTTCTTTTTTCATGTTGTTTGTGGCACTACACTTGTCTTGTCCCGTCCGGAACTGCCTCCATCAGATCAACTACTTTCTAAACTTAAGCTGTTGGAACATTTTGAAATCATAAACACAGTAACTTCAGATGTCGTCGAAGTTTGATTAATTTTGATTCATCTCCGAGTTTTATTTACAACCACACCTTTAAACATCCATTTGTTGTTAGAAGGTAGTTCAGGATAGTTCAAATTTCTCCACCATTGATGATTTCTCCACCATTCATTCATGCCTTATTTTTTTGCAACACAAAATTAAGAAAAAGACTCCTCTCTCTTGACGTTATCAGGCCGGGTGTGCAGAAGGTAATGCTCTCAGATAACGTAACGTTGGTTCTCAGTGGTCATAATCCGTTGCTAGCATAACCTACGAGAATATCTCGCTAAATTTGTTGAAGTGACATAAAAATTGGACAAATAGATTGAGGATGTGTCTAGGTAGGTGATATTACAAAAAATTGTTAAGTTACCGAATTTTTTAACAGACTAATGATTTTACACATTTTATGAACTGTGCACAACAGATTCAAAATGCAATAACGTTGTATAGAAACAGGTATAAAGTTGTTAACAGGTCAACAATCGGACGGGGTAATCTTTATACTCGTACCATGATCGAGTGACCAGACAGAAAATGCTGTTAATTGGTCTCACGGTACACTTGTTGGGTTGAGAAAACGTTACTGATTTTGGTTTATTATTTTCAATAATGAACCATTGGAATCGAGCAAGAAAAACAATTTTACTCCCCCCCTTCTAAATTTGATGTTTTACGTTTCAAGGTACGTAGAATCCGAAAATCAAACACAAATTCGGCATGTAGGCTCCATTTGGGGTCTAGTTGTGCCCCGAAGATTTTGGTTGATGTAGGTCACTTCTGAGGATTGAAAAATAAGGTTTAAAATTTTGAAAACGCCCTAACTCAAAAATGTTTATATAAAGGTGTTGTTTTTCATCAACTTAAGATAGTATTGAATGTTTAGAATTTTTAGAGACCATGCGGAGCCCTGTAAGACAAACCGTTCGTTCCCTACAAGAATTTAAGGGTTGGACGTAAGATAAATCAGAAACACGAGTGTGAATCGCAAAAGAGGCCTAATCTCCGTTCAAATTTTAGCTGACCGAAATGCGATGGAGGTTTTTCTTCATGTTGGTTGGTGGTAACAATATCAAAGCCGTGTTCGTTGCAGACGAGTGATCTATATAGAAAAATAATAAACCAATGTGTAATAATTTGAAGCGTTTTTACACAGATTCAAATTGTTTTTAAACCATTGGTCCGAAATCGATTTTTAATTTACCTATTGTTTATGCAAAAAGTTATATTCACCCATTTTCTCACAATAACCTTCAAGGAGTGTTGCTCGGTTTACTATTCAAAAAATCTCATGATAATACTATTAGCTCCAGTAAATGTTTGGTTCTCTCGCGCTGCCCCTAAGGCGCAGTAGATTGACTCTTCCACACCTTGTCTCATAAATAAGTGGGCAGAGCGCGACAGTAATTAATTACGGAAGAGAAGGTGCCTCTTCAGCATCAACAGAAAAGTAGATAGCAGGTTATTTGTAGTTTGTAGAAGGTATAATGGATTCACACCCTCGCCTCGACTGTGGCCGTTAATGATGAATGACAGAACTGTGGTTAGTGATGGTCCCTGAGGGCTTACGGAGCGTCTCTAGTGGCTTTCGGAACTCTTTTCTAACCTACCGTTCAACTCTCTCATCTTCTTGGCCGTTCATCATTTAAGGCTTTCACAAATTTCCTGGGAAATGAACCGCTTTTGAACAATAACTTATCGGTTTCGGATCTCATTTTCAAGTTACTAAGTAATTGACGTAAAACACCTTGAATTTAACTTCATAAATAAAAAACGTGTTCTATTCTATTAAAAAATTTCTCACACATCCAACCACTTAAAGCTTTACTTACATAGCTTGACTGTAATACAGTCATGAGTCTCCTCATGGGTAACACTGTATTCGTGCAGTAAGCCAAGAACATATTTATATAAGGATCTTCTAAGATCAAAATTCACGCACTATTTTAGAACAACTTCGATTCCCTGTCTGACGGTAAACGAATCTGTATGACTATGATAAATCAATGGAGATTTTCTACTCAGTAGATTCGGTTCGGTCTGGATACGCGCCTCGGATTCTTCCAGTGCCGTATCAATGGGATAGAATCCGGTACCGGATCGGTATCTAGACGGTATATAAATATCTCGGGTATTAATACTCAAAACCAAAAGTCCAATATTGTTGAACTTTTCAAATCTTGTCGAACTCATAGGGAACAGCAGCATATATTCACGCTCAAACGTGACTTTACTTCTCTTTTGACGACCTGAGGGATCGATTTGCAAAAATTTTTGGAAAAATTTGGGACTTGGCTTCAGAAAAATACACATTGATTTTGACAAAATCTGATCGGTACTTAGTCGCGAAAATCAGTTTTCTTCAAAAAGTGCAGCAGACAACCACGCGGGTTGGTAGTGACGCCCAGGGAATACAAATTATACTTCCTTGTCGCTTTGCTGTAAAGGGAGAGTTTTGACAATGAGAGTCATTGCAAACCTTCAAAACTATTTCAAGACCCACTCTCGTGTGTGGTATACTCAGTGAGGGATAAGAAGGTGATGGTGACAAATGTTGATGATTTGTTCGGAATCAAGATCAAAGCGTAAAACCTGACGGAAGGATGTCGCGGGCAATTCAGAGGAAACGTGATGAAAGGCCATATTTCCACCAATTAGAGAGAAACGAAGGAGAAAACGGGACGTGTTAAGTTGGAGGTGAGCATTAAGACACGTGTTTGAATCATCAAGGTCCTCCGCTTCTTCCAAGGTTTTGAGTGATGGTTCGGCCCATTAAGGCCACCCTGAGAGATGAGCTAGGGCGTCAAACGTTTCCGCGTCACGCCCGTGAAGTCTGTCGTATTCTTTCAGTCAATCTTGAGGAGTGGAGGTGAGTAGTAGAAAGTGGGGGCTTTCAGAACAGATGGATATTAGCTAGATGGATATTAGCAATATGGAAAGACTCGATGCGTTTTCAAAGGGAGAGACATCGCGCGACCAAGGTGTAACTTGAGAAAAAATGCAGCGTCTGCGTTGAGGGGACGGGAGAAATTCGCGGAAATAAGAGGGCTATGGACTCAATATAACGTGGGAAAGTGTTTAGCAGTAATATCGACATCGGTGGAGGGAGATCCTAAATCAAGTGCTTTGGAAAATTTTCTTTATTCATTACTCCTCCAACTACCTACTCAACAGCAGTCACCTCGACGCAGTCACCAAGTAGAAGGTAAGCGAACCCCAATTCCACATAATGAATTCAATCGTTAATTTTGATAGTCTTTATATTTGTATGACATTAAATTCAATTAAAATTGATGGTCGAAATTATTGTAAATCGTGCGCTAGCGAAAAATTTAGTTTTTCCGAACGTCTTGGGAGATCCCATCACTCTCATCAAACTCTTCCTAGAAATTCGATGGAGCTGGGTTTTCAGCTAGTTAAAACATGCTTCGAATGTGATGAAAATTTATTTACTAGTCAATTCGTTTCACGATCTGACTTGTGCACGTCATATATATCAGATGAAACTGATGAAGCATACCGCAACGATTTCACATTAGAAAATGACCAGGAAATTTTCAATGAAAATCCTCTGGATTATGGAATGGAAAACTAATTAAAAATAATAATAATAATAATAAAAATAACAAAACAAATTATTATAGGTAATAATAATAAACTTTTTTTTTTTTACGAACTTGTTTGAGTAATGCAAAACACTCATTTTATTTTTCCAGAAATGGAAAATTTAACTAAAAAGTTGAACGCAATCTCTAATGGGAGCCGGGGATCGGCGACCATCACCTCGGTGGGGACCCTCCCGCTACACGAAGATTTTAAGGTCAAGGGCTTACGGCGAGCCGAGAGCAGATTTGGACCCTCCATAGTGGCCACCATCAGTTCGACGGTGACCTCAAGCATCAGAGACGTTTGGGTGCCAAGACGGTACCATGAACTTCTGGATGAAGTTATTGATGACTTTGAAGGTTAGTTCAAAAATTCCATTACAACGATTATCATAAACATAAAAAATGTATTTATTTATAGTGCACACATTAAATAGATTAATTCAAAAATAATGATAATGTTCAAAGTCTTCGCACAGTTTGGTATAGAGGATTATACTCAATAATGCGGTCGTGGATTACTAGAGCGAACGCTTTTGCATTCTCACTCATAGGGGATGTACATTTAAATTCAATTTTAAGTTCGACCGAACCACTTTTGATGGCTTCTTCCTGTTTAGTACAGTTGATGAAAAATATTGGTGCTTTTGTCTCAAATTCCGTTTTAGATAGAATAGTTCCTGTCTTCTCTTTCGCATTATAATAACTTCCTTGGAAAGAACAGAACGAGCGAAAAGCTAGTGCATAATGCTTTTTCGTGAAGTTCATTGTCAATGGTTCGTAAGGAAATTTTACAGAGTTCAGTTGAACTTGAATTTCAGACAAATCCGCATGGTCGAAATTTGAGGAACTTTTTGTTAGGTTGTTGTTACGACCAATCTGTAAGGCGAATAGTATCCATCTTGCTTTTTCCAATTGGTTTGAACTTCTTACAGCCCAAACAAATGATTGCGTTCCAGCTTGAAGATTAGGTAGCTCGTTTATGTTCCAAGAACGAAATGGTATTTGTAGATTAACTCCAGACTTGATCGTTCGCAACATTTCAAGTTTATATTTGTCAGATAGTTTGACATGTGGTACCTTCCAAATCAGTTTGGTTATTGCGAGTTTTATATTTTTCCCTTTTTCCAAATCTCCAGTAATACACTGTTTGTCGTTAATCCCTCTTAATAACACCAGCTCGTGTTTCATATTAATTATTGGTCTCTTGAAGTCTTCTGCAAATCCCAGGAAATGTGAGAGTGGGATACATATGCTGAAACTTCCATTCGAATCAATACCAACTCCGTCTATTCCCCAGCCGTAATTTGAAGCTTGAGGTAATTCATTCTTTGACAATGAAGCATATCCTTTCATTGACGTAGTAATTCCAACGTTCCGGATTTCATCTATCACCATACCACCCAGTTCATAGCGTACCTCTTCAAACAAAAAGGCAAATGCATTTTCCACAAATCTAGCTGTTGTGTCTTCTTTCCTGTCCAGAACACCCTCTAGGTATAGGAAACTTTCACCCGGGATCACAAATGTATCTTGATTTTGTATAGGTATTCTGATCTCATCCGAATTTTCCAGGGAGTTACTCGAGTATGGCAAGTACGATCGAAATTCAAATTCTGTAATAGATTCATCAAATCTCACAGATTCCGTCAAATTCAAAATATTTTCAGTCATAGTTCAACACTATTTTATTATTATTATTATTTTCTTATTCTGCTGTTTTCTAATAGCCCCAAACTTTTTAGAAACTTTTTGTTAGAGGGTGTTAGCCGCTTGATGTTCACCTTTCTACTGTCGCAGGTGCGATCCAGTCTAGGAGTTTTAACTTTCATTAACATCTCCACCAATCCTTGGTTTGGGAGTGCCTTTTTGAAATCAATACCCATTTTCC
The DNA here is from genome assembly GCA_009739505.2 of Apolygus lucorum. Classification (NCBI taxonomy): domain Eukaryota; kingdom Metazoa; phylum Arthropoda; class Insecta; order Hemiptera; family Miridae; genus Apolygus; species Apolygus lucorum. The sequence continues at coordinate 42,351,311 of CM019183.2, read as the reverse complement.
TCCTTCAAATGAAGTCGAATTGTAATGGTTTCTCCTTGGAACGAGACAATATTTCCCTGCTGGTCGACGATGGAGCACGCTATGTTTTGAATCCAGTGAGTGTTGATAGGGAAATAAACAGGGGCAGTCGGTCTCTCAATGATTTTATACCCATGTGGAACTGCTGGCGCGAAACCATGTATCGTGTGAACTTTCTCTTCATTTCTGTAAGAGTTCCGAACCAGGTTACAGGTGATCTCCACACTGCTTACTGGATTTATGTTGACGATTCCATCAGGTTGGTATCCGATGTTGGGTACAATGTCAGTGGGCTCATGAATACCTAGTAAACTACCAAAATCGTCAGAATGTCCCAAACTCAATTTTACTGAAGTTAATATTTCAATTTTGCTATTATTTCTTCGTATGCTCAATCTAAACGAATGATTCGGTTCGATTATTCGCTGAATTTCTTCCTCCAAACCGTCTAGTTCATATGCACCTATAGGTATTGAGAAAACTTTGAACTCATTATCCAGGTATATACGAAATTTGTTGTTTTTCTCTGTAATGTTGGGTATAGAGTTGTATGAATCAAAGCTCAACAATGCGATGGAATAATGTTTTCGAGCGTCCAAAATTATTGGAGGGAAAAAATTAGCTGAAAGAGAGCTCGTTTGACCTGTTAATATGAAGGTTGAGGCCATGTCTGAGGATTTGAGAGGAATCTGATGCATAAATGTCCACAGTTGTTTGTTCCCAATTCTTGATCCCCCACTCTGTTGTAATTAATGGAGCAATTTTTGAAGTAGTCAATCAACTCCTTAGGAGGTCTCAAATTTCCAATCGGGTCGTAAAAATTTACCATACTACCATTCTTTTTATAAGAACACCAATGAGTTCCATTATTGGAGGATACGTCTTGATTTACTATGCCACATTCATTTTTTCTAGGCTTTCCATTAATTTCATCCCGCATAAATATTCCCTTAAAATGTGGTATCCTTAAGAATTTCACCGCGAGCTCTAAATCTATGTTACTTAAAGCTCGGCTCGGTAAAAACTGGGCTAGTTTTTTTGTTCGTAAGGATTTAGGTACAAGCCATAGCCTTTCTTGTATGGTTTCAAATAAAGACCACTACCAACCATTTTTCCTTCCATCGATAAATTATGTCTTTTCTGCTCATCGAGCTGTTTTTTGGCTGTTTTTATGTTGTTCATCGTATTCACTACTGATGAAACGCCGCTAGCTAGTCCCCCCATTCCCCCAAGTGCGGCTAATATCGGCACCAAGGCAGGTAGGAATCCTCCTGTTTTTGTAGGAATTGGTATTATTCTGCTAGGAGTTGTTTGTAATATCTTACTACCACCAATCTTGTTGTTGTTACTTACCAAGTAGTTTTTTGTGGCTAGAATAGCTGATTTTATTTTATCTCTGAGCGTTGATTGTTGAGGTATAGCTTCACTTGCTACTTTGATAAGCTTTTGAATTTTCAATACTTTTTCTTTAGAATTTTTTCGTGGCTTCTTCGAGTGGTTACGTAGTTTTTTCTTCAATCCAGCCCCAATTTTCCGTTTGAGCTTCATGGCTGTGGCTACTCCCAAAGCCGATAATCGTTCCCCCCAACTCGCTTCTTTTGATTTAGCTCTCTTCCAAGCTCGTTTCTGCAAGACTTTGTCAGCTTTATGTCTATTTGTTAAATCTTGAAACTTGTCGTATGCTAAGTCGTGTGACAGGCACGCCTCATCAAGACCATTTACAGGTTTATCTCCTCTATAAAGCCTTTCCTGCAGTTTGGTATTAGGCCCACAAAAATTATAGCCTTTTATATGAAATTCCCTGTCGAATTTTCCAAAAACGTTTGCCAAGTCCAATCTCCCTCCTTCTGCTTGCATGGACCGATTCATACTGAGTGATGAGCAAAGAAACATATCTATTTTTATTTAAGAAAGTTGGTAGGTAGCGCTCAAAAATGATAATAATAATAATAATTTTCTTGGTATGACAACTATCGCATAATATTTTCTATTGCCAGTTGGGAAAATGATTCGCTTCAAGAAACAACTCTCTCAATTACCCGTTAAAGTATTTAATACGGATTCATCAAATGCCAACAGTTTTAAGAAAAATGGCCAACTATTACCAACTTCAATCCGAGCTGTTTTTTCTGGTCCATCTTCATGCGGTAAAACGTCTGCTATGTTTTCACTGATAACAGACCCTAATGGTGTTAGATTTGAGAATATTTACATCTACAGCAAAACTTTGGAACAGGATAAATATCAAATGTTACTTAAACTGTTATCCCTCATCCCCGAGATAAAAGTTTTCACATACGACTCATCCGACGATATAATTCCAGTCAATGATGTCCTCAGAAATTCTTTAATAATTTTTGATGATTTAATAGTTGACAAGCAGGATTCGATGAAAGAGTACTTTGCGATGGTTCGACACAGAGGATGCGATTGTTTCTATTTAGCTCAATCTTTCAGTAAAGTACCTAAAGCATTAATCAGGGATAATGCGAATTTGATATGCATTTTTAAGTCAGATTTAGGAGCAATGAAGCATGTATACGAGGGTTACGTCAATACAGATATGAGTTTTGAAGAATTCAAACGACTGTGTTCAGAATGTTGGAAATCAAAATTCGGGTTCTTGGTTATTGCTACTGATGATGAAATCGGGAAAGGACGTTATAGGAGAGGTTTCGATAACTTTCTATGTATGTAGAAGTCAGCTATAATAGAAGATTATGGAATAAATACTGATTCCTTTCCCCAAGTACAGCAGTCATAACCATGGATTCAAACACAACTAAACACGAGCTAATAAAGATGGCAAAAATCGTCCGAGAAAAGTATAATACTCTGAAACGTCAATCAAGGAACGCGAAGGGGTTAAGAGATGAAACATTGAGCCCAATCATCAAACCGTTGAATGATATCAGGAACTCTCTGGTATTAAAAAACAGTCTTGATGCTGAACATACAGTAGTACCTACTTCAAAATGTGAGGGGAAGGAAAAGAAAAAACTTTATACACCCTACACAACTCCCATTAAAAGGGAAAAGGAGCTACACTCCCCCTTCAATTCGAAGAAAACTCTTCACCTTGAGAGTGTCAGTGAATCTGAATTCTCACCTGGAGCTGATGATGATGATGATGGTGAAAAGAATACTGATGTTATTCAAGTTGATGAGGATGAGCCACGAGTAAGAAGGTTGTTAAACGAGGAAGCTTGTACCCCAGATGGAGAAAATTCCATGCGTGCATATCTCAGTAATTTTCCTAAACCCATCAGACATTATTTGGAAAAAATTGCTACAGGTAACATGAAAGGAATTGACATGCGGTTTGGATTGAGAATATCTCCTAAAGGACAGGCAATGATGGGTTCAGAGTATGTCAATATGGACCATGAGTTCATTTATATCAATAATCAAACTTTTGCAGTGACCGATGGGTTAGCACAATTGTTGTTTTTAGAACGACCACAAAAACATAAAATTTCAGAATCTGATTTGAGTGAATACAAGAAAATGCTTCTAGCTACTAATGCACATAAGAAACAATACTCTTCCCAGAAAAATATAGCTGCTAGCTCATCGGCAAAATATTTGGAAATCATCAAACCACTTTTCAGCAGTACCCGAACTGGAGCTGGTATGCATACAGATCAAATAAGAATTGAATATTACGATGATCCTAACGAGCTTGTTGATAGATTGAAAATTTTGATTGGTTCGAAGATGGCTGGTAACAATTCTCATCACAACGAAATAGAGTCCATACTAGAAGAACTGAGTGAGATGGGTATTGTCAAACAGTTCAAACATGACTATCGATAGGTATGGTCGCCATGTATCCTGGAATACTGCTGCATTGCGGAAAAGCCGCATGATTTCAACAATGGAAAATTTAATACCCAAGGGTGAAAATTCGATGGATATGATGCACAGTAGGCTTGTCAACGTGAATAACCCTCAGCACTCGAAAGATGCATGTAATAAACAATACGTCGATTTTCAATGTCAAATGAAGAATCAACCGTACTCAGAAATAGATTTTGGAGGTAAAATAATTCGAAACGTAGCTAAAGCTATACAAGCGGATGATGGGGTCAATGTGAGGTTTCTCGCAGACCACGTTCCATACATTGGAGGTGCGTCAGAGAATGGATACGATTGTCGCCGGAAAAGACTAACAAATGTTGGCCAACCTCTACATCCAGATGATGCAGTAACCGCAAATTACGTTATATCTCTCATTCGTGATTGGGAAGCAACAAGTGACACATCAATAAAAGGAAAGAATAAATTTGTTTAAAGAAAAAAAATGTCCAGCAAAGAGCTCATTTATGATGAGCTTTCCAGAACACCTCGTGTGAACTTTTTCAGACGAAGAACTGTTATGAAGGGAATAAACGATACATGGCAAATGGATTTGATAGACATGCAAAATCATGCGAGTGTGAATCGTAATCATAAATTCATTCTGGTTGCCATCGATATTTTTTCTAAATTTGCACGAGTTTTACCTCTAAAATCAAAAAATGGAAATGAAATGGCAAAAACCATTAATAATTTACTGGAGAAATCTGATGTGAAACCTAAGAAGATACACACTGATCAAGGTCGTGAGTTTTTCAATAAAAATGTTGCTGCTGTGTTGAAAAAACATGGTGTGGAACTTTACCATACGTTTTCTACCATGAAAGCATACATATGTGAAAGGTTCATCAGAACGTTCAAGAACCTGCTATACAAAAAAATGAGAATCAGAGGTTCCTTCAAATATTTAGACTTGCTCCCAAAGCTGATAAATCATTATAATTATGGAATGAAGCACCGAACAGTTGGAAAATATCCTGGAAAAGTTACAAAAAAGGATGAAAAGAGGCTTATGTCCTCCTCATATGCTTATCAGACTATTTGTAATGCAGGCCCAAGACAACTAAAAGAAGGAGACCTTGTTCGGATAAGCAAACAACGATCGACATTCCATAAAGGTTATAATTTAAATTGGTCAACAGAGCTTTTCACAATCAATAACGTTCATAACACATGTCCAATAACCTACTCCTTAGTGGATGAGAATAATGAACGGATTCAAGGAAAGTTTTATCGATACGAACTTCAAAAAACAGCTCTACCCAACACATATTTAGTTGAACGAGTATTGAAAAGAGAGGGGGATAGAATGTACGTAAAATGGTTGGGGATGAATTCAAAGAGTTGGATTCATAAATCAAAGTTTTCAGAATAGACAATTTTGCTGATGCAAACAATCTAAAGTGGAGGAAAAAAAATGGAGGTGGGGACAGTAAGCAGTTTTTCCCAAAGGAAGTCGTTTATTGTCATGTCAGTTTACTGTCAACGCTCGTGAGTTAAATATCTACAGTGATGAGTGATTCAAAAATCATTAATCGTGGAAATCCGCAATTTGGTGTTATTGACTTCCAAGGATTTCGATGCATTAAACGCACATTCATTGTGAAAGAATTGACTTTCATCGATCTCAAGTGTGATACTTTTTGCCATCTAACGTTCAAACCTCCTACTTCAGAGGAGAATGGTACGGCTTCAACACCTCCAAACTTCTGGGTGCAGAGAAACCTACATGGAATTTCATGGAATGATGGCGAGTTGGAGTACTCGGACTTGGAATCTAAGTTGAATACAATCACCAGAAATATTGCATTTATTTTTGCCAAGGGCCACGAAAAATGTGTATTTCTCGAGTCTCTTCTGCATCGACCAGTATTTGAGCTTGGTGCTTTCTACTGTCCACCCCTAAAATCGCTTGCTTCGTCCAAAGATAACTCGCAGACATGTGCTCTACATAAGGATATAAGGATGAATCACCCCACCTGTTCCAGACATCAAGCAAAAAGTTTAATCAACTGGATGATTAATAACTTCGAGAAGATCAACCTGTGCAATGCCTCAGTCCGTCTTTTAACGTTTCAAATTAATGAGAAAAAATGGAAAAACATTGAAAATCCTCTAGAAATAGCCACTGCTGGTTTTACTAGTGTGTAGACTTTGAACAATTGTGTGCAGTGTATAAATTGTTTCGATATCATACCAATATTTTCTTACAATAGTCATGTGTGTAATAAAATTTGCCAGTGAGTACGATATGATTTCATTTCCATTTTTCTTTCTCTCTCTTTGTTGTAATAGATGGCTCACTCATAATAAGCTGTAATGGAAAGAATGCTGTGGATGGTGCATTCGACCTCACATTCAGAGTTGGACGTGGAGATGAAGAAGAAGAGGAGGAGTTAGAATACTCCTCAGAAGAAGAAGAAGATGGGGACCAGAGAAGGGGCACTAAGAGCTCAACAAAGCGTCCTTGTGGTGGTACAAAGAAGTCACCCAGGAAAAGGTCAAAAAACTGACTCTATGCACAGTATGCTCTAATTTGTTTACTTGTAGGTTTAGTTATTTAAGTCATAGTTGTCTAAGAAATATATTCAGTCCAATGCCGTCAACAAGCCATAGTGTTACTCATCCAGCACCACTAACAACAAGCGAGCATAATGTAGAAAAACGAAAGCACGATGGAGTAGAGTCAGTATATGGGGCACAAAAATTGAAAAGATTGTATACCGTACCATTGGAGAATGGAAAAGTTATTGCAAAAGTAGGCAGTTCTGCAGTTGATATTTATTTCCAAAATCTAAACCGTTTCAATTTACCAGAAAGTTTCTTGCTTAGTACTCAAAATCATTTATTGGGGGTATTGAATGAGTATTTACCAGAATGGAAGAATATTAAAGTGAATTTACTTTTGGAGTGTACATTTTCCAAAATCAAGCTCAAGGGAGGGGATGATGATCGTGAAATGGATGAAGAGTTAATTAATGCAAATTTTAAGACGAAAAATGAGAACTTGTCAACAACTTCAGATCTGGATGTGTATTTAATGCAATGTTTCGAGAGGATTATAGCAGAAATTGATGATTTTGAATTAAAGGGGTCTGGTTGGGCATTGAAGTCCATCGATGGAATTTTAATTAGAGTAACTAAGTATGCACCACTCACTGCAAGTTGTTTTTTCACTATTCCTCACCAATTTAAATTTTCAAGGGCTATAATCAATGTACGAAATAGGGACAACTATTGTTTTAAATACGCCATTTTGAGCTGGTTCCTAAAATCCAGTAGTAATAATGCTGCCAAAAACATACAACGTGTATCCAAATATACTAATTTGGATCATCCATTCACATTCGAGGGAGTAAAATTCCCGGCCAGTATTAGAGATGTTAGATGGTTTGAAAAGCATAATAATGTTAGTATAAATATATATGCTTCAGACAGTAAAATTTCAGATGGTAAAATTGTAGATGCCAAAATCTACCCGCTTGAAGTTTCCAAAAAAGTAAATCTAGGATTCCCAGTAATTGATTTGCTCTATGTAGATAATGGTTCACACTCTCATTACTGTTACATATCCAATCTACCAGCTCTCGTTAACACACAGTTATATAAAGCTCCCAAGAATTCTATTCTTATGTGTAGAAATTGCTTCAAAACTTTCCGTTCATCGAGGGTTTCTAAATTCGGTAAAACGGCCGAAGAGCGACTCGATGAACATAAATTATTTTGCAACAAATTCAAGCCATGTAGGTATGAATTTCCTGAAAAACCGTACATCGAGTTTGACGATTATCAATTCATGACCAAAGTTGGTTTTGTAGTATATGCTGACCTGGAATGTATACTGAAGCCTTTAAATTCAAACCTTCCTACGATCTCTGAGGTGGTAGATACTAGAGGTCCAAAATCCTTACGCGAGGAGCAACATGTTCCAATGTGTGTGGGATATCATTTGAAATCATATTATCCAAACTTGATTCCGGATGAAACAGTATTGTTTTCACATGAAAACTGCATCGTAAAATTTTTGGCTAAAATTAGAGAATTAGTGTTGAAAATTGAGAAATGTTATGAGATTAATGTTCCATGCTCAATATCTGAGGATCAAAAACTAAAGCATGATAGAACAACACATTGCGAGTTGTGTGGGGTCAAATTTGATGGAAAAAAATATCAAAAATGTATGGATCATGATCATTTAAGTGGGTTATACAGGTTTACATGCTGTAGTTACTGTAATTTGGAAAAATTGAAAAAAGCAAGCTTTTTGGGCATCTATTTCCATAATCTGAGTTCCTACGACTCGCACCACCTCCTCAAAGAGTTAAATTCATTCAATTTAGATATTGAGGTTATTCCTCAAACAGAGGAAAAATTTATTAGTTTCTCAATTCGTTTTGAAGGGTGTAAATTGTGGTGTAGATTTTTGGACTCTTTTAGATTCTTGCCAGCTTCTCTGGAGAAGTTGGTGGGAACCTGTAAGGAGTTTCCAGAAATGGAGAAGAATTTCCCTGATCAAAATTTGAGAAGTTTATTACTAAGAAAAGGTGTATATTGCTATCAACATGTTACCGATTTTTCAGTTTTGAAAGAAACAAGTCTACCATCTCAAGATAAATTCTTCAATAAATTAACTAATAAACCAATTAGTGATAGTGACTATCAGCATGCTCAGAAGGTTTGGAAGGCTTTCAATACACAAAATCTCGAACAGTACACACTTCTATATTTGAAAACAGATATAATCCTTCTTTGTGAAGTATTTGAAAAGTTCAGAAAGCTCTGCTATGATCGTTTCCAATTAGACAGCGCATGGTTTTTCACATCCCCAGGTCTAAGTTTCAAAGCTGCGTTGAAAGTATCAAAAATACGCTTGCAAATTTTAACAGATGTTGACATGCTACAGTTCGTTGAATCAGGAATTCGAGGTGGAATCACACAATGCGTCAAACGTCATGCCATAGCCAACAATATTCACTTACCTGAAACGTATAACCCTCATAAGGATAGTTCATACATATTTTATGGGGATGTTAATAACCTTTATGGTTGGGCAATGAGTCAAAGTTTACCCTACGGAGCGTTTGTGTGGCTCACTAATATTGAGAATTTCAATGTACTGGAAATTGAAACTGCAGGAGAATATGGTTATATTTTAGATGTTAATGTTCATTACCCAAGACATTTACATGATAAACATTCAGACTTCCCTTTCTTACCAGAGCGTAAGAAACCTCCAGGTGCAAAAGTAGAAAAACTATTGTTGGATTTTGAGGATAAGATAAATTATGTTGTTCATATAACAGTGTTACAGCAAGCCCTTAAAGCTGGACTTGTTTTGACGAGAATTAATAGAATTTTACAATTTAGACAGAGTAAATGGTTGTCTACATATATTAACTTGAATATAGAGTTAAGGAAAAAAGCCACGAATGAGTTTGAAAAAGATTTTTTTAAACTTTTAAATAATGCTGTGTTTGGTAAAACAATGGAATGTGTCCGAAATAGAATAAATCTAAAATTAGTCACTTCTGAAAGTAAACTCCTTGCATTGGCAAGAAAGCCAAATTTTCTAGATAGAACTATTTATGACGACAATCTGATTGCAGTTCGGTTAGCTCATGAAAAAATTGTATTCAACAAACCAATTTATGTGGGGTTCACAATTTTGGAGATATCAAAAACCCTCATGTACGATTTGCACTACAACCAGATGCTAAAAAAATTTGGAGGAGAATTTTTCTTTTCCACATCCCTATTTTTACTCTGGTGTTATCTCTCAAATAGCAATATTGTTTACATGCCTATAATAATAATTATTATGGCTTTGAATAGAAAAAATTAATAGGTACCTATTGGTACTTTTAAAAAAATTTTAATTACAGAAAAAAAAAAGTTTTTATAAAATACATTGGAATGGTCTGACTTGGAACATAAGTACATTGTTTGTCGATATGGAAGCTTTGGAGATTCTTAGAAGTGATCCATGGTATCAAGTTTTTGTCAATGAGCCCATTTGGTGTATGTTCAGTGAAGTGAGATCTCATCGCTATTTTGAGTGTGTGATAAAATTAAGATACCTTAATTTTATGATTAGTAGATTGAATGGAACATCCAACTCGTTCATTCAGAAACAAATAACATCACAAGCCATCAGTGTCAAGATTTCTTTGAGTCGAGTTTATGATTTGAAGGAATTTGATGAGACTTATCATAAACTAAAACGTATTCAGAGAACATTTCCAACAATGGATTAATCCATGTTAAGCAGTGTCTAGAAATTATAAAAAAGGTTGGTGGGGGAAGGGGTTAGAATTTAGTGTTAAGTTTGGTATTCATCGAATTAAAATAATCGTTCAACCAACATAATTATCCATTAGTTCGAGAGGAGGATTGGATATAAGAAGGCGAAACTGGGGCACAACTATCCTCACTAGTCTTGGAATTTATAATAAAAATTAATCGATTAGCTACCTGTATACTTCAGTTATGAATAACTATGCGAGGAAAAAAGTAAAATCCAGAACCTGCACTTTCCTTAAACAGATATCATGCATTGGATCTGAGGAAGAAAGAGAAACAAACGAGAATGGCTACATTGAGAGTGGTGGTAGCACTGTTCAGTCCCACAGTAGTTATGGCAATAATTTCAATAGTAGTAGTAGTAGTAGTTGCGACCAAGCAACCATTACTCCAAAGGCAGAACTGCAGGCTATAACTCGAGAAAATCCTAGTAGAATGGAAGCAACAAGCCAGAAAATGGAAATTCCACAAACGATTTTCAATTCAATACAAGTTCGAATGGAGACCTTCGAGAACTCACCTTTCAATACCAAGTCAATGATGAAAATGGCGGAAGCTGGATTCATATATCTTAGGCAGGCTTACATTAACAAACATCTAAATGAACGAAATGATCTGGTCATCTGCCCATTTTGCAACTTAAAACTCCACAGTTGGAACCCAATGGACGATCCTTTTGCGGACCATGAACGCTGGAATCCTAGCTGTCCATATATAAGACATGTGTTGGATCCCACTTACACACCAAGATATTGTTGTGAACTCAAGTGCTTCATTCAACCGAGAACACACGTCGATGGAAATGCTTGTAACAGATGTAAATGTTATGGTTTCTGTAAATGTTATTGTGTAAGTTTTATAAATCGATCAATAAAAAAATATTAATAATTGACTCGCTTTTGTTTTCCTGTGTAGGAACAACACTTCAATATCTGTCCCCTCTTGCAGACCACAGTGGTGATAACACACCAATATCAACTATCAATAAATATAATAATAATAATAACTAAATTTAATCAATTTATTAAATTTAATAAATATAGGGTTTGAAAAACGCAATAATCTCACAGAAAGTATCTAATTTATAGGCAGGTATGTTGGTATGTAACTTATAAGAAAAAAAATTAAATTGAAGTTCTTCAACACCTATTACTATAGGTATTGTACTACACCTGCAGTACCTATTACTACAGATATTAGTAATACCTGTTACTTTTTTTTTTTTTTTTTTTTTTTTTTTGCGTCGTAATAAACAACGCTGATATGTGGCGGGAATTTCATTCTGAACGTTTAGTAGTTATCTCTCCCCAAGGATGAATATTATCTAGACGTAAGACGACGCTGCACTGTGTCTCGGGTTGCAATGAACTCGCTCGAGAAAGAAAAATCAACAGACTCCTCTCAACCCTTTAAACCGCTAATATCCACATAGCTAATATCCATCTGTTCTGAAAGCCCCCACTTTCTACTACTGAGGTGGCCGTTGAGAAGCTGAGAGGACGTTATTTCATTCAATTCAGTCTACCTCTTATAAGCGACCCATGACAGGGACATTGAATGTTCTTGCCACAGAATGACATATTATTATTTATAACTTTGTGGAAGTTGGAAATGAGTAGTACGTCGGTTAGCAATGATAGGAGAACCTATGTACATACATAGACTGCGTAGTAACCATAAACTATAATTTCAACAATAAACTATAAACTATAATTATTAAGGAAGAACGTCTGAACTCGAAAATACTCATAGATTTTCCAAAACTTAGCTTTGAAGATTCTACACAAAACCTCCCTTACTTTTACTCTACATTGTTCCACTTCTTCGTCCTAAATCGAATACTTTTTTAATATGTAATTCCAGAACAATTTATAGCATAATGTTCGGTTATTCGGATTGAACAAAAATCAGCCCTCTTTCGAGGGTTGATTTGTTTCAATCTAACAATAATTGTTAGATTGAAAAATAAAACCCTCGAAAGACTCTGAAAAACCCTCGTAAATCAACTCACTAAAGGTACAATTTTAACGAACTATTTGAGGGTTTTTGAAGAGTTTAAATTTTAAAAAATATAAAATATGTAGAGTTGTTTACTAAAAAAAATTAGTTTAACCTCCTCAAAATTTCCTGTTATTTGCTCCACAGTAGATACGTAGAATCTGAGAATTTGGAACAAATTCGATAGGTACCTTCATTGCGATTGACATGCAAATTGAATGTGAGAAACGAATGGAAGAAATAAAGCACAATGAATTGTAAACTCCTATTTGAATGATTTCTATAAGAATAGCAATTAGGTAAACATTACATTATGCTCACAACTAGATTGTAAATTAATCACATAAATGCATTAAATAATAATATATGACGTTTGATTAAACATCTACGTAGAATCTGAGAATTTGGAACGAATTCGATAGGTACCTTTATTGCGATTGAGATGCAATTTTAATGTAAGAGTATGAAACGAATGGAAGAAATGAAACACAATGAATTGTATACTCCTATTTGAATGATTTCTATAAAAATAGCAATAAGGTTAACATTACATTATGCTCACAACTAGATTGTAAATTAATCACATAAATGCATTAAATAATAATATATGACGTTTGATTAAACATCTACGTAGAATCTGAGAATTTGGAACGAATTCAATAGGTACCTTTATTGCGATTGAGATGCAATTTTAATGTAAGAGTATGAAACGAATGGAAGAAATAAAACATATTGAATAGTAAACTCGTATTTGAATGATTTCTATAAGAATAGCAATTAGGTAAACATTACATTATGATCACAACTAGATTGTAAATTAATCACATAAATGCATTAAATAATAATATATGACGTTTGATTAAACATCTACGTAGAATCTGAGAATTTGGAACAAATTCGATAGGTACCTTTATTGCGATTGAGATGCAAATTGAATGTAAGAATATGAAACGAATGGAAGAAATGAAACACAATGAATTGTATACTCCTATTTGAATGATTTCTATAAAAATAGCAATAAGGTTAACATTACATTATGCTCACAACTAGATTGTAAATTAATCACATGAATACATTAAATAATAATATATGACGTTTGATTAAACATCTTGTTATAATATTAGGACTCTATGGATTAATAAACTTCATCTAGCAGTGTAGAATAGTATACATATACAGGATGAAAGGGCTCTTGAAGAGTTGATTCAGAGAGCAACCAGTTCTTCAGAGCTATCTCTTGAATAATGCAATAGCCCTTGCACTTGTTTCTATTGGAGCTCAACCGAGGGGACAAGTGGACGTTCAGGAGTTTGTCCGCTATTTCCCCTCTTCTATTGTCTCTGGGTAGGAAAAAATACCAATGATTGAATCGTTCCCCGTTTTTCTCAGTCAGAAGGACTCGACTGACGGTAATGGATGAGGGCAGCCAACCAAACGGCCTCAAACGTCGGTACCTGTATTTAGTTCAGATATCCTTCAAATTGGTTGATAGCTGATCTAATTTCCTACTATTTCAGTTCGAGGAAAAATTATCCTCTTCGTGGTGGAGGTAAAACATTACTCAAATCCAACTCACGAATCTTTCCTTGGAAGAACAATATAGTAATATTATGAGTTATAAACTATCCAATTATTGTGCAAGTAGATAATCATTTTTGTAGGAATTCGAAGAAAGGTTTGTGCTTGAACTTTCAATCATCGGACACCCAAATCTGGATCGTTTTAGTATAAACTCAAAGGACACCGAAATATTCGTTCGAGGCTGTGAAACTACGTCAATTCCTTCAATTTTCATGAATACCTGTTACTAAGTAGTTTTGGTTTATTATTTTCAATAATTAACCTAACCTTTGGAATTAATTAATTTAACCTTTGGAATCGACCAAGAAAATTTTTTTTTTCAACACTCCCTCAAAATTTGGTGGTTTACGTTTCAATGTACGTAGAATCCAAAAATCGAATAACAATTTGGCCGTCCGTCCGCCGTACGCGGCACTTTCCCCACTTAGCATGGACTGATTTTGATGAAATTCGGTACGTAGGCTCCATTTGGGGTCTACTTGTGCCCCGAAGATTTTGGTTGATGTAGGTCACTTCTAGGGGTTCCAAAATCAATTTTGAAATTTTGAAAACGCCATAACTCAAAAAATTTTGATATAAATTTATTGTTTTTCCTTCAATTTAGGATTCTATACAATTTTTAGAGTTTTTTGAGACTACACGGAGCTCTGTAAGACAATCCGTTCGCTCACTACGAGAATTTAGGGTTTGGACGTACGATAAATCAGAAACACGAGTGTGAATCACAAAAGAGGCTAATCTCCGTTCAATTTTTAGCTGACCGAAATGCGATCGATGTTTTTCTTCATGTTGGCTGGTTGGTGGCTTTGCAGAAGAGTGATCAATAAAGTAAAATAATAAACCATTGTGTAATAATTTGCCGCGTTTCTTTATTGCCCTTAACCCGGCTCCTTAAGCGCTCAAAATTCGACGGACCCTCGATTGCCCCAAAATTGGGTTTTGGAGAACCTCAAGCGTGGCACATTTTAAAAATTATTTTCCGACTCTGAATCAAAGTTGGTTTTTATTTTTAATTTGACTGACATTTTTCTAAATGGCGGCCCCAAAATTCGATTGTTTCGGCAAAAAATTACTCTTTTTACATTATTATGAGGGAATATTATTAGTTTGATTAAATATCCTTGATAATTTGCTAAAAAAGCAATGCATAGAACACGATTTGAATCATGTCACTGGAATGAGACTGCGAGACCCAAAACAGCTACCGCCGAATGAAACTCAATTTCGAAAAATCCAAAATGCAACAAGATGCAGACTCACCTTTGTGTCAGTTTAGCTTAACAGTCGACGAAACTGCACAATGCCTAATAATGGAATGTACACCGCTTTCATCCACCAGACTTCACTTCCCAGAGGCCATAACCACGAAGGCAACCGATCCTTTCAACCTCGACCCCATCTTGGCCGAAGGAAGATCCGACATCTATCGTTTTATTTATGACTTCATAATAAGGGCAAATATTTAATTTCAACTATTAAGTTGTATTTATTTTCTTGTACTTCGTTTCAACTACAAAGGTTGTAGTTAAACATAACAAAGTTAAAGGCTGGATGTTAAGTCAAAGCTAGAAAAAAAATAGTAATGTGTAAAGGTGAGAATAATTTTTAGTTTCTTTCACAAGGGAATATGTTTCACATTTTCAGAGTAAATGTTTGATTGTAGTGTTTATTTTTACGAAAAAACTGAAAGCTATAGATGAACCAAAATGGTTTGAAATGGTTAATCGTACGTATTAGTCTCTTGGATATTCCACAAAACTGCAGAGACGACAATTTCTAACGGGTCATTGAATCGTATACATCCAGGATCGAAGGAGTCGGGCGTCGTGGGACGGTACGATCTCGATTTCCTCGGGGCGTTTTGCCTCAAGATAAGAACCCCCTGAAGGCACGCCCTCCAGGTGCCCTGGGGTCACGGAGGGCGAACACAGAAGAAATTAGTAGTCTTCTTATTTTAGGTTTGGAGGGTTACCACTACTAGATGGTCGAACAAGGCGAAATCCCCACCTAACGACTTAGACCAGACGTTTCATTACAGCACATCCAGAGCTGGAGGCGTATCACCTCTCGAAGGTTATTATCGATGTAACAAACGAAACAAAGTCGGCACTCCTAAAGACCCTGTGTTATTTAATAAAAATGTATTTTATCGAACAAATATCTAATTTCTCCGCTTTTACGGTAACACA
The DNA here is from genome assembly GCA_009739505.2 of Apolygus lucorum. Taxonomy (NCBI): domain Eukaryota; kingdom Metazoa; phylum Arthropoda; class Insecta; order Hemiptera; family Miridae; genus Apolygus; species Apolygus lucorum. Next base: position 42,335,367 of record CM019183.2, on the reverse strand, counting down.
TCTAGTCATCAGGATTGAACGGACGGTTTTATAATGGGTAGTAGACAGAGATGTGGTGTATTTTCATGTTGCTGATCCCCTTAACATGATGTTGGTGATGACAAGTTAAGTTACGATGAAGAAATAGTACCTGAAGCATCGTCTTTTTGCCGTCCTCAAATTTTGTCCACCGTATCAAGCACACGATTCTCAAAACACCCCGGATATTTAGGATAAAAAGAACGGCTATAGCACCATATAAGTAGGAATTGACACTTTTGCAGTTCCTAAGGCTCATTAAAAAACAATGGAAATAAGTAAATTCAACATTATAGATACTTGTGTTCTCAATACTTATTATCATATAGTGATGTTGACGAGGTACGTTCATGATGTCAAACTCCTGAAAATTGGTAGTGGAAAAGGAAAGTATTATCAGGAAAAGGTCAATTACCACCTCGTATTGAGCTGTTGCATACCTATAATAAGTATAAAGGTGATTACGAAAAAGCATTCGTGGTATTTTCTGGAGTCTTAGGAAACAACTTAAGAAGGCTAACTAATGATTTGCTCATAACCAGAAGTCATTTTTTTTTTTGAGAAAGAGAAAAGGATTTATTGAACATTATAGGAGTGAAAAAGTTGGACAAGAACTCAATTAGTTGTCGAAGCAAAAGGAATTTGCCAAAAGTACAGTTCAATTTGCCAAAAATTCACATAAATTCGCCTACTGCTCACATTCATTGATCTATGACAAAGGTTTTAAATTAAGAACAGTTTAAGAGTGCTGGTGAGAAAACTAGGGTAAGGTGGGGTAAGGTCCTGCACGGGGGAAGTCCCCGCACAAGGGTTTTCTGTGTTACTGTGCAAGTTATGACTATGTCCGTTGGATGGTAAGCCAATTGCCATGTCGCGAGTTCTGTGTGGAATTTCCTGTAGTGCGGATCAACGTGGTGACAGACAAAATGAGGTAAGTTTGTTTTCCTCCGCTCTGATGTAATATTTATGATTATTTACTTCAATGATATGTTTCCGTAATCGTTGATATTCGTGTCTGTTGTGTTGCGTCAGAAAAAGGTGCTTCTTCCCGTCAAAACCCCGTGACAACGCTCTTGGTAACCATATTTTTACTTGTCTGAGGTCGATTTTAGTCAAAATGGCAAATTGGGGCAAAGCCCCGCACTCTTTGTGGGGCAAGATCCCGCACAAAATTTGTGCGGGGACTTGCCCCTTCGTTTTTATTTGGAAGACGGCGATGATAAATTTAGGTACCTTCATGCAGTTAACCATGCACAGAATTGACTTATATTTCAGGTACCACTACCTATTTGTATGTAACTTGTTTTTATTCTGTTCCCCACTATCTTCTTTCATTTTATAATTCCAGAAAATAAAGGTACAAGTATCTAACCAGCATTTTGGGAGTTATTGGAATCCTGCAGTTTGTTGTATTTTTTTTAAACGCGATACCTGCTTACTTTGTTACTAAACAAACAATGTGTTAATTTTAGGAAAAAAAATCAGAAAAATGTATTTTCCTGGACGATCATTTAACTTTTTTCTTGTCTCAAATTTTAGTTGTGTTGCATTTAATTCAATGTTTTGTGATTTTTCGAATATTCTACAATTGACTTTTCATTGTGCATTGAAGATGTGTGGGAAATTTATTACCAGCAAATGATATAAACTATTTGACTGTGACCCTTTGTTAATTGTTTAAAAAAATGAGTTGCTTACTGTTATTAAGGCATGTGAACTTCAAAAAATTTTCTATCTTGTAAAAAATGTGATGTTTTGACTGAATAGATGAGCATATTTGAATAAATATATTGGCTTTCTGTCTGAAATTAATGCCTTTCCCCAGAATGGGGCAAACCCCCGCACTGCGGGGATTTGCCCCATGACTGCGGGGACTTACCCCTTCCTGTGGGGCAAAGCCCCGCAGACACAAATTTTTAAAAAACGTTCAGTTCTTCCATAATACTGATGACATAGTGATGAAAATTGTCTGGCATTATAGCCAAGGTCCCAAACTAGTATCCCAATGAGTTGGTTGAGGGATATTGACCTAGTAGGTGTTTATAAATGGAAAACATTCGAAAGTGCGGGGACTTACCCCACCCTACCCTATGATTTTTCTGACAACAAATTTTTGATGAAACGTAGTGGTTATAAAAGCAATATTTGAAGGCTGAATAGTGAGAAAAAAATGTCCCGCTATTTTATTCTATTAGGTAAACACAGACGAAAATGGACGAAAATTGTGATTACCGATACCTAAAGCGTACAAAGAATAGAAGAAACTATTATTAATAAATTATATGGCTCTGTATGTAGGAGGACGAACCCTCTGTTCTTGACTGCTGTACGATTACTATAATACGTTGTAGTAATCGTACATTAATTACAATGTAGTTACGAATGAACAAACATCCATGTATTTTATTTATACCTTTGGAGCAGCGAAAATGATACATTATTAGGTTTCACTTTGCCGATGTCAAAGCAAGAAGTAAAAATCACACCGTTATTAATCGTCCAGCTTGGAAAAGATTGCATCTGGACATTCAAATATGCAGATAAGCCCCGTGCATAATTCATAGATGCCGAGTGAAGATTGCTTAAGCTCTCAATGTTAACAATATGACAGTAATCTATTGACGCAGCCATGTGAAAGAACAGCAAACTCAATTAGTAATAGGTTGAAACTGACGCCCACTACAACAGCTCATCGAAGGAAGCACAGAACAGTGATTTACGCTCTGACGGGTTAGTTAACGTCGATTTCCGGACAACGAATATCTCATTATCGTTTCCAGATTTTTCTGCGCTTCTTTCAATAGCGATTCCTCAAAACACTTCTTATTTTCTTGGTTTATGATGTTTGCCTGAAATTTCATTCTAGCAGGTGATTAGTATTCGAGATACGTTGAGTCCTATAAACTATCACCTCGCGTCGTTCACTGGGGTTTTCGAAGATAGAATAATATATAATGTGAGGTGACAAATAAAAATGTGTCGAAAAAAATCAAGCTTAATTACATTTCAGAACGTGATTTGAATGATGAATAAAAGCTCCTAACGAGCTGGTTAGCAAGTGTATCACTATCAGGTACCTAACATGATAAAGAATCTGATGTCAGATCAGTCTATGAATGATTTCTCGTTTTTTGAATCAAGTCATTGATACTCCTCATTGATTGACAATAAACGGGTAGACGCGTTTGGTATCTTTTGTGTCTCACGATCTACCTGTACTAAGTGATTTGGGATTTTCAAATGTCCTATTGAAAGTATTATGTCCTGAGCTAAACTGTATTGATTCCCTGGATAATAAATCCTAAAACCCAAATATCAGTCTTTCAACAAAATATTGTATTTAATATTTTTCATAAATGTTGCAATAAATGTGCACCAATATACTATTGTACCAAGTACATTAAACTTAGTTTTTAACAAAAACGCAAGGGTCTCACTGCTGTCAACTAGCTAGTTAATAATGCAAAATATAAGTTTTTGGAATATTCGTGTTTTTTTTTTAAGTTTCAAAGGACCACTAGACTGAAATAAGAAGTAGGTAGACCAAAAACGAAATTACAATCCATTAATTCAACAAAAGCAGAAAAATGAGTAAAAACTGAAATATCGAAGTTGAAGTCGAGCTGAGTCATTTAAGTTTGTTATTTTCAATAATGAAACTTTGGAATTGAGCAAGAAAAACGTTTGAATGCCCCTCCCATTACAAAATAGATTACAAGTTTGTTTACGTGCAGAGCACGAAGAATCCCTTATCTTAGTTACCATGGACCAATTTTCATGGAATTCGATATTGAGGCTCTTGTTGTCTTCAGGTACATGACGTCCAGTTGTGGAGGGAAGCTTTTCGTTAGCGTCATTCAATTCTAAGGGGTGAAAAATAAAGGTTGAAAAACGCACAAACTCGAAAACTCTTGACTTAAAGTTATTGTTTTTTCATCAATGTAAAAATTAATTGAATTTTCAGAACCGAATGAGACCATCAAAGCTCTGTAGAACAAAACATTCACTCCCTATGAGAACTTAAGGGTTGAACTTACAATAAATCAGAAACACAGGTGTGAATCGCAAAAGACTGTCGTTCAAATCCAGCTGATAAAATGCAATAACTGTTCGTTTCTTTGAATAGAGTTTCGTGTTGTACTTAGTAGTGCTTCCTTAGTAACCGAAACCAAATTTTGTAAAGAAGGCACCCAAAACTCGGAAAGCAAAATAAAAGAATAAAAGATGTAGCCACTGTAAATTTCTCATAAAAACGTTGCAACACGGTATTTTTCATTTTGACATTTTCATGTCTTTCATATGGCACATAAAAAAAAAAATCGTCACGAAATTTGATGCAACGATATTTGTTGCAACGATATTTGTTGCAACGATATTTGTTGCAACGATATTTGTCCCAAGTCGCCACAATGATGATTATGACCATCAGAAGTGAAGTTGTTAGGTAGGTAGGTACTTTACAGTTTGATATTACCAGGGGGGCATGAAAATGTTTCAATGTGTTGCAGACTCGTATGCAAGCGTTTGTTGAAGAATAGCGGCCCGCTAATTTGCCTTAACTCTTTAACTATTACTTCTAAACTATGACAATTTGAAATCATTCATGTCCAGTAAATTTTTGAAGTGGGTTAAATTTGCTACAGTTTGAGACCAACTTGAGCTCTGTAGGTTACATAGTTACGGAGATACACCAATTCAAGAATAGGCAATTTTTTCCAAAAATTGACGTTATTGTGTTGCAGGCGTGATTTGAGCCTTTCACTCGAAAAACTACTCATTTTGGAGAGAGGTAAAGAGAGAGAAATTTTTTTTCCTGTATCTTTCTTTTACATCCTGATATAAATAACAGAATGTTACTCATAACGAGGCTTATATTTTATTACACAGTAATTATTTTGTAAGCACTACTGATTTTATTTTAATTTTAATTTAGTTGACAAAAGTCAAACGGTTGACCCTCGGAATGCTGAGGGAATTCAATGAGTGCTTACAGCTTACCGATTCAAGAAATTGCATAAATGAATTGTTGATAGAAATTTTTTTTTCATATGGGAATAAGTATTAGAGCAAAATAGTTCAACATAATCTTCAAAAATGGCAACAAAATGTATACCTAGGGAAGATTTGATCAGCATCCATGTCCTGATTTATAAAATGTCTGAACCATCCAATTCTTCATCTAGAAAATGCCTGAACCACCCAATCCAGATTCAGAAAACGTCTGAATCATCCAAGTCTTGACTCGAAGAATGGCTGAACCATCGAAGTCCTGACCTAGAGATTTCAACAAAATTTTGCTGTAGCTTAGTTTGGTTCTCCCAAAAAAAGAGGTTTTTCCGTTTGACAGACTGATACACATACACCTCAATTATTCAGGAAGAGAAGCTGACGAATTTTGTTTCTGGAGAATCTTGTTTTTGTCGAATTGCTACTGTTATAAATGGGTGATTTTTTCTTTCCAAAATTGGTCGCCGTCATTCGAAGGATTTTCAGAGAACGTCAGAGTGTGACCATATGGTCGAAATGTGGGAGAGTAATTCTGTGATTCTTTAGTGCGAAATCATCGTGAAAATAACCCTCGGAACAAGGGATTGCGTCGAGGAAGGTAGATAATTGCCAGGGGCAAGCTGAACGAGCGAAGCAATCATGGGTAAGTGGTAAAACACCTTTAATAACAACAACTTGAGATGGTTGGAAAGAAGAGGTGCCTTCGGTACCTCCCGGGGGTTCGGTGAGTTATGCTTTGATAGCCAACGGACCCCCTCCTGTCGCTTGTGCTCTATGGGTACACCCTAATTGGTAGAAAAATGGAAGAGAGACCACCACCTCCTGCGAACGGCATTCCGAGACTCCCTGTACGGGTACCTGATAACAGGTACCTGTCAACGGAATTACTTCCAAACTTCCCGCGACTCTTCAAAGCTAAATGCGCCAGAAAGAGCGGTCACAGCGGTTCCGACACGGTTCTCAAAAAACGAAACCTACATGCCTTCCGTTGAACAGATCTGTGCTCTGTGCGGGGGGAGTGTCATCCGACAGACCGTTTGAACTTTTGTTCCGCTTTCACGCGATCCTCGGTCAGTTGATGGGAAGAAAAATTCATTCTTTCAGAAGAATCTTCCTTCCATCTCCCCAAGTCTGTTCTTCCTCTAGTACAGATTGTATAAATTATAGTAAATGGCAAAAAGAAGTAGTTTGCTGTTGAAGTGTGCTATTTTGTGACTCCATGAATCACCAGAATATATTATGTTCAACGGCAAAAAGTCGAATGTAATTTGAATCTCCGAAAATTATCATAAAATGGTTTATTATTTTTCTATATGGATCATAAATCTGCAAAGAACACGGCTTTCCCATAAGCAGTGTACCTATGAGAAGTTTAGGTAGTTAACCGGTTCCCGTGGGATCACAAAAGTTGAGACCAGTCGGGCCGGGAGTATGCCTGGATTGGTGAATCGGCGGTATCGTGAGTTTTGATAATTTTTTGGGTTGGGGCCTTGGTGAACCCCGCTCCAGTAAAGAGGGTGCGACAATAGCCATGAGCGAAATCATCCAATTCTGATCTTTACTTTGGAAGAAAACCAATGATGCCAGGAATGGCAGCTGGACGAAAATTCGACCTAAGATGAAAAGAGAGGTGGAACATTCATTGATTAGGTAGTGCCAAATAAATTTTCCAAGTCAAGAGAACTAATAATACTTATTTTCCCAGATTATGGAAAATAAGTATTTCAAAAGCCTTGACAAATATAACCAATAAACACCTACTCGACGTCTGAGATCACCTTGCTCAGTTGATAACATTAGTCGAGATTGTAAAATAATGAAGGTACTTAATATGTGATACCCATTTTCCATATTGATATTGATATTATCACTTTATTCCTTACTCAGGTATATTGATGAATTTACAGATTGCAGATATATTTTCCATATTGATATTGATATTACCTCTTCGTTCCTTACTAAGGTATATTGATGAATTTACAGATTGCAGATTGATTTCTGAGAGGATTCTGACTTGGACGGGAACATATCGCAGAGCCCTCGAAAGACCCTTGCAATATGTTACCCCATCCACGTTGTCCAAACTGGGAAGAGCGGCTTGCAAGCTCAGAGGGAAATGAAGACGACCATCGAGTTGACAGCTTCCATTAACGGTCCGCACCCAATAAACCCACCAGCTGATAAATCGCATTTTTTTCACCTTCTCTTTACGCGACAGTCACGATAAATCACGACAACGTGTGACCCTCGCAGGACCTCTTCATTCCAGGTCCAACAACGGGGCATTATAGAGTCGAGAGAAACCTTCTGGTGAAACACCAAAAGAGGACGTGGATTATGAAGGATTTTTTCACGCGGGAGAAAAAGGCGAGGAAAAGGTGACAAATGAGTTGGACTGCCGTTCGTCATGAAGTTACAGATGTACCGTTTACTCTAGTGTAACTACTCGTATCTACGATGGGATGTGAAAGACATAGGTACCACATGAGTACGTAGATCAAGGTATTCAAGGAGTTATCTTTTATTAAACATACAAACGCTGAAAATGAGTAAACAACGGTTTATAATTTCTGTGTAGAATCGTATCTACAAAGATAAAAGTTTTTTAATTGTCTATTACTGTTGTAATAATAAACTATAATGAGAGTAATTAGCCCAATACCACTAATGGGATGAAATAAATATGAAATTAATATTCTCGAGATCAAGATTTAACACTTTAAATTGAAGGAAAAAAAATCATTCATACAATACACACTATACCTTACACACACTATACCTTACACACACTATACTTTTGAATTATTGAAAGTTTTTAAGATTGGATGTATTGAAAACTTCATCCCCTATTTTCATAAAAAAATAAGAGAATTGAATGAGAATAACGACAAGTTCAAGGACACAACTTGACCCTTATTCGAATAAATTGCCAAATATCGGGACTGGAGTCATCCAGAAAAATGCTGTTATCGCCTAGCTTTCGAAAATTGTATTTCCTTCATCAGGGTCTGAAAAATACAATCAGCAAACTCAGGCAACAGAAGCTGGACACAAAGACACTAATAAAAACAAGTTTAAGCAAAAACACCTTACAGGATCGATACAGGCTACAATTTTGTTAACAATAAAAAAATCAAAAACTGGATACTAAACAAAAACAAACGATTAACCCACTCAAAAGAAGTTATATGTGAGGAGAGGGCACCCACCAACTCATACTCCCTAATAGGGAGTCCCTATCCGTTGCTGTTTCAGCTTTTACAAGTCAAAACTATAAAAAACCACAAAAACCGAGTTTCATCATTAAAATTGGAAATTGAAAAGGATCCCCTTCTACACAACTCTGTAATCATAAACATCACAAACTCCATAGTCATACATACTACAAAATCGCTCATATTCTAAAATGTCCCAAAATGCCTTTAAGTACCTAAAATAATATCAAATTTTCAAATTTAACAAGAATATATTTATCACAGACAGGAATGTGTTAACAGAAGCGCAAAATAGCAACCACAAGACTCACCTTTCAAAATAAATAGCATCAGGCTCTCAACAATAACAAAAAACAATATATTTCTCATTCGAAGCTCAAAAATCAAAAATAAATAATCTTGGTCCACGAAAAATGTACTTTTTTTTGTAAATTGAAGCACGGAATCCTATTATTATTTGATTGTTGGTATCTGTGACAGAACAACAGTTACTCTGTCATCTGTTTCGTTATTCGATGGAACGATTACTTTCGTTAGAGTGAATCGCGACTCAGGGATTGCTCCTCAGTCCTATTCCAAACAGCGATCCTGTAAGTACATAGAAGATCATATCTCTTACCCTCGTGGTTCGATACACAGATTCAGTCTCATTGCTTATAGGATAATATATCCACCTTCCTTTTTGAACTTGTATCTATTCATCATCCCCTGTCCTAGAGCTGGTCTTCGTCAAGCAGTAGGTATTCATCGTAACGTAGGAACAGTTTTTATCGCCCTTCAGTTTATTATATTAATTACCATAATAATTTTCTAAATCCCCAAGAACTATACTGTTTCAACTGTATATATATATTTTTTTACTCAAAACATAACATTTTGAGGGAGGTCAAAAAATGATTTTTTCTTGTTCGATTCCAAACTATTATTATTCAAAATTATAATCCTATTGTGATCCGCAAGTTTCAAGTACGCGTTCTGTCGTTAAATGATTTTCACACATACACTTCCTTATTATGAGCGAGACTTTCCTCAGCAACATTAATATAATAAGTACGTTAATATCTATGGAGTTATCACCAGGTTTAAGAAATTATTAGAACGTTATTTAGCGCAATCCAATTCAAAGTCAGTTTTCAATTGTCAAGCAAATATAACCAGAGAAAGATCGTCTTATACCACCTCATCCTTCAGGTAAAACCTTTTTTAGGCTTTCACAGTCAACTCATCTGTCGTGGATCATAGCCAAAACCCCGGCGCAACAGTTTATGCTCAAGGATTTCAATTGAAGTGCGAAGTTTTCCCAAAGTGATTATATTGCGATCACATTCTGTTGAATAGATTAAAAAATTAAATTTTAAATTTAAATTTTAAGTAAATTATAATTTTAAATAATTTTATAATAAATAATTTTAAATAAGTTTTAATTTAAATTTAAAATTTTTAAATTTTAAAATTAAATTTTAATGTCATACCCCTGCAGAGGTATCTGAAAAATGTTAACTGACACCAAAATTCTAGTCTCAATCACTGCTGCAAAAAAAGAGGAGAGTTTCTTTACAAGTTAATATGTAAATAAAACTGTTGCGTTGAAGAGTCTGCATGCAAATAACCAGTTGAATTGTCTTTTACCCGTTAGTTTCTCGAATAAAATCGATTTGATTGGGCGGGTGGTCACGATAGTTCCATTATGAAATGCATCTTCATTGCAAACCCTGAGAGAAAGTCCTTTATGGGGCGTTAATAGGGAGATAAACATCTAAGGGGGTCCCACCTTCCTCCAGTCCATTCACGCCAAATGTTAATCAAAGGCGAACACTATCCGACTACAGTGTCGATTGCGCAACGAAAAGCGATTGCTTTGTCACCTATAAGCCCTGGGGACGGGAAGGGCGTCAGAGCATCCACCTTAAAAAAGGTGGGAGAATTCGTTTTCAAACGCGTTCCTGAAGTTCGTACAACCAAAGGTTTAAATGTCAAACGTTCGAAAGGGCGGACAATCCAGAATCCCTCTCGTTGTTCCATCCTAATGTATGTAAAGTGTCTCCTCAAAGAGAAACTAGGCTGAACACTTATTGGCTGAAGGTTTCTTTTGACTTGATTTCTCGTAGGTAATTGGATATCCGGTTGGGATCCACTTTGTTTTTGAGGAGTCTACCTGTACTGGGGGCTCATTATTTTGGGCCAGATGGTAGGAATTTGAATCGCCTTCACGGAACGACTTTCAATGATGAGTGCATACCGTTGTTGCCAGGAAACTATGAGTCGTTGGGTTTCATGACTGAACTTATTGTCCAGTATTTCACATAGTCAGGGAGTTATCCCTACGGATTTGGGGTAGAACGTTCAGTTCCATAGAGTAGTGAAAAAACAAATTATTGATTATATTTCTGCTGCGTTCTATAGTTGGATTACTCAATCTTATAATATTTAGCACAAATTGAAATAACATCAATTCCTAACGTCATGAAACCGAATTTTTAAATAACCCACAAGTAATTTTAGCCCTCCCCACCCACTCATACATTCTTTACCACTCTGAAACCTCGAAAGGAGTAGCTACAATCTGAAACCAACACGTTTCAAGGCTGAGGTTTCATTTGGCACCGAAATATTGAATACCAGATAGGTAGTTTAGTGTATTAGGTAGGTACTATGTACATCCCCACACCATTCTCCTTCTGAAATCAAATCTTATTATTCCATTCATTGGCTGGATATTTCTGCGCCCCTACAGTCTTTTCCGAAATTGTGTAATCATTTTCACTACAAAAATTAACTCTGCAAACCATGCGTTTTTTTTTGTCTTGTAGTTAACAGGTCAATAGTGAGTACATCACTCAATCTGCCGTGTGAAGAAAGAACGACACAACTCGAAAATGGTAGAAAATGGGGTTTTTACGTATCCCCTCTAATTTCACCCCCACCTTTCCGATGAACGAGTAAAAATTTCGAAATTCACCCCGGAAGGGATTGAAATCTTTAGGGGTGCAACTTAAAAATCGCCTAATTTTAAGCAAAAACGTCTCAACTCCATGATTTTTAGGAAAAACATCTCAACTCCTCGATTAAAACACCCTAACTAGCTAGATTTGCTATTTATTTGTGGAGAAAAAAAGACTCAACTCGCTGAAAACGCCGTTGAGTTGTTTTTCCTCCACATTGTTGGCTTCAAGATCGGGTTGAGGCGTCTCGTATGGTTGTCGATATTTGACTCAAATGACACGAATCGATTGAAGGTACGTGTGTAAAGAAGAATAATTGTACCAGTCGATTGAGTTGAACAACATAATATGTTGTCTCTCATATTATGAGGTCTGAAAAAATGGGGTCACGGGAGTGATCTGGAGTGAATTTATGTCGAGTTTTCCAGAAAAACTTCGAAGCTGATTTCTGGGATTTCGAAAATTTTGAGTTGAGTCGTTCTTCCTTCACACGGCAGTAATGATACCATGCTTTCATATATCATAGATAAGTTCAATTTAGAGATGAGTGTATCTAACAATTTCCTGAAGTATGCTGTTCCTGATTTGGGATATTGATTTTTTACATCCCAAAAGTATTTCTAAAATGATTTTGTTCAATTTCATGGCAGATAGTTTCAGCAAAAGAAAGAAAATCTATGGAGGGAGGAAAATCGGACTGAGGTCGTGTGGCGTGTTCGCAAAATAGGGATTCCCAGGGAACACTGGGATTGTAACATTACAAAGTTTACAATTTATTCAAGATTGAGAAAATTTATATTGTAGTGTGTAGCAGGCTGGTTGAGGCGGTTGGTGGTGGTAGTGGAGAGGGCATCCTCCCTCACCACATTTTTTTTCCTCCCAGAATAATTATGTACTACTCCATCATTTTTGAGATATTTACCACTTTTTCCAATAAGAAATAGTAACCTAGATAGATTGTCCTCAAAAACAACGAAAGATGGATTATGTAACACCTAACGGTCATGAATTTCTAGAGTTGGTATCCCAAGTATGCCCACTTCGTGTACCTATTTCAATTTTCTGTCTTCTCATGTAAGAGTAAAACTACAGTTTGAAAATCTCGGCCGTTTCCTTTGCATTGGTAAAGAGCAAAGCTTGGTTGAATGATTACGGTCTAATCGGTTGGCATGTTTCTTCCTTGCTTGTGATTTTGAAAACATCCAGAGCTCGACATTCTTTCCTCGATGCGAACGGCGTTTCTCATTCAGCTCCCTGGCATCTACTAAAAAAAAGGTAACCCGTTTCGGATTACAATGTAAATTGCTCATTGACGAACAGCGGCAAGTAAAATGGTTCGTAAGAAGAAACCAGTAAGAAATATGCGGCGAGGTTTCCGGGGGTCATGAATCATGTTGGCCGTGGCGTGAAGGAGTGAGAGGGGTTGAATAAAATGTCTCGAATTATAAGATTTGTTGACCAATTAGGTGAGGTTCCCACAAGCAGAGAGATGGGTTATCTTACGGTTGGGTACCTACGGAGACTGCGGATTCCTTGTCAATGCCCCCCCCCCCCCACCGCTACTTTGAACTCGGAACTTATTCGATTTGGACTGAAGTTAGATAGGTAGATGTTTATCTGTCGGATACTAATACAAGAAATGCAAATGTTCAATTTCTCCCTTGCGAGGGAAAAACATTGAATCATGTTTAATGTTTTTCCCTCGCAAGGGAGAAATTAGATTGCCGATCACTCAGCTGATCAATGACCACTCAGGCGCCTTCAGCATTCTCCATTGACCCTGCTTCTCAAATTTCAGCTTCCTGCGTTCAACAGGAGAGAAAATGGCCTTGGAGCTCACTCAGCTGATCAGTGACCATCTTGGTACAACTAGACCCCAAATGGAGCCGATATAACGTGGTAACTAAGAAATCGGTCCGTGGTAACTAAGAAAAAAAAACATTGCAGATTTGCGTGTCGGAATTCACAGAATGACCCCCAGCCCTAAAACATTAAACATGTTAAAAAAATGCATGAACACCGGAAACGCGTCTTGCCCAGATTTCATACCTGACATTGAGCTATTCTCGTTATACGAGAATAGCTCGTACATGAAATGATCTTTGAAAAACGCTCACTTATAACTCGGCACATAAAAAGTGACCATAAATTGTTACTATTTTTGTTATCTTGTAATTCCAATTTAATATAATACTTACGGGGAATGAACTTACTAATCATATTACCATTAATCGTGGGAGCCATTAAGGTCAATCAGGACTTGGTACCATGATATAAATAAGTTATTGAAATAATCGAAATGTAAGTAATCCCAATTTAAATAATATAAGACGCTGTTCAACCACATCTTACATCTAATGCTGTCTTCAGTAACTAGCCATGTTAACACTTGTATTTTGGTCAAATGAACTTAGGGGGAATGAACTTACTTATTGTATTACCATCAATCGTGGGAGTCATTGAAGTCAATCAAGGCCTGAAAGAAATAACATTTCGAGCGGCATCTTATCTAGTATTATATTTCGTATCATGTTGAGAATTTAAATTATTATTGGCGCTTTGAAGGTTTTAAAAAGCAGGTTTTTAACATAATAGCTCCCTAATGGTAAATATCGACCATGTCTATAGATGGAGTTCAATGTGGTAATGAAAACATCATCTTTGAGACAATATGATGGTGTAAATGTCAGTTACCAGTGTTTTTGCACCATCAGAGGCACTAGACGTTCCCATTCAGATTTTATTGTTTACCACATAGATGTCCCAGCACGTGCATTTAATAGTAAAATTCTCCAACCATATTCTCTCACCAACTAATAAAACCAATTTTCCAAACTTGTGAGTAGGCAAGGATTGATGTGATTATTGCAGAGCTCCTTTTGAAGCTGTGCATAACGATGCATCTTCGATGAGATGTTGGAAAATTATTCAGATTAGACCCTATTTACTGCCTCTTACCTACCTCCCTTCACCCAATTTCCTACTACCAGATTCTTACCTATAACTTAACCGTTTATCAAATTTTGCTAAAACTTGGCTATTTCAGGGCTTACAATTTTTTGATCATCTCGTAAGAAATTGTTTGTAATTATATCAATTCTAATACATAACTGAAGGATATGGCGAAGAACCAGTCTCAGTACAGTCAGAAGGTCCCAGTAATTGCACTTCGACAAACGTGAAACGTAGATGTCTGAAAAACTGAATGAATTTGCAAAACCTTGAGGTTATGTATCGGTATCAGATCAACCTCCTAATCATGCCAATCATATTGTAAATAAGAGAAAGCTGTGTGCTACTTGGTATGCGATTTTTACCTGGAATGGTAAATACAGCTTTGCCACGACATCTTTTTGAAAGTATTATAAAAAAACTAGGGAGCATGTTGGAAAACTCAACAGTGGAAAAATCAACTCAATAGCAAACGTTCTTTCTTTAAAAAGTTCCCATAGATCAACGTTTTTGTTTCATTAAGAACGAGATATTAAAATTGAGCCACAGAACCATCTCCTTTCCATTGCATTCTGGAACTTTTCTTGCATTTTGGCACCGTGACTGTCTACTTAGAACTGCCGTAAAAGTAATCAAGTTGATTCATGATATAATAGGAAATTCTCCGTCTCTAGTATACAAAATTATGACCTCATCTTTGTTTGACTTTCAAAAATTGTTCTTTCCAGTCGGTTCCCATAATTTCTTCTTCTTCAAACCCATGATGGCCTATTCACTTTTCCAGAAACACTGATTCCTCTGGATCAAATTACCCGCTGTTACTCAAATTTTATGGACAGTTAAGTGTCTGGGTGAGATTGTTTAAAAAACAAGATTTTTTTACCAATCTCACCCACAAACTTAACTTTCATAAAATACCGACTAGAAAATAGAAAAGGCCTTAAAAATATAGAAGAGTCCTCAATCAAGAATTTCAGCAAGTGAATATGCAACGTGCATTGCCCATCTGTAGTGGTGGTTGTGAAAATCAACTTCTCTGTAATTTCCGATGGTCGACGGCTGTTCATTAGTTGACTAGGTAAGTTCATCTTCAAGAGCGTGATTTCCTGCAATACCAATCTTGATGGGAGGGAATTAAACGAAAATGAGTTATTGTGGAAGACTCTTAGAAACGTCAACGTTTTGAAATTATTACGGTAGGTTCATAGTCGAGGCCGGCGTTTTACAGGGTCATTCATGACCGTTCAACCGCGACCCGATCATGACAGGAAGACATTGGAGGTACCTCGCCAGGAATGCGCATTGGAGGAATCCAAAATGCACTTTGCAAAAGCCACGGACCGTTTAATATTCTATTTATCAGCGTCACGATTTGACACTCGGCTGTGGAAGGCGTGAACGACGGTGGTGATCGGGGGCGACCAAACAGATCCTCATTCATTGTTCTCTTCAGATAGGTGTGCAAACGAGAAGCTTGGGAGAACACGTAGAGGCTAATCTCTGGAAGGGGTTTATCGAGACCTCTCCGCGGCGTTTGACCGTGTTTACATTGCAAATGTTCTGAGGGATGCAGAGTGGGGCGGATGTACCTGGAAAGTGCACCGGCAGAAATCGTGATTCTATTGGTTGAGGAGTAATAGATCCTATGAAGGCTTTTCATGATTTTATAGGCTCATACTTTAAAGTGACAAGCTTTGTTTTCACACTTAGGACATTTCACTCTTTGCATAAAAACACATTCACTCTTGGCTTTTCACTATTGGTATTAATTTCAAATTAAATGCCATCCAAAAATAAAACTTATTTTAATAAATTTTATTTTTTAATATTAAACTACAATTTTTGGAGATCGCAATCCAGAATCCAAATGTCTAATTATTATTGGTTGTATATTTTCGATTATCGCCGGTAAAATAGTCTGATAAAAAGTTTTTTTCCTATTATTTTGATAGTTTTTTCGAATTGACAAACTTAAACGAAACCAGGACGTAATGCCCGATTGTATTGTTGTTCCATTCTTCTAAGTATAACATGGCTTGTACTGAACAAACTCGCATGAAGTGGTCCCAAACTAATAACGAATTTTTGTAGAATTGGTCTAATGAATGTTGACAAACAGTTGCTAACAGTAATTCTTAGACATGGATTTACTAGACTTTACGAAGATCGACCCATCAGATATCACTGGTCAAAATTGATTGGGATGAGGATCAAACAGGTATTCACTCCTTTTCTGTCGAGATTTCGGCCAATATATTTCGTTCTTCGGGCCTCAAGGATGAATTAATGAGTGATAGTCGGAATTTCAGTTGGAAATTTCAAGGAGCTGTTGTTTACCTGTAGATCGAGCATATCAGAACATGGTTGATAGAATCATCAAAGTCCAGATGGTTCCTGTAGAGTAATGGTCGAAGGAAGTTGTTTGAATATTTTTACTGGGGGTTTCTTTGTGAATGAGGTGGTGCAACGTATGAATGAAATGAAAAGAAGAAGGGGAAGAAGGGCCAAAAAGAGGCCACCGCGCGTGAAGATCGCAGAGGCAGAGGAGGGTCGAAGGTGGACGTGTACGAGGATAGAGGGGTGGCTCTATACGGGGATAGGGTTACCTCACTTTACTTCACTGTGCCTCACAACATAGGGTAGTGATCCTTCTTCTCCTTCGAAGAACAAAACACTTCCGGCCCTCCCTCCTTTCCGCTTCCGCCACCTGAAACTCGTGGAGCACACCCGGCAACCCCCGATACCTTCTTCCCCACCCTCACAGAACATTTACTATGTAAACACGATCACTGACTGATTTGCGTTTGAGGGATCATAATATTTGCGTCTTACATCTATAAAATAAGTCGCAGATATAGGGATAGTAGATTCGAAAAGTACAGTATTTCCAGTCTTTCTCGATTAATCTCTCGTAGTGCTGGTCTACCAATCACCATCGCAACAAGGATTTTTTCAGAAACGTCTCAAACTGGACTAAAACAGATGTCGACGTCCCACGAATCTTGAATGAATATTAGTTAATAATCATCCAGGAATTTTCATGTTCGTAACAAGTAACAAATAAGTACTCCAGTGATGTAATAACACACTTCTTCCAGTAAACTTCCGTCTCAAGAGACACTTACCTAACATGGCAATGGAACGAAATGACAAACTGGAAAGCTAATTACTGCTTGTTTGGCTGAACCTCTAACCGTTGATGCCATCTTGATTTCATCACGTTCTATGATCAGCTTCTCATCAAATATCGGTGAAGAAACTGGTATTGGAACAGTGAAACCATGATATGAAGTATGCTGAGTTGCTAATACATGTTTATTTGGAACGCCGCTTCAGCCACATATTTCTTTCCCTTATTGCCTCCCTTGCCTCACTCAACTAGGTGATAAAACTTGAAGTCTGGTTTGAAATCATAGTGTGCTTGTAAGTTATTTTAGGTAGATATTGTGAGGCAATATGATAGGTTGAACTGGATTCATGGAATGTGCAGGGAGAAGTGGGCTTGAGTTAAGAGTGTTTGATTTCAACTAATAACTTTTGAGAGGAGTAAATGTTCCTGGAATGTATCTTTATGACATATCCATGTCGTAGACCATCTTTTGGCATACCAATTTGAACTTTTGGCATCACAATTTGAACTTTTGGCAACTACTGGAGTTCTTGTCGACCTTTATTCCTTCTACAATATGCAATAAAGTGTTTTTTCTCTCTCAAAAAAAAAAGAAAAAAAAATTAGGTGCGATAGGTATGTTCCAGACAGACCGTATTGCGAGAATGTATCTCATAGGTACGTATAGTATGTTTATAGTCACAAGATTTTGAATTTTCGAGTTGTATGATGGATACATCACATCTTGTATACCAATGATACACCATTGTAACAGCATCGAACTTACATTCCCAAACACATTCAATTGAGACGTTTTACACGTTTTTCATCTAAAGTGCTGCAAATTATTACACAGAGGTTTATTATTTTCATTTGTCAATCGCTCGCCTGCAAAGAAAATAGCTTTGCCATTGTCACTACCTAACAACCAGTAGTACTACTACCTTCCTACTTCACAATCAAGCTTATTCAGAAGAAATAAACGCTTCCCACTCGATTCAATGAAATATAGATTGGTGGGTGCCTTCATTAGAAAATTTGAATACTGGTTGTTGAGGACGCAAAACTGAGTTCAGCTCAAAGAAACGAACAACGATCTAATTTGGTCAACTAAAATTTGAGCGGAGATAAGACCACTTTTGCGAGTCACACTCTAAATTCTGATTTTTCGAAAGTCCAACCTTCAAGTTCTCATATGGAGCGAACGATTTGACATACACAGCTCAGGGTGGTCCTAATCGATTCAGTCAATTCATATTCAATAGTATTTTAAACTGATGTTAAAAACTGTTTGTTTCTGACCCCAAATGGAGCTCATAATGTCAGATTTTACCAAATCGGATTTTATTCGAATTTCGGATTCTATATACTTAAAAAAAAAAAACGTAAACCTTCAAATTTTTTTGATGTAAGGGGGAAGTGTCAAAAACTTTTTGTTTCTTGTTCGATTCCAAAGGTTTGAAATTAATATTGAATTAATATTGAAAATTATAAACCAAAAGCAGTGAATTTGTATAGCAGCATATTCAAAATCTGAGTTATATGTCCTGCTATAGTTATTAGTTATATTCCTAGTGGCTTCAGCAAGAATATTGTCTGTGCTACTATTAAGTAGAATTCCTTCTATTCATGATTGCCTAGTCTGAGTTAAAATCAAAACAAGTTAAAACAACTCTGTCCGATTTATGAATGACGTACTCGATGGAGGTGGACTCCTTCTTAGTTCTCAATTAATGATCACGTACGTTTATTATTTGGAATTAAATTTAAAAGAACCGCACTGTGAGATTTTCGCGAAAAAATACACCGAAGATTCCTTCACTTTCATCACTCTTATGACTACCCTTCAATACCGCCGACATAACTGCATGAAAAATGGAGAAATCAATTGCGGTGGTGCTACTGGGCATATAAATCACCTTAATCACGAAAAGGGTTGGGAACCATCTGAATCACTGATGATGACGTGGTTTCTCACATCGTCTCCACCTCTTCCTCATGAGAGGGCTTAACTGGGTAAGAAAAAATAAATAGGTTGACTGAGATTGTAGCCTGGAGGGCGGGTGTCTACTCGAAGAACCTGCTACTTGGCGATTCGCCCCGGGGCGCTTCGTGAACTGTGGAGGCAACGAGAAGCCTTCCCATTCATGTTCCGAAGCCTGCAAGCTTAGGGCCTGGGGCTCAGCCAAGGAAAACAAGATCTTTCTGGGCTACCAGTAGCATCGTGTGGGAAAGACATGTCTCGGATCCAGTCCGTCCGAAACTCCTTCCCACACTGTCCCTTTCCGTCTTTTTTTTCTTCTTTCAAACCCTCTCACGATATCGCCCACGAATTTGTAATTAGTTTTCACGCTTTCGTCTCGATTTCATTTTTGCAAAAACTGAGCATTGAGGAATTATAACCTAATGTGATTTCCAAAAAAAAGCAAAGTGAAAGAATTTCTTTTCTTTTTTATGAAAAGGTTTTTAGAATAAAGGAATCATTAAATTTTCGGAAAGTGTTTCCAAGTAATGTATGGCTTCTGCCCCCCTCCTACCCACCCACTCATCGAAGAAACAAGAGATACATTTTGGTCGAGATTGGAACTGTGCTGAGAAGTTATGACTACTAGGAGTGTGACAGCTGGAAAGGGAGTGGAGCGCCTGCTGAAGATCGACATTAGCAAGAGTCCTTGGGTTTCCTTCGATGTTGATGCTCCTGATGCAAGCCTCCTGTAAGTGGGCTGCTTCTTGCTGAAGGTACAAGGGAAACATCTCATTTTCATTTTCAATTATCTTTCATTATTTTCTATAATGAACCAACTCCCTGAAGCAACTCCCCTAAAAATTTGATAGTTTTTGTTTCAAAGTAAGAAGAATTTAAAAACTTTGCCCAGTTACCACGGACCGATTTTGATGAAATTTGTTATATCGGTTCCATTTGGGGTCGGGTTGTTCCCGAAGATTTTTTTTTTATAGCCAGTCACTTCTAAGGGGTAAGCAGTTGGGGCGGAAATGTGCAAAATGCCCCAGTCAGAGAAATTTTAAACACCTTTTTACTTATATACATGCAGCTATCAACAGGTTTTTTTTCATTATTTCAAAATAGTGACGATTTTTATGAATTTAATGGTAACACCGCGGGACCAACCACTCGCTTAGTGGGAATAATCAATTACCGATTTTTTTTTCATCAATTTAAAATAGCTTTCAATTTTTATAAATGTATGATACAAACCAGGTTGTGCTTAAGATAATAAGCTTAAGATTCTTTGTTTCCTTGATAACTACGAGTCATATTTTGAAGGGACACACAACTTTAGAATAACGTTGGACTTTATGTCAAAATAAACTTGATTGTTAACTGTGTGCGATAATATGGTTGGCAGGTAGGTACTACTGGAAAAGCCAGGTTCTTCGTGGGTGGGTCTTTAGAGAGAAGTAATCAACCTTTGCGAAATAATAGCTGCGTTTTTATTTATATTAATTATTCAGAAGTACGAGTTCATTTAACAAACTATTTCTAAATTTGATCTATTGGCTACACTACTCATTTATTGACTTCGTCTTCAAAACTAGTCTTAAGACACCCATTTCTGACATCCACATTTGAAACTGTAGATAGGTAGCTGAAAATTTTTGATTTTTATTTTCTTGTACCAAACTTGAATTTCCCACACTCTTGGAACGAGACTAATGCCGATATTGATACTGGGTATCGAAATTATTCAAGAATTCTACCTGCTCACCGTAATGAAAGTGAGTCGCTACTGGCATTTACATCGTAAGGCCCAGTGATGACTGCGTTAAGACAGGGGGCATGTAAATGCCTCTTTACATATTGAGCTCAGAGGCCCGAGGCCTATGGGGCCTACCTATCCTGTCTGTCTCGTCTGCATAATCCAACGATAAGGAACCCTAAGAACTCGTTGAAAAAGAAATCGCTCCCTTAAAGTTCCCATCGTAGTATCGAGTCAATTACCGAAAAAAAAACATGAATCTTCAATTTCCCAAGAGAAAATTGGTTCATTACGAGTTAGTAAACAATATTCAAATATAAATATATGAAACAGACAAACATAAACGGTTGTTCATTATTCAGGAAGTTCTAAAACGCGAAGTAGGAGAGGACATTTTAACTCCGGAAGACTCAAATTTGTTAGCCCTGCTACTCAAATACCTACAAAGCATTCCAGCGTTCGATGGCGGAAAAAAATTGTCATATGCAAAAAAAACAGGAATCTTGGTATTTAACGACATTGTAAATTTTAACTGTTTATATTCACCCCACTTCACCATAAGTACTTGAAATCAAAATCTCTACGAGGAGACGATAATTGTTTACTGCTCGATTAGGTACTCTTAATAGTGTTGAGAATAATGAATAATTCCTTACTGAATCTCTAATCTTATCGAGTTTCGTTATAAGTACTCTCAGGTTCATTCTCTATTCGAGTTCTGAGGGAAAACCAGTTTCGGGGGTGATGAACCTCATCCTTGCAACAGGAATTCGTCATTTCCTTTTAGGCGAGGTCAGTATATGCCTCGGACGAGTTCACCCTGAAGAACGGATTAAGAAAAACTCGAGACGAAGAAGCCCGGATTTTGTCGTGATTATAATGCGACAGCCGATCCATCATTCTCTTGTCTGTTCATCCACAAAGTAAAACCGCGGGTCCCTCGCCGGGAGAGACCTGGTTCACTCACGAAAAAGAGAAGAAAAAAACGAGTGCCCTCTAGTTGGTAAGGAAAGTAATGCGATGACAAACCAAGATAAAGCTTGGACATCTCTGGTAAATCCGTGAGCGAGTAATTAGATATATGTGAACTAAACACTGATCACGTGGGTGAGATAGGTTAGGCGCAGGCAGAGTTGGCAAAACATAACCAACGGGTCTTCTAAGAAATACCTGCTAATTACTTCCATTTACGCCTAACAGCCGTATTTTACTCGAAAGGATAAATTAGAACACGGCATTACAACACATTTTCTCGTATCAAGAGTTTCTACCACTCTTTCGACTTAGCTAACGGTGTAAAATTATTCATCAGAGGGGTTTTGTATGCCTTCTTTCTACTCGTTTCTTTCCATCTATTCAAAGAATTACAACAGTATTCCCAGAGGGGTTTAAAAATTATAAGATAATAGGTACCGTAAATCGGGGTGGGAATGGTACGGTTTTGAGGTTTTTTGAATTTTCCAACATTAAAATATTTATTATTTTTTCAACTATAATTTATCCGAATTTTCTATCTATCAACGAGTTTTTTCATTGTGGGTAATATTTTTTTGGGGTAAGTGATAGGTGAGTAATATTTTTTTCAAAAATGTACCATTCTCACCCCGTGTTGTGGGGTACACTGACTTCACTGACTGATATTTCTCTTGAAAAAGTCATTGCGCCATTCTAACCCTTTGGATTCGTTACAGAAACATTTAAAGAACATGCCAAAAAAGAAAAATTTGTTTTGGTTGGGAAATAAATAAATTTTATTGATTGAAAACCAAACTCAGAATTCCTACCAAAAAGCGTCTTTTTGGACTTTGGAATAATTTGTAGGTAGGGGTGTTAAATCATTTAGAAATGATGAGGGTACCTACCTCACAGAAATGTTCACACAAGTGACTAATAACATAAAGGATGGTTTTGCTGGAATTTATTATTTTTTTTGTTGAAATCTCACCCAAATTTGAATTTTTACCACAAAAGGAACTCCCTGGACATTTGAATAAATCGAAGAGCTGTCATCAACCAAGGAAGATAAAAAAAAAAACAAGACACAACTTTCAAAATTCAGATAGCAAACATTTTATCGAGGTAAAATAACAGTTTAAGGGTGTATTTGGGTGTTCACCAGGAACATAGGTAAGTAGGTATTAGGAACTATTGCAACATAGGTAAGGGTTTTAATAATTTTCGGGTAACTCCACCGCTCTGCAAGTCAACGTCGTATAAACTTGCTGGTACAGATTTCAACATAGGTGACGAAATTTCTGAAGTTCCTTGCAGCGAACCATAATTTCGCAGTGTACCATTCCCACCCCATAAAACGCAACAGTTTTGGTTTTATGCTCCCAAAAATGTTTTGGAGAACAATTTTGGCATTCTAATGAATGACATGGATGACTTGGCCCCACTTAACTCAGCGACTTGGGACATCTCTCCACCCTCCTTTTGGGTATGTACCAAACTTCCTCAGTACAGTCGGAAGACATAGGAAATGAATTTACATTATATGAAATGTTTCAAGAATATGAGGGCTGGTGGGTAAAGATGATCTATTGATTACATGGCTCTCAAATAGATAGGAGCCTATTTACATGCTCAAACGTGAAATCTTCCAAAATCAGATTTCCCAGTCGAATTTTACGTTTCTGATCTTTTATGAGCATTTTTGGTTCCGTGTCTGTCTGTCCATCTGTGATAACTCCTTGATAACTAACTACATGAAATCATTGTTCGATTTTGTTAAATTTCCAGGTTTATGCGAGTCATCATCGATTTCATCTAAACACAAACTTCTCAGGATCTAATCAATTTTTCCAAATTCGAGGTTAGTTTGAGGAGCCCACGAAGAATGCAATAATTGCATAATATAATAATAATTATATAATATAATTGCATAATATAATAATTATTATATAATATAAATATATAATATAGTAATAATTATATAATATAATTATTGTATTATAAAAACTGTCCGGATCATAGAGCTCAATAGGTAAATAATTCACGTTAAATGACAGAACTATTCATGAGGAATAACTTGTATTAATAAACTCTGCGTTCCGCAAAGGTGAGAGAGTTGATCTACGACGTTCCAAGTGGGAAGTAGCACCTGCTTCGAAATATTAAATAATTTGATATCGGGAGTTAACTAGACAGCGTCAAATACAGGAATAATATGGGTACGTTTTTTCATCAAACAGGTAACGACGCAAGCGAAACGTACCCTTCTAGAGCGAGGTGATGAGGAGGATTGATGGAATAGGCTGTCCACTATGATATCACAAATAAGGTAAAAAGTTATTAAAATGCCTGAGAAGTAATGACAGAACTTCAAACGGGAGCGGGGGACGTTTCCTTATAAGAACTAGCTCAGTCCTCATCTTACAGACCCATATCCAAGAAAATCCCTCTTAGAAATATTAATTCCGATATCTAGAGAAGTCTAATTGGACGTTAGATGCTCAAGAAGCATTGGAACGTTTTTTCGTCCTCATACCGATCTACGAGTCTTTTTTTTCTTTTTTTCATTTCAAACTCTTTTTCAAGTAATATCCTGCTTCCCACGAGCTGTACCGTCACTGCCGAGTTACCATATCCGGGCAAAACTGTCTAGTTATAAAGGCGGGCAGAAGTGAGCATAACTCGCTGTCGTGTTGAAATCCACATAAAGATCGGCAGGAGGTGGGGAAAAAAATCCTTCTGGTTCTTTCAAAGGTTTGTTTGGAAGGTCGGAAATAAGCCTTTGATGTTGAATGATTTACAAATATGATACAGGGTTATCCGAGCTATTACTATTCAATGTCTTTTGGCATGTTATTTCCAACGATTAGCCCTGAGAATCAAACTAATGTGGAACAGCATTTTTGATCTACTCATAATTCTATTTTTCACGTTTCAAATAAAGTAAAATCCAACAATCGAATGAAAATATTCCTGAAAGTTACTGTGGCTCTGAAACCCCCAAAACCTGCCAATAGTCCTAGATGTCGAAATTCCAAATAAAATTGTTTTGAGGACTCTTAGTCATTACCAGCATGTGGGGAAATATTAAGTAATAACAAAACTGAAGAGGGGGAGATAAATTTTCACATAGGTTCAAAAATAACAGAGATTTCATCGATTCAATTCGAGCTATCATCATTCTTTAATTTTTCATTTTAATATCTTATCGAATGGGTCGTTTTCCGTTACTAATTTTTCCTCTCCAAAATAATATATGGATTGGACTGTATTGAACCAGATTCAGGTTGAAATTCGTGTAACCAATGCTCAGAGTGATTTGGTAACGGTATCAGAAGAACATAGAAGGTAATAAGCTCATATATCAGTACTCGATGCTCTTAGAGTTTTGGCCAGAAAATTAAAATGACATCTGAACCCCCGTGCTCCGTTCTAAAAATTAATACCTATTAAATTTTCGAATATCCATTTTAACTGATAGTAAGTGTTTATTTTTTAAAAGTTCTATACTTTTCTGAATATAAAGTACCTATATGGCAGTGAAACGACTTTAAACACGGCAAAATACAAATGGACAACAACCATAGAGTCTCAAGTATTGAATAACTCGAGATGACAAGGAGATTCATCATCTTAACCACTTTGTTGAGAAATTAATCTGTTAATGAATAATAACTTGAATCAGTGCGAAAAGCAACTTTTAATCTTTAAAAAAAACTTCTAAAAAACATCAATTTATTTTAAAATTAAGGCATTTTTTTGTTATCGCGATAAATTAGCAGGTGGATCGTTGCAACGGAGTGAACTGTGCCTACTATGTTGGTGACTGTTAACAAATAGCTACCTGCTACAGCTCTATTCTCACTGCATGAAGCCTACCTGTTGACATATCACCCACGTTGGAAGAATGGGGTATTCCACGTAGAAATGAGAAACTTGAGTTGTATGTATTCTTTCCCAACTACTGTTGAGTGACTATCTATGGAGTGTCCAAACCTTCCTGTCATAAATTATTGGCTACTGTCGAGAGGTCTTCATCAATTACCGGCGAGACTCTTCAAGGTTCCTAGTTCATAAAGGGAACGTAATAAGCGTGCGAATGTGGTACAGAATGCTTTTACTGATTTTTGGATGAGATGGCTGTAGGTATACAGGTGAAAACTAGGACCTGTTAGAATTTGTGAGAGGAGGAAAGGCCACCTCAGGTATGAGTGATTGACGTCAACTTGGGTGGCTGGGGTAACTCGAGTGATTTATTGAAAGTGAAAAAACCTTGTAGACCAGAGTCCCTATACACCTCTCCATTACGTCGTTGAAGTTCTCTTTTAATGAATATAACGGAATTACCTAGTCCAGAAAATTGTGCAAAGACATCAGTGACTTCAGAATATAAGCATCAAATACTAATATCGTCTCTTAAGAAGCAACACCCCCTATCGACCATTTCACTACTTTTTAGGATAAGAAAAAAACTGGTTACTATTAAGGGGGTCTCAGTCGGTCACCGTTCATTCCGAGTCAGTATTTCGCAAAATTGAAGGGGCAAAAACGTAGAAAGTTGTACCTAAATTTGAAGTTTTAAATTAATTTTGAAATTCATTAGTGCATGGCCCTAGGGAATTGAAAAACTGAAATATTACCGCTTGAATCATCAAAATTGAACAATAATTGCCCGAGAAATATGGGAAAACCATAGAAAAATCATTTATTCAGTAGTTTCACATTTTTCTTTGGCAATTAGTTGATTCCGGCGGCAATATTTCAGTTTTAAATTCCCTAGGGCCTTTCTAAAA
The DNA here is from genome assembly GCA_009739505.2 of Apolygus lucorum. NCBI lineage: Eukaryota > Metazoa > Arthropoda > Insecta > Hemiptera > Miridae > Apolygus > Apolygus lucorum. The sequence goes on along the minus strand of CM019183.2, from coordinate 42,308,658 downwards.
CTTCTAAAATCCTTTAAAATTTCAAATTCAAGTACAACTTTTCAAGTTTTTGCACCTTCAATTTCGTTAAATACTGACCCGGAACAAGGAACGAATGGCGACCGACTGAGACCTCCTTAACGATGTTGATAGGGGTTGTTACCATCTTCGAGTTTTCTTGAACCCTGCATCTAGTACGAATAATTTGAAGCCAATAACTCTATGCAACGAGAGAAGAGGAATAAGAATAACCTGAGATCACATTTTCGTAAAAATGGTGGGGTGTTGCCTCTCAAGAACCGATAATATATCAACACTATCGTCCAGGAGTTCAATTTTAGAAGATGGTGAAAATTGATTGATAGAAAGCAGTAGCGTTTACAAAAACGCTGCAAATCATTACACAATGGTTTATTATTTTTCTATGTAGATCACTCGTCTACAAAATCACCAACCATCCAATATGAAGGAAAAAAATATAATAAAAATAATAATAAATAAAAAAAAATAAAATAAAAAAAAAATCCGAAAACAATAAATAAAAATCACCAACCATCGATCGCATTTCGGTCAGCTCTAATTTGAACGGAAATTAGGCCTCTTTTGCGATTCACACTCGTGTTTTGATTTATATATATATATATTTCAATATAAACCCTTAAATTTTCGTAGGGCGCGAACGGTTTGTCCTACAGAGCTCCGCGTGGTCTCAAAAGATTCTAAAAATTCTATAGAATCTTAAATTGAAGGAAAAACAATACCTTTATATCAAAATTTTTTGAGTTAGGGCGTTTTCAAAATTTCAAAAATGATTTTGGAACCCTTAGAAGTGACCTACATCAACCAAAAGCTTCGGGGCACAACTAGACCCCAAATGGAGCCTACATACCAAATTTCATCAAAATCGGTCAATGCTAAGTGGCAAAAGTGCCGCGTACGGCGTACGGCGGACGGCGTACGGCGTACGGCGGACGGCGGACGGACGGCCAAATTTTTATTCGATTTTTGGATTCTACGTACCTTGAAACGTAAAGCATCAAATTTTGAGGGGTGTTAAAAATTTTTTTTTCTTGGTCGATTCCAAAGGTTCATTATTGAAAATAATAAACCAAAACGGCCTTATAGCTTCTCCACACAGAATAATAAAACTACTCCACATTAATAGTATTTTTTAAAAAAACAATATTGATTTAAGGATAATAACTTGTTTCCTTATCATGGTTGTATTGAATTCGTTGGATTAAATCTAATATTATTACAGTATTACGATTAGTTACTCATTATGAAACCGAATTTTTACCATAATCCTGATAGTTGCCAATAGCAACTCGAATGAAGGATTCGGACTTGAAAACGTTGATGGTTTTTGCTTATTCACATGTGCCGAGGCTCTTGCTGGTCAGATCGTTATGAAATCAATGAACAGTAACGTTGAGCTCAGTCACAAACTAACTACTCTATGAATTTGTGCAAAACCGGAAAATAATATCTATTAAATTTATATCAATATCAATCAATTATATCAATTTATATCAATTTAAACAATCATATTTAATATGATTGTTCTACAAAATTTTAGCGCAAAATACGAGTGGAAATTTTGATTTCGGAGGATCCACATAGGTATTATGTTACCTGCTGCATGTTCAAAGGTCTATTCTCGATTGACAGGTGGAAAAAAAGTATTCTGAAATATACTTATTTCGAATGAGGTTCTTGCAAGTAGGAACAAAAACAAGAACTGAAATTCTCCCGTAAATATTGAAGGAGAGTGGTGTCGGTTGTACTACAATGAAAAACGGAGCAGGTGCAACAGTACCGCCTGAAAAAAAGGTGATGTAACTCTGCGGGTCTGTAGGTGTGTTCAGAAAGGAGCCTCATAACTCAGCAACCTTAACCTGCTGACCTCTACCACGAGGACGACTTCCAACGGCCTGGAGTCTGCAATTGCCTGGACAGCCATTTTCAACCATAACGTGGAAACCGTATCGTGATTCCCATCTGCGATATCAGTTTTTCCACGATGATAAATGGAGAATGAATCACTCTAATGAATTCATCCAGTGGTTATGAGACTATAAACGTGATCTTCATACATAAATTGGTCAGAATAGGAATTGGAACAGGAACCAAAATGGTCCAAGGAGTCTATTGAACTGTCATGGAGCAATATCGTAGAAAGTATTTATATTCCATTCATTCAAATATAATAATATTTCATCAACAACCTCTAATGTGAGCATTCTTCCAATTGTTAATTTACAGGAACCTGAATGGAGGAATTAGTTGATTTTAGGATTTCATCCTTATTTCACTTTTTGGAGCTTTTCAGACAACTTTGGAACTGAATCTATCCATCATATTGATTAAAATAGCACTTGTCCCCTCAAATCATATCGTTGGGTCTGGTTCTACACCCCTTCCAAGTGCAATCTTAGCCCATAAAAACGCTTGCATACGAGTCTGCAACGCATTGGGACATTTTCATGTCTTTACCTATCGCTTTTTACCTCACTATAGGATTTTATAACCCTATTATTAATTATTAATATTAAGAGGTAGGTACCTAATTTCAATAAAATAGACGATTCCGGATTAATTATCTTCTACACTCACGATCATTAGTTTGTAAACAAAATATGAGAACAGTTATGCCCATAGCTTCGCTATTCGTATAGTCAATATGTTATGGAGAACATGAAAATGTTCGTTAAATCGAGAGCTTTCCAACGAGTGGTGAACGATTTTTGTGGGTTTAAAAGTGTAGAAAAGGAACAAAACTAACAACGGGATCGTTGTAAGCGGAAATCATTATAAAGGCACTGTAACACAATTTCGTTACGCAATTTCGTGACAGTTTTTTGTGCTATGTGCCAGGGCAAAGACATGAAAATGTCAAAAACATGGTTCATTGTTTATATACTTTGCAAGCTTTTTATGAGTAAATCGTAGGTGGCCAGATGGTTCAGACCATCAGTGGCTTCCGTGCTCGCAAGAACATGATTTTGTAACAGCAATTTCCACATTTTCTTGCAACGTCTTTCTCATGATCTTATGGCGTTATTCTGTTCAAATTTTTCATGATGAGCGGATATTCATTACATCACTATCTCAAAAGTTCGAGTCACAGTTGGTACATGGGAAAAGCGAAAAATCTTCATGAAGTCGGGAATGAGATCGAGATCGGGGTTTGATCTGTTTAGTCACAAGCTATCAATATATTTTTAGAAGCCTCGTTTTTGTTTTATCGTATGTATTCATCCACGTTTACACCAACTTGTGTGATTAATGTCGATATTATTTATATTCGTAGGCAACAATTCAATTTAATTGTAATATGAAGCAAATATACGATTTACTATTTCCTATAATTAACCGTCCTCCCGCCTCATATTAGCACTAACACAACAATATCAAGAGCTGGCCCATTAGTTGATGAAGTCATCAATCATCAAAAGTTTAGGTCGAATTCCTTCAGATGACAACATCCAGAGCTTGTCATCATCGGAAAGGATAATGCTATTACGACAACAATCATACAAATCTGAGATCTGATTGTCAATTGCCTATTGTTGTCGGAAGTCAATGTTCAGCACCACATCATTCACTTAGATGATTCGTTGACAAGAATTAGATAGTCAAGAACAAGATTGATGAAGTCAATGTCATTCGTGGATGTAGACGGCCACACGCAATAAATAGTGTAGGTTTCTTAGATTGAAATATCATTTTAATTGGTTTCAACGCTCAAAAGAAGGATGTGGTGTCAGTGTTTTTACAATTTTCGGGTATCTTCGAAGTTTAACATTTTCCACATGTAGTTGATACCTATAAGTACCTCTATTTATATGGGGGTCGCGTAATGACTTCCAGACGATATCCAAAATATGAATAAGAAAGTGGGTGTGGCACATAGCTTTCTCGTATCCATAACCCGACTCTATAGAAGATCCGATGCATAGTAGTTAATCTCAAAACATCTATAGGGGGATCGCCTACACGTCACCCCGGGCCATCTATGAACACTTCTCCGAAATCGGATGGAAAATGTAGAAGTTAAGGACGTTTTTTTTTTTTTTTTTTTTTCCAAATCTCCCCTCAAAGACAAAATGTCTTTTTTGACGGAGGGGGCACGCCATAAAACGAAATAAATAAATAAATCAAATATAATGGGGAGGACGCCCAGGACTCACCCGACGCCGGCCCTAGGGATGAGGGACGATGAGGAAGGTGGGGGTGGGAGAGAAGGATGAAGGGAAGTGCCTCTATAAAACGACCACCAGTTCAAATATGAGCCGAGCAGGACACGGGTGGTGATACCACGGAGTACGCCTACTGAGATGCCCAACTCACGCAACTCCGTGGCACTTTTCTCGCACCACACACCGCGCCACGACAAGGTAAAGGCAAATTCACGTTTGCGCTTGCGCAGTAGCTGCTATCAGTCCGGGAGCAATGGTTTCCATACAGGACTATTTACATCTCAATCCGCATAACCCCTGAAAATTACAAAGAAATCAGTTGGAAAATGGATAAGTTATGGCACTTACAAAGAAATTTACGTTAGCGCAAGCAGTTTGACCACCATCAGTTCGGAGGTGATGATTTTCATAGGGGATCATCTACATCCTAATCCACACAATTCCAAAAAAATTCATTGAAATCAGATGGAAAATTTAGAAGTTATGGCTGTTACAAGGAATTCACGTTTGCGCATGCGCAGTCACTTCCCTCAGTCCAGGGATGATGATTTTCATAGGGGACCGTCTACGCGTCAATCCGCACAATCCCTAGAAACTTCATCGAAAGGACAATAACTTCGTATGGTTATGGTATGGTTATGTGAAAATAATTCTGATTTTGAACTTTTTTTTCAACCTTGAAAAGAGAAAACAAAGCTCCCGCTACCTTGGTAGACTCGGAAGCAAAAAGGCAAAGTTTGAAGTTCAAAATACATGTTTTAAAATTAGCATCAAATATCTCAATCAAAATGATGTACGGTAACATAACAAGGGTATTTGGTTAATACAAAGGAATCAGCGCCTACATATTTATTAATTATGAAAATAGTAAACTTTTACCACATTCAATAGATTGAATAATATCTGACCTCTGTATTATTACCTTTAATTTTCCACGAACTTTTAAGGAAAACGAACCTTTTTGCTGCATAATGAATTGATAACGTATGGAATCAGCTGCGTTGAATGATAATATGAATTTTATAATTAGTTATGTTCAAATTTATCGTCAACTTGATACAACGAGGATTTTTCAATAATAAATCGTTGACTGTAGTCGATATGGATGAGTGTCTATATATTTGGAACACGAAGTGAGTGAACATCCGTCTCTCGTAGGATGGGGCGTTAAGATGCATAAATCAACACCAACGTGCACCAGCGCAGGAAAAAACTTACCTGAGGAGAAAAAAGTATAAGACAAGCGTAGAAGCACGAAATATAAAATCGTGGGCATAACTTAATAAGTTCCCATGCACATTAGCAGTCAATCAGTAATTCAGACACGTCGCGTGCTTTTAATAGCCGCACCATCAGTGGTTCATTTTTCTTTTACTTCACTTCTCTGCTCATCCTTTCTTTTATGTAAATTGTAGACAAAATGGTATAGGTATTGAGTAACGCGATGCCAAACGATTCAACGTCATACGAAAGATGGTCGACTAAATAGTTTTGACGAAGGGATTCTCCAATTTTGACATCTCCTGGACCCTCTACGTTGGTCCGAATAAGTTTTGACATTCTATGTCATTGCTTTTGGCACATGGACTTGAAAATCGGTACAGTTCATTTCTAATGATTTTAACGTACAACCAAACCGTTTCTGGGAAAATGGAATTTCTTAAGTTTCAAACGGACAGACATGGTTCACCATTCGTTGAAAAGCTCTAGACTTATCACGCATTTCTTATGTCGTCATTTTATTATTATTATTATTTTATTTTATATGTTATTAGTGGATGTAGTAAAAAATGTCGGTTGTTTTCTTCTCACGTGGGTATTATGTACTACTTCACTCAGAGATCAACATACGCCTGGTGGAGGTGGTGGGAACTAAAGATATTTACTAATGTATTGTAGAATCGTATGCAAGCGTTTATAGAATTATTGTGTTGTGTTTCATTGAATTTCCTGTAGTTCAGGACAAATCTAAATGTTGGTTTACCGTTTGCGTCAGCTTTCTTAAGAACGATCCAAATAGGGGCATTCCAAGGTCTCTCCATCTCTCACTATGTTCAACAATTTTTTGTTATAACATGTCTTCAATTTTTCAATACTTCTTACGATAAATTTGAGGGAACCGGTAATTACGTGTTTAGGCTGGGATTTAATCGGTACTTTAACTTGTTTATGCAGTCTAGGTGGGGGGGGGGGATGTCTCCTGAATATCGTATACCAAAAATTTGGGATATTACGAGTAGTTCCGCCAACATTTTAGGGACTTGCGTTTTACTCTTCATTATCAGAGGTAGGAAAACATTGTAATTGTGTGTCTAATCTGAAAAAAGTGGATCCTCCAAAATTAAAAATTTTACTTACACTTAACGTTAAAAAGCTGCTTGGGCAATTTTGGTTTCCTTCTGTCTGTTAGGTTAGTTCCTAGACAGTTTCCGACTTATTAGATTGTTGGTTTCATGCGTGAATGTGAATTTCTCAAAACTACGACTTTTCAGTTCATATTCATTCAAATCGTCCAAATTCTGATGGATTTTCTATACATAAATATCACTGTGTTAGGGGCAGTAGAAGTGACAGCGGGAAATGGCAGAAAAACGTCGGTTTATTCGTTTTGGAAAATTCGTCTGATTTTGGTTCCTTGATGGTCCCTTGTAAACTTCGTTCTCTTTCAACCAATAGTTTGAATTGAATTTGAATTTGAATTGAATAAATTCGCCTTCCCTAACGCTTTGGAAGCTTCTTGTAACGAACTTTGCCTACTGGATGTGAAGACAATTTTAGTTTTAAAAGATGCTCCTGCGACGGCGTTGTTGCATCGCTCTTGAGACTGGATCGCCACCCTCCACAAACTTCACTGGAGTCAACAGAGAGGAAATCGTCAAACTGTAATCTGTGGTCATAGTTTCAATAGCTATGGATAGGAAGGCATCATACATTGTTGATTAAGTATCTTTATTAAGTATCTTGATTAAGTATCTTTATTAAGTATAATATTAAATATCTTTACAAGCTTTTGAATCCTTCTTTTTATTTTTCCTCTGGTCACACTCGGGGAGTAGTAGGTTGCACTAGTGCCATTCCACGCCATTTGCCGATACCGTTTGCACTTAGTTTTCCTAAAACATCAATTTCGCACCATACAATTGCCTGATAGTGTTTTAGTTTGGAGGTTGGTTGTGGTAGGAAGCTGCCTTCAGAATAGTTGCTGATGAATTTCAAGCTGATCCCTTCAGCTGAACACCTACAAAAAAATCCATGTACTTGTTGGGAAAAAATTCACAATTGAGTTGTTGTTTCTGAACGCAGGGAATCAGCAACTTTAATGTGAAGTTATGTTCTACACTTATCGTACTATATTGTCAGGGAGTAGAGTACTCCATGGATTATTATTGTTAATTTTATTATTCAGGTGTTGAGGAAATGGAAGTGGTTTTGCGAAATAGAAGATAGAGTTCTGTTCTGGTCTTGATGTGACGTGTTTCTGTTTCCTATAATAGTTAATATTAGGGCCTAGGGTACAGTTCTAGGGACTCACCGAAGATCACAACAACATATATATTGAATCGATAGTTAAATGTTCAATTAAATTATTTTCGAACAACTTTTTTAACAAATTCTTTTCATATATATGTTGTTCAGAGGAAAAAAGGAGGTGCCTTCTGATGTTACCAACAGCCGAAGTTGCAGACATTTGGAACACAAACACATCTATCCTGAGGACCTCCAAAATCGGTTAGAAGTGAATCAAGGGAGACAGCACAGTTAGGTGAGCAATAAGCTTGAATCGAATTCATCGACTAGCTTCTTCTTATTTTTTTATATCGATTATCATGAAATTTGGTTCGCATGTCAGTTCCTGAAGGAGCTGATGGCTATTTCACGAGATTCATTCGCCTGAATGAGCGAAAAAGCTCCCAACTTAACGATACACTTTCCACTGTTCATCATAGAGCACTGAAACATAGTACCTATAGAACCTCTAGAAAACCAAAAAGCAAACTCAAGATTATTGTTTTACAACATTTTATTATTGAATCCATTCTATTTACTGAATTCCGCAAGAATGTCGGTCGGTACATGGCATATGAACGTTTTAGATAGGATAACTCCACCACAAATGGCTGTTGTTCTGCTCAAAACCAACTCATTTTTGGATGAAATCTTATGAGATAAAATCGAGGACAATTCTATAGGAGAACCCCTCGCATTCCGCCGGTAAGAGCGGGGAATCCTTTTTCACGAACTATGGAAGGTTCCACCAAGGAAGGGCCGGTGACTCAATAAATAGACGAGATTCCAGCAATGTCCTCCAATCCCACGATCTGAAGAGGCCGCAGAAAGGCCTAAATGCTTCTCGCTCTGGTCATGGCAGAATGAGTTTGTTCTTTTGGGATTTTTCGAACAGTTTTATTGGGAGCCATTTCGTTTTAGTGCTCTCAAGGAAGGGTTCAGTGACTCATCCTCCTTGCCTTCCATCAATCGGCATACCTAGTGGCCAAAATCCCGCAACTGTCTGAAAACACTGTTTGGGTTAAAGAAGATAAAACTGAAGTCTAGAAGGCTAAAGTGAAGTTGTACAACCATGTTTCATTGATACCACTAAATTCGAGTAGTTATTATCATTATTATTATTATTTTTTTTTTTTGCTCCAACCATTGATATTTTGTTTTTAAACCGTAGTACCTACCTATTAATATTATTTATGGTATTTGCCAATAGCATCCAATTACGCGCTACGCATTACGGACATTACGCACCTGTGTGAACCAAGCTTAACCTCCAATTACGTTCTGGACGAAAAATATTCAAAGAAAAATACAGTAGAAATCTTTGATGAGGTTGATGACCGTGAAATACAGGCAGCTGAATCAGTAACTATAGTAACAAAGAAGAACAGATCAACCCTACTACACCTGCTGTCGGGACCAGACGAGGAGAAAAAACTCTGAAGATGGTCTCTTTCCCACATTACTTTGGCCTCTGATTTGATAAAGGTACCTTTTTCGAGGGACTCCTGAGCCCGGGCCACCTTCCTCTCTTTAATTGACGTATTGATCAATTTCGAACAGGCGGGTGGTGCAGTGGGCATGCCCAAAAAAGCGATCCTGTTTCATCTCGAAGAGATTAAAAATCAATAAAAACATCGAAGTAACGAGTTTAGGAACACAAAAGTACGTACAGTTGCTTAACGGAGAAGAAGTCCAGAATCTTGAATTTTTTGTAAGATTCATTTAACCCTGGGGTGTGCCACAGAAATCTTCAGAGATCACTTTTTGATAACAAATCCCGAGCTGCAGCTTTCATTAACATTTTCTGCTTCAGTTGACGTCCAGCTTGCTCGTGAGAAACACGTCTCTCTTGATTGGGGCTCGTGCCACCCCACAGGTTAGTCTACTTTTTTATGTTTGCAACATGTTGCATTAAAATTTTTTTTCAATAGTGATTACAAATAAATATCCTGGGATAGAGGAGTTATGGAAGGTGCTAAAAGACTTTGTACTACAATCCTGTTAAAACTGAAGTGATCACTCACTTGTGGGGTGGCCCATACCCCAGCAAGTGGTATGTACATCTCATACGCGAATTTTACCTCAAGTGAAGATGAAAAGGGGAAAACTATTAGGTTATTGACAAACTTCTAAACCACACCAGCAGCATTAGTTCATTGTCGACCGCCAAGGATAGTAAAGCGTTTTCCCCATGAATCATCGGATTATTAATATCTCGCGCTTTATCAAATACCTGAGCTTATCTCACCTGTCCTGTCGTTGTCATTGTTCTCTAGTCATATTTTCCAATTTATGTTGATGTTTATTTTGTGCAAACAATGACGAAGTGTAAATTTTTTTGATTTTTTTACTTACAAACATCGGCAGTTTGAGTAGACATCCAACCATTGAAGCAAATTTCAAATGAACGTAATTTATTCTCCTGATGGTAACCTAGCGGAGGATACATGAACTAGTGCTGCCGGTGCGGTTTAGATATTCGTATAAAATCCGAGTTTTCAAAATAATTTTAAAATTACAGTTTAAGAAGAGTAAGAGTGCTAACTGACGGAAACTGAAACTACAATTTTGGTTTGCTTATTAAATTCGTAATCTTTCTGCATGTTTCTTACAGATTATGGTAGATAGATTGTGTTTGAAAAACGCAGCAAATAATTACACAAAGTTTTATTATTTTTCTTTATAGATCACTCTTCTGCAAAGATCACAGCTTTGCCATTGTCCCTTTTATTTGTTGTTTTCTACCTAGCAACCATAGGTACCTACGATCTACCTACTAGGGCATTTTTGAAAATTTCAACCCTTACTTTCCATTTGGATTCCAAAATGAAGGGTTTAGATTTTCAAAATTATTATTACACAAAGGTTTATTATTTTTCTGTATGGATCACTCGCCAGCAAAGAACACAGCTCCGCCATTGCCACCACCTACCAACCATATTTGACCTTCACAATCAAGTTCATTTTGAAGAATTAAACGCTTCACATTCAATACGAAGACATAGAGAGCTTCATATGGAAATTTGATTACTGGTTACGCAGAAAGCAAAACTTGATACAAATCGAAGAAATGAACATCGATCGCATTTTAGTTGTGCCTTCATTAAGAAAAACTCTCGAAATGAATGTATAATTTTTTACCAATTTGAAATTCAATTCAATTTTTAGAATTGAATGAGACCCAGAGTTCTGTAGGACCAATCGCTTACTCCCTATGAGAACTTAGGGTCTAGTAGGTTAGAACTAGTAGGTTAGGAATAGCAAAAGAGGTCTAATCTCTGTTGAAATTTTAGCTGACCAAAATGCTATCGCTGTTCGTTTCTTTGAGTTGTACTCAGTTTTGCGTCCTTGTTCGTTTCTCTGAGTTGTACTCAGTTTTGCGTCCTTATCAACCAGTATTTATATTTAATATAAATACTGGTTGCTAAGGACGCAAAACTGAGTACAGCTCAAAGAAACGAACAGAGATAGCATTTTGGTCAGCTAAAATTTCAACAGAGATTAGACCTCTTTTGCTATTCCTAACCTACTAGTTCTAACCTACTAGACCCTAAGTTCTCATAGGGAGTAAGCGATTGGTCCTACAGAACTCTGGGTCTCATTCAATTCTAAAAATTGAATTGAATTTCAAATTGGTAAAAAATTATACATTCATTTCGAGAGTTTTCGAGCTAGGGCACTTTTGAACATTACGGTCCCTATTTTTCGCGGCTCAACTAAACCCAAAATGGAGCCCATATACCAAATATCATCAAAATCGGTCCATGAGAACTAAGAAAAGTCCCATATACGGCGGACGGACGGCCAATCTTTACTCGATTTTTGGATTCTCCGAACCTTGAAACGTAAACCATATATTGGTTTTGAGGATGTTTTGGATTTTGATGGTGGGGGGTGGGGATTTGTTGTTTCTTGGTCGTTTCCAAAGGTTCATTATTGAAAATAATAAACCAAAATTGAAAATCGCATCGTTGGATGGTATTCATATCATGTAGATGGTATTCACACGGTTAACCCTGTTTTCAGGTGCAAATTCTCAAAAGAGTGCTAAAATCCCGATAAAAGTCCGCTCCTCTATGGAATTATCTACCTACAGTGTAACAGTCAAGACTACAAATTAATGGTAATATTCAACAACCTTCATTACTTTCTAAACGATATGTTCTAATGATCATGGAGTCATGATAGTCACGTTGAAAGTGCCGGGGTAGAAGTTCCTTCAACAATGCCTATCAGAAGACAAGCCGACAAAACCCGTGAGGTAAACAGAACGGAAGAGTCGAGCTAAATGAATAGTTAAGTTGAACCGGGCAGAACGCCATTACTTCTATTTAGACTTCGATCGATGTTCGAGTCAGATTGGACAAGATGATGCAGACATGCTGCAAGATAAGCAGGGATACTACCTGCTTCCATCTCGGTTAGTAGTTAACGAATAGAACTGAATGCCTTGGCGTTTTTGCCGGCGTATCCCTCACCGTCTACTTCTTTAGCTCTGATCTCTCAATCTATTGAAAGAACCCAACCCTTTGGGGTTGTGATTTCCTTTGCTCTCGATGGAGTAACTAGATGGTTACCTACCGATTAACAAAGCGAGAATTGTAGACCTCAATGAAATGAACTCATACATGAACTCTTACATGATCAATAATTTGTAGATCAATGTTTCGTATGTTTGCGCCAGAAAATATGATAAATATAACATTCAAGATATACATTCAACGATAATATCTCGTTCGTTTTTTTCGTTTCCTGGAAGTGATACTTATTTGCTTTTGGACTCCTCTCAAGTTTAAAGATACATACGGGCGGTTAGGGGTGGGAGATTTCTGCTTATCCACACCAGTGTCTACATTACCACTGGTGGATTCAACATGATCGATTTACCAACTCTTATTCAAGCACATGTATATACAATTTACCAAATTACATAAAATAAGTTGCCAAATTTTATAGTCACGAGTTAATGAGCGCTGTGATTTACGATCCGATGGCAAAGTTGCCCTGGGAATAGACCTCATGACAACGTTGCCCTGGGAATGATATTATCATATGGCCAAGTTACCCAGTTACCAGGGTACCTAACTTTGCCACGGCTGTTTTTCATTGTTTTAATAAATAAATAATTATAAAAGAGAATATTTTTTCATTGATTCTTGAACTAGAAGTCAATATTCGTACTAGTGTTTCTAGATAGTTTTGAAGGCATTTTTTCATTTCTAAAACCCTGAACTTTTGAAAGAGAAAACAAAAGTGGCAAAGTTGTCCCGGTTTACGGTACTGATCTAATTTAATATCCTTCACACATTCAAGTAGATCGATAACTTAAGTCGATTGTTCTGTCACTGAACTATGAGGTCCAGTGACAGAACAATCGCCTTAGGCCTATCATTGTGCGAAGCTGGTGCCAACCATTTCATTTAACTTCATCGTAAGAATTCTTAATATAGAGTTGCTACGTATCCATATTATTTTAAGTAATATCACAACTTACCTAAGTAATCACGCTTTTCGGTTCTCAGGAGGAAAGACATCCTGTGATACGACGGACATGGAAGGGAGCAACTATACTTGTCCATTTCAACAAGATGCCACTAGATATATTCTTATTCTATCTGCATAGCCAAAGAGATGAGGCATTTTGGTTGAATGCTAATGAATACGTTACTGACCTGCATTTACAGATGTCTCCGACATATTGTTTTTGTGATAGGTACCTTCTCATTTATTAAATAAATATCAGTCAGGTCTTTAAATCAGTTACACAATAAATTATAAGTTGATACTAACAAAACATGTTGTTTGATGGCCAGAGAATTGATAAAATTGGATAGGAAGAAGAACATGACTATTAGAATGATATCATGAATAAATTAATGTAGGTTGTTAATTATTAGAAATTTCATAAATCCGGATCAACTCAATGCGAAGAACGAATCTCCCGGGATGGTCAGGACACTTGAACATGGTAGGTAACCTGAAAATAGTGATTAGGGAGGATATAATAAAACAAGTTGTGAGATATCTGGTGAAGGATGAAATAACTAAATATTTACAAGAATGTATCAATAATAATATAATGAGCATGTTGAGTTAGTTCCTGTGGGTATCTGCTGCTCTCGTAGAAGTGCATCATAGTAATGAATTCAATCAGGTATCACAACTATTGATGATTACCTATCTGAGTACACCGAACTACATTTAGAACCAAGGTACTTGGTTGCTGGAGACAACATTTTCTCAAGTATTCGCCATGCAACATTAATAAACTACCTATGCATGAACAGTATTTTTATGTAGAATCATAGAATGTTATAAAAACAGACTGTTGCAGGGGAAACTTGAATCGTTCACATTGAAGGGGTCACAAAGAGAATTTTGTCCCACAAATTACCAAATACGGTTAAGTACAGAACTTTCGCATAATTTGAAAATGAATGGATGAATTTCGAGTAATCTCGTTTGATGATGAGAAAAATCATAAAGAAAAAATACCACAACGTCGTAAAACCATATTTTTCAGAATGGGTAGAACACGTTCCTGAATGACTGACTTCTGACAGTCGATTGTACAGGTTTCTACAAAAAACTTCGTTGGTTATTTTTCGGGCGTAACGTTGTAGGCCTTTTTGAACAATTTTGGCTTCATGTCTGATGCTTCATGAAATCCTTGCAACGGGCAAGACTATACGAAGTTATTCTCCGATGTCGATAAAATTTTTCAGGGATTGTGCGGATTTGCATGTAAATGGCCGTCTAAAAAAAATCATCATCCCCGGATCAATAGCTGCATTTGCGCACACGCAAACCTAAAATCCTTGTAAGAGCCATAACTTTCACTTTTTCATCCAATTTTGATGAAATTTCCAGGAATTGCTTAGATTGGCGAGCAGATGGTTTCCTATGGTAATCATGGCTCGAAATTTATAGTAACTACTGCGAATGCACAAACGTAAAATCCTTCTAAGAGCGGTAACTTCTACATTTTCCTCCCAAATTCTATGACATTTTCAAGGATCGTGCGGGTTGGCGTGTAAATGGTCTCAAATTGGGGTAGTGCAAAGTGAAAACTTGGAAAATTAAGAACTTGGAACAAACTTAAACTTAGAAATGTATGTTTTGAGATTCATAGGATCATCCATAAAATCGGGATACGAAGAAGCTTCATCTGGGCAGACGTTTTTAAACTAACAACCATTCTAAGCCGTCCTAAAATGCAACATTGGTAGTGCAATAGTGTAAGAACAATGATTCATTCGTCATATAAACTTCCTGAATAATTTTTGCCGCATACGACATTTCAAGGAAAGGAATAAAGCGACTGTTCTTTTGAGAACTGTTCCTTCTATTGGCTTCTCTTAATCTTTAAATGCTATACAGAGTGCTGTTCTGAATGCATGGGCATTTCAGAAAGAAGACTTTTCTCATACCAGGTGAAGTTTCTCTATAATAGTTCTTTAAACTGAACAACTACAGCATCGTTTACCACTTTAATTATGTTAAGAAAGAGTTTTATCCCCGTACCTGATGCTGTTTTTTCTCCCATCCCCATCAAGCGAACAATCTAGTCAGAGGGACTCTACTGTAGAAGACCAACTGAAGGGTTTATTCGTGAAGCTTTTATAGTTGTTGCAAAAAGCTTTTGATGCAGAGATTTTACCCCTGGTCCGTTGGCTCTGACGAACTATAAAAACTTTGCCGATGAAGTAGTAAAGGCCTTTACCTTGAGAGATCACTCCCTTCTCACGCCTCCTCAACTCCTCATCACGATTATATCTTCTTCATCACGTCCACCGGTTGAACCGTGATCTTGGAAGGAACCTTCCAGCACTAGTTTTACTTCAATTCTGGTGGTTCCTCCCCTCCGAATTTGTCAATAGGTTCCTATGGCAATTTAATTGTAACTCTGAAAATTACGTAGGATTCAAATGTTAACAGATTCTAAGGAGCCAATTTTTAGTGCCTACCTGCCATTTTTAGGTATTTATAATTGTTTCAACGGTATTCTCTACGATTATCATTTTTCTTAATTTGGATCTGGAAATAATGATATTTCTTGGTTAGTTGTAGGGGTACTCCTCCGCAATGTTTTTTTTTTTAGGTCACCATTTTGACACTAGGTGGCAAATTACTGTTACTGCGATGTCATACTCACTCCCATCATACGGTGTGTCATGTCAACTACCCTTCCATGTCGAACGGTGTCGAACGGATAACAAAAAAATCTTTCTTGCTACTATAGGTTTATTACTGAACTGAATCTATTCAGTAGGAACTTCCATCATTGGAAATTCCTATCACCGTACTCGTAGACACTATTGTATTCGATTGACGTAATAATTCAAACATGTAAAAACAATGTACTTATCTACTTTATTAGAATGTTTCCTTAAATAATTGTCATTAACATAATTGTTCCTTAAATAATGTCATTAGGATTGTTCAAATCTTTCGTCGAAAATTGAAGTTGCTTCAGCTGTAGGTTCCAAATATGTATTTGTAATCACCTACTCGGACTTTTTTCAAATGTTCCTCAAGTTAGAATCATTAAAAGAATCAATATAATCACTAGAAACAATCGTGATATTTACGAGTCCCATTACCTGAAAGTAGCTCAGTGATAGATGAATATTACGATAGGAAAAAACTGTAAGTAGTAATTATCCGAAGGAAAGATCGTCCACAACTTTAATAACCGACAATGTTTAATCAGTTTCGAATGATTATTGAGAGTGAATGTCAATAGTTTATTCAACATACAGATAAAGGGAAACAATAATGGTTTTACGTTATAATGATTTAATAACATTTCTAAATCAACGTTGAAGGCAGATAGTTGTTTCTTAAGCTGTCGAGACAGATCGAGTCCTGAACTAGTTTCTCAAAGATTTCCCACAGTCCGAGACACCTGTCCGAGGTTTTAGTCTGCAGGTGATTTCGTCCCTTTACCGAATCTTCACCTGGTCCAAGACCGGTCCCAGATCTTCTCTCACGCCTTCACTACCCGAAACCAAAATAAAGTCTTGGTGAGGCTTCCCAAATAGCGTCAAGCAGGTGTCTCATGAAGCTTCCAGCATCAATGATGTGGGAAGAAGTGCCCATCCATAATATCCAAAATCCTCCTAGAGCTATTTCATGTGGGATTCCAAGAGAACGTTCTCTTGGTCAAATTCTATGCTAATAATATTAGCATAATAATTAGGGTAGTAATGGATTTTCATGCTCATGTTACAACAAAATTCTGCTCAAATACAAAAAACAACCAATTTGCAGCAGGATACAGGATGGATACAGGCATACCAAAATGATCTTCCAAGTAGCCAGGTAGTGTAGATTCCTCAAAAAGATCTACCAGGAAAATTAAAAAATTCGCTGTTAAGTATCAATGATTGCTTGTAGCATCATGCTGTAGTATGGAGCTTGATTCACGATCTTGTTGGTAATTTTTCCAAGGAGACAAAGTGTCTCACGATTGAGAACTTCTTCGCGATTATGTTTAAAAATATTTTCTAGCGAATTTTCGAAATATTGGTCTACAAATAGATAGATAGGTACATTAATTTATTTGGTACCATTTTTCAAGGAGAAAAATATAGAAAGGATGCGATTCACTCATAATACCTACCCGACCTTAGGCTGGGCCCGTGTTGTAGGGCAGCATGTTTCCAAAATCGCTTCATCTTGGTAAATAAATTAATAAATACATATATTATCATGATACATGAACTGATAAATACACATATTATGATATATTATTTCATATTTCTCGATTAAAGGGAATCCGTTTGACTTATATTATACAACAATTTATAGAGTCTGTCGCTTTCTCATATACCATTAGCATTGACTAATGATTCTGATTAACTGCATAATGAAGGTTGGTGAAGAACAAATAAAAATTACCCATAAATATTTATTTTGTATTTTATAAGGAACTTATAATATAAGTTATTATATTATAAGATAAATAACTTATTATAAATATATTATTATAAAATATAATATTATAATATAATATTATAATAAACTTATTATAAATATAAGATATTATCTTAAATTTAAAATAAAACATTTCAAATCGGAACATAATCAGAACTCTCTATTTTTCTAAAATATCTCCATCACAACAATTCAGCCCAGCTGTTCTGGCCAAATGATAACAGGGGGTTAGACTTGGAATGATGACGTCATTACATATTTTCCTTGATTTCCCTCGCTAAGTCCGTTTTCGCAAATAAATCACTTGTGAGGAGATGTTGGGTCTTACTTAGGAGTTGGGTATAAACAAGAAAGTCAACATAAATTTTGCCTCTACCTCTCCTACTACTTTTGTTCACCTACATCTTGGTAAGTACTTCATATTCTTACTATTTTCTTATGATAAAAGCATATAACTTTCGTGATAAAAATGTGAACTCACAAAAAATTTGTATTCAAACAAAATCAAACGTCAGCTCTCATGCTATCATAGTAACGCATTGAGGCTACGCATCGAATGATTCCATTCACCGAATCTGTCGACATAACCGTTCTGAACGAACGAATGAAGACCGTTCAACTCCTGCCACAAGCGGGTGAGATACGGTCAACTCGGTATGGAAGTCGTAGTCGCCTCAACAATGCCTCCTATTCTCACATTTTATATGCGGATAAGTTTTATCGGCGATACGTCTCCCTTTCCTATCCCCATCCACCTGGATAAGTTTATTAATGCGAGTTTGGCCCTAGACCGGTACGTCTTCCTTCATCCAGGTCCGGGAAGGGCGACGCATTGGTTAGAACTGGTCCGTATATAGACCCTCAGAAAGACCGGCCATTATTTTTCTCAGTCAACCTGTTTCCTGTAGTCTATCATGACGCTCTGGAGGGTCGCGGAGCCTCTGGAAATAGGGTCAAAAAACTACATTTCGAGAACAGATTATCTTCATGGATAAGTCCTATTGCTCGGAACTTGATCGGGTTAACAAACTTGTAGTAATAGTTTATCTTGTAGTACCTAGTAATTCCTCCTATGTAGTAATAATTATTCCTTCTATTTCATGTGGTTGTTCTTCCAATATAGCCAGCAATGTATTTAAAAAAAGCCAAACATTGTGATGGAATGTATCCAAGATTTTTGTATACGTTGTAAGGACCTCTAAGGGTAGTTTATTCTCAAATTTGTAACCCCGAAAACCCCGTGCTACTGACGTAGTGCCCTAAAAACCGCGAAATTAGTGTATTGTTGTATTATTGTATTTTCTCAGTTCGTTAGCTATTACTTCTAAACTCTGATATTTTCAATAATTTGTGCCCTGTAACTTTTTAGAGTAGGTTATATTTATATAGGCAATAATTTAACTAAAGTTTGAGAACAATTCGAGAGGAGTTTGAAGGATATTTTATCAGCTTCAACTTCAAACTTAATCATAACTATACTAATTTTCTAAGAAATTAATAGAAACCAAAAAATTAAAAATCATTTTTGGAAGAAAATTCAGAAAAATTGACAAAATAATGAACCTTGTATTTCTGGGAAAATATGGAACGATTTCAATGATAGTGCACAATTTGATGAATTTGTATTCATTTGACCTATAAATTGAATATTAGCACTTGAACAATTTATTAATACCACTTATTAGCATATTATGCTAATTCCATCACAGACTATTTGGATCGTTTTACCGGGGTCACAAGAAGAAGGGAAAGGGGGAAAATTTGCCAAGGGGTTCTACGTTACTAGAGTGACGCCCTCGTCAACTAGGTCGAGAATGAATAGCCACAAAATCTCTAGCATAAATGAAATATACTTATAAGTAATCGGGTAGTTCAGCTCTGCTTTTAAGTACGTGAATCCCATAAACCTTTCTTGCACTTGATACGATCTGCGGGAGCATCATGGGTATGAGCCATTGCTCACTTGAGACCTATCCCCAACCACTGGTGTTCATCTCCAGTCCGAACCACTTTCGATCCTGGTGGGTGCATCCTCAAGCAATGGAGCTATACAACTTCTGTACTGGAGATAGTGTTAAAGTGTTTCTAGAAACTTTCTGTCAAAATAAACATGATTGTTAGCCCTGCGCGAAAATATAATTTATTATAGTTTGTAGGTACTAAACTGTGTTCTTTGTTGACGTGTGATCTTTACATGACGAAATCGTTGTGTAATAATTTTCATCGTTTTTATTTTTCCCTCATAATCTTCCATCATGGGATTCCTTCTGAAAATCTCCATGTTCCCCAATAGCATCTCGTATTTAGCGGAACACACCCATCAAGCTTGGTGATTTTTCCGAGACCTCAAGGTTGCACGAGCATAGCTTATCCCAAGTAACTTTGATCTCGAATCTGAATAGATATTTTGTCAATTGAATTCATTTTTCCTCTGTGTAGTACATGATTAATTAAAAGTATCATGCGAAATCGAAATTGTAAACGCATTGTGTGGTAAAGCTGGACTATAAAGGAATCAATAGAGAGCGATGACGAGATGAGGATCTTGCAAGGGAACAATGGGAGCGCGGGAGTTCGACCTGAAGCCAATCAGTTTGAAACATTAACAGATGCCGAAGCCCGGGGGTTCTGCTTGTCAGAGATATCAACCTCCTGAATCAGTGTTACTTGTCTCCATTGGTTCTCCTTTGCATCTGGTACCATCGAGCAGGTTGTCAGAATTCTGCACCCGTATCTCACTCAAGTGGATCTATCATTGTTTCTTATAAACCTGAGTGAATCTTAGAAAATCCTTTCTATTATTTCTGGAACGCTCGATTCATTCCTTGGTTGGCCAGTAGATGGGGTTGTTATCGTGCTGTGAAACCTCTGTGAACAGATTTGGTCAAACAATTTGGACAAATCAGTCCAATAATGTTTGCAACGAGCATTAATGTTTACAATGACATTGTAATTTTTCATGAAAACAGCGGACTATCACATTCCACAGGTTCGAGATTGTACTCAGTAATGGTTTTGAAATCTACGTCACCATGGCAGTTGTGGTGTCTCTACTACTCCTCCATAGCTGTGGATTTGATTCCCATCCAGCAGAAAAAGTCTTTGCAATGTCGTAAGAGGTCAAAAAGTACGATTTGATTCATGTATTGCCCACTCTACGACGATATGCTGAGAAATTGAAAATTTTTTTTCGGTACCGACGTTGCTTTCCGAGTTTATTAACAATCCCTGATCATGGGAGTATTACCGGTTGGCTCTGACAGTCAGCCAAGTCTCTAAAAAAAATCCAACGGCTAACTTTTGCCAACATTTTGGACTTACCCTTCCCCAACTTCGACCAGTGGTCCGGAACATTAATACAGCCGTGGCAGCCCCCGTACACTTACTTGCTAATGATAACCGTCTGTTTCTATGATGGGCGATTCAAAAATGTACTTGATTGTCTATATCTATGATTCCATCTTGGAGCTCATGAATATATGAAATCCGAAGTCGCTAAGATTGGATCTCAATAAGACGAGTAAAGGGTTTTGATTTGCCGATCATCATCGCCAACCGCCATCGAGTCGGACGTACCTCGTGATGTATGGTCGGAGTGATAAATCAAACTCGGCCACCTACGGAAGATGTTTTTGTTTGCCGGTACGTCTCTGTGAGTGGTTTTCAAGATCCGCTGAATCACCTCTCTTGAGTTCACCTCTCCTGCTCAGCCCGATCTGAAAAATTCCCGTGCCTCGAGCTCTTAAGTCCGGCTGCTGGCCGGGAAATAACAACAGCTAACTGTCAAGCTATCTGCTGGTAAATTACCGCGTTTGTCGCTCCTAACGGTCGCGTCTACCTCAAAGTCAAGTAGTAGAATACCAGCCAATTACGTGTCACTAGGAAGGTACAACTCTTGAGATTTTCCACTTCCTTTCTCCACAATGATTCGTGGATACGATGCACCAATCATAGTTTCATTCCAACTCACTTTGTCGATATTTCTATAACACGTACGTTTGATAGTGTGATAACATTCCGAAATCAAATGTACCTAGGGAAGTTTGATTGTAGTTACGATAATGTCCATTCATGGAAGATGGAAGGTTAGTCGGGGACTTCAACATAAAAGTTCCTGCAATTTCATCAAAACACAAAACGCTGCAAATTATTAAACAAAGGTTTATTATTTTTCTATATAGATCACTCGTCTGCAAAGAACACACCATTGCCATTGTCACTACCTACCAACCATAGGTACAAACTACCTACTTTACAATAAAGTTTATTTGGAAGAATTAATAATGCTTCACACTCAATTCGAAGAAATAAGGAGTTGTAGGTGCCATCATTAGGAAATTTGATTATTGGTTGCTAAAGACACGAACCTGAGTACAACTCGAAGAAACTAACAATGATCGCATTTTGGTCGGATACAATTTGAAGAGAGATTAGATCACTTCTGCGATTCCAATCCTTAAGTTCTCACAGAGACTGAACTGTTGGTCTTATGGAGCTCTGGGTGGTCTCATTCGATTCTAAAAATTGAATTCTATTTTAAATTGGTGAAAAAACAATACCTTTATTTCGAGAATTTTCGAGCTAGGGCACTTTTTAAATTTTTAACCCTTACTTTTCACCCCTTAGAAGTGACTTACATCCAAAACCTCCGCGGCACAACTAGACCCCGCATACTCAATTTTATCAAAATCGGTCCATGAGAATTAAGGGAAGTGCCGCGTACGGCGGACGGAATTCGATTTTTGGATTCTATGTACCTTGAAACGTAAACCAACAAATTTTGAGGGGGTTACTTATTTTTCTTGATCGATAATTCTATTATTGAAAATAATAAACCAAAAGTGCCTACTGCCACCCACCAGCGGATTCTCAGGTTATGGTATGATTCTGATGTGAGAATTAGCACTAGAGTCGCACTAAACTTTCTTCCAAATTTTTTAAGCTGAAGTGAAATTTTTTCCAAATTCAACCAGTCGGACGTTATAAGAACGAGTCAGAATAATACGCAATCATTAAATATGAATTAAAAAAATATTGTCTGTTTTATTCATTAAGTAATTTATTTTGGTTTTTAATTTGAATAAGTACATCCCCTCTTTGGAAACTGTTCTAGTGCATTTTGGTAAGATAAGAAAACAAATTTTCCAGAAATTAGCTTGGTCCTGGGATGACTACGTACTGCAACTATTCTCTCCTGCCCGAATATTACCTGTAGACTTCGCGCTACACTGGCGTTGAGAAAAATCCCAAATATATTTTAAATTGAAAATCGAATGATCGGTTGTCAAGACAATCGTTCATGTAGTTTGGTATTCTCTCTCTCTCACCCCCTCTCTCTCTATCTATCTTTTTCTCTCTCGCACAACCTCTATGGCCCCCATTAGCCTTTAAGTAAAATCGTCCACATTGGGAATAGTTCATATCCCCGGGTAGCGATGGCTGGGTCTGTTATTCGGGTTAGACATAACAATTAACGAACTTCGCGAGTTAAGTTCATTTGATTTTGTAATAAGATAGTTTACTGTCCTCTTAGTAGATGTGTGATCACTATACACGTGATTTCCTAGGTAGTTTACTTTAATTTATAAAACTTTTAATTAACATTCATCCTGACTTCAAAATTCCTAAGTAACGTAATGAGCAAAATTCAAAAATTTCCATCAAACCGTTCAAAAGTTGAGCACGATAAAACTTCACTGTTCAGAATGCCTAAAATCAGCTATTTTCTTTCGGAAGATATCACGTTTCAACGTGAAAAATTCGGTAAATCGTCGCTTAAGATGGAACATAGTCTAACCCACTTTCATCGATTTTTCAGGAACGACAAAAAACTGTTTTCTTATGTAACTATCAGTGATCTCACTGACGTATAACTGTATACTGTAACTAACGTAATAACGTTAGAGTGAGTGAAAAATAACCAAATGTTAGTGAGATCACTAACTCTGTTACATCTTCAGCGACGAAACATCAAAAATACTGGCAATCAGACAAAAAGATTCTTTCTTATTGTTGATTAATTTTTCAGGTGGACTAGCATCAATACGATCATGTTGATGATCTTTTTCTCTACGAATCTCCTTCAGCGACGAAGCAAATGTCTGACTGTACACATTTACTCACACTCCTAATTGTAATTTTACGTTCTTCATTGTGCTCTTAATTTTACCTTCTTCATTTTGTTTTCAGACTTGAACGTCAGAGTTGTTCACAGTTCAATATCACCAGTGATCTTCGTAGCCAGACCGATCCCAAAGGAAGCAGATTCGTCCTATCTAATGACATGGTTTCTCCCAGGCCATGCAACAATGGATGACATATATCTTCCTCGCTTGACAATATCCGACACAGCACGCCACAAGACAATCCTAATTGAAAATTGCCTCCTGGCAATCCCTTGACGCGTTATGGAGAGGCCACATTTAAACTTTCCGTTAATCCGTGCAGCTCGGATGCGGAAATTTCGTTACCTTTTCGTTATTGTCGACGGGAAGAGAAAATTGCCGCATTTCATAACGCGAGAACTTCACGACACACTGCCGCACAGTAAAATCCACTATGAATAGTAGGTCAGAAAATGTTTGTAAGTAGGCGGTTTGTTCAAGAGATTTTGTGTCGCATCAAGGTCTGTGGAATAATGTGAGAAAATATCCTCAATACACTCGCTACTGTGATAAGGAAAAGAACCCATTTCAATGAGGAACGAAAACTACTGGCAATAATATCTGCTCATGTTTAATAATTTTGCTCCTTAAATTTTGAGGAGTGTAAAGCTTTTTATTCAAGAATCTGGTCAAAGATATTGAGGTACCTTCTACATTCGGAGCTTTGTGAACAATTTTATTTCTTTGTCTACCACGTCTGTGATCAACCTTTTTATTTTTCTGTTTTTTCAACATCAAACAGCATGTCAAAACACGAATTATCGGGACCTAATAGCCCAATTTTTCTCAAATTTAGAGTGAAATGTGACTGGTCTCAAGATGAATGCGCATTGATTCCATCACAATCCGATCGGTAGGAGCCTCGGTACATGCGAAAATGTGAGAAATCATCTACATATTCGTGAACAACGTCTCAATTATGTAGATCTACGTTAACTCAGAAAAATGAACGTAGTCGTTGGAATTCAGTTTCATTTCGGGACATATAGTGTTACTATTGTAGTAAGACCCGCCAAAACCTAGCGACACCTAGCGCACCTAGTGGCACTCCACCCTACTAAATAGAAACCTCCCTTTTTTAGTTTATGTTATGACCCGGTACCAAGTCGTGTGCTCCTGATGTTTTATCGAATTATACGGTTTATTACCGATCGTGACGTGTTTATTTGTTATAAAACCAGTACCACAATTTCAGAAGTGAGAATTGATCTCAGTTTGTGCCCACAAAAACTCCGATTTCGGGTCGCGCGCGACTGAATTGTGACGTTGTATTTCAGTGTTATCGTGATTTCTGCCCGTGCCGACATCCAAATCCAACTATGTCTAAACCTCAGGGAGATTTGAAAAAAATGAAGGTCTCTGAATTACGGGAGGAGTTGGAAAAAGTGAATTTACGGTCGACTGGCAAAAGAAGAGAATTAGTTGCCCGATTACAGGCTTACATTCTAGTGGAAGAATCGAAAGCCGTCGGTGATCAGGAGGATGAAGTAGTTGATGACGAAGAGGAGAACGAGGAAACAGACGGAGAATCATCCGATAACTCACTAGTCACCGTTAATGATCGCCGATTGCCAGCCAAAAATAAGTTTTCGTTCACATTTAGAGACATTGAAGACTCCATACCTCGTTTTGATGGCACCCCGGCAATTTCGATTGAAAAATGGATTATTGAGTTCGAACAGAATGCGACCTTATACCGGAGTGAAGTTAGCAATATTTCTCGGCAATATTCAGAAAAATTCCGTAATATCGTTAATACTCAACCAAATTCAACCAAATTTGGGGGTTGTGTTCCCCCGAGTTATGCGCACCAGATGGGAGTGGAAAAATAGGTGGGGGAGAGGAGGGGGGAAATTTTCTAAATTCAACTATTTAACACAAAAAATTCTATAAAATCGTTAATACTCAACTAAATTGAACCAAATTTGAGGGTTGTGTTCCCCTGAGTTATGCGCACCAGATGGGGGTGGAAAAAGGGATGGGGGAGAGGAGGGGGGAAATTTCCCAAATTCAACTATTTAACACAAAAAATTCCACAAAATTGTTATTACTTAACCAAACTGCACGAAATTTGGGGGTTGTGTTCCCCTGAATTATGCGCACCATATGCAAGAGAAAAAACCAGACATCAAGGGGAGGGGGTAAATTCCCCCTCTAGCAATAATCAATAAAAAATCGGTAAAATCGTTATTACTCATCCAAAATGCACAAAATTGGGGGGTTGTGTTCTCCTGAGTTATGCGCACCATATGCAAGTGAAAAAACCAGACATTAAGGGGAAGAGGTAAATTCCCCCTCTAGCAATAATCAATAAAAAATCGGTAAAATCGTTATTACTCAACCAAAATGCACAAAATTTGGGGGTTGTGTTCCCGTGAGTTATGCGCACCATATGCAAGAGAAAAAAACAGACATTAAGGGGAAGGGGTGAATTCCCCCTCTAGCAATAATCAATAAAAAATCGGTAAAATCGTTATTACTCATCCAAAATGCACAAAATTTGGGGGTTGTGTTCCCCCGAGTTATGCGCACCATATGCAAGAGAAAAAACCAGACATTAAGGGGAAGGGGTGAATTCCCCCTCTAGCAATAATCAATAAAAAATCGGTAAAATCGTTATTACTCAACCAAAATGCACAAAATTTGGGGGTTGTGTTCCCCCGAGTTATGCGCACCATATGCAAGAGAAAAAACCAGACATTAAGGGGAGGAGGTAAATTCCCCTTCTAGCAATAATCAATAAAAAAATCGGTAAAATCGTTATTACTCAACCAAAATGCACAAAATTTGGGGGTTGTGTTCCCCCGAGTTATGCGCACCATATGCAAGTGAAAAAACCAGACATTAAGGGGAAGGGGTAAATTCCCCCTCTAGCAATAATCAATAAAAAAATCGGTAAAATCGTTATTACTCAACCAAAATGCACAAAATTTGGGTGTTGTGTTCCCCCGAGTTATGCGCACCATATGCAAGAGAAAACATATTGTTTAGTAATGCATGCATTCCAGGGGACGTCCCATTGGATAAGCATTAGATAAGTTTAACCAGCTGGTAAGCGATAAAACTGTTTCACTCGATGTAATTTGGTTTATTACTTAGGCAAGAAATAGTGACCCCCCCCCCCCCCTCACCATTATCTACCAAAACATTTCTAGCGGCATGGGAGCCTAGAATCTGAAGAGCATTTTAAAATCCATGATCTACGATACCCAACATGCGAATTCGAGTTCACCCCCCCCCCCCCACCACCTCACCAACGCCAACAATGGTGCCAGTCTGGCACCAAAGGGGGAATACGTCGTAACATTGCACTTTCATCTATTAGTTTTAGTAGGCGGTCCGTCGAGGTTCACATCCGTATTCAAGGTGAAACACAAAAAAAAAAGCACGAAATATGCGGTTTATGGTGTCCTGGCACCATGGTGGCACCACTATTATTTCCTTGGTGCTACAGAGAATAATTCATGAAAACCCGGAGGTATAATGAGAATTTTTCCTCAATTTCAAAGCTTGGGTACAATTAGTAAGCAGTAAAGGAACCGAAATTTTGAAAAATCGGATATTTTGTGAATATTATCCCCCCACTACACCCCCCCCCCCCTTGCGAATTTTGGTACTCGGGTGAAATTATGTACAACTCGGAAGTTATTTGAGTCAAACAAAAAAAGAAACTCACTAATCGGTTGGAAATTGAGGCCTGGGCAAATTTTACAGGATTATGCCCGCAAACGCACGTTTTTTAAGCATTAACCCCCCCTTTCCCCCCCTTAAAAGGCAAAATTCGAAATTCCGGCGCCGTAGTGCACAACTAGATAGTTTTCCGCGTCGAACAAAAAAAGAACCACAAAAATCGGTTGAGAACTAAGGCTTGGGCAGACGACACAAGATTATGCCCAAAAATGCACGTTTTTTGAGCATTAACCCCCCCTTTCCCCCCCTTAAAAGGCAAAATTCGAAATTCCGGCGACGTAGTGCACAACTAGATAGTTTTCCGCGTCGAACAAAAAAAGAACCAGGAAAATCGGTTGAGAACTAAGGCCTGTGCAGACGACACAAGATTTTGTCACACACACACACACATACACACATACACACATACACACACACACACACACACACAGACATACACCTATGGTTTTTTTCGTGGATTTGGATTCAGAATGGTCTAAAACGGATTACTGTGTGGTTATTTTTTTTTTCTGTTGAGTGTTGTCCAACTTCACCCCAGATCGATCTTATAAGGACGCCCAAGTCTTACTGTGGGACGTCCTAAAAACCAGACATTAAGGGGAGGAGGTAAATTCCCCTTCTAGCAATAATCAATAAAAAATCGGTAAAATCGTTATTACTCAACCAAAATGCACAAAATTTGTGGGTTGTGTTCCCCCGAGTTATGCGCACCATATGCAAGAGAAAAAACCAGACATTAAGGGGAGGGGGTAAATTCCCCTTCTAGCAATAATCAATAAAAAATCGTTAAAATCGTTATTACTCAACCAAAATGCACCAAATTTGGGGGTTGTGTTCCCCCGAGTTATGCGCACCATATGCAAGTGATAAAACCAGACATTAAGGGGAGGGGGTAAATTCCCCTTCTAGCAATAATCAATAAAAAATCGTTAAAATCGTTATTACTCAACCAAAATGCACCAAATTTGGGGGTTGTGTTCCCCCGAGTTATGCGCACCATATGCAAGTGAAAAAACCATACATTAAGGGGAGGGGGTAAATTCCCCCTCTAGCAATAATCAATAAAAAATCGGTAAAATCGTTATTACTATTCCAAAATGCACAAAATTTGGGGGTTGTGTTCCCCCGAGTTATGCGCACCATATGCATGAGAAAAAACCAGACATTAAGGGGAGGGGGTAAATTCCCCCTCTAGCAATAATCAATAAAAAATCGGTAAAATCGTTATTACTTATCCAAAATGCACAAAATTTGGGGGTTGTGTTCCCCCGAGTTATGCGCACCATATGCAAGAGAAAAAACCAGACATTAAGGGGAGGGGGTAAATTCCCCTTCTAGCAATAATCAATAAAAAATCGGTAAAATCGTTATTACTCAACCAAAATGCACAAAATTTGGGGGTTGTGTTCCCCCGAGTTATGCGCACCATATGCAAGTGAAAAAACCAGACATTAAGGGGAGGGGGTAAATTCCCCTTCTAGCAATAATCAATAAAAAATCGGTAAAATCGTTATTACTCAACCAAAATGCACAAAATTTGGGGGTTGTGTTCCCCCGAGTTATGCGCACCATATGCAAGTGAAAAAACCAGACATTAAGGGGAAGGGGTAAATTCCCCCTCTAGCAATAATCAATAAAAAATCGGTAAAATCGTTATTACTCAACCAAAATGCACAAAATTTGGGGGTTGTGTTCCCCCGAGTTATGCGCACCATATGCAAGTGAAAAAACCAGACATTAAGGGGAAGGGGTAAATTCCCCCTCTAGCAATAATCAATAAAAAATCGGTAAAATCGTTATTACTCATCCAAAATGCACAAAATTTGGGGGTTGTGTTCCCCCGAGTTATGCGCACCATATGCAAGAGAAAAAACCAGACATTAAGGGGAGGGGGTAAATTCCCCTTCTAGCAATAATCAATAAAAAATCGGTAAAATCGTTATTACTTATCCAAAATGCACAAAATTTGGGGGTTGTGTTCCCCCGAGTTATGCGCACCATATGCATGAGAAAAAACCAGTCATTAAGGGGAAGGGGTAAATTCCCCCTCTAGCAATAATCAATAAAAAATCGGTAAAATCGTTATTACTCATCCAAAATGCACAAAATTTGGGGGTTGTGTTCCCCCGAGTTATGCGCACCATATGCAAGAGAAAAAGTCCATTCATGCAGCATGAATTAATGAGCGAATTTTCAAAGAAATCATTCAGTTTAAGGTGCGGTTA
The DNA here is from genome assembly GCA_009739505.2 of Apolygus lucorum. Taxonomy (NCBI): domain Eukaryota; kingdom Metazoa; phylum Arthropoda; class Insecta; order Hemiptera; family Miridae; genus Apolygus; species Apolygus lucorum. The sequence goes on along the minus strand of CM019183.2, from coordinate 42,278,952 downwards.
AGAAAAGGACCAATGGTGTTGCAATTTGTTGTAGAAAGTTTTTTTTTTCGATTCTCGGTTTATGTATATGTATATATATATTTTTTTTTTTTACTTGCTTTTACACCAATAATCGACGTCCCGGAAGACGTGAAATCACTGGGCTGAAAGCTGAATCTGGGAGCCCGAGAAGCGTTCTGATTGAGGAAGCTCCTGGACGTAGTTAAAGATGAATGCGACAGACCGCGTTCATGATCACTTGTTCCCAACCTCACACAACAAGTCACCTTGTTTATCACATATTTTTCTCCTTGGTGCGTTACCTGCTGCATCTAAGTAATTAATTTAATAACATTTAAATATATTCGCGATATGTACGAAAAAATCGTGCGATTTTCAATAATACACTCGGTTTTAAACGTTTCTATCGGTGGCAGTTGTCGATTAAATATTTGAACGAGGACTCTTTTTTTTTTTTTTTTTTTTCGCATGAACTTATAGAGTACCCACACGGCTACTGCATTTCTGGTTACAACAAATATACGCGCGTATTCATTATATATATATATAGCTACAAACTTTTCTTAATTTTGGACAATTTTCATTTTTGAAAAAAGCATTCATATCAGAAATTTTGTGCTGAATCCGAATATACCATAAATTACCATCATTTTCAATGTAAAAACCTCAAAAAACGGGAAAAAACCCATTTTTTTTGAGTTTTTTTGGATTTTGGACCACTTTGGATTGTCCAAAATTGCTGGTTAACGAACTTGACCTATGGTTTGTTGTTACAAACATTTTGGCAAAAACTAAAAAAAAAATTTTAAACAATTACTCAAGTTATCGTCCGGAATGACACATATATATATATATATATATACATATGATTTTTGGAAAAACTTCAGGGATCGTTTCAGAATGTTCCAAAACGGATTTCAGTGTGAAAATTTTTCGAAAAAGTCGATTCTAAAAATTTTGAGGCCATTGCAATAGCTTCATTTTCTTTGAAAATTCGCTAATAACTCGCTGCAGATTATTGCTGGGTATGCTTTGAAGGTCTTAGGAGTCCATATTCATGTTCTAGTCGTCTCTACGAACTCATAGAGTACCCACACGGCTACTGCATTTCTGGTTACAACAAATATACGCGCGTATTCATTATATATATATATAGCTACAAACTTTTCTTAATTTTGGACAATTTTCATTTTTGAAAAAAGCATTCATATCAGAAATTTTGTGCTGAATCCGAATATACCATAAATTACCATCATTTTCAATGTAAAAACCTCAAAAAACGGGAAAAACCCATTTTTTTTGAGTTTTTTTGGATTTTGGACCACTTTGGATTGTCCAAAATTGCTGGTTAACGAACTTGACCTATGGTTTGTTGTTACAAACATTTTGGCAAAAACTAAAAAAAAAATTTTAAACAATTACTCAAGTTATCGTCCGGAATGACACATATATATATATATATATACATATGATTTTTGGAAAAACTTCAGGGATCGTTTCAGAATGTTCCAAAACGGATTTCAGTGTGAAAATTTTTCGAAAAAGTCGATTCTAAAAATTTTGAGGCCATTGCAATAGCTTCATTTTCTTTGAAAATTCGCTAATAACTCGCTGCAGATTATTGCTGGGTATGCTTTGAAGGTCTTAGGAGTCCATATTCATGTTCTAGTCGTCTCTACGAACTCATAGAGTACCCACACGGCTACTGCATTTCTGGTTACAACAAATATACGCGCGTATTCATTATATATATATATAGCTACAAACTTTTCTTAATTTTGGACAATTTTCATTTTTGAAAAAAGCATTCATATCAGAAATTTTGTGCTGAATCCGAATATACCATAAATTACCATCATTTTCAATGTAAAAACCTCAAAAAACGGGAAAAACCCATTTTTTTTGAGTTTTTTTGGATTTTGGACCACTTTGGATTGTCCAAAATTGCTGGTTAACGAACTTGACCTATGGTTTGTTGTTACAAACATTTTGGCAAAAACTAAAAAAAAAATTTTAAACAATTACTCAAGTTATCGTCCGGAATGACACATATATATATATATATATATACATATGATTTTTGGAAAAACTTCAGGGATCGTTTCAGAATGTTCCAAAACGGATTTCAGTGTGAAAATTTTTCGAAAAAGTCGATTCTAAAAATTTTGAGGCCATTGCAATAGCTTCATTTTCTTTGAAAATTCGCTAAAACCAGACATTAAGTGGAGGGGGTAAATTCCCCTTCTAGCAATAATCAATAAAAAATCGGTAAAATCGTTATTACTCAACCAAAATGCACAAAATTTGGGGGTTGTGTTCCCCCGAGTTATGCGCACCATATGCATGAGAAAAAACCAGTCATTAAGGGGAAGGGGTAAATTCCCCCTCTAGCAATAATCAATAAAAAATCGGTAAAATCGTTATTACTCATCCAAAATGCACAAAATTTGGGGGTTGTGTTCCCCCGAGTTATGCGCACCATATGCAAGTGAAAAAACCAGACATTAAGTGGAGGGGGTAAATTCCCCTTCTAGCAATAATCAATAAAAAATCGGTAAAATCGTTATTACTTATCCAAAATGCACAAAATTTGGGGGTTGTGTTCCCCCGAGTTATGCGCACCATATGCATGAGAAAAAACCAGACATTAAGGGGAGGGGGTAAATTCCCCTTCTAGCAATAATCAATAAAAAATCGGTAAAATCGTTATTCCTAATTTTAATGTAGTTCATTATTGACTCGATTTTAACAATGTTTAAAATTTTCAGAATTCTAATATTGTTTAAAATTTACTGAATTTGATCTGTGATTAAAATAGTTCTTCTGTGATGCTAAAAAGATTGTATGTAAAATCAGTGCAGTAAGGGAATAATTAAGAAGGGTTACTGGTATTAGGTACGTTTCTTGTTTCACCTACCAAGTTAGTAATATTTTGAATGATAATTTTACAGTCATATTTTGTGCTCCTTGTGTGATATGTTGAAACTATGGCTGCTAACTTGACTGATGGCATGTTCATCTGATCAGTTATTTATAATAAAATGTTTAACTAGATGAGGATTACATTTCAATTACCGTAGAACCGTCAAATTTTACCCCACCCACCAGAAGTAACTTTACCCCAAATAGTGAGAATCTTCAATTGTGACGTAACGTGGTATGACTTAGATAAAAGTTAGCTATTGTATTTTTAGCTAACTTTTATCTAAGTCCTACCACGTTACGTCACAATGGGGTATTTCAGTCAATTTTTTTAATTTTTTTTTCAAAAGAGTATGGCTCAGGAATAACGGTAATCGGGTCTGTTCGTGATCCGAATGGTGTGACGTAGCTAGCCAATCGTGACGTAGCTAGCCAACTGTCTTTGAAAAAAGTATCCATGCACAGAAACCCTTGGAGGACCTCTTGGATACTACAAAACACCACTCACACAGGCGCGCGGTGTAGTCAGCGGCGTACTCCTTGCCTAGTGTGTGCGCATTTGTAGCGGCCCGCCTTTTTCAAACGTGTGATCTCTTTTTAAATAATTTTTCTACCACATGTTATAGTATCATTGGGCTAAGAGTTGGGGCATATAGGTTTTCAAGGGTGCTGAATCCAAATTTGAGGTCAAAAACCTGAATTTCCGACCCACCGAAATACCCCATTGAAGATTCTCACTGTTTGAGGTAAAGTGGGTGTAGGTGGGGTAAAATTTGATGGTTTTACGGTACGTCTATAAAACTGTAAGTCGCCAAATTCAAGGTACTCACCTTGATTTCACAATTTATAGGGTCCATGTATCACGTTAAGTACCGATTTTTGATCGACTTCAACGCGCCGAAGGCGCGCGAAAGAGGAGGTACTCAATTCGGGTTGTCGTGGGACGACGATTTTTTTTTTTTTTTTTTTTTTTTTTTGTATGTCCGAGTCGCTTGCTTTTCTTTATTCTGGTACCAATCTGTCTGGTTCTTTTTGAAATTTGTTCTACAAGTATCCGTGGTGGTCCCGTTTCAAACAGATTTCATTTTGCTTTGTTAGAAGTATCGAAAATTTGTGAATGAAGTTGAAAAACGTGGGTCCCGTTTTCGGGAATGTTGGTCCGCATTCACTCTTCTTGCCCTGTGACTTCCGACTGAGTCGATGGAGGACCATTTGTGTATAGTCAAATTAAAGGTCTGATTGTAAGCTTTAAAATGATATGCTATATGAAGGGGGTTCCGATAACTAAAAGGTGCTGCAGAGATGAGAAAGGGGGAAATTATGGTGGGTTATTCGCTCAGAACCTGCATGAGCCATATCAAACGTGTTTATCAATGCTCGAGTAATTGAGTTTTCCTACCAAATATGAAGGATAATCATAGTACTGTAAGTTAGGTATTCTACCATGTGGGTGTAGCACATAGCTCTCTCAACACTAATAACATGATTGGGTAGGTAACAGTGTAGGAGATCGTCAGATCTGCATAGTGCCGTACCAAATATCAGGGATATAATAGTACAATTAGGTAATAAGAGGGTATTCTACCAAGTGGGTGTAGCACATAGCCCCCTCATTACTGATAGGTAACACGATTGGGTAGGTAACAGTGTAGGAGATCGTCAGATCTGCATAGTGCCGTACCAAATATTAGGGATATAATAGTACCTACAGTTAGGTGATAAGAGGGTATTTTACCAAGTGGGTGTAGCACATAGCTTCCTCCTCATCCATAATATAGTTGGGTAGGTAACAGTGTAGGAGATCGTCAGATCTGCATAGTGCCGTACCAAATATCAGGGATATAATAGTACAATTAGGTAATAAGAGGGTATTCTACCAAGTGGGTGTAGCACATAGCTTCCTCGTCATCCATAATACAGTTGGGAAGGCAATAGTATAGGAGATTGCCATAACTGCGTAGTGCCATTCCAAATATGAGGTGTATAGTACAGTTAGGTGATAAAGGGTTTTCTATCAAGTGGATGTAGCACTTAGCTCCCTCGTCAATCATGTCATGGTTGAGTTGTTGAATTGTGTTGTCAGAACTACCAAGTACCTACGATATATGAGGGAAGTCGAACAGTTAAGGGATATGAGAGTAGATGGCTAAGAAGGAAAGTGACCCAAATAACTCCTGAAACTGATCCATAAACGGAAACACATCTACACGTATGGAAACTGATCCGGATTACAAAATGTCGTCCATCCTATTGCTTCTAGTTCACCTTACTGAAAAGATGCACAGTATTGAAGTAGATCTACATTGCGAAAACTGATCGAAAAACTGCGGGTAAATTAATTTCTGATTTAAATTGAGGACCACTAAAAAGTGAAAAATAAAAAATAATATAAAATGGAAAAATAATAAAATAAAAACTTTTTTAACAAAAAAATGGACCGACCTCAAAAATGATGTCCGTGAACACCAAAAAGGAAAAAATAATAATCTCAGCGAAAACACACTGATGTATTTGGTTGTTGGATATAAATATCTTGTCAACAGATGGTATGTTGGAATACCAACATGATATATAACAATTATTTGTAATGTGATTCACACTCATTGTCACACTCATATCCTCCATCATACGATAGCAGTGACGTACTACCCAATAGTTTTGGAACACTTATCTCTACTCGTATTCATGTTTTGTAATACTCACCAGATCATGTGAGTATTACTTAACAACCACAGTGTATCCAGATAGGTAGGTAGGTACGCATTGAAGTCGCCGCCGTGCCCACCTGTAGACACAAACGTCTCCTAGATGTTCTACTTACCAACATTTTATTCGTTTTCGGAAATATAGGTACATACCTCCCATACCACAGACATGCTTCCACACCGAGTATGAACGTATATATCGTCTAAAATTGTGGACGGTTTTGAACGTTAATTAGGTAACAACGATTCCGAAGGTATGTTGCTACAATATAATATATCCACCAATAAAATAAACAGTCTCATGTAATAATAGAGTCTCAAATTACTCGTCACAACCATTCCTAGGGAGGTTCACACTTACTATCATACCCATATGGCAGCAGAGACGTACTAGGTACCTGATAGTTTGGGGAGCACATTTTAACTCAATGGTAGGTACTTACTCTTGTAATGCTATCCAGATCATCGAGTAAGGAAGGTGATTAGTTTGTGTCTACAGATGGGCACGGCGGCGACTTCAATGCGTACCTACCTACCTATCTGGATACACTGTGGTTGTTAAGTAATACTCACATGATCTGGTGAGTATTACAAAACATGAATACGAGTAGAGATAAGTGTTCCAAAACTATTGGGTAGTACGTCACTGCTATCGTATGATGGAGGATATGAGTGTGACAATGAGTGTGAATCACATTACAAATAATTGTTATATATCATGTTGGTATTCCAACATACCATCTGTTGACAAGATATTTATATCCAACAACCAAATACATCAGTGTGTTTTCGCTGAGATTATTATTTTTTCCTTTTTGGTGTTCACGGACATCATTTTTGAGGTCGGTCCATTTTTTTGTTAAAAAAGTTTTTATTTTATTATTTTTCCATTTTATATTATTTTTTTGTATGCAGACTTATTTTCCTACACATACTTACATGACCAATAGTTTCAGTAATAACATCGAATTTTATCGTTCGTATGTGTTTTGTGTTCAAATATCCAGAGTGCCCTCTTTTGCGAGTAAAGTTATAGTAGGCTGGAAACCTTAGTTTCCAACCGAAAAGGATTTGATTGAGATGTTTTTTTGAGGAAATAACTGAGGGTTCTTCGGCTTACAAAACCCTATCAACAGCCATTTTCATTGGTACCTACAGTACAGTACCTTACTAAAATCCCCGAATTTGGTGCATTTTGGTTGAGTAATAACGATTTTACCGATTTTTTATTGATTATTGCTAGAAGGGGAATTTACCCCCTCCCCTTAATGTCTGGTTTTTTCTCTTGCATATGGTGCGCATAACTCGGGGGAACACAACCCCCAAATTTGGTGCATTTTGGTTTGGAAATAACGATTTTACCGATTTTTTATTGATTATTCCTAGAAGGGGAATTTACCCCCTCCCCTTAATGTCTGGTTTTTTCTCTTGCATATGGTGCGCATAACTCAGGGGAACACAACCCCCAAATTTGGTGCATTTTGGTTTAGAAATAACGATTTTACCGATTTTTTATTGATTATTCCTAGAAGGGGAGTTTACCCCCTCCCCTTAATGTCTGGTTTTTTCTCTTGCATATGGTGCGCATAACTCGGGGGAACGCAACCCCCAAATTTGGTGCATTTTGGTTGAGTAATAACGATTTTACCGATTTTTTATTGATTATTGCTAGAAGGGGAATTTACCCCCTCCCCTTAATGTCTGGTTTTTTCTCTTGCATATGGTGCGCATAACTCAGAGGAACACAACCCCCAAATTTGGTGCATTTTGGATGAGTAATAACGATTTTACCGATTTTTTATTGATTATTGCTAGAAGGGGAATTTACCTCCTCCCCTTAATGTCTGGTTTTTTCTCTTGCATATGGTGCGCATAACTCGGGGGAACACAACCCCCAAATTTGGTGCATTTTGGTTGAGTAATAACGATTTTACCGATTTTTTATTGATTATTGCTAGAGGGGGAATTTACCCCTTCCCCTTAATGTCTGGTTTTTTCACTTGCATATGGTGCGCATAACTCGGGGGAACACAACCCCCAAATTTGGTGCATTTTGGTTGAGTAATAACGATTTTACTGATTTTTTATTGATTATTGCTAGAAGGGGAATTTACCCCTTCCCCTTAATGTCTGGTTTTTTCTCTTGCATATGGTGCGCATAACTCGGGGGAACACAACCCCCAAATTTGGTGCATTTTGGTTGAGTAATAACGTTTTTACCGATTTTTTATTGATTATTGCTAGAGGGGGAATTTACCCCCTCCCCTTAATGTCTGGTTTTTTCTCTTGCATATGGTGCGCATAACTCGGGGGAACACAACCCTCAAATTTGGTGCATTTTGGTCGAGTAATAACGATTTTACCGATTTTTTATCGATTATTGCTAGAAAGGGAATTTACCCCCTCCCCTTGATGTCTGGTTTTTTCTCTTGCATATGGTGCGCATAACTCGGGGGAACACAACCCCCAAATTTGGTGCATTTTGGTTGAGTAATAACGATTTTACCGATTTTTTATCGATTATTGCTAGAAAGGGAATTTACCCCTTCCCCTTAATGTCTGGTTTTTTCACTTGCATATGGTGCGCATAACTCGGGGGAACACAACCCCCAAATTTGGTGCATTTTGGTTGAGTAATAACGATTTTACTGATTTTTTATTGATTATTGCTAGAAGGGGAATTTACCCCTTCCCCTTAATGTCTGGTTTTTTCTCTTGCATATGGTGCGCATAACTCGGGGGAACACAACCCCCAAATTTGGTGCATTTTGGTTGAGTAATAACGATTTTACCGATTTTTTATCGATTATTGCTAGAAAGGGAATTTACCCCTTCCCCTTAATGTCTGGTTTTTTCACTTGCATATGGTGCGCATAACTCGGGGGAACACAACCCCCAAATTTGGTGCATTTTGGTTGAGTAATAACGATTTTACCGATTTTTTATCGATTATTGCTAGAAAGGGAATTTACCCCTTCCCCTTAATGTCTGGTTTTTTCACTTGCATGTGGTGCGCATAACTCGGGGGAACACAACCCCCAAATTTGGTGCATTTTGGTTGAGTAATAACGATTTTACCGATTTTTTATTGATTATTGCTAGAGGGGGAATTTACCCCCTCCCCTTAATGTCTGGTTTTTCCTCTTGCATATGGTGCGCATAACTCGGGGGAACACAACCCTTAAATTTGGTGCATTTTGGTTGAGTAATAACGATTTCATGGTATTTTTTGTGTTAAATAGTTGAATTTAGGAAATTTCCCCCCTCTTCTCCCCCACCTATTTTTCCACTCCCATCTGGTGCGCATAACTCAGGGGAACACAACCCCCAAATTTGGTTGAATTTGGTTGAGTATTAACGATATTACGGAATTTTTCTGAATATTGCCGAGAAATATTGCTAACTTCACTCCGGTCGACCTTATATGAGTGGAACGAGTTTCAAAAGCTAGTGTTTGGTAAAAAGTTGATCACTGGACTCGCAAAGAAGTTTATTGTGAATGAGGTAGGCATTTCGTCGTGGAATACGCTAAAAGCTCGGTTGTTGGCAGAATTTGGGGAAATTTGGTTTCCTGCTCAAGTTCACGAACTATTGAGGAATCGGAAACAACTAAAAACCGAAGGGTTGCACGAGTATCTGATCGTTATGAAGGAGTTGTCCCGTGGTTTGATCGACGAAAATTCTCTTATTCATTACGTTATTAATGGAATTCCGGATTCAAGTGACAAATCGCTGCTTTATGGAGCCGCCGACCTTACGGATTTCAAAAAGAAACTCAAGATTTTCGAGAGATGCCGAACGGATCGGAAAAGTGGAGTTTCTTCATCCCCAGCTGGTTCTTCCGTTCCACACTCGTCGGGTTCAACGACCTCAAAGGTTCCAAACTTCACAAGTTCTCCGGTCTCGAAGGGAACTCAAGGTCAAATTCGTTGTTTTAACTGTTTGGAAGTGGGTCATATTGCTGCCAGCTGTCCGAGGCCTAGACGTCCACCTGGAAGCTGCTTTAAATGTGGATCAACGTCTCATCGAGTGGAGAACTGTTGTGAAGGAAACACAAGTACCAACGTAGCTCAATCGTCCAAGCCATCTGTAAATTGTATGGAAGTAGGCAGTATCATCCCTTCCTATTGCGCTGAGGTAAAATTTCCGTTTTTAAGATCTTGTGTTACTTCTATTTTGGATACTGGCTGCCCGGTTTCTTTGATAAGTTCATCAATTTTGCCATCAGGGATAGTATTGGACTCAGTCCCCCCTGAATTTCAATTAGAGGGCGTTGGAAGTTTCAAAGTTGAAATACTTGGTAAAATAAGTTCAAATATTGAGGTCAATGATGATGTAAATTTGAAAAAATTTCAGTTTTTTGTGGTACCGGATCGTACTTTAAATTGGCATTGCCTTCTGGGTAGGGATTTTATTTCTCACCATGACATTTCTGTATCGTTTGGAAAAGATTTCAAGATTGTGCAAACTCGTTCATTTCATCCTGAGTTGTTGAATATTAACGTCATTGAAAATAGTCATAAACCTGACTTGAAGGTTTCAGACGAGGTGAATCCGTCTGATAAAAAGAAATTGGTAGAGGATTTCGATAAATTTTACTTTGAAGCGAAACGTCCCTCCGAACCCATTACGAAATTGGTTATGAAAATTGTGTTAAAACCCAATCATGTTCCATTCTTTTACAGACCACGTAGGTTGTCACTTGTCGAAAAGAATGCTGTTAGAGATATTGTTAATGACTTATTAACCAGGGGTATTATAGTACCAAGCAGTTCTCAGTATGCAAGTCCAATAGTTTTGGTGAAAAAATCTAGTGGGGCCTTTAGAATGGCGATTGATTTTCGTAAACTTAATGAATCAATCATTAGGGATCCCTTTCCATTATCTCGCATTGAGGATAATTTGGACGCTCTTGGGGGTAAACTGTGGTTTACGCGTATTGATCTTAAAGATGCGTTTCATAACGTACGACTGTCAGATGATTCGTGTGAGTACACATCTTTTGTCACTGATATGGGCCAATTTCATTACGTGCGCATGCCGTACGGGGTGGCAAATGGACCAAGTTTTTTCACACGCTTCATTTTTACTGCTTTCAACGATCTCATTGTGAAAGGAAAATTAATTACGTATTTCGACGATTTTCTGATCGCGACAGAAACTATCGGTGAAAATCTCATGATTTTAGCCGATGTTTTGCAAATCATGGTCGCCAACTGTTTAGAAATAAATTTTGAAAAAAGCGAATTTCTAAAGACTGAAATTGATTATTTGGGTTACCGGGTTACGAGACACGGGATCAGGCCTTCCAAGGCCAACATAGACTCAGTACTTAGTTATCCTGTACCCCGAAATTTCAAAGAGTTACATCGTATGCTCCTGATGTTTTATCGAATTATACGGTTTATTACCGATCGTGACGTGTTTATTAAGAGTTACATCGTGTGCTCCTGATGTTTTATCGAATTATACGGTTTATTACCGATCGTGACGTGTTTATTTGTTATAAAACCAGTACCACACTATTCATAGTAAAATAAATCATTTTCACACTAAGTGATTGTATTATAGTTCATGTTATTCCACTTGAGGAAACTAGACTGTTCATCCAACTTTTCAGATATGTTTTGAATAATAGGTACAATTTGGAACGGTACAGTACTAGTTTTGGTCTTGTTGGATTGCTGCTCTCTAGCTTATTTCAAGATTTCAACCCTCCATGTGTGAGTCTTTTAGACTCACTACGACTTTCTGCGCCGTCAGGATGAGACACCACTTTGCCCTTCGTGGTCCATCCTCTCAGCAGCTCCACGTCTTCCCCTCCAAAGCCTGTTGGAGCCAGAACCCACCTGGTCAAGCTGAGTGAGCATTGCTCAAAACATCTCAGTATGGCCCACATGGCAAAGGCGACATGTATGAAAAACGCTGCAAATAATTACACAAAAGTTTATTTATTTCTGGTTAGATCACTCGTCTGCAAAGAACACAGCTTTGCCATTGTCACTACCTATCTACTTCAAGTCGAAGAAATAGGGAGTTCTTCATACGTAAATTCGAATCCTGGTTGCTAAGGATGCACAACTTAGAACAAATCAAAAAAACGAAAAACGTTCGAATTTTGGTCAGCTGAAATTTGAACGGAGATTGGACTTGTAAGTCCAACCCTCAAGTTCTCGAAGGGAGCGAACGGTTTGTCTTACAGAGCCACAGGTGGTCTCTGAAAATTCTAAAAATTCAATATACTTTCAAATTGGTGAAAAAAAAATTACCTTAATTTCAAAATTTTTGAGCTAAGCCGTTTTCAAAATTTCAACCCTTATTTTTCACCCCTTAGAATCGTCTAACATCAACTAAAAGCTTCGGGGCACAACTAGACCCCAAATAGAGCCCATATCACCAAATTTCATCCCCAGTCCACGTGAACTAAGCAAAGTGCCGCGTACGGCAGACGGTATGCGGCGGACGGACGGCTAAATTTTTTCCGATTTTCGGATTCTACGTACTTTGAAACTTAAACCAACAAATTTTGAGGGCGGGGGGTTGAAATTTGTTTTTCCTTGGTGAATTCCAAAGGATCATTATTGCAAATGATAAACCAAAAGACTCATAGAGACCCATAATACACAAAGTACAGGTTTTGTATTCTAGCTCACCATTACACTCATGAAACAGAGGTTTGAATATCCTCATTTGAGTGTTGTGAGGGATTGATCCTTGTTTTGAATCTCCCGCTTTACCTGAATAGCTGATGTTTGAGAAGAGAAAAATACGTAGAACGTGCTATTATAAGATGGACAGGGAAACATTTCCAGGGGCATTAACCGAAAAGAACTACACTGCAATTGATACGTTGTCAAAGTATGACCATATTGTTTTCAGACCAAATGATCATTGCATGATTGTGCCATTCATTGGATTCTTGTGTTTTTGCGCTTTGGTTCAACTCGGAACTTAACTTCCTGTTGAAATGATTTATAAATTATATTTTCGATTTATTGTCATGTTTCCAATTGTACTCAGCATCAAAGGAGCTACGACATCTCATTTCATGAAAAACTGTTATCTTCCTTTGAATTATACAGTCATAGTAGCAATAAGTGATATGCAAATAAATATTTCTTCTAGTTTTGATGTTTCTGAGTCGGTAGTAATAATAATATTTTTGTTTTCTCCTATAATGCAGTGACTGTAATTACCTGTGAGTGATATACAAACAGGCTCTTATCTAGTTTCTTTATATGTCATATAAAATATTTTTTGTTGGCACATTCTGTGTTAAAAACTGCGAAAAACTGCTACCACGGGAGGTGAAAATAAATATAAACATATTGTTTAGTAATGCATGCATTCCAGGGGACGTCCCATTGGATAAGCATTAGATCAGTTAAACCAGTTGGTAAGCGATAAAACTGTTTCACTCGATGTAATTTATTCATTACTTTAGGCAAGAAATACTGACCCCCCCCCCCACCATTATCCACCTTAACATTTCTAGCAGCATGGGAGCCTCGAATCTGAAGAGCATTTTAAAATCCATGATCTACGATACCCAACATGCGAATTCGAGTTACCCCCCCCCCCCCCACATCCCCAACGCCAACAATGGTGCCAGTCTGGCACCAAAGCGGAAATACGTCGTAACATTGAACTTTCATCTGTTAGTTTTGGTAGGCAGTCCGTCGAAGTTCACATCCGTATTCAAGGTGAAACACAAAAAAAAACCACGAAATAAGCGGTTTATGGCATCATGGCACCATGTCCTGGCACCATGGTGGCACCACTATTAGTTCCATGGTGGTACAGAGAATAATTCATGAAAATTTGGAGGTATAATGAGAATTTTTCCTCAATTTCAAAGCTTGGGTACAATTAGTAAGTAGTAAAGGAACCAAAATATTGAAAAATCGGATATTTTGTGAATATTATCCCCCCACTCACCCCCTCCCCTTGCGAATTTTAGTACTCTGGTAAAATCATGTACAACTCGGAAGTTATTTGAGTCAAACAAAAAAAGAAACACGCAAATCGGTTGGAAATTGAGGCCTGGGCAGAGTTTACAAGATTATGCACGCAAACGCACGTTTTTTAAGCATTAACCCCCCCTTTCCCCCTCTTAAAAAGCAAAATCCAAAATTCCGGCGCCGTAGTGCACAACTAGATAGTATTACGCGTCAAACGAAAAAAGAACCACGAAAATCGTTTGAGAACTAAGGCCTGGGCAGAGTACACAAGATTATGCCCAAAAACGCACGTTTTTCGAGCATTAACCCCCCCTTTCCCCCCTTTAAAAGGCAAAATTCGAAATTCCGGCGACGTAGTGCACAACTAGATAGTTTTCCGCGACGAACAAAAAAAGAACCAGGAAAATCGGTTGAGAACTAAGGCCTGGGCAGAGTACACAAGATTTTGTTACACACACACATACACACATACACACACACACACAGACATACACCTATGGTTTTTTTTGCGGATTTGGATTCAGAATGGTCTAAAACGGATTACTGTGTGGTTATTTTTTTTTTCTGTTGAGTGTTGTATCCTTCACCCCAGATCGATCGCATAAGGACGCCCAAGTCTTACTGTGGGACGTCCTAAAAACAGGTAAAAGTTTATTACATTTCAGATTATTCATAAGTGAAAAGAGTCATTGGTGTTGAGAATGTCGCAAAATTTTCTTAGGAATATAATAGGGATATTTGTGGTTGAATATAAACGTTGGAATAAGAATTTAGATTCAAATGAACGTTTTATTTTGTCGAGTTACTCATTGTCCCGTCTATTTTAGAAAGAAGAAAAGGGAATAATTTTTTGTTGTGGGTTTCAGTGATCATTATTCGTCTTGGGCCGAACGGGTACAACGGGAGACTCTTGTAGTTTCTTAACTATGTGGCTTACCTATAGTAAAGTCCAATTGATCTAATTTACAGAACAAATCACCTCCTCGAATTCGTATGATGTGACTCCACATCTCCACTTGTTGTAGAAGGTCTTCTCTGTTAGTTCTAGGCTTCATTTGTCGTCTCAAATTACCATGAGTACCTAATAATTTGTTCAGTAAATTTGACTGAAATTTACATCGACGTCAACAACAAATTATCATGTGGATAGCAACCACTCTTAGAGAGAACAACCACTTTATTAAAATTGGCGAGCTGCAAGATTATAATAAAGTATTTCAAAATAATAATAATACTTGAAACAAATTCAAAGTGGTCAATAATAAGAACAACAACAATTATTAGTAATCAGTAAATATTATTAGTAATCAGGATATTATATCACCTCTCTCGACATTTTGGTTAATTATTTAATAATGAGCCCTTGGAACCGAACCAAGAAACATTTTGTTTTAATCCCCACCTCAAAATTGGTTGGTTTACGTTTCAAGATACGTAGATTTCAAAAATCTAATAACATTTTGGCCGTCCGTCCGTCGTAGGCCGTAAGCGGCACTTTCCTTAGATCCCATGGACCAATTTGGATGAAATTTGATGTATGGGTTTATTTTTTATCATAAACTTAACGTTAAAGCGAAAACATAGTAAGCGGGTAGTGACAATGGCAGAGCTGTACTCTTTGCAGGCGAGTGTTCTATACAGAAAAATGATAAACCTTTATGTAATAATTCGCAGAGTTTTTAAATTGTACGAACTTTATATAACACTAAAATCGTTGAGTTGTCGTTGAGCTCGAGTTTGGTTGATTGAGCTTCTAAGCTCTGATGATGGCTGGAAACGTACGTAGATGAAATCCTTTTTTCGATAAAAAATCAATTTCAAATTGTTTGAGTAATTGGCTATCATGAAATTGTAACATAAGTTCATCGAAATACATAGGTTGTTCATCTTTAATATATGCAGTTGGTACTTTTCCTTCGAGAATATCGGGAGCCTCTTCAAATAACGAAAATGGTCGACAATTGCGTTCCTCTATGGGTCAACACATGCGTTGCACAATACTCGAGTATGCAAACGAAAATGCTAGAGACAGCAAGTCATTCCGAGATCCATTTATATTCAAAAGTCCTTCAGATCACTGCTCATTTGAACGGTAAATGACCAGCCGTGGGTGTACCAGAAGAGAGAAAAATCCCGTTCTCCTGTAACCTATTGGATGGTGTTTTGAGGTATTCTTTCAATGGTTATTTTTAACCGTGAATATTTACAAATAGAAGGATGGCTAGAAAGTAGGAAAAAATATTTTTTTTATTTCGATTTTATGTTGGTTGATAATACTATCATACAGGGTGTCCCCGAAAACGTTCCCCCCCTCCTGCTAAAATCGTCCAGGTAGTGGTAAAAAGAAATTTTTTTTTTGAATCTTCATAATTTTTCCCAAGGATCTCAAATATGACCACGGTGCGCATTGCGCACGTGCGCAATTGTGCGCAACGCACACCAACTTCGTTTATTCGAAAAAGACCCCCCATTTTTTATTGCAGATTCGGATTCTACGTGAAATTTCATGAACATTTCACCCCTCAACCGATTTTTTTTTGTTACGCGCAACCCGCTCAGTGCGCGCTCAAAGATGCGCAACAGCAAGGTTGTGTCAAAATGTGCATGTACGAAGTACCTGAGTATGATACATGATATTTTAGTATTTTTTTGCGCTGAATCGCGTGGTGATGTTAGTTTCTTGATTTTACTGCATTTTTTTGAAATTATCGACGAAAAATTAACTTTTAAAACTTCGCCCCCTGCACCCCCGGATGATTTCCGCTTAGAGCCTAATGGCTAAAATGTGACATAAATTGAAAAGGTTTTTGCTCCCTCTCCCTCTTTATCTTTCTTCCACTGTAATATTTAAGATACCTCCTTATTCATAATAACATCAGGTTGTCAAGCATATTTGTCGTCAAGCATATGATAAATCATAGCGCTACTTTCCTGTCGCTTTTTCTTGTCGCTTTTTACTGTCGATTTTTCCTGTCGTTTTTCGGCGGGGGGTCCCATCGCTAAAACCTTTTCAAGGTTAAAAGGAAAATTGCATTTTTAAGGGCAAAACCACCCTGTCTACTTAAAAACTTTTTTTCCAAGATGATCGAAAAAAGATTTCAAGTTAACAGGACGGGGGTTTTACGTGAAATTACAAGTAGAGAGTCCTTGTGAAATTACTAGTGAAGACTCCAGTGTGACAAACAATCGTTTTGACATGGATAATATCATCAACATAATATGTTGATGATATTATCCATGTCAAAACGATTGTTTGTCACACTGGAGTCTTCACTAGTAATTTCACCAAAAAAGTGTATAATATTAATACACACATAATATTATTATGTCTTTTGGCGGGGGTCAAGGAATTTTTCGCGGCATTTTTTTATTAAAAAAAAAAAAATGCAACGCTGCAACCAGTAAACAAAATCTTAGCTACATATCGGTAGCTATGAAGCAAGGTTCTTTAGAATACTGCAATAAACTACGTGCGATCGGAGAGTTTTTTTTTTCAAATATCAAAACATAAATTTCAATTTATTAACAAGGATGAAATTAACGAATGGGCACAGAAGATGCGTAATGAGTAAAAATGCACTTTTCCTTTTTTAAAAGTTCATTTTTCGTCGATAATTTGATAAAGATGCAGTAAAATCAAGAAACTAACATCACCACGTGATTCAGTGTAAAAAAATTCTAGGACACCATCATGTATCGCACTTAGGTACTTCGTGCATGCACATTTTGACACTACCTTGCGGTTGCGCATCTTTGAGCGCGCAACAAAAAAAATCGGTTGAGGGGTGAAATGTTCATGAAATTTCACGTAGAATCCGAATCTGCAATAAAAAATGGGGGGTCTCATTTGAAAAAACGAAGTTAGTGTGCGTTGCGCACGATTGCGCACGTGCGCAATGCGCACCGTGGTCATATTTGAGATCCTTGGGAAAAATCATGAAGATTCAAAAAAAATTTCCTTTTTACCACTACCTGGACGATTTTAGCAGGGGGGGAACGTTTTCGGGGACACCCTGTATATTTTATGATCGTAATTTGTGTAATGTACCTTAAACATCTGACTAATATATAACCTAACTTTTGACAAATAAAATCAAGCTTTTGTTAGAATTATCTAAATTTGTGTCAATTGTTGAAAGAAACCTGTTGGTTTCATTCAATGCTGACAACAGTTTAACTTAATTTGTCATAATGTTTTGTTGATCAGTTCATAAGTCTCAGCTAGTGTGTCAAAACTAAGCATAACGTACCTATTATGTTTAATACTCGCGAGAATCATAATAATTAGGTTGGTCAACTGAACTTGGTATGACTAGCCTGATCGGTCGCTTGTTTTCCATATCTACAATATTTCCTATAAGACTTGACTATAAGGTTTGTGGCTTTCTTGCTTACATGATGTTCTGATAAGTACACTTTGATGTTTTATGACAGAGGGTTAACCACAACTTTTCTCGCAGGACTAGCCCCTCAACTTCCTTCTGTGGGTTAGAAATATATCATTGAGATGGATTAGCCTAATGGCGGGGAATCATTCCCTAAAAGATGTGAGACAAAAATATAACTATTATTCGGGGGTGAGCATTTCCCCATTCTCATATAAATTCCAATAGAACGGAGATTGGAGCGTATAATTTTGTACATCTTTGTCATCTTTATTAAAGACTAGTTGTGACCTTCAGTGGTGGTCGATTTCTGCAACCGTTTCATAAATCCTGTGATGTGAAAATCTTAACAGAAGCGAGCGGAAGGTACTAGAGCTGAGTGGGGGTAGAGCTCGTTAGTTATGAGATCCAAGGAAGGCGGTTTTGTATTCAAGAGGTCGCTTCGCCAGTTGCTCCTAACAAGCAGAAAAACTCACTTGCTGATGTGTAGTGAAGTCAAGGACTCCTTTATTTACTGTAACTTAATGCCGGCATTCACCCCCTCCTCTTTCTTTCTTGGCTTGCTTTGATTTGGCGGAAGAAAGAGGCTTCACTGAGATATTACGAGAGCATTTTCTATCTACCCTCTTTCCTCTGATGAAGTTCAAAGCTTCATATAACTTACAGGGTAATAGTTCCATGTGATGAGCAGTTTGTTGTCGGAGTGGGTGACTCATAAGGCAACTTACTCAACTGCGGAGTGATAAAATGAATTAGGATGAAGTAACCTTTCGCAGACATAACGTGGTACAATGGGTTGAAGCAAACTGGAATGTAGAAATCGTTAAATCCAGTACCGACTTCTCTTGATCTCCACTCGTCTTATAACCTCAATATGTACCTAACGAATTTAAGCTTAGTTGTGTTGTCTGTGGGACTTTATGGATCTTTGTTCGGTTTACGGATCCATCGCATAATCAGGTAGTGCGGCAAAATACCTCAGAAAAGAAACGAAGGTTTCTTACCGCATTAAATAAACATCAAATAAACTACTGGTTACTTCTTCTTCCAACGCGCCACTTCGTAGGGCTGGATCACCTTCGCATTCTTATTGTGCTTCCCAGGGCGAACAGGGGGCAGGAAGTGTCATCGTCCTTGCTTTGCAATGGTGAAGAAACCAAGCTGCCATGAAGGAGATTGTAGCACCGTAGCTATTCGCGATTGATGAATGGAAGTACTTCTAAACTAAATAACTACCTTAGTAATGAAAACAAAAAGAATTTATAGTCCCCAATCTGCCAGTATGGAGAAGCAGGAAAAAGTCAGTGATTCCGTAATGTGGGAAAACGCCTGGAAAAAGTCAAGACGTTCCAAAAAAAGGTCCAAATCATTATGTTAAGTTAATGCATTATAGTGCCTTTATTCAAAACATGATTACATTCGGACATATCCGTGAAAGTGGAAGTGAATGAATTGGAGCTTCCTTTCGTCATAAGCCCTGTATTGCTTTGTTCACAATCTAACTACCCTTTATGGCAGAGAATAATCAGATGGAGAGCCCCAGTTTACACTGGCATATCTAGGATATTTAGTTTTTTGTTATGTATCTCGAAAACTTTATGCGAGTGATTTCTGGTTCAAACGGAACGCACCGTCATGAAGCTTAGATTTTGCTGATTGCTCTTCTTGGGTAACTACACGAAATTATGGTCCAGTTTTGTTGAAATTTTGTAAGATAACTCATAAAAAAGGAGTACTCAAATTTGTCGATTTCTTACGTAGAACGAAAATTTGTTTTGCTGTATTTCGGTGATGAAAAAAAATCTTGCTTATTTCACTTTTTATTTTGTAACTGCTCATTAGTCCTACGGTAGGATTACCGAAGTTTAAATCTACAACCAACTTTGTGGTAGAGAGGTGTGGGCACGGAGCAGCAAGAATTAGGAAGTGTGTATAATCGAGTTACTGTAAAAGAACAAGCCATGAAGGGACATCTGTCGGAAACGGCGATTTCCCGTGGCGTCCGATTTGGAATGGTTTCGGTCTCATGAAGTTTTCTGAGGGTCGTTACAGAATATCCCGAATGATGTCTGTTACAGTTAAAGACCCCTTCATTCATCCTGATTCCCACTGTAATCGTACATAGGATTCCATGATCCTATCTCTAGGAGGGAAATCCTTTTCGCACCTCGAAAAGAACGTGATCTCATTTCACACAAGTTTACTCAGCGGGGGGCGGTGTTGACACCTTGAGCAGTTCTGACTTTCCGTCTACCGTTACCTACTTCAGTTCTCACAAACGACGACACATTTTTTCCCTCATCTTATCCACCCTCTCCCCCTATAGAGACTACCCGCAACGCATTTCTCTTACCTTTTATGAATAGGGCAGGGCTGTGAGAGACTTGGATGTCTCGCGTCCCATACGGAACCCAGCGCTTCTTGCTTTCTAACATAACTGG
Organism: Apolygus lucorum; assembly: GCA_009739505.2. Classification (NCBI taxonomy): domain Eukaryota; kingdom Metazoa; phylum Arthropoda; class Insecta; order Hemiptera; family Miridae; genus Apolygus; species Apolygus lucorum. The sequence goes on along the minus strand of CM019183.2, from coordinate 42,258,538 downwards.
CCCGTTGGTTTTTTTTTTTTTTTTTGTTATCCGCTAATGAGGGAACTCTCCGGTGGGAAACTTAAAATAGCAATCCACTTTCGTTCCCGAGAGCAAAAAATCGCTGACAGTCCATGAGAATACTTTTAAATCGTTGGCTGCACTGGATAAGATGCATCACTCTCTTCCAAATAGTATCCAAGTGAGATTTCAAACTCTAGTTCCATTGTGAAATAATTCAACGCACCTGGAAGTTGGAGAAATAATTTTTTATTGCACTTTCGGATTCTACATTGAGTTTTATGAATGTTTTAATAAGAACCGCTCAGCGAGCTCTCAAAGATGCGCAAACCCGGGATTGTGCCAAAATTGAGATGAAGGTAGACCAGTAGACCAGGTAGACAAGTGTGGCACTTTACTTAGCACTGTTTATTTACGCTTATTCGGGTGGTGATATCCCTTTCTTGTTTTGATTTCATTTTACTGCATTTACTGCCGAAAAAAGTCACTTTTTGAAAAGGGAATCATCAACTTTCTTACGAAGGGTTATGTAGTGAGTAAACACAACCATTTCAGGTTGGATTTTCGTGCGACTGCCATTCCTGGCGTCGCGGACGTCATCAACTGTCTTCCAAAGGGAAGATCAGAATTCGTTCTGATAATTTCGCTCATGGCTTCCCACTGCATCACCGCATTTGGTTGGGACGAGGGGGGCGGCGAGCCGCGAATGGTCAAAAATGCGCCCGGCACCCGAGATTTGAACTCACGATCTTCCCGCAAGGATTGGTTCATGTGTCGGACATAGAAACGCGTCGGCAAACGAGCACGGTGATCCGGACCCCGTATGAAGGGTTATATATCAATCCCCATGAAGAGAGAAAAAATAGTAAAATTTATAGAATAGTAAAAAATAACAGGTAACTTCTACGTAATCACCAGGCGAATTCCCAAAAATGGCTGAGATTTGGTAAATTGGGGACTTGCAACACGTAAAATCAACGCACCCAAAACCGTGAAAAATCGATAATATTTTAGTGGGTGAGAGCATCTATAAAATATTCTTTGGAACTAAAAATTTGAATGAAAATGACTAAATTCACTTTTTTTGGAAATTCAAGGTGCAATAAAACTCTTGAAGTGTTTTGTCAGGTCAGTTAATCAGTTTTGAGGCATGACATCGGAATGACTAGGGAAACGTTTCAAGATTTTAATCGGTTCATTGGGTGTCTATTGGAAGTATCCTAGTTTTTTCTTGGGAACATAACTCAGTGAGCCGAAAAATCTCGAATTATTTGAATTGTGTTGATTTTTCACCTATAACGTCGAAACGGCTCATCCAAGCGTTTCAACCACTACTATAACGAATGAAATTTTCGTCTCGAATGATTACAACTTTATAATTTGATCAAGAGATAAAGTCAAAATCGGTAGTTGAAAATGGAAAAATTTTCCCAACTTGGAACAAAAGCAAGTTGCCATCACTTTCCACCACCAGTCACGTGTAACGCGTCGCAACTGAAAAAAACCTTAGAATCAAAAGTTGTTCGTCTTTTACTTCTGCGTCCAGAAAGCATCAAGGATTTTGTATTCTGAGCATAATTACACTCAAAAAGGGGCGAAAACGGGGAAGTTGGTGATAAATGAAGTTTTCGGAGTCAACATATATTTGGTTTATTTACTCATTTGTACATACAATAAAAACACGAATGAACTAATTAAGAAGTTAAATTAATTACGATTTTTGAAGAATAAAATGATGTTATTCACTTCTGACGTTTTGATGTGTCGTGCCGTCATCTACAGGAGGCCTGACGCCTAGGCATCAATGAGTGGGTCTCATGAAGAAACGGAACGGTAAGCAAAGTTTTTAGATGAATTGTAGAGGTAAAGTAATTATAGTATTAGTATAATAAAGTAATTTTGAAAGGAGAAACATTCACTTAACCTGGATCGTCCTGGTCATCTAAGTTCTCTATCATCTTCCGGAAGAATAGATCTTTTGATGGGGTATTCGAGCACCCTTGTTCTTTTCAGAAGAAGCATGTATATATTATGTACGATTGCAGCACAAACAAAAGTATGGGAATCGACGGTAACTTTGTTGTTTTGGTATTCTGGTCATCTCTGATAACCACTTTTATGGAGATTTTTGATTTATAGAGCATTTAGAAGCAGAATTTCGATTCATCTTTCACATGACTTCTTTACTTTGCTCTCAGAACCAGAGGATGAGGGAAACAAAAGAAGACGACTTAAAAAGAGCAAGTATCCGCCGTATTAACTGCAGGTTATCATGAATCTCGGAGGCTTGGCGTGCCGGGAGAGCGTGGGTGCAAAGAATCGTGGCAATGGCTCTCAGCATTCCGCACATTACAACTAACCAACTCTCCCATTAGCATCCTAAAGCTACCCCATCCTTCCCTGTCTCCTGGATCAAAGTCGCCCACTTGAACTTCCGTCTTTAAGACATTGCGGAGGCTTTGCGTTTTCAATCGATTACGTTGTCGTGGTGAAGAAAGGAGCTAGTTGTCGTTCTTGATAAATGTATGTGGCAGTAACTGCTTGGGAAGAGAATGCAGCTATTCGCAAGCGGTGCAACCATACCATGACAGTTGGGACAGTTTGTTGTTCCAGCGTAGAATTCCTACTGAGGATTAGGTATCTTTAGTATCAAAATATCAACATCAGAGCAGAATATTTCAGAACTAGTCTGGAAATTCGTACCTACAGCAGGTCAAAAAGACTTGGATCTTCCTGAATCAAATACTCTCTAGCATTTCACATTTTAGAACTTTGATCAATTTTTATTTCATGTTTCTCGATTAATACCAATCTGTCAATATGTGATGACTTCTACATATCAGAGTGCATGGTTCGCACGCTTCATAATTCGATTTGAGTTTGTGCAAGTCAGTCCAAAGGTCCTGTGAGAGTTACATAATATCGTGTGATCTCTCTAGATCTACGTGATCCATTTGTAGTATTATTTGGTCAGTAGTTTGGTGCTGGACCAAAGATGATTGCTCTATTATTCCATCAAGATCTTAGTAGTAGTGGTGTTTGTAAAAACATGAGACGATCAACATGAGAAGTTCGCCTGATTTTGGACTACTATCGAGAATAACCTCGTATAGAGGAATTGCTAGTTACAATTCGTCTAAGTTTGGGGTGAATTGGTGATTAATAACTTGCTTCATAATAACTCACCTCATGTGGCTTCACTAGATCTCCTCAACCAGGGGCAGATGCTAATCGTCACTGCTGCACATTTTATACCTACAAATTCATCTCTGGCAGGTGTAAGATCAAACAAATATTCACTAACTAACTTTCAACAGGGAGCATCTTTGAAATGAAGTGAAAGAAGCAATAAAATTGTGCAGCATCTTGCTACGTTAAACAATCGGGTTTCTGCAATTGCACGCAAAGGTCAATCGTTAAAATATTCGTTGGTGAAGGTTAATATCAGTACGCATCAGGAGGCAAAGACATAATTTGTTTTCTGAAGAGATGCCTATAGTTAATAGTATGTGGGCTGCAATAATTGGAAGTCTTGGGGAGTGTTGGCAACTAATATGAATACGATATCCGACCAATGTGGCCCCCCTACCGCGCCGAGGACATTACGTATTCCTCCCCGGGGATTCCTATCGATTAATCAGCTTATCGATTTTCTCTTCTCTCAAAGTTTTGATGTATCGAGAAAATAATGCAATAAACGTAGATGGGTAAGGGTGATGTATTTAACGGGTTTTTCGCGTCCGGGTGTTTACAGTGATTTGATTAACGGCTCTTATTAAAAAAGAAAATCTCCCATTGATTTATCTCACTTGTTTTTAATGAACACAGCTCCGAGTGCAAGAAGTGTCTTATTTTATTGATGCTCGGCTTAAGAAGAATTAACGGGGGAGGTACGACGAAGATGAAAGATGTCCTTGCAATTAATCGATGCATAAAGTGAATTGTCACGACAATGTATTCGAACATAGACCTTGTTGAATCTGAGAGAGAAATGAGTAGTTCATCATTCTAATCATATTTCTCACATTTGTTCGCACACACCAATGCTTTGAATTGTGACAAAGTACAACAAGATGATATTATTATATCTCGTTCAGCTGAGTGAATATTGGGGTAGTGAGGAAAACTATCACAAAAATATTATGCATTGCATTCCAAAATCTTTCGAGTTGACTATTAACCAATAGATATGTATTTTCATCCAATGAGATTTCTTTTTCAACTTTTTCATTCAAAAAGGTAGGAAAACTTCGTACACGTGCCATAGGCCAAAAATCGCCCTATAATCGAAATTTGCATTCATGTTTTGCATTTATAAGCTTTCTGAACAATTCTGGTTCCGACGCGAAGAAACGAATAAAATAACAAAACATCATCAACATAAATGCTAAAAACCTATCATTCCTATTGATGTTTTCAAGGTCGGAAAACTATCATCATGATCGAATAAATCATGGTTTATGTTAAGCAGTTTCATGATATACTTTTATACCTAGGTGTTATCAGTTCATATTTTGAACAGGTTAGCAGCTCACTTAGAAGCCGCACTGTACTCAATGTTTAGCTTGAATAGACTCAACTAATAAGCGATAGGTACAATTTCTGAATACCTACCTCTCCAATCTTTTTCTAGAGCACTTATCTTATTATCGGTAGCTTATTGATTAGATAGGTTCTGAACAAATCCACTCCCGAAAGGATTTCACGTTAGTCGTTATCCAATCATTTCTCTAGTGTTGAGTCATGGGACAAAAGTTTGAATAGGTAGGTACATGTTAGTGACGCACTAGTCCATGTTTTTTTAATAATGTACTCCATAACAATTGGAAATGGTTCACTCGTGATTACATTGTTTGACAATTATTGAACAAAAACGAAATTATTAGTTTGATAACAAAACACTACAGTAATTGCCGACGTCTTTCAGTGGTACTTGGACGCAGCAATCGAGTGTATCACATGTCAATTCAATACTCAAAGACATGACAGCCTCAACTGACGCTCCAAAACCTGCCAGTAAGTCATCTGATTCAAGTAACCATTTAGTAATTATAATGTTATCACTTCTCCATCCGAAATGGCATCAAATTTAAATTATTCTGAACTACATTCTCTTAAATTAGTTTGAATCATCATGAATTGAGGTGGTTGTATTGAATTGTGATCGCTGGGAGAATTCGTCAGTGTCAATGAGGTTCTATGCAAAGAACCTAGATACATATTTCATATGTATCATTCCGATGTTTATTGTAAAATCTAGCCTAACATCATATTAAGTGGACAGCAAATGAATTACGAGTATGATCGCACATTATATGATTTTTTTTTATTACAAATAAATTTTTATGAATCCACTGACCTCATATTATGAATCACACGCAATTCGAAGTTTTCATCCGAAAAATTGATGTTCTACTATACATTGAGAAGTCTCATGTCATCCAGCCTGAAGTTGCTTGTCAGTTTGAGTTCATGATACTTGCGTTGATCTAATATGAATATGTTTTTTGTTGTTGTTTGTGTTGTTGAAGCTCTTGTCAAGTAGTTGCTGCTGAGGGGATCTCCTGGAAGAAGCCAAGGGCCAGTTTGTCTTAGCGATTTCGATTGACATTCTTAAAAACACAGAGTGCGAGAACCACTTTGCTATTGCGCAACGCCTTGTGATCAAATTTTGAATAACCGTTTGAGATCGCTATCGAGAGAAGTTTGTGGACTCAACTCTCTTTTCGATCGAACAGACGAGTGAAATTTTTGTGATCACATTTTAAAAAGAAAGAGTACTAAAAAACATGGGTCACCTAAGAATAAAACTCAACTCTTTTCTGTTTTCTCTGCAACTTTCTCCTGAAAATTTCATGTAATGAGTTAACGAACAGTGCCTGAGAATGGTTATGAATTTCGGTGGGCATGGGGAAGAGAGAGAACCTAAGAAGCTCCGTTTTGTTGGGAACAATAAATAAAAACAACCAAGAAAGACCTGCGTCTTCCATTCCAGAAGATACCCGGAACTGCAAGTACCTGCCCGAAGCAGTCATTAGATCCCTCTAGGGCCCTCCATCACAAACAATTTTCGTTAAAGAATCATTCTCTACATTATTCAATATCAATTTTTTACAGAAACGATAGGACAACGTCACAAGCAAGCATGTATAATGTTCTTGGCCCTCGTTGTTGCTTACATGCAAAGGGTTAACGTGTCGGTAGGGGTAGTAGCAATGACGGACCCTACAGCAAGTTCGAATCCCGATGTGCCGGTAAGAATGTGTACACGAATATAAATAGTAGGTATAATAAAATCATAATACATTAAGTATAATATAATACCAAAATATATGTTTATGGGGACCGATTAGCGTTCGACTCATTTCTGGGTCCGAGACACGAACCAATCCTTGCGGGAAGATGGTGAGTTCAAATCTCGGGTGCCAGGCGCCGTTCGCAACTCTCCGCCCCCCTCGCCACGACACGGTGAGGCAATGAAAAGCCATAAGCGAAATCATCAGAACAAATTCTGATCTTCTCTCTGGAAGACAGCTGATGACTTCTGCAACGCCAGAAATGGCAGTCGAGCGAAAATTCAACCTAAAATGGTTGTTTACTTTACTTACTTTATGTTGTTGTGGATGTACAGAGGGGTTTAACTAAATGAGACTGAATTGTATAAATGCAAGGATGATGGCAGAATACGAACTACGATTTTTTATCTTAATTATTATGTTGAAGATAACATAACATAGTAATTTTGGTAACTAAGTAGTCACGAATCTATAACAATATTATATTTATACGTACATAATAACACTAGATTACAAAATTTAGGGGTGGTCTGGCAGCTTCGTTCTTTCACCACTTTTCTTATGGTATTTGGTGCGCTGAATCCGAATCTGACGTAAGTTTTTTTTTGTTTATGTCGGATTTTCAAGATATAACTAGTTTTAAGATTTTTCTAGTTCTCACTTTTCTTCATTTTTTAGTGAAAACTCATCTTGCTCAAATTTCCTCAAAAAGTACTCAGACTTATAGGAAATTTCATTTAGAATCCAAATATGTACTTAGTTTTTAAGTAAAACTGTGTTAAACCCCCTATTTTCCACAAAACGTGTCAAAAAACACCGGTTCTCAACGTTTTTTCTTCGGGTTTTCCCTTACATTTTGCCACTTGAAAAAAAATTAAGGCTAAAAAAAATTTTCTCGGGCCTTTACTTTGTAGGAGGGACACCCCGGAGGAGAATGAGACCAATCGCAGCCTCCTAAACCCATTAATATCGAAGGAATGAGCTTTTTCATGGCACTGAGATGAAAATTCACAAAAACCGTTAGTTAATTTTTCGAGGTGAGTATGTGCGTTCCTAAATCTGTTTTCCTCAAATGGATTTTCCTTTCTTCTACATTTTTTTTGCTTGTCACCTATTAAGAGTAAGATAGAAAATAGGAACTCAAAGGGGGAGTAAATCATAATTGGGAAACTCTTGTTTTGTTAAGTGATTTTAATTCAGTTTTACAAACGAAACACAATAAACTGCAGAAAAGTTAACGGTGTGAATCTGTTTCATGAAGGCTCAGATGAATCAAAAGTTGATATAATGTTTGGTTATTCCTCCACCTCAGAGGTTTCATCGCCGGCATCTATGTAGAGAAAACTTCGCCGCCTGAGGTAAATCTTTTTTTAAGGTCCAACAATAGTCCGCCATCATGTGAACTTCCCAATACCCTTTGTACCGTTCTTCCATGGTTTTATATCTTGGTGGAACGAGGCAGCCAGACCACCCCTAAATTTTGTAATATAGTGTAATAGGTACCTATCTGTTGCCTCGTTCATAAAATATCTGAATCAAAATAGATTCTTGCTGCATGTTGTTGAAAACAAGAAAGGCTCAGGCTTTATAATTCTCCATTATTTCCCAGCACGTCGGGTGATAAAAATCTAGTTGAGAAGTGAGATGCAAAAGAAGATGGTGAGTTTTAAGAAGAAAACAAACTTACCAACAACTTGTGATTGCAAATGATTTCTAATATAATTGATGATGAGAAGACTGATTTTTTCTCAGACCGTGAATTACACTACTTCTGAAAAAGGAGAAATATCCAGTATGTTCTTCTACGGGTACCTCGTGGCCGGCGTACCAGCTGGGATTTTGGCCGACAGATTTGGGCCCATTAAACTTATTGGCATAATTGGAGGAATATTGAGCGGGATTGGAACAGTTTCGATACCGTTTGCTGCAACTCACATGGGTTTTTGGACTGTTGGTACTCTCCGTATCATACAAGGACTCGGTCAGGTAAGCTGTTTTTTTGAAGCTTTTTTTTTGAACTATCACCTGATGAATTGAAAATGATTCAATTTCAGATTTTAGTTTTTATTTTCATTTATGGTGTTACAGGGATTCTTCTATCCCTGCGTCAACACCCACGTAGCGAAGTGGGTGACACCGCAGGAAAGAAGTCAATTCACGTGGTTATGGACAGGTGAGATACGAGTACCTACCTACAACTTGAGTAGGCTGATTATGTTCTCACGAACATGTTCATTGTGACAGTGATGAAAATTGTAATTCCAAATTTCCATAATAGGAATAGTGGTTACTTCAAATTAGTGGGTAGGTACATGGCTGCCGAGATATAATATGATATTTATAGCAATCAGACTTAGAAGTTTCGATGTGGCTCTCAATCAGAAAAGTATCAAATTTATCATCAAATCACATTTTCAAACATTTAAAATTCTACAAAATGAAAGCTGCTACACTTATGGAAATTTTCATTCGATAATATTTTTGCAAATGGTCACTTCACCAAGTGCCTTTCGTTGCAGCACTCACAGGGCCATAACCACATAAATATGGAAGCTGTTAGATTTGTTTACTCTAGGTTGAAGGTAAGTTGAATTTTTATGTGAGTCTTTAGGGACCAATTGTGACTAAACATTTCCCAAGTTACCTCATTCCACCATTCCATCGATAAACGAAAATTATCCAGCAATTATATTCAAGTTACAAAGATCTCTGTGAGAGGTTTCAACAATTGTAGATTGTTTAGTAGGTAATGTTCATGTCCGATAAACATTCATGAGTTCATGACAATAAATTAGAAATTTCAATACTTGCCTACTAGTGTTAGGCTTAATGAATATCATAAAACCGGTTTTTGATTTATAATAATTTTTATCAATAATGAACCTTTGAATACAAGCAAGATAAAAATTTACCCCCCCCCCCCCACCATTAAATAAATAAATTTATTGGCAGAGCTCTGTAAGGCCAACCGTTCGGTGATGAGAATAATTGAATAATCGGTCACATAATAATTATGTGAATTAATTCATTTAATACATTCAATAATTCAATAATTATTATTAAATGTTGTACGACTTTTATTCTATCTATTTAAGATAGTATTCAAATGAAACCACCCAGATAACCAACAATAATAAATGAGCAAATATTGTGAAAATGTGTAAATAATTATATAAAATTATTATAGCCCGAATTTCTGCTTGTTAGTGTCCCAGTGAGCTGGCCCAAGAGGACCCATAACACCTCCACCTATCACTGGTCATTCGCAGACTAAAACTCATTCCAAACCCGTCTTTTAAAGGAATGAAATTTGCTAAATTTTACCATCAGATTCGAAATACATTTTAAATGATTCCCTCCGAAACAAAATGGTTTAATAGAATAGCTTACGACTGGAGCAACTATTGGATAATTTCCTAATTCCCTAGGTCCACAACTTGGCACGATAATAATGTTGGTAACAGGAGGACAGCTTGCTGGAGGGGACAGTGGTTGGCCAGCTATTTTCTACTATTCAGGTAAGGCCTAGCCTACTTATTATGTTATTATTAAGTATCTGATGTACAATTTACAAATCGATGGGCTTTATTTATCCCAACTGCCAGGAAGTTGGTCAGTTTCTCAAAGGCTCCTGATGTCCAGTTTTTTGGTATATATTTTCAACAATAAACCTTTGGAATCAAGCAAGGGAAAATATGGGGATGCACATAGCTTCTCCATATTCTTAACACAAGAATTTGAGTGTAGCTTATCTCAAAACAGCAATCTCTAAATACCTTGCACTACTCTCATAGGGGAGCATCTACACGTCAACCCACTCGACCCTTAAAATTTCATCGAAATCAGATCGATTGGAAATGTAGAAGTTGTGGCTGTTACAAGGAAATATATGTTTGCACATGCACAGTGGCTTCTATCAGTCTGGGGGAAATGATTTTCATAGGGAACCTTCAACACTTTAATCCGTATAATCCCTGAAAATTTCATTGAAATAAGATGGGGAATGTAGGAGTTATGGCTATTACAAGGAAATACATGTTTGTGCATGTACTGTGAATCTGGGAGCAATGGTGTTCATAGGGGACCATCTACACCCCGGTTGGTATAATCTCCCAAAAATTTCATCGAAATCGGATGAAAAATGTAGAAGTTATGGCTGTTATAAGTATTTCACGTTTGCGCATGCGCAGCAGCTTCTATTAGTCCGGGGAATTATTATTTTCATAGGGGAACGTCTACATGCCAACCCGCGCAATCCCTGAACATTTAATCGAAATCGGACAATAATTTCGTATAGCTATTCCCGCTACAAGGGTTTACAGACACACGGACAGACAGACAAGGAACCAAAATTGTTCAGAAAGGTCTGAAACGTAAAACGCGATTAGAAATTTTGATTTTGGGGAAAATTTCTCATTGTATTTTTTCAACCTTGAAGAGTGAAAACAAAGCTTCTGCTACCTTGGTAGACTCAGAAGCAAAATTAAAAAGTCTATGCTAAAAATTTTAAGTTTACTGCAATAGCTAACATTTTTTTTGAAAATTTTGTTAAGGTACACCCTCTCATTGGAATTGAGATTGACTCTACTGATCTGCAAGACAGAAAGACAATATTAATTACAATGAAACAACGATAATAATAAATTTTGAAACTAAGAACTCAGAATAAAATCAATAAAATCAGAATGATGTTTATTAAATAATTAATATTTATTAATATTATAAATATTTAATAATTATAAGAGTGATATTTATTAACTTTATTCCGTAATTCAGCTAGTTGATTGCATCCATGATTCGTTGTCGCCAGGAATCCTGTCTATAGTATGGGGAGTTTTTTGCTTGATATTTGGGGCTGATTCTCCTTCAAAACACAAATCGATGACGGAGATAGAAAGAAGGTACATCCAAGCAAATACCCCCACCGCAAACAAAGATGGAAAGGTGAGTAACTAATTTTCTAAATTTTATGTTGGTAAACTTTTATACAACATGTAGTTTAATTAGTTCTTTATACAACAGTTAGGTATAGATTAAACAACCTAAATACGACTTACTTGAATCCAACATTGAAGTTTCAAGATTGAGATGATCAAACTATTATTTTTTTAATGATTATAACTCAACAGTATTTTAGGTACCTACGAACTAATTAAATCAGAAAAATAATCGAAAAATAAATTTATAGGAGCAAAATATGATAATTATAGTAATACTATGCATAAAGACATCATAAATGTTTGGTTTCAGAGAACAAAGATACCTTGGAAATCATTAGTAACATCCGGACCGTTTGTAACGCTCACCTTCAATTATGTTTGTCACAATTGGGGGTTTTTCACGCTGTTGACATTGACACCAACTTACATCCATGGAGTCTACGGCTTCAGCATACAAGACGTAAGCAAATCTTCAGTTTTTAATTTTTAATGGATGAGATGGATTACTTTGCATGGTAAAAATATCATCAAAACTTTTTAAATTGCAGAATGGATTTTTGTCGGCAATCCCATATCTTTGCATGATGGTAGGAGGCTTTTTGATGTCAGCAATAGCTTCCAAATTGTCTGAACGGTATTCTGTAAATGTAATCAGGAAGTTATTCAATAGCATAGGTGAGCTCCTCAATGACAATTTCGTTATTCATTTTCATATTAGTGCACAGTAAAAATAATAATAATAAATAATAAACCGTAGTGTAATAATTTTCTTGTTTTTGCTGTGCAATAAAGACAATTTTTGGATATTTATGATCAATGAAAAAAACTTAATAAATATGATATTTTAATAAAGATACATTCAATATAGGATTGTACGGTGCTGCTATTCCACTCTTTGTACTTTCGACTTTCCACACAAACGCCACGGGAGCTATGGTGCTCTTATCTTTAGCAACCACCTTGAACTCCGGCGTTTTCAATGGAATTCAATGCAACCATTTGGACTTGGCACCAAATCTAGGGGGAATTTTGATGGGTATCACCAACGCTTCGTCCAACATCGCTTCTCTCTGTGCTCCCCTATGGGCTGGATTCTTCGTAAAAGATGAGGTGAGTATAGGTGTGTCCAAACTATTCACATTGTAATGTAAGGCGAATAAACCAGCATGATGACGCTCTCATGTCTACGCCGGAAAAATCCTGATTCATCCGCGATGCTCTTAATACATTGTTTTACTTGCTGAGAGAAACACAATCAATGGATGCTTCGACAAAGAGCGGACATGGCAAGATAAGATAAGAAAGTATTTCGGAAATGATCTAAGTCAACACGAGTGGCACCCAACAACACCAATCTCGTCATGGCGCGGGCTGTGGTTCGGGAAAAGTGTCTCCGAATTACTCGAGTTGGGCATTTCGCCAGGTGTACTTCGTGGCATCACCAACCGCGTCCCGCTCGCCACTTCCCTTCATCCCTCTCTCCACCCCCACCTTCCTCATCCTCCATTCTCCCTAGGCCCGTGAGGGTGTTTACTTCCCATAAAATTTGATTCATTTTCTTGGGGATGATTGGGATTGATTTTTTTTTTTAATTGGTTTTTTTCTGTATTCTATTTCAGTCAAACGCTGAACAGTGGCAAATCGTATTTCTGGTGTCGGCAGCTCTTTACGTTGTGGGGAACACAGCATTCCTAATATTTGGCTCCACTGATATCCAACCATGGAACGATCCCACATTCGGATTAGCGGATCCTAACTTCGCATTAGCGGAACCCAAAGTGGTAAATCAGAAAACACAAGAAACTGATAAATAAAAACCTGATAGAACGAGTATCGCTTACCTACTAGTTTCAACTTTAGGAATCTACGTACTCAAATCCGCAGAATGCATGATTCGATTAGCCTCCTTACTCATCATCAATGGCAATATCATGAAGGTGAAACTAGTCGCATTATGTCCTGTGAACTCATCATAATAAGCATAACTGTAGACCCAAAAGTAGGACTCCATATTTATTGAATATGTGTTTTTCTCTCTAAACAATGATTTTTTACGAGCCATATTTCGTCACTTGGACCACGTCTGATCTATTGTGACAAGTGAGTTTTGAATAGAAAATACACAAAAACGCAGACTGAGTATTACAGATTCTATTAGTAGCCAATATGTATCGTTTTAAGATAATGATAATAAATTAAACAACACAATAAAATGTAACTAATGCTTAAGAATGAAATTAAGCTAATGATAGGGGAAAAATTGATGGACAAGTGAACGCAGTTGTTTTATAATATGGGATGATGAATTTTCAAATAATACAGGGATGATATTATAAAATAATTGATGTTCGTATTATGAAAGTGAGAACTGATTGTATAAGTAGGAAGGCAATGTATTGATGATAGGATAACTCAAGATTGCAGCTATAGAAAATATTTTATTTATTAAAGCGTGTAATTATTTATACCAACGTGATACGAAATATTTAATGTAAATTCGCAAAGATTGTTTATAATAGTGTAGTGTTCGTATTTCATAATAATTTATTATTTATCAAGTGTCGAAGGAAATTTCCGTAATCTTCATATTAAATAAGAAGTACAAGATGTTAAAGTTAACAAGTAAGTCTCCCATCCACTTATACAGTGCAATATTGTGCATAAATATTGATTAATGCCTTGAAATTTCGGTGTTATTTCAATACTAGTTCATTTCATAATAAAAAATATACCAGATCAGCTCGATTCTGCCGCAACTTGACTCCTGCATTATATCATACACACTCCTTCGTCCGTAAATCCACCTGTTCTGAGCAATCCAAATAATCTCTTTATTATTATATTGTGATTTTATCTCAGGTTATGATTTATTGTGCCAAACGCTGTCGACATGAGTTTTTTTTTTATTCCTTTCTATCACGAAACTCAAACATTACGCTCGTTACAACAGGAGATAAGCCAATAGACACGGTTTTACTCAATCATTTTCACAGGTGGAGTCAAAAAGAGTTTTATATGGCTACGTAGTACAAACCAGTAAGAGGATTTCGCTCACCAGTCACCATTGATTTATTCCCATAAAACTAGTGAAATTCATGAACTACTCATTATTAATGGATCGAGGAAAGTAACCCGGGTATGAACCACAATGATTGTCATTAATGATGCATTATTTTGTTGCCTCACTATCAGAGGAGCTTTGTAATTCAAAAAGTGGCTCTATGAAATTTTGTTCTCCAAAATCAAAACTTTCAATTATTTTTTGCGTTTCAGAGCTTACTGATCAACTTTGGTTCCGTGTCTGACTTTCAATTTTGTCAATCGGGTCAATCTTGGTCCCGGATATATCAACTGAAAAACGAGTTCGATTTTGACGTATTTTCCAGTTTTGACTAACTGGTTTTGACTAACTAACCCTAAAGTTAGTCTTGAGATAGTAGGTATGAATTTTGAAGATTTATTCAAGAATTTGACCACTATGGATTTCATTATCATTGAACTCACAGCACGGATGAGGTTTTGGTTGGAATCTCCCATTCTACCAACCTAACATAATAATGTAGTTTCCTCCAGTACCCACCTTCCACTACTTTATTATTGTTCATTATTATTATTGCATTGAGTTAATCAAATTGTTTATCCTGACCAACCAATCGGTAGTAAATCATAGGTGGTTTCGACTTGCAAGTTTTAGATTCATAACAAATTTGAGAAGAAACGTGAAATGAAATTGATTACATTAATCTTTGATTTTGTTTGAAATGAGGTCCGTGGTTCTTTTCGATCATCTCCGAAAGTTTCGAAAACTGTCAGCATTTTAAAGAGATAATCCTCTCTCTGTACTCAAGATTTATTCCATTCATTCTACTACACAGTAAACGGAATTCCGAGCAATAAGGAGGTAATCGTTGCTTTTGGCAATGAGACTTGTGACCTCGACCAAATAGCGGACTGTTTGCCTCATAAACCGCTAACAGGTTTACTGATTACACTAATAGGTTGAATGTTCCCCAAATAAATTGCTGTAGACATTTAGTGTCTGTCCAGCTTTATGCTTATCACAACCTACAAATGACTTCACATCCTATCTTCATTCCAAAATCAAAATGGTCCTATTTTAGTGTTACAAACCGAGTCTGATCTGATAAGGAAGAATACTGTGAAGAGTCCACAATGAAACCAATATTTGGTAAGTTCTGCAAACTATCATTACACTGTGTTATTTCAAAAATTACAGAGGAAATAACTTAACGTAACTTACAGGGAACGTGGGATGCAGGCATATTCAAATGATTTTGTCATTTTGGGGATTGGCTAATCTTGGTTTGTTAACACAAAGTCAATATATTGGCCTTGTGGCCATGACGGATTCCTCGGGGAACGCATCATTTCCGGTAACTTACTACATTCTATTGAAACAGTTACTGATCAGTTGAGATACGATATACGGGGTGTCCCAGTAACTACGCCCCCCCCACCCCCACCCCCCTACGACTAATTTTCTCTAATTTTGGACGAAAAAATCGGATTTTCTTAGGTAATGTACAAATTCCAATGAGGTGTAAACAAACTGTAAAATTGATAAAATTGTGTCAGGGGAAAAATAATGCGTGAAGGAAACGATCCACGGAACCGATGATTTCATCTTCAAAAAGTTACTTCATCGGCTGTAAATGCGGTAAAATGATATCAAATCGAGAAAAAGATATCACCACGCGATTCAGCGTAGAAAAACGGTGCTAAGTGATGTGCTACACTTCAGGTTCACCTCCATCTTAATGGGGGGTGAGCCTGATTTTTTTTAAATTTTTAATCAAAAGTAAACCTCATCCTGAGAAATGTGACGCCAGCCTTCTTTTTTTGGATGAGAAAACCTTTTTCTATTATTTTTCAAAGTTTCGAATGTGTATGACGTCACGCACCCCTCCGGCCTGGGCAGACCCCCTAGCAAACTGTGACGTTATAAACATTCTAAACTTTGAAAAATCATGGAAAACGGTCTTCTCACACTAGAACGTCGTGGTTGGTTTCAAAATTCTCAGAATGAGGTCTAATTTAGATTCAAAATAACAATAAACAGTTTTTCCGACCCATGTGCACACCCCACCATGGCACAATCCCTGGGTTGTGCATCAAAAACAAGTTGTCGAATTAAAATGTTCGAAAAATGTTAGGTACGTAGAATCCGAATCCGCATAAAAAATGAAGGTTCTCATTATAAAAAATCTTGGTTGGTCCGATTTTTTTCCGTCCTCAATTAGAGAAAATAAGTGGGAGGAGCGTAGTTACTGTATATTGTACTTCCTTATTGTTGACCTGATTCGAATAACCAACTATTTAAATCATGCGTAAGAGTCTGATTTATTAAAATTACAGATCTTGACTTACACAATTGAGCAAAAAGGTATTATTTCGAGTGTTTTCGGATACGGAATGACGTTGGGGAACGTTGTCGCAGGCCAACTTGCTGATAAATTCGGTCCAATGAGAATTTGGCCAGTTGCAGCAGGTATCTTTAGTGGTTTACTGTCACTTGTTTTACCTTCTGCATCAGTTTATTTTGGATTTGAAACTGCCTGCATATTGAGATTTATCCAAGGATTGGGAATGGTGAGCTAATCTCTAGTAAAATATCGTATTTGTTTGATATTTCATTGAGTACGTTAATTTATTATTATAAAGTGACGATGAATTGCCATAGTGAGTTGAGTATAATTGGTACAGTTTGAATACCTTAGCATAGTATCTCCTTCAGCTTTCTTAATATCAGTGGTACTGATTCAGTGATAAGTCCTTCTTACTTACTCTGCTTACATCTGAAGTCACCAATCTGTTGCATCATTGAAATTCCAGAGCTTCACAACGCCCAGTGTCTACGTGCATATGTCTAAATGGGTCGTGCCAAAAGAACAGGCCAAATTTTCTTGGATTTGGACAGGTAATCCAAAGTACAATTTTATATTTATTCCAAAAAATTTGATCTCAACTCTGCACATTAGTTCAGCTATTATAATAACCTAAATTTCCTATTTTATAAATTCGGTATTTGAAGGCGATCAGTACTATGTTTATCATCTCAATGGTGTACAATGTTTCCAAATGTTCAAGATGATCGTCATGATATTGATACTATGATTATTCAATAACCAATAGTAAATATAGTGGAACATCCACATAAGCATAGACTATTAATTCATGAAATTTACTATTTGTTGATTGTTCACAGGCAGGCAAGTGGGGAGCCTCATTGTGTTGGCTCTCTCCGGACCTCTCGCAAACAGCGTGGCTGGGTGGCCTGCGGTATTTTACTTCCCAGGTAAGAAGTTTCTGAGCTCTGAAATTGTCACGGAAAATAACTAAAGACTGACGAAAATTTTTACAACCAACTCAATGTACCCAAGAATACCAGTAGACCGTGTAGCAAGGAAGTTAAATTGAATAGAATAAACATCAACATCCATGAATATTCGCGTAACCATTCAAATATATTCATTCATCATCCCAGGAGCTTTCAGCATAGTCTGGGGTCTAGCTTGTTTATGGTGGGGCTTCAGCACTCCATCCCAACATTCTACGATATCCAGGGATGAGAAGGAATTCATAGAGAGCAGTCTCTCTGGTGTTTCAAACGTTAATTTCAAAGTAAGTCAGCAGTTAAGTTCATAATTCAACAATTTGATATAAGTTAGCCAATTGTCTCATTTGTAACCATCCAACCTATAATCTACGTCAAATATGACATAATAATGTAAATAATTCGAATTTCAAAAGCCAAACGAAGTAAATGTGATTTGACCGAAGTAAAGAAAGAAACATTTCGTAACTTTCTGTTCACAGAACCACAAAACTCCTTGGCGAGCGATGTTATTGTCACTACCTCAATGGGCTTTCACACTAACCCAAACCTGTCACTGGTACGTGAATGACTCTATATTCTCGATGGAGCCGACGTACCTCAATAAAATATTTGGGTTCTCAGTAGAAACGGTAAGAATTTCTTCAAGTGTTGATTGTTACGTCTCTAATCTAGAGAATCCATTTATTGGTAGAGATTTGCGTTAAGCTAACTCTCTTGTCCCAAAGACTTCTAAATATTTCATCTAAGTATTTTATCTGGAATAAACCTCAGAAGAGTTTGAGGATTATTAAGTGATCTGGAATTATATTTTAAATATTTAAAAAATGGTAACGGTGTCAGAAGAGAAAAATGTGGCCTGGAAAGAACTTCCCAAGAGTTTCAAATTCCTCAACCTTTTCATTTTTTAACCCTTCTTGTTATCGCAACCTTGTTCTCTCCAGGTGGTCAATATGACCTGATGAATAAGGCATCTATCAGTTACCAGGAGGTTCCCGGGGTCACATTTGTATACCTTTTTACTATTTTCTACTTACTTTCTCTCCCCAAAAATGATCTCGCTTTGTTGGACGTGATGGTTAGAAGCGAAGTACAAACAGGAAGTCCCACGTTAGGAACCGCAAAACTTCAGGAGTCGTTTCTAGAACTAATTTAAGTGAGAAAGTGTCCAATACTTCTTTTACTCCACAAAACTCCTAGTTATTCCGCCTTTAAGATTTTTTTTACATGCAACTTCAAATCTGATTACTGTGTTAAAAAGAACGTCAAATTAACCATCTTTCTAGGGCCTACGAAAAAAAAAAAAAAAAAAAAATTGGGGTGAAAAATCAACTTGTGAAGTAATTTTTGTCATATTAGCAAAATTTAATTTTTCTTTTGTTAGTTAGGGGTTTATATCCGCATACTGCGTTGAGATCGCAATGGTATTATTAGTATAATTTCACTCTGCTATGTAGGAGAAAAATACGTTTGAATGCGAAAAAATGTAGTTCCCTAGCGAAATTCGAGGTATTTTGGTCCGTTTTAGGTCCAAGAATTAGGGGTCGAATTTCGCAATAATTGTCAACGAATGGTCCCATCACTAATAATATGCAATAGCTCAAAATCGGGATTTGATAGTCCCGATTTTTTTTTTAATTCAGTTATTTGGTACCTAAAAGAAAAAAAAATTCCCAGCTCTCCTTGCAAGTTTAGATTGGTTAACTAGTGAATTTACCATCAGGATCGGCTTTTGATAAGTCGAGAATCGAGATCCTCTGTGAGATAGATCATTCCTTCCCACTTATATTTGCGAGTGTAAGCTGCGAGAATTGAAAATTGTACACGAATAGAAACAAATAAACTTGATTAAAAAAAAATGATTCGATAAGATCATACTCCGATCAAGCCCTGATTTCAGGTTATCACGTTTCATCAGTTATGGGATCATCTACACTCAATCCCGCAGAATCTGAGCTTGACTCTGACCACTTTTTCCCACCTTTACTCAACCTTTTTGAATAACTCAGAATTATTTGGTAGCTGTCTTGTGGGCAAATTCTATTTTTTGCTGCTAACCTTCATAATTATTTGTGCTCTTTTATACCCTATTGACTAGTTGCTCCCTCCATTTGAGTAATTATTTTCAACAATAAACCATTGAAAGTGAACAAGAAAAACATTTTTTCAAAAACAAAATATATTTTGTCATACATGACAGTTTAGGTAGGTATGTTTAAGGTACGCAAAATCCGAAAACCGAATAGGGAATTTTCCTTCCGTCTTCCATACGCCGTAAGCGGCCCTTTTCTTAGTTACCAAGGTTCAATTTTGATAACATTTGGTATAACGACTCCATTTGTGGTCTAGTTGTGCCGCAAACCTTTTGGTTAGTTTCAATCTTCTAAGGGGTGGAAAATAGCGGTTGACATTTTCAAAACGCCCTACCCCGAAGATTGTAGTTGTAAAGGTATTGTTTCTCAATAAATTTAAAATTGTATTGAATTTTTAGAATCGAATGAGACCTCCCGGAGCTCAGTAGGACTAACTGTTTCTTCCACATGAAGCCACAATTTGAACGGAGATTAGGCCTCCTTTGCGATTCACACTCGTGTTTCTGACTTAACGTATGCCCAACCCTTAAGTTCTCGTAGGGAGCGAACGGTTTGTCCTTTAGAGCTCTGCGTGGTCTCTAAAAATTCTACAAATGCAATGCTATCTTAAATTGATAGATTACCTTTATATCAAAAGTTTTTGAGCTAAGTAGGGCGTTTTCAAAATTTCAACCGTTATTCTTCAACCCTAAAAAGTGACCGACATCAACCAAAAGCTTCAGGGCACAACTAGACTCCAAATGGAGCCCGTATACCAAATTTCATCAAAATCGGTCCATGGGAACTAAGGGAAGTGTCGTGTAGATACGGCGGACGGACGATTTATTCGAGTTCCGGATTCTACGTACCTTGAACCGTAACCCAACAAATTTTGAATGAGGGGGGGGGGGGGGATTTTTTTCTTTTTCGATTCCAAAGGTTCATCATTGAAAATAATAAACCAAAAGTATTCGTTGCTGGTGAGTAATCTATATTGAATAATAATAAACCAATGAGTAATAATTTGCATTGCCGTTAAAAAAACATTACCGTTTCTACCAACCTATTTTTTCAGACCGGGTTCATGTCAGCTCTAAATTTCCTAGTCTACATCCCGGTGTCATTTTTGTTTGCTCTGGTAGCAATGTTAACCAATAGTTACCTGAGAACTGATGTGTCAAGAAAACTTTGGACAACTGTGGGTGAGTGATGGAAGCATACGATAATGTTTTGTTCATACTACCCTTTTTCTGTACATGTAGAATTGATTTTTTATAACAAAAATATTTTAAGGAATCCTCCAGTATGATTAACAATGAACTACTCGAGAATATGTCTCCTTCAAAAAATATTTATGGTCTTACTTTGTTTTTTTTTTCATTAAAATGAACCAAAAGAATACATCTTGTATTCAAAAATCGCAACAAACATTAAGGAGGTAATTAATAAATCGTTGGTATTATTCCAGAAGTTTTAAATTTTTCGATATTCATGGCAATAAATCGATATTAATTTAAAAAATGTACGTTTTTCTCGCAGGTCTCTTGGGAGGATCTCTTTCTCTACTGTTATTAGCTTTGCTGCCGCTGGATTCAACGCAATCTGTAATAGCCTTCATATTCTTTTGTGCTGTAAACTCAGCTGTCCATCAAGGGTACATGATCAACATCCTTGACATAGCTCCCAATTTGGCTGGGACGATAGCTGGTTCGATTGGCACGGTTTCGAACGTCATTTCGAGCGCTGGGCCGATGGTAATCGGTTACATGATAACCGACGAAGTAAGGAACCAACATAAATCGTAATGAACTTGATTCTTCAAAAAATTGAGAGGTGTAAAACAACTGACAGATGTCATGGAATCCAGCTTGTATGTTGGTTTTTCAGTGACCGGTTAGATATGGCAGTGATCCAGTGTCCATCGTGATCTGGCAGTTCCAAAGATGTCATTCTCTATCAACCGAATTTTTAGTATCCACTCGCCTGAAACAATTCGTAATATTATTTGCATGTTCGTGTTTTATAAAAAAACAATATAAATAATAAAATATAAATATTTTACAGCAAGACCAATCGTCTTGGCGCAACGTTTTTTTGCTAAACGCCGGAGTTTTCGCGCTTGGAAACTTGATATTCATATCGCTTGGATCCACGGAAATTCAACCGTGGAATGACCCGAATTTCTCAACCAAGAACTTCAACGAGAAAAAGAAACAAGTAATTCCTGCACTGACAGAAGATACAATTTTGCAATAGCCGTGAATTGTATTATTAATTGATGAACTTGATATTTTTAACTAGGATTGTGAACAAGAACGAGTACATAAACAGAGTTAACAAGTGATCTGATGAAAGAGAGTTTCGAGCACGAGAATTGCCATGAGGTAGGAATGTATAGTTGCAAAGCGTTACTACCTGGTGGTAGTAATCTTTTTACAATAATCCTTTTTTTACCTGTTATATTAGCAGCAAGTTCGTTGCCTAGAAGGATTAACTCTTCCCCCACCAATAGTTCACCTAGTCTGTTCTTTTGATCGTCTAGTTGCTGTGCTGTCCATTAAAAAGTATCAATTTAAACAAGTAAATTCTTCTTTGTCACAATCCGATTAATTTCAGTACCTACTTTCTCAATGCAATTATTGAGCTACTCGATTGACCAATTTCATGTAATCCCAGGTCCGATTCATGGTAACTGAATGTCAATACTTATACAATCTTACAAATAAACAATTATTAAGACTAGTTTTTAATATGTATATTAGGTGAGGCGTAACTTTTTTATTCCTTTCATGGTGCAACAAGTTGAACAAAAATCGACAGAGAGCTGTAATGTGTTTGTTTACTATAACTTATTTGTTTGTACCAAGCACAAGAAAGCAGTTCGTTCAGACTGTAAGTTCTTTACGCTATGCAGGGTGTTTGATATGAGTGATTAAACCTCAGGGATAAATTCCGTAACTAATTTGCCAATACTTTCGTCCTATAATTGTTGTCTTACTGCACTACAAATCCGACGTTTTTACACTTGAAAATGTTCTTTGAGTTTTTGAGCTTATGTCACTCTAATGGCCATAACTCCCTAAATTTACAGTTCAAATTCAAATATGAGAGTACTTCTTTCTTTTTTGTTTCATTATCTACTCTCTTCAGTCACATCAAACAGCCTTTGTTTTTAGCCTGAACTTGGATTTTTGTCAACTTCCTGCTTGTTAAACAAGTTTCAATGGTAATTTGCATCCACATAACCCACTGTTCGATGAATGCCATAGTGCCATAGTGAGTAATCTACTTTTATCAGCTTTCTATCTGACTATAAAACTTTAATTTTAGATCTGTCTTTAATGGAGACATTAGTGTTTGAAGACGGAAAAACTTGAAATGTTTTCAACGTGTGAGCTGCCACTCAGCAGCTCACTGTTTCCCCTATCAGGCCATAGAGGCCAGTAAGTCCTGGAGGATGGAGTAGCAGTACCAGGCCGAAGAGGCCAGTAAGCCCTGAAGAGTGAAAGCAGCAGCAGAAAAGCCCTACAGCCACTATAGTGGGCGTGGCCAAGCCAATGTGCCCTCCCACCACCTGGGCACTTCAAACAAAGGCCTCATTAACCACCAGGAGAAGATCTCCCCCTCCCAGCCGAGCAGTATTACCACCCTTTTTCCAATCTTAATCAGTTGGCCGGACTGGGAGGGAGGATAATGAAATGCCATTGTTTTAACTTGGAAAGATCAATCCCTGATGCGCCGCCTAGCCAGCAAGTCTTTGACGTGTACCCCCCTTACCTTTGAAGCTCTCTCCCCGTACCGTAACGCTCGAACGGAACCGTACTATATCGTCCTCCTGCCTCCCCAGTCAAGTAAAAGATAGGTTGTAACCAGTGAGTGGTGCCATCCGATACTGTGATTGTCTGTCCTGCCTCCCCTGGAACCGTGTCGCCGTGGTGTCGCGCTCGTGTCTTCAGTCCTGTCCCGGCTACCCCCCTTGAACTCTCTCTCGCCTCTCATCGTGACCAGGACTCGCCTCGGTAACCCTGCAGCACGTGAGTGTAACTATAAATCTATCTCAAATTGGCCAATTTAGGTAGAAGGTGGAACAAAGTGAAACTCAGTTTAGTCACTATTGTATATCTAGTTAAGAGGATATCGAACTGGAACATTAAGCGTAACCATAAGAAACTTCCTAGTCAGCTTGTACAACGTACCGTAACTCTAGTAAACTTAGTCAAAAGACCACATTTTGTTCTTAACAGTAAGCCCATCAGGCAGTGTCGGGTCGTTGGCCCCGTTACGTATCTCGAGTCAATCTTATTAAAATTACGTTTTCTAATTCAATCTTTTCTTTCAACTCACCCTGGTTCTGGTTCTGACTTGTAACGGGTATCGGTGATAGGTAGTTAAACTCATTGCAAAACACAGTAACGTCAGTAAAATCATTTTTATTCAACAACCGATACACCTTAAAAGGTATAAAATACAGGTAAAACAAAGGTATCTTAACAGTAACCAACAGTATCGTCAAGGTGTGTCGCAGAGCCTCATCTCCCAAGCCGCCTCGGACGGAGCTACCACGACCCACCAAAGTTAAGTATAACAACAATTCTTAGCCTAAGTGTGTCGCTCTTCTACCTTTCAGTGACCCGTTACACCCCCAATTTAAATAGGAACATCTTAACTTCTCCCCTCCCGATCGACTGGTACTCTAACCCCCCAGGCTTACAAATTGGTGGCAGCGGTACGGATTCCTGCAAAGCGTGAACCCGGAACTATATCGGACTCGTAACTTTCATTCCTCGAGTCCGGTGTATTGACGGATCGCGTGTGGTGGCGCCCTGCACGAACCCACAAAATAAATATTTGTGCCTGGAGTATCGGCCGATCCACTTTCAAATAGTTCAAAACAAGTCAGAACCCAGGGTAGTAGGTAGGTAGGACACCTCGTAACGGTAATTCCGAAAAGTAGGTCGCACCTCACCACTATACCTGCATTCCAACGAACTGTGTCGTCACACAGGAACGTAACACAAAACCGTATCGTCATACGGGAACACACAACAACTAACACCGAACCACTAGACAGTAACTGTGACAGAGAACCGAACCGTATCGACTGTGCTGTGTTTACCCATTTTTCCGCGTCCTTACAAGTGAAACATGGTGCTCTCGGACGTCGAGGATGAGGAGGAACAGCAACCCTTCAACAATAAGGAAGCGGTCGATACACTGACCGAGACAATGAAGCAAATGAACGTATTGCTCAAGAGGTATCACGAGACAACCCAAGATGGTGACAAGGACGGTATTCCACGTTCACTACTGTTAGAACTGGAACCGTGGGACCCAGATACACCGGGGTCGCTGAGTGTCGGGTCGTTTTTTGCAAATTTCGACACCGTAACCAGTGGGTTGTCTCAAAAGCAAAAAATGAGACTCCTGAGAACCAAGACCAGAGGTACTGCAAAGCAGTTTTTGATCGACAGAGACGATACCCTCGACTATGACAATGCCTACGAAGTGATACGGGACGAGATGACGAACTGGTTCATGCGCGAGAACCCTCAACATGCGGCAGCCCTACTCTGGACCATCAAGAGGAACAACCCAGAAACGCTTCGGCAGTTCGCCGATCGCATCAGGGGATTGGCTCGATGCGCCGTATTGGAGGAAGGAACGCACCTCGACCATCATGAAAAACGGGAGTGGGTCGAGCGGAAGACCTTGAGCGCCTTCGTGAGGGGTGTCGGGAAAAAGATGAGCGCATTCCTCGTAACCAACCGTCCCACATCACTCCGCATCGCCCTGGAACGGGCGGAAGAACTTGAAAACACCCTGACAGAGACGGAAGAAACGGAGGAACGATGGGATCTCGCGGCTGTATCGGGAGAATTGAGGTGCTATAACTGCGGTGGAACCAACCACTTTGCCGCCCGATGCCCCCGAAAGGACCAACCGGTACCCCGACGGGAACAGCGTGTTGGCAATGACCGCCGTAACAGGTGGAACAGTGACGAACAACGCCTGAGAATGGATGAACGACCCGCACCTCGATACCCCTGTATCTTCTGCGCCGCGATGGATCACTTCCCCGTGGATTGCCCTAAGAGTCCGCAACGAACCATATTTTGCAATTTTTGCGGGTGTCGGGAACATCTAGAAGAAAACTGCCCCCAGAAACGGAAACTACTGCCCATATTGCAACCAATAGCCGAACCGAAACACTTGAATGAGGTCAACCGTTACAAGTCACAGGAACCGACCGAGCTCCATGTAACGGCCGTGGAACGCCCTATGGTACGGACCCTCAAGGTAGAAGTGGGTCTTGGACCTGAAACCAGGAATATGCTCATTGATACCGGATCCGCCTTGTCGGTGTTGGCTCGTCCTGTATCGGGAGTCCCACTCTTGCCGACAAAAATAATGGCATGGGGGGCGGATGGAGCCTTACTACCATTTGCAGGGGAACAAAGTATCGACACCCGTATCGGGAAACACCGATTTAAACACACTTTTCTGGTGTTTGCCCGGAAAGGTGCTACTCTTAATTTATTGGGGCTCGACATACTGAGACGCGTTCCCATGACATTTACCACCGGACCGACTATGGGAATGAGAAGAGAAGATGAATCGGAATGGAGGAACATGGAACCTCTGTATCATGAACTTGGGAGTATAGGGGTTGTATCGCAGTTCGAGAGGAGGGAGGATACTGGGTCACCGCGCCTGAGTCTTCGTGAGGGTGCCGACACAGTCCTCCCCAGCACCTTTCGAGTTGCAATGAGCAGCTCCTCATCCCACCACCATGAGAACCCGGAGGATCGCCCCATAGTAACACTTGAAGAACGCTTCCTGAATAAAACCGCTATGGAGGTGTTGGAAGACATGACACTGTACACACGTGAAGAGTGGAACATGGGTGTATCGTCCGACGTAACCGCCGCTCTGTGCCCAAGTCATGACTTAACCACCGTATCGCCCGCAGAAACAAGGTACAAATTGGTGACTGAAACGTCGGGTGTAACGTCAGGTGTATCGCCCCTAATATACAGAGACCAAGAGAAAGGAACGCCGGGTGGATCGCCGGGTGTAACGTCGGGTGTAACGCCGGGTGTATCGCCCCCAATATACAAAGAAGGTGTTACAGGAACGCAAGGTGGAACGCCAGGTGTGTCGCCGGGTGTAACGCCGGGTGTATCGCCCCCAATATACGAAGAAGTGACCGGAACGCAAGGTGGAACGCCGGGTGTATCGCCGGGTGTAACGCCGGGTGTATCGCCCCCAATATCTCAAAGGGAAGTGACAGGAACACCGGGTGTATCGCCGGGTGTATCGCCGGGTGTAACAGCAGGTGTATCGCCCCCAATATCTCAAGGGGAAGTGACAGGAACACCGGGTGTATTGCCGGGTGTAACAGCAGGTGTATCGCCCCCAATATATCAAGGGGAAGTGACAGGAACACCGGGTGTGTCGCCAGGTGTATCGCTGGGTGTAACGGCAGGTGTATCGCCCCCAATATCTCAAGGGGAAGTGACAGGAACACCGGGTGTGTCGCCGGGTGTATCGCCGGGTGTAATGGCAGGTGTATCGCCCCTCGTATATCAAGAAGAAGTGACCGGAACACAGGGTGTAACGGCAGGTGTATCGCCGGGTGTAACGCCGGGTGTATCGCCCACAATATACCAAAGAGAAGTGACCGGAACACAAGACGGAACGACAGGTGTATCGACGGGTGGAACGACACAAGAATCCCGAACCGAAACACAGATTCGGAACTACAACTTGGATGGCTGCGGTTACAAATTTGGTGACAGTGACGCATTGGAAGCAGAACCTGTACCTGAGTATGAATTGGACGAGGAAGAAGACTTCCCTGAAATACGGATACCAGTGGCTACCATGCAAGCCGGACGACCGTCACCAACGTCGAACCAAAGCACTCACAAGTTGATAGGAGGAGTATGGAAAAAGTCCCAGGAAGTCAAGGATTGTGTGCAGAGGTGTGAAACCTGCCAATGCTGGAACATCCCTGCTGGACATCGTCAACCAATTCAGAAGCCCCTTCTTCCTAAGGGGCCTGGACAGATTTTAGGGGTGGACTTCATTGGACCAGTCACGTCAGGAGCCCCCCAGAAATACATTCTGCCAACTATTGACCGCTTCACGAAGTACACCAAATTTTACCCCGTAACCAATTGCACTGCCAGCACCGTGATGACACCATGTCCAAATGAATCATGGAATCAGACGACTGAACCTCCTGATACCCTACCTCATGAATGGAACAAAGATCCTATAGCCTCAACATCACAACAGATGGAGCGAACCAACCGCCATAATGAAGAGATCATCAACAACAGTTCGCTTCCCAGGCACTCTTTGCGACCAAGAGTACCGGTCAAATTACAGCCAGATCCATACAAGGAAGTGATGACTTACTGACTAACTACAACTACGACTATGACTAACACTTACCTGACATGGAACAAACACGTACACATAAACATTTGAAACATAAACACACACATACATTAATAAGATTGAACTCGAAAAGGACCCTTCAGGTCAACCAGTTAAACAGGACCCTTCAGGTCAAACCATTTAACTAGGACCCTTCAGGTCAACTTCCCAAGCCCACGATCCGGTAAATTATTATCGGACCCTTCAGGTCCTGTAACTTCAATAAAAAAATAAAAAAATTCAAAAGACTGAGAAACTCACCTTGCTTTCAAGCCTGGATTGAGCCCAAAATGCGCTACATCGCACTGAAGTAAATGCCGGATAATTTTGAGGGCCAAAGGCTATTAGGGGCAATTTGTGGTTCTTAGGATGGTGCAACAACAGCTCGAGGACCCTCGAACCTAGAAAAGATATCGCCGCCCCGCCAGAACCCCGCCGCCCAATGAAGATATCGCCGTGATACACCGGTATATTGATCGCAAGACAGCAGCAACCTCCGCCAGCAAATCAAAGGGCCATAGTAAGAAGAAGGTGAAACACAATACGGGCAACCCACCACCAGCCAAGCCCCAGCCCTCAACGTCTAGAGCGCGAGACCCATCACCCGTGGAGGAACCGGAGGAGATCATGGTGGCGGCGACCCTTCTCTCGCTGACCACCAGCCTTGAAACGTCGCCGGATACCAGGCTGCCTGAGCACTCGAATGCACCTTGGACCACAGGAACAAGCAAGAGCCAACAACATGACCAGGATCCAGATGACTCCAGTATGAGGACTGTGAAGAGCCTATTCATCTCAATGTCTGCCTATATCCAGTGTCATCAGAGAGGACACTGGCTCCCGGAGCGGTGGGGGATGTGAGCTGCCACTCAGCAGCTCACTGTTTCCCCTATCAGGCCATAGAGGCCAGTAAGTCCTGGAGGATGGAGTAGCAGTACCAGGCCGAAGAGGCCAGTAAGCCCTGAAGAGTGAAAGCAGCAGCAGAAAAGCCCTACAGCCACTATAGTGGGCGTGGCCAAGCCAATGTGCCCTCCCACCACCTGGGCACTTCAAACAAAGGCCTCATTAACCACCAGGAGAAGATCTCCCCCTCCCAGCCGAGCAGTATTACCACCCTTTTTCCAATCTTAATCAGTTGGCCGGACTGGGAGGGAGGATAATGAAATGCCATTGTTTTAACTTGGAAAGATCAATCCCTGATGCGCCGCCTAGCCAGCAAGTCTTTGACGTGTACCCCCCTTACCTTTGAAGCTCTCTCCCCGTACCGTAACGCTCGAACGGAACCGTACTATATCGTCCTCCTGCCTCCCCAGTCAAGTAAAAGATAGGTTGTAACCAGTGAGTGGTGCCATCCGATACTGTGATTGTCTGTCCTGCCTCCCCTGGAACCGTGTCGCCGTGGTGTCGCGCTCGTGTCTTCAGTCCTGTCCCGGCTACCCCCCTTGAACTCTCTCTCGCCTCTCATCGTGACCAGGACTCGCCTCGGTAACCCTGCAGCACGTGAGTGTAACTATAAATCTATCTCAAATTGGCCAATTTAGGTAGAAGGTGGAACAAAGTGAAACTCAGTTTAGTCACTATTGTATATCTAGTTAAGAGGATATCGAACTGGAACATTAAGCGTAACCATAAGAAACTTCCTAGTCAGCTTGTACAACGTACCGTAACTCTAGTAAACTTAGTCAAAAGACCACATTTTGTTCTTAACAGTAAGCCCATCAGGCAGTGTCGGGTCGTTGGCCCCGTTACGTATCTCGAGTCAATCTTATTAAAATTACGTTTTCTAATTCAATCTTTTCTTTCAACTCACCCTGGTTCTGGTTCTGACTTGTAACGGGTATCGGTGATAGGTAGTTAAACTCATTGCAAAACACAGTAACGTCAGTAAAATCATTTTTATTCAACAACCGATACACCTTAAAAGGTATAAAATACAGGTAAAACAAAGGTATCTTAACAGTAACCAACAGTATCGTCAAGGTGTGTCGCAGAGCCTCATCTCCCAAGCCGCCTCGGACGGAGCTACCACGACCCACCAAAGTTAAGTATAACAACAATTCTTAGCCTAAGTGTGTCGCTCTTCTACCTTTCAGTGACCCGTTACACCCCCAATTTAAATAGGAACATCTTAACTTCTCCCCTCCCGATCGACTGGTACTCTAACCCCCCAGGCTTACAAACGAAATCAGCGTTTCAGCATCAGACTCCGGGATTGGTCCTACCTACTGGAGGCCAATCTATTCCCCCCGTCAAAACCCAGAATCTCATGCCAGAACGCTGATTTCGTTAGAAAATTAACCTTTTTCCGCGTTCAGAGAAAATTTTCTTTTGCCAAAAGCTTCTCCAAAATGAAAGTTTAACCCTTTATAAGTTCGTGGTACAACTGTTGTAAACCGATGGGAAGCTGATAAAACCTAAATGTCTTTACTGCGGAGCTCATACATTACTCAGTAGTTGATATGGTCAATGAAAATAGTAAAAGAAACTGAAAATTAATGTTCAAGTTCAGGCAAAAAAAAAGAGGCGTGTTTACGAGATGACTAAGGCGGAAAGTTTATGAAGCAAAAATGGGAGGCACTTTTTAATAAAGGAGTTATGACCACTTTAGTGACAAAAGGTCGAAAACATGGAAGAAATCTTCAAGCGCAAAAATATCGGATTTTTAGTGGGGTAGAAGAAAAGTTATAGGACAAAAGTTGTTGCAAACTAATTGCAGAATCGATCCCTGAAGTCGTTCTTAAACGGAACACCCTGTATAGGAGGTTTCCTCTATTATAGAGGAGTTATTGTAGTGAGTTATTTAGAATTTCCACTTGTTTGTAAAATATACCATGTATAATACATGGTATATTTTACTAACAAGTGGAAATTCGAAATAACTCACTTACTACAATGGTTCAACAAGTAATGCATAGCAAAATTAATCAGATATTTCAGATTTCATTTTATTGAGAAACTAGGTTGTAGTTAAAGCCATTTAAAGTTTGTATTTAGCCATTCAATTTATGGAAATGCAACTGCTATTTCCAAATAGAAACTCTGGAAACTCAGGAGAAGGTTTCAGTATCGTTCTACAGCATATATATTTAATGAATTCTATCAGAACGTTGTGGTGGATTCTAACCAAGGATATGATATACATAATTTCTGGTCGTCTACCAACTGGTTTCATCCAAATCAAGAGATAATGGTCAGTAGGAATTTGGAACTATCGAAGACGCTTTTATATGCATGCTCAAAATATTAATTCTTCCAGGTCTACCACTTGAGCAAGTTTGGTCTATACCGAAAATCCAAACTGACACGATTAAAAATGACCAAGAAATACCGGTTGTGGAGAGTTAGTATGATATGAATATATTATTATGTAGGACTGTACGATATCATAGAAAAATTAGTATGAATGTTCACATAACTATCATAAATATGAAATATATGAAAATTATGAAAACACAGAAATATGAACAACATAAACCCATGAGCCATAATGAAATGTAGGAGGATCCCATTTGTACAAAAGAAAACTACCCTTGAGAATACCAAGTATTTTTATTTTTATTGAATCTTAAAAACATTGCATATCATAGCAATCATAGCATAGTTTCTGCTGCTTTTGTATACGCATAGGTAATGATATAACAAAAAGTACGTATTCCACACAGGAACAACTCGAACGAGGCACAAGCAAGTGATACTCTCCTTCTTGGGAGTGACTGTGTTCGGATTGCAGAGTTCATGTTTATCGCTTGGGCTGGTAGCAATGTCTGACAGGAACGACGGTTCCAGTTATGCTGTGAGTGGAAGCCAATATCAACCCACTCATATAGTTCATACCACAAATTTTGACTTACTTTTTCAAGAAGTATTTCTTCTCTCCTGGTTGATTGTCAAAATTACTAATTACGATTTCGGAGTCTGATGCAATGATACCATATTTGCAAATCTTTAGATTTATTGGTAGGTAATAATCAATGAACTGATAATTACACAGGTACAAAACTACACCTTGGGTCAAAAAGGAATCATGTCTGGAATGATGGGATACGGTAATTCTATAGGCAATATGGTACTTGGATTGCTGGCGCACAGATTCCATGTCATGAGTATCTTACCACTGGCAAGTGGATTTTTCAGCGGCACAATGGCTTTTATCGTTCCTTTAGCGGCTCTCTACGTTGGGTTCAAAACAGCATGTTTGGCAGTTTTGCTTCAAGGTGTAGGACTGGTATGACAACTTCATCGTTCTAAATACACTCTTATATTGGAATAACCAGGTAGGACTCATTATAAACGAAAATTAAAAATGATACTGCTGATAAATTATGTAAAACTTTGATATTTCAGAGCTTTGTATACCCTTGCGTGTATGTTCATTTGTCTAAATGGGTCGTTCCACACGAGCAAGCGAAATTTTCATGGGTTTGGTCAGGTAAATAATCAATCTACATTTCATTTTGTGCATCACAAATTAATCAATTTCGGATATCAACCTCAAAATGACAAGAAGCATCTGGTCAACTTGTTCGTTCATTTTGAAAATGTAATGAGACATTATAAAACATCGAAACCATGTAATTACTTCTATTTTGACATGACGTTCCTGAGTTTTATTGCTGGGGGTGGCAAACAATATTTTGGTGTGATGAAAAAAGTTCATAGTTGGTAGAAACGCGTAAACTAAAATGCTTGCATACGATTCTGCAACACATTGGGACATTTTCAAAATAAGAAAACAGTTGGTTGTTCTCTACGCAACACAGTGTTTATTGGTCGCGTGAGCAAAACTTGCTTAGTTTTCGTGACGATTTTTCAGTGCCAAAGCAAAGACATGAAAATGTCAAAAATACAGAGTTATTTGATTGCTATCAAGTTTGTTGCTAAATGACTAAATTGTGAAATTGTTAAATTTCCAAAATTCGATCGTATTGGTCCCACCTGATATAAATATCTTAGGGATATCAAAGACTGCTGAGTGCGAATTACACTATGAGCTTCTTCCTGATCCTAACATCGCTCCCAGTGGGCCACGAAGCTGAAATTTCTTAGGGAGTCTTTTTGGGACCGCTGAGTACGAATAGCGAACTCTTCAAGTTCTGACCTAGATAGTAACACAAATAACATTTCATGTTTTTCTCAAAAGATTTTTAACAAAATGTCTTCTTGCTATCACAAAGTTCCTGGAGAGGTTGTGGACTAAAACTGTGCCTTTAAACTGTCTCATTCATCGAAAATCTGTTATCCCCGGTAACGTTCATGTTGGAAGAACAAAGAGAGGTCGAGTAATCTCTTAAGGGGGGTGTGGAAAACAAATTGTGAAACGTTTCAAAGTATGACGAAATAATCACGCGACTATGATATTTTATTCAAAGGCACTTTAGTATCATTTAAACACATGAGCGCTAACAATGTGCTGCAACTGTTCCATATTCAAATGTTTATAATTCACCGTGATACATTTGAAACTAGGTCAATGGAGCTTCGATCGATTAACCCAGCATCTCTTCTCATCACTATACACCAGTTTTAAGATTTAAAAAATGTTTACTTTCCAACAAGGAGAAAGAGAATTTTAAGCTCTTTCCAACGGTGTAATTAGATTTAAATTTTCATGATTATTCGAGGTCTTATAGCCGTTTAACTGAGATAAGTTCCAAAACACGGAAAAAATCTTAAAAGCGAAATAAGCCGAAGACGAAGCCTCGAAAAACATTTCTAGGAGACATTTTTTATTGAAAATTAGTAGTAGAATCCAATCCTGCCCGGTGGTGCGCCCGGAAGAGTGACACCCTGTACCTATATCATTTAAAAACTGGTGTACAGCTCTTTGTAAGCTGTAGAAGTGATTGAGAATAAGGAAGATCAACTGAGCGATTGTTGTCTGCCCCTGTTCTTTCCAGCAATAACTTAGTTCACTTTAACAGTACTATAAAATTCAGTACGTTTCAGTTTAATCACTATACAACACCTACGTACATGAGAACTGGATAATCTTGAAACAAGACCCAAAACTCGATCAACATGTGTATACATAAATATTATTATTTCCTTAGGACACCAAGTGGGGCATTTGATAGTAATGATGACATCCGGTGCACTGTATGCCAGCCCTGGAGGTTGGCCTTCCGTATTTTATGTTCCAGGTATATTATTTTTTCAAAGATTATGTCTTTGATGAATAGAGTTTTTGCTCAGTTTCAACTATTGGTGTTTCAAATCAGGGATTCAATTCATGGACAATCTAATCGTGAATCAATCCGTAGAAAATTGTTAACAAGATAGGAGTTCTTGGTACCTACTTTTAGGTACTTTCTTGTTCCCGATGATAATAGCTCATGGAAATGTGTTTTCAGGTATTATTGGGATTTTTTGGGCTATAGCTTTTCTGATATGGGGAGTTCGCTCTCCAGCTCATCATCAAACGATTTCTCCTTCCGAGAGGGAATTCATTGAGAGACACCTCAAGCCAAAAATGAAAGATAAGATGGGGAATGAGATCGTTTTGCGTGTGCGTATAGTAGCTTCAGAAAATGGAATTTTGATTCAACAAAATATTCATTTATAATTTTCAATATGGTCATTTCAATTATAATGTCTCATCTATATTCCTGGTTCAATCACAGGGTTCGAAGACTCACGATGAAATTCCCTGGCGATCTATTACCACATCAGTCCCGATGTGGGCTTTGCTAATCGTCCAAATCAGTGATCTGTGGGTGAGCGAATGTACAATGGGTCCATTTTTTCTTCACAGCGTATGTCGTCTATCGGTGATGACGGTGAGAATCTGCCTAATACCTGCCGTTTTATTTTATTAAGTACCTACCTTAATTGTCTGACAGCCTTCAGATCTCACGAAAAACATCAAAAATACACCAATAATCGTTCGAACAATGAAATTAGAGGATTGATTTCTTACTTAAAAATAACAATTTCACTAATTTAATGAGTAATAAAATTTACAGGTGGGCTTGATGACTGGTCTGGCATACATCGGAAACATCATCGCTGGTGTAATATTTGCTTGTATGGCGGATCGAATAACGGACAAACTTGGATTCAACTTTTCGAGAAAATTCTGGACGGCCGTAGGTATTGATAACGAATTTGTGGAAAATAGTTTGAAAAGGCAACAGGGCTTATTCACGATCCTCAATACATACATATTTCATTATTTTACAGGACTCTATGGAGGCTCTGTATCACTACTTCTACTTGCCATCG
The DNA here is from genome assembly GCA_009739505.2 of Apolygus lucorum. Classification (NCBI taxonomy): domain Eukaryota; kingdom Metazoa; phylum Arthropoda; class Insecta; order Hemiptera; family Miridae; genus Apolygus; species Apolygus lucorum. The sequence goes on along the minus strand of CM019183.2, from coordinate 42,223,209 downwards.
TTAGACGACACTGTTACATTGCTACATTATTCCTTGAATCTCGTATTGTGATCAATGCTGCAACGCACCCAGGGTACATGTCCACCATCCTAAATGTAGCGCCTAACCTCGCTGCAACTATTGCTTCAGCTTTCAACGCTGTTGCAAGTTTCCTAGCAAGCACTGGCCCTCTATATACGGGACTCATCGTCAAAGACGAAGTAATTTTTTCATACACTCAAGTATTCATAAATACACGAAGCAGTCAACTATAGTTTAAATGAGTGAATTACGCCACCTCGCTAAAACATCGTAGAACGAAGAAAACCCAAACATAAGTATAATTTTATAAGATCTCGAAATCACAGTTTTTGGTTTAATATTTTCAACAACGAGCAAGAAAATCGAATCGAAGCAAGAAAGAAAAAGGAATCGAGCAAGAAAAAAATTTAACCCCCCCTCAAAATTTCTTCGAATCGAGTGTGAAGCTTCTATTTCTTCCAAATAAACTTGGTTGTGAAGGTGTGTGTGTGACCAAGGCAGGTAGTAGGTAACTATGGTTGGTAGGAAGAAACAAAAAAGTGACGAGTGATCTAAACAGGAAAATAATAAACCAGTTTGAAATAATTTGCAGCGTTTTTCTCCAAAAATTAATTTTAATATTTTGACTTTCCACTGAAATTAGTACATTTAGAAAGCAGCTACAAAGTCCAAAATCATGTTTTCCAAGTTTAGTGGTCAGTGAAATTTACTTATACAGATAACATAAATAAAACATGTGGTACGTGGTATGAAAATGATTGCTTGTTGGAAAGTATTACACACGAGAACTTACTGATGAATTTTCTTTTATGAATCTGATTTTTACGATCATGTCGATAGTTTTCAACACTGAAAAACATCAACACAAACAGCAGTTGTTCACAAACACCCATTTTTTGTTATATAATATATGATACTTAATAAAATATACTTTTATATTATAAAAGTATATCAATTACGAATAGAACCTATGTATGCTTTCAGAAACACATTGCAAGCAGGTATTTTCTAACACTGATTTCAGTACAATGTGTTGGAGTGGGACATCATTTTCTGCACTTGTATAGCGGTTTATGTTGTGGGATGTACGACTTTCATCATTTTCGGATCGACTGATGCACAAGACTGGGACGCACCTCACGTTACCACGGAATTGGGCCGCATGTCTCCCTCAATTTTTGAAGAACTTCCTCCAAAATCCAGGAAACAAAGCTCAGTAGAAACGGAGTTGTTCGAAAAATCTCAACAAACGCTAACTAAAAGTACCACATTTGTGAGCGAAGTATGAGTGTATTCGCTGTCAAGACTAGAGAACTCTTAAAGTTGACTTTGCTATCTGATATTGACAATCAATTTTTATGTTCAGCGATGATTGCTACTGAGAAATATATCGCTGAGAAGTTGTGCCAGTCTGGACCACTCTTGGATTTCTTCTTAAATATCGTTAGTAATCTAGACCCCTACAAAAAATACTTTTCACGCAAAACAAAAGCCAAGCAGGAAAAGGTTGTATTCAAGTTCTGCCTTCTCCGTTCTCATCAGAACAGTGAACTGAAAACTTGGACAACTTTGTTATGTTGGAAAATAGAAAAACATAAACACCCAAATTACATCTTCAGCAATGAAGGCATTAAAATTATTAGCATTTAAGTAATGAGCATTTAATTATTTGCTGCTTAGCCAGTCTGGTAACAAAGTTATGTTAAATTTGAGCTGCTCAATGACAATGATGGCTGACAAAGAGCTGTGGGTAGTAGCAGGATTGAATGCAATAATATGTAAGTTGACGCTATAGGACGTAAGTAATGCTATAGGATGTAAGTTTAAGTTTTTATTTTTGACATTTTCATGTCTTTGCTTTTGCTCATAAACTGACAAATCTTCACGAAAACTTGCTCACGCGACCAATAAATAAAATAGACTCACTGTGTTGCGTAGAGAACAATCAACTGTTTTCTTATTTTGATGCTTGGGTACATGAACTAACAACCTTACTTCACTACCTTGTTGTGTAGTGGTTGACAATAAGAAAACACACACGAAAATGTCCCAATGTGTTGCAGACACGTATGGAAGCATTTTAAGTTCTTCATGATCGATGGTTGGTGGCTTTGCAGACGAGTGATCTATATAGAAAAATAATAAACCATTGTGTAATAATATGCAGCGTTTTCTACATAAAAACAAATAACACGAAAACTGATCTTTTGTAATTAACACTCAGATTCGTTCAAGTTAAATAACAACGACATGAAGAAACTTTGGTCTCGAGGCATCCAAGTGGCTTTGAATCGAATTTCAAAGGTTTCTAACTCATAGGTAATAATTTGGCTATAATAATATTATAGAATATATCATAATATGATTTAGACAGCAGATTTTACATTCCTGAAGCCCTTAGACATAAACAGTAGAAAAGAAACAGCAGAGCAGTAAAGAAATCAGGTGAAACACCGGACTGCCTAAGTTTGAATTTTACCACCTTGTTTTTATGAAAAAGATGTAGTTGCAGCGCACCTCTGACCACGTAACCACACCTTCAGCTTGCATTCATGTGTGGATTGTGCTACAGACCTTTCGGATTCCATAGAACCTAACAACTGTAAGCTCGAATGTACTGCCCAGACCTACGCTATCAACGTAGTTCATCTCACAGTTTCGAAATTCAAATACCTAACTAGGTAATCCAGGATGTTACGGATGGGTTCATGCATGATTTGAAAAGAAGAGAGCCTTCACATTCCGATATCCACGCCACCCTATAACGCCTTGCTGCACCCGTTTGATGATCCAATGCGATTTTTTTTCGCAACAATTCGTGAAATCGTGTAATTGCTTTCAAAGTGGGCAGTCGACAGAGGAAGGGATGAGGTGAGTTATTTATTGTAACCCTGAACCACTCTCTCAGTTTGGTTTCCCACTGATCTAGGCTTCAATCAGCAATATTGCTTCTCTCTCCAACGTTTTATTGAAAGCTCGTTTCGTGAGCGGCGGGAGGTCAGTAATAAGGGCGCGCTGTCCCACGATCCGCGAATAAAAATATATCCCCGTCCACGCGCTCTTCCCTCCCATTCGTATTAAAATCAAATCGGCGACCCTTCTCTGTTCGCTACCTTGTTAACTTGCGAAGGTGAAATCGGGCCGAAAGTAAAGGTCTGGTTTCTACGAGAATCTACTTCGTGATATACCTACCGCCGATCCACCAGCTAACTCTTACTTATCGCCGGCTGATTGTGATTTGTATTGTTCGAGGAAATTGAAAATAAAGGAACAAAGTTAGGACGCATGAAAATAATTGATTGCTGCGTAGTGACATCCCATTCTTCAGAAATATGACACATTTTGATTTCGAAATCGGGTTGTTTCATTCCCCAATAGAGGAGAAGTTTCTTAACACAATGACGTTTCCAGTTTGTCGATGTCTCACTCAAACCGTTGAGACTTTATAATTTTGTGGACGCCTGAATAAATGGAAGAAAACGCAATCAAAGTTTTAGAATCTCGCACGAAAACAAAAATTTGGAAGGTGGCCTCGAGGAGCTGAGGTATGTCATTTTGTGCGTTGGTTTTGGCAATTTATGATTTCCAGTAATACATATAACGCCTAGTAATTCATAAAACAACTTAAGGATCCTGTAAGTACGTTAAATTTCCTGAAAGAATCTATAGATACTACGTCAACTGATTGGTAATGGAGTCAAATGAAATGCTACTCCTTTTTTGCCGAGCTTTCGGTTAATTTATTACCTTCTCCAGGGCTCAAAGGACATTTTACTCATCAGATATTCTCTCCAAGCTGCGATACACCTTCATATTTAATGTTTCCCCGAAAGCTGGTGTTTAATTCAATCCATTTCTCCATTTGATACCATAAAATTTGATCCCCAATAATTATGATGGCGTCTCCATCATTTCATTTCGTGTACGCTTGGTATGTTTACTGAAGAAGGTAATAAATTTACCGAAAGCTCGGCAAAGAAGGAGTTGAAAATTCCAGTTGACCCTATTCTCAATCAGTTAACGTAGTGTTTTGTTGGGTCGATCTACATATTTAATCATCTATAGAACCCCAAAAGTCGATTTTTCAATCCTGAAATTGGTTTTTCGTTCTCCCGAAAAATTTGCTCCCGGAAGCTAAGGCACATTTTCCTGTGGACGGTGACATTCACCACAAAATGAGTTGTGAAAAGCTTTGTTATTTATAAAATACAATAGAGAAAATTAAAGGACCTTCATGTTTTACCAAATGAGCGTCCTTCTAGTTTGTTTTAATTGTAAACGATTGCTACAAGAAGGTTGTATGAGAATTCATTATTAGGAAGTCAGGAGTTTAACTATCACAATTATTTTACAGCTAGGCACTACTTGAGTTGTTGCAGTGGAAACATATCATTTTCAACATCCCTCACATTACCATCAAAGTATTTTTTCTTTATCCTTCATTCCCGCTTCCAAGATAAATGCACGATTCCCTCGTTTCGGAGGTATGTTCAAATCGGTTTTTAGGCATAGTTTCAAAGAGGGAAAGACGCTCCTCTCCTAATTGCTCAAATTACTGTAAACCAAAAGAAGTGGAGGCCTCCGACGAGGGAGGCAGGGATGTTTTAAGAAAAGTGATACACAGTACGTGACCCCCCCTTCAGTATCTCAGCTTAATGAAACTTGCGGGTAACACCAACAATCAACGATAATGACTTCCCCGACAATCCTTCTGGCCCTCCCGAACAAAAAACGTGAAATAGTTAAGTAGTAGTTTGGTTGGAAGGTGGTGTATGAGGCAGAGCGGGTCCGTAATTTGTGGGGTCCGCGCACGGGCCTCTTCGGTGTTCCCACGGCCGGCCCCAAGAGACCACTCAGGTGCTCGACTCCATTGATGGGTGCGCTATGTGCCCCTTTCCGGGGAGGGCGTTTCGGAAACTGACAGATTTTTGTGATGATAATGCCTGATACGAGGCAAAGATGATGTCTTCATGAGAGGATTATCGGCCAAAGAAGGATTATCGGCCAAAGAAGGATCATTTCGGTGAACCTTGCCGCAAATTTATGCAAAGTTCGAGCGTATTTGACTCAGGCGAATTTTTGTGGTGGAATGACTCCATAATGCCAAAAATAATTTCATCTGACAGGATTGTCGGCCGAAAAATAATTATTTTGGTGATACTATATGCAACTTCAAGCTAAAATCAAAATTGCCACTCGCGTTTTAAGTTTTAGGCCTTCCTGATCAATTTTGGTTCCGTGTCTGTGTGTCTATGTGTCTGATTCCGTGTGTCTGTCATGAAATCCTTGCCACATGCATAACTTCTACATTTCTCACCCGATTTCGAAGAAATATTCAGAGATTGTGCAAGGTACTCGGAGACTGTTGTTTTGAGATTAACTACTAAGCATCGGATCATCTATTCAATCGGGCCAAGGATAACAGGAAGCCACACCCACTCGGCAGACTTTTTTAGCTGTTATCTCAGGGATTAAAGAGTTGAGTTAATGAGTTAATCAGCTTCAAGAATATATCCATAAGGGATATATTCCCTAAGGGGATTAACTTGACACTGGTGAATTGCCACGGTCTGATCCTAGCAGAAAATTTTATTTTGATGGAATGATTATCGGCCGAAGATGGATTTTTCTGGTGCATCCAGCAAATTTGAGTAAATTTATTGGCGTCTGCCCGAGCTGACATCTTTTCTTCGTGATAGGGCCTCATCCCAGTGTAAGAATTGTCTTCATGAATATCAGTCATCATTAAGTGATCTCCAAGCTTTCTCTGAAAAAATAACCTGACTGCTGCCAGCTTCAAGTGTAAGTGCAGATCCCTAATATAATCATATGAGAAACAAATGGCACTATCCGAGGAGAGGAATTAGGGAAATTTTCTCAGTAAATATTGTGAGTGAATAGTATATTGAGAGCTCATAACTAACTGTATAATAAGATTCGAGTAGAATGAGAGCATCTTTTATGTTTTTCAGGTTAATATGAAATCTTTCTTTCCATAGTTTTTTGCCCTGCCTAACAAAAAATGAATAAACTCCCTTTAGATTACCTAAACAAAAATATCTTGTAGTGGAAATTTACTATTTAGAGATACTTCTTCATTAGTCTGCACTAATTAGTTTTTGGTTAGTCTCCTTTGTGTCCGCTTCTCCTCCTCTAAAATCCAGCTGAATGGTGTGGCTCCACCCTTGCATGACATTAATTGAACAGTGTGGCATCCAGAAAATGCAAATATTTCGAATTTTCTTTTGGTTTATTATTTTCAATAATGAACCATTTGAATCGTGAAAGAAAAAAACTCACCTTCAAAATTAGATGGTTTATGCACAAAGTACCTACGTGGAATCCGGAAATCGCAAAAACAATCTTCGGTCCATCCACCGTACGCGGTACTTTTCTTAGTTACCATGGACCAATTTTGATGAAATTTGGTATATCCGTTCCATTTGAGGTCTAGTTGTAACGTGAAGCTTTTGGTTATTGTCAGTCTAGTGAAGGCTGAAAAATATGCGAAAAATATGCTGAAAAATATCCAGAGCCTTCGTCCAAAATTACATAACATGAATATGATTTAGCCTAGAACGTCAAGAAGTATAGACCAGCCATCGATCCAGGAACGTTAATTATCGATCAGTGATGTTGAACCATCGATGAGGAAATGTTATGCAAAATTTGCATTTTTTAAAACAGTATTTAATACTGTTCAGGCACCAATTTTTGAATCAATAAAACCGATGAATCAAAATGCGAAATAGCTATGGCTCATCGCTACTGGACGAAATTCGTAAATTTCTTCGTGAACTTCCCATTCTTTAAATATTCACTCAAGTTCATAATGTTTTAGCGTTATTGAATTTTCTTGTCTTATGAGTGTGTTTGTTACCAGGTCGTTAGCGGACATCATTCCCTAGCAATGGATCTTTATCAGTATTGCGCAACTTTCGTTCCAATCTCATATATGATTATATACGTTATATATAACGTTTTCCGGCAGTTAGGTCCCTGCTAAAGCATATTCGTGCAGGTAGGGGTTGCAATTTTCAAATTGCCCAAGCCCGAAAACTCTCTATAAAAGGTATTATTTCCATTGATTTAAAATATCATTGAATTTTTTAAATCTTATTTGACCACCTATATAGCTCTCTAGGACAAATTTTTCACTCCCTATGAGGATTTAAGGGTTGCACTTCAAATAAATCAGAAACACTAATGTGAATCGCAAAACACTAGTCACTGACGGAAATAACCCTGCTCATCGTTCAAACTTCCGTTGTTTGAATAATAGCAGATATTGGATTCAGATTTTTTTAACCGAACTCGCAGAGCAACTACAAGTAGGTATTCTTGATAAATAGTTAATTGTATCATTTCATGGATAACTACCCCTGGCCTACTATCAAGGAGAGAAGTATCGAAGGCCTGCAGGAGTAACGCCGCAGCCTCAGGATGCGGGTGAATGGGAGAAGACTGCCGAGATGGTACAGGTAGAAGAGGATGGAACCTCACCGGAACCGGTTCATCCAGTCTAGTGCACAGCATATCGTGACATGACCTATACACCCTCCCTTTAAATACTTGGGCTACGTCATCCACCTCCTTCAGGAACTGTGAGAACTCCCAGCGCCGTGTACCCTCTTCTTCCCCTCTTCTCATCTCATCTCTTTTTCTTCCCTTCCTCCCCATTCCTTTATCACCATCATCCGCCTTCTCTCTGAATAACTTCTAAGGCATCTCGGTGGAAGGGAATATTTTTCGCTACAAACCTGAGTACATCCGTCTTCCACGGATCGCTGAAAAATGAATCACGTGGATGCGTTGATGCAACACGTTTGGCTCATGGGCAGTTCCTCAAGAACAGGAACATTAATAATAAATATTGATGATCATTCAGAGTAAGCTCAAACTGACCAGGAATTCTGGAGGTAAAATCCTAGCTAGTTAGTGGTACGGGTAGTTTTGAGCTAATTCATGCTTTGGAATTCTAGTTGCTGTAGTATTCTCAACAAAGTCAAAGTTGCTTCTGGGGTCGAAAAAATGAAGCAGAACTGAAATTAAGATTTCATTTGAAATAGAGTTATATTTTAGTTGAGTTTTGTCGTACTTTTTGCATTTATGTTTTCTCCTCATTTCAGGTTGAAATCATCTCTTAATCTTGGATTGTTGGTTCATAAAAGTTGAATAATTGTTTTTATTGGCATTTCACTATTTTCCTAGTTCACTACGTATGTTGAGAACAGAAATAGCGCATCTTGGATTCTCTGGATCTTGTTGCATTGGTGAAACTCAAAGCCTCATTTCGTAGCTTTAACCCTCAGTGTGTATGCTACCTTTTTCATGTCCAGGGTGTATGCAGTGTCTGACAGATACCGACCTCCTATAATCCATAGTTTAACCGATATTTGGCTCTACAGTTATATTGTAAATGGTGAGAGAAATGACATTAAAAACGACCAGAATACTTGTTCGTTTGATTACTCACTCAAAATATCTTAATCAGTAAAAATACATCATTTACACCACTAAAATCACATTTCTTGGTCTGGTAACATATTCCTGATTCCGAATGGCTAATGGTGTGAAAATAAAAGCGTTCCACTGAAATATGGTGATCCTTTTGTCTGATTACAAGATGAATTAAGATGAATTACAAGTACCTTTTAGAAAGTATGAGTCACTGCAAATACATTTCACTTACAAACAACTGAAAATAGGTATGACGATTTGTGTGACTGAGTTCAAATCGAATTATATTAATTAATTAAATAATTAAGTGAAAAGTAAGGAAGTACGAGTCATAGAAAATAAATTGCACTTACAAGCTAAATTGACATAGCACAGAAAATTACACAAATAAAACGCCTGAAAAAGTGTTCAAGAACAATAATCTAGAACGAACTTTGGAGCAGAAACTGAATGAGATAGGAAACTGATCAAAACGGCCGACGAGATCTGAAGCAGTCATTCACGACTTCGCGAACAAAGCATTATTACAGAAGTTTCTCTGAGATTGTTGGGTCTCTATTCTTCTTCTGCTCGTAGGATAGCAAATTTGTTCTATGTCCAATGAATAATTTCTTCAACTGTTTGGTCAGTGATGACCAGAGCCAGATTTTTAAGGGTATTATAATGGGGCCTAAATTCCGCATCTCATCACTGATTCCGGGAAAATGATTTGCTGCGCGAAGCATATTATGAACAGGAGTATTCGCCTTTGTAGAAGGCTAAGGATGAATTGTCTGAATAGTCTGAATGACAAACTTCAGGGTCAGAAAAGACCCTTTGGCAGGGACCACTACACACAGGTATCAAAGAGGAAAAAACGTCTGCCAAGTGGGTGTGGCACATAGCTTCCTCGTATCCATAACCCGATTATATGGATGATCCGATGTATAGTAGTTAATCTGAAAACACCAATCTCTAAGTACCTTTCACTACCCTCATAGGGTACCATCTACACGCTAATCTGGACAATCCTAGAAAATTTCATCAATTTCGGACGAAAAATGTAAGTGCGGTAGTGATTGGAATCAAAAAATTTCTTAGCAAGACTGGGAGTCGAACCTGGGACTCCTGGGTGTAAGTCCAGTACTTTGCTCACTGATCTACAAAGGGGTTGATTGAATGGTTTTGAGATCTTCACCTCAGACGCAACTGTTACGGCTGTTACAAGAATTTTACGATTGCGCATGCGTAGAGGCTACTGTAAATTTTAAGGCCTTGATTTTCATTGGGGACCATCTACAACCTAATCTGCGTAACTCCTGAAAATGTCATCGAAATCGGGTAGAAATTGTGGAAGTTATGGCTGTTACAAGAAAATTAACGTTTGCGCATGCGCAGTGACTACTATCAGTCCGAAGGTCATGATTTTCATAGGAGATCATCTAATCACTAATCTGTAATATCCCTGAAAATTTCATTAAAGTCGGATGGAAAATGTGGAAGTTATGGCCGTTACAAGGAATTCACGTTTGCGCATGCGCAGTCGCTTCTATCAGTCCGAGGATGATGATTTTCATAGGCGACCGTCTACACACCAACCCGCACAATCCCTGAAAATTTCATCGAAATCGGACAATAACTTCGAATAGTTATGCGCGTTACAAGGAATTCATGACAAACGGACAGACAGACAGACAGACACACAGACACGGAACCAAAATTGTTCAGAAAGGTCTAAAACGCAAAACGCGAGTGAAAATTTTGATTTTGGAGAACTTTTTTTTTCGTCCTTGAAAAGTGAAAACAAAGCTTCCGCTACCTTGGTAGACTCGGAAGCAAAATCAGATGCATGTTGCATTCAGTGTCTCAGTAACACTCACTGTACTTTGGAGGCTGTGTATGCAGTGTCTGAGAAACACTCACTAGTCTTAAGTGGTTGTGTATGCAGTGTCTATGGAACACTGTATCTTTTGGTAATACCCTCTACTAGTTCTTCACACAATATTCTCTGCGCAACTGTAGGTCACATTGTATTGGGTAGCAGGTGGTGGGGGGGGGAAGCTACTGAGGAGGTGGCAACTGCAGCTTCGTGCAGTGTAGTCTACTCACCACTTTAGAAATTGGTACGTATCTGTAGACACTGCATACGCACTGAGTGTTAACAGAAAGATTCATCAATACTAAATAGGTAGTTACCAAGAAAGAACTGGGGAAAGGGTGTAGAAGCTACTGTTCCCCCAAAACCCAATGGAGCAGTAATGGAGTAAGCAATGGAGATCAAAGGTAATAAGGCATTTCGGAGACTAGTACTAGATGTAGCGCTGAATAATGTGCTAAGAGTCTCTCATAGTTGGTTCAACAACGATGTTTCTTGCGAATAATAACAAAACGTTACACAGCTCCCAGAGAAACCACTTTTCTAGAACCCAAATTTTGAAGCTGACTTTCCTTGATGATACTTGTTGTTACTATTTTAAGATAGAGATTATAAAATACTAAAGCTGGAAAATTGAGGAATTTTACATTCCGCTACTATGCAAATCAATTGAGGGTTATGAAAAATCACAAAAAAAATTCTCGTGCATTGCTAATAGGAAGATTGATTTGGTCCGTTGCAAAAGTGTATACTCCTCTAGGTAGTTTATTGCTTCGAACTCGGTAAGAAATAGTGAAACTACAATGTACGGGTCATAATAGCACCCGGAAAAAATTAAAGAGGTACTGCAACCCCTAATCGCCATAGAGGATCCGCTCACTTTTTATCATGGAACGAACGCCTTGAGATCCCTGCTAAGAAGATGGGTGTGGGCCCGTAGTCGAAGTGCTGCAAGTAGCAATCAAAAGGGGAGGAGCTCCAGGGTTGACTATCTTTTCCTCTCCCCTGTCAATAATAATTGGCTCATTCATACGGAGCCCCTTTTGGACTCGGGCGAGTTTCTTGACGTCTGAATGCGCACGACTTCAACATCCACAACATTACTCACGTGGGTTTCCTCGTCTCGGACATTACTCATGGCTTTAAGACATCGGCTGGTCTTCAGGCTTCAGACTTCCCTTCACCTTTTCTAGCGCCTTAGAGGAGGCTCATCCAACAAATTGTGGTCATTCCGAACGCCCTGACGGGTCTTGAACTTGATATGATCTTTCCAACTCCTTTTTTCATTCCTTCTTGCGAGAAAAAGACTGAAACGGCTTGGCAGTTCATTGCCCGTTTTCCATGGAATTGGATGCATCAGTAAAAGTGTAAAGAGTCGTTTGGTACCCTATAGAGACACTGCTTGGAAGCTTGAAAACTTTCAATGCGGATTACGATATAATATAAAATGCCAAGTGGGTGTGGCACATAGCTTCCTCGTATCCATGGGTGGGAATCCAGAGCATTGCTCACTGATCTATTAAGGGGTTGGTTGAATGGGGTTTGAGATCCTCACGTCACACAGGACTGTAACGGCTGTTACAAGGATTTTACGTTTGCGCATGCGCAGAGGCTACTGTAAATTTTAAGGCCTTGATTTTCATTGGGGACCATCTACAACCTAATCCGCGTAATCCCTGAAAATGTCATCGAAATCGGGTAGAAATTGTGGAATTTATGGCTGTTACAAGCAATTCACGTTCGCGCATGCGCATCGGCCACTATCAATCCGGGGGCGATGATTTTCATAGGGGACCATCTAAACTCTAATCTGTAACATCCCTGAAAATTTCATTGAAATCGGATGGAAAATGTGGAAGTTACGGCCGTTACAAGGGAATTCACGTTTGCGCATGCGCAGTCGCTTCTATCAGTCCGAGGATAATGATTTTCATAGGAGACCGTTTACACACCAACCCGCACAATCCCTGAAAATTTCATCGAAATCGGATGGAAAATGTAGAAGTTATGGCCGTTACAAGGAATTCACGTTTGCGCATGCGCAGTCGCTTCTATCAGTCCGAGGATGATGATTTTCATAGGGGACCGTCTACACACCAACCCGCATAATCCCTGAAAATTTCATCGAAATCGGACAATAACTTCGTATAGTTATGCGCGTTACAAGGAATTCATGACAGACACACAGACACACAGACAGACAGACACGGAACCAAAATTGTTCAGAAAAGTCTAAAACGCAAAACGCGAGTGAAAATTTTGATTTTGGAGAACTTTTTTTTTTCGTCCTTGAAAAGTGAAAACAAAGCTTCCGCTACCTTGGTAGACTCGGAAGCAAAAGTGATAGTTGTTGCAGAGATGTGAGGAAGATTTTCAGATATGAAGTCAAAGCTCTGCCTGGAAGTACTTACCATGATGTACCAAAAATATGGATCGACACCATAGAGGGTGAAGTGTGTAAGTGCGTTTGCCTTTAATAACTCCCGTTCAGGCCACTCTACATCATTATTATTATCCATATGTTGAATCGTCAGATGCCTGCTACCAGCTGTAAAATAGTTTTATTAGGAAGATCCGCTGAAATTAGTCCATTGTAAAACGATCGATGAAAAACATCGATGTTTAAATACGTCGATATTTAAAAAACATCGGCCAAAAACATCGATGTCTTGAAACATCGATTTTTTTCAAAACCGTCAATAAACCGTGTTTTAAGCTGAAAATGTATTCAATGATGTTTAGCCCAAAGCAACAAACTGAATATCATATATCAACAATAACAACTTTCTAACACTGTGAAGGTGTATCACTCTTGAGCTGTGGAAACTTCCACTATAATTTGAATTTCGGAAAAGCATGAGTTCTTGCAGAATGGAATAATATCTCACCAAATAGTCACAACGTTTTGTTTTGAAGGATCAAACTCCTCTTTTCCTAATGTATGAAAATAGAAAAACAAAATTTTTAGTCGTCCCAGACAGAGGCATAAAAAAGTGAACCGTAAAGGCCACCTAACCGGGAATTTGATTATTTTTAAGTGACAAGAAAGAAACTTAAGAAATCGAAGATAATTTCCAGAAGTTCTTGTTAGAGGAAATCCGAATGAATAATATTTCCCTAGTCAGGTACGAAATTTTGACATGAATTTTCCTTCGAACATTCTACTCTACTTTTTGGGGGTGGCTGTTTGGTGAAATCCGGTGTTTTTCATGACGGTTCTCTTTGTAATAATAATTGTAATAATTTTGACGGTGGCGATGCCGCAAATACCTATTCAGTGCAAGGAGACATAATAATATTATGATTATCCATTGTGACCAGAATATATTATATTCTTGTCACAATGTCTTGTCTTGTCACAATCATCGTGAAGCGTTGATATTTTCCCAAATTTTACCAAACCTCGCGCGAATTTCATTTTGTAGATGTATTTCGTGTAACTGACTTTATGACTTTGAAGAATTAATTTTTCTTCAAATTCCAGTTCATTTAGATGACGATTCATTCCATTATTTACATACAATATTGACAAATTTTCTCATTGCATGTTTTTTTTTTTATGTATTTTTCACTTATTTTTAGTCATATTCCTCTCAATTAGACCCATCCCACCTAGGTTTCGGCTTTATACACATACACTCAGATCTATTCAACATTGATGCATACTTTTTTGCACTGAGGTTATGACCGCCGCGTTACCACCAACCATAAAAATTGTCGAACGGAGGGGAAGTAGAGCTCAGAAAGATTAGACGATGCTTTCCCTCACAACCGCCGTGTTTTGCTGGACGGCGTTGACTCGCCTCGATCCTCAGAAATGCGGAGAAGTGTTCAACCAAAACATTACATTAGGATATTCCTCTCTAAAATTGCATTTACCCATTTGATTGACTTCAAAGGAAAATGAAATCTCTTAATCGATGAGTCCCAACTCAATCTCCCAAAACTACTTAGGAAGGAGAAGCATTATTTCCGCATTTGAGAAATGGAACAAACTTATTCCGAAACCGAATTTTCCTCTGCATTTCATATTTTAGACCTTCCTAATCGGGAGAAGCTACAAATACCAACTAGCAGTCCACCTTCTATAAAATTCACTATGTAAAGGTGAGGCCCAAGTCGCCGATAGTGTCAGTGCATGGGGATGCTAAAATCCTCCAAACCTAATTTTATCATTAAAATTTAATATTAAATTATTTAAACTATTATTTAATAAATTTATTATAATTTATTATAAAATAAATAAAATAATAATAATAATAAATAAATAAAATAATAATAATAAAATAATAATAAAAAATAATAATAAAATAATAAATAAATTTATTATAAAATTATTATTTAATTAATTTTAAATTATTTAAACTATTATTTAATAATAGTTTATAAACACTCAAACTTAGGCGCAGGTTGAAACTTGCAGTACTTCAGTACCATCACAGTTCTGATTTCAATAAATTTGACTGTTAATTCGGGATCCAAAGTTGTTTTCTCCTAAAGTATTGGCGATACGTCACTTTTACAAATGAAACGTATTGGAACCACTAAAACTTATCACATATTAATACTTGAGCTTAGTTTTTCTTGTGAACAACGGAAGAAATTACTGACCTAGGAGGATAATCAAGTTCTCAGACGGGACAGTAAACTCTTCTGGAATAACTTTAAAATAAAAACCGTCTCCCTCCTTCCGGTGACTCTTCCAACGTTTTGGGCGACGTCCAAATGTCTGCCGCTCAGTCATCCCGTGGAACTACTTAAGAGATCCCATGTCAACAAACAACCAACCAAACCTTCCTCGAACCGATCATTGAACAAGACGAGAAAAAGAAGAAAGAACACTGAGCGGTATCGGTGAACAATTTTATACGAAGAGCGTGAAACTTTGAATTAACAGTATCAACTCAGTGATCCGTTGACTGCAAGTTTGTCAGAGATAAGTAATACCGAAGGTAGTAGGTATGTACTATAATACATTAAAATCGTATAAAGGGTCTGCCAGACACGTATCAACTGTTAAGTTGTTTTTGAGACACATGATGGGATATTTTTCGTCAAACCGACGTTTTATTAGTTAAAACAAAGTATTTAGACTTAATCTCAAGTACTCTATGTGGGTCTAAAGGTTTCAAATTTGTACAGAATTTCAAAAACTATGATCTACTATACCCAATATGGGTCATTTCAAAATTTGAGGTTATTTTGTCCTCGAACTTTTCCATAAATTATTGTTTAAGTTTTTATGTTTTTTCTCCCGTAAACGTCCTTTGTTTTGGCCACTGAGGCAGATCCTGAAGTGGGCGCACACTTTATCAAGTAGTTTCAAATTTATAGAATTCTGAATTTTTTTCCATAATTTTGACTTTGTAGGGAGAGAGAAAACCAAGTGTGAGTTGAACTCATGAAACCTTTTTATTCCTTCAAAATACGAGAATCTTAGTTTAGGAGTCTCTTTTACTTATCGCAATCACAGTCCGAAGCTATAATCTAGGAACATCAGAATTATCAGATTCTTCAAGTCTTTCAATCAGTCTAATCTTTCGTAAAATGTGGGTTAATGAAAAGTCAGAATTATATGACCCAGCGGTGTAAATAGTTCAGGTAACTCTTAAAAATGTAAACGGCTTTGAAAAAAAACGTCTCTCCCTGCAATTCCATCTCTCTTCCTACAAACCAGCCTCTTCCCAGAAGTTGTAGGTAGAGAGGTTGTAGGGAGAGAGGTTGTAGGGAGAGAGATTTGTGAGGTTATCACTCTCTACTGGCCTAACTATTATTGATTCTGAACGTTAGAAAAAATACATAACACTATGGCATTCATAATTGTATTTTGAGTTTAATTAAACTTCGTTGAACACTTACCCTGATGAGTGAGGTGGTTGTAGGGAGAGAGAAAGTATTTACCTACTCTCAAAGCTTCAACACTTCACAACATAATCCACACAACTGGGAGCTTGGAAATTCAACAAACTTCAGTAGCTTCGGAAGCCATCTTGCAGCAGTGTTCACTTTTGTTTTTCATGACACAAAATAATCGTTTTCCAGGAGTGGGCAGGCATTTCAAAAAAATTGTGGGGAGAGAGAATAAAACCTTGTGACAGCATCAAAACATAGCAAAAACCCTTCCAATTCATGGAATTTTCGTTCGTTTCTAATTTATTCCTGAAGAGGAGAGTATCCTGGACCAATAACGTTTTTTACTTAAATTAAAATATGAATATAGAGTTCTCCAAAAATTTTCAAAGTTCCCAACCTACCCTCTGTGACAGGTGTAGGGAGAGAGAATTGGGATCATTAATGATTTTTAATTATCTGAGTTAGATTAATTATCTGAGTGAGATTGATTAGTGAAATTCATTCTATGTGATCTTTGTAGACACCAACCTGCTGTATCTCCCTGAAAAAATTCTGAATTTCCAAGACAAATAGAGGGTTCACAAAAGCTGCGTGACAAGAAATAACCCCAAATTTTGAAATGACCCATATACAAATTCTAGTAAACAACGAATACTTAATTCATGAAAATTTAGAGCTATATTGACAATGTCCCATCAATTTCATAGTTAGGGCACAATTAGTAAGATATGAAGAAACCGAAAAATTGAAAAATCTGATATTTTGTGAATATAATCCTCCCCCCCCCCCACTCACCCATAGGCTATTTCATTAGGCGTACTAGGCAGAGCGATTGGCTTACAAACTTGATTTGATAATTATGGAGGCATACTTTGAAACGCCAGCATATAGAAAACTTAGCAATTACATTTACGAGTATTACCTTCGAAGATTACTTTTTTATTGAAAGGGCAATTTACCTGTTTTTTGTGTGTTCATAGGGTGTGCTTTTTAGGAATATATTGGAGGCCTTATGGTAATCCAAGCAATAAAATACCTTCAGAACAATTGTGTGCTCGGTTAGAAGGAGAAGTGTCAATATTAGCTCTTTGATTTTGGAAAGAGGATTTCCTCGAGCTTTCGTCGTCTTTTTAGTCTTGTAGACTCCTGTCAGTGGACAGCGTTTGGAGAACACTCGACTGCTGCATCCAGTAAATCTCGTGCGACAGAGACCGTCTGGTCTCGTTCAGTGTCTCATGATCTCAAGTGGACCAGCTTCTTAAGGGGTTGACACACAAAAACCGTTTTACCGCCAGCTCGTAACGCACCACTCCCCATCACAGTCTGCCTCGACCGAAGAGAAGAAAAAATCACGTAAACAAACACACTACTTTTCCCTTGGTAAACGGAGAGACTCACTTCGAGAGCACGATAAACTTTTGGTAGTTACTATGACTGGCACTTTAGTGTGTAAATACCTAGTTGCTGTAAGATAAACTAGGTACCTACAAATTTAACTATAACAACTAACACTCGTGTCATACTCAATCCATCCAGTCTGTATCCTACTTGAGGTGGACTGCTGGAGTCTACAACAATCATCTCATCGTCTGGTAGCATGATTTGATGCACAACAAAAACTCCAAGTGGTGGAGGGGACATTGGCATTGGGACATTTTATGTCAGTTTATCATTTATGCATACATTTAGGGCTTTCCAACGAATGGTAAACGATTGTTCTTCGAACACGAATGACGAAGATAAAGTTCCGAAGCAACGACTTGGTTGTACGTGGAAATCATTTAAAAACGCTGCAAATCATTGCTCAAAGGTTTATTATTTTCTGTATAGATCACCCTTCTGTATAGATCACTGGTTCTCCATCAATAGCACCTACCACCATCTGTATTCTCCCTTGACCTTCCCTCTCAAATTTCAGCTTCCTGTTTTCAATAGGATTGAAAATGGCTTCGGAGCTCACTCAGCTGATCAGTGATCTGAAGAGTGAAGAAGATCTCCTCGAATGCTGGAGACGCCTGGAAGAGCATTTCCATTCAATAGGAGTAAAAATGGTTTTGGAGCTCACTCAGCTGATCAGTGATCTGAAGAGTGAAGAAGATCTCCTCGAATGCTGGAGACGCCTGGAAGAGCACTTCCATTCAATAGGATTGAAAATGGCTTTGGAGCTCACTCAGCTGATCAGTGATCTGAGGAGTGAAGAAGATCTCCTCGAATGCTGAAGACGCCTGGAAGAGCACTTCCATTCAATAGGAGTAAAAATGGCCTTGGAGCTCACTCAGCTGATCAGTGATCTGAAGAGTGAAGAAGATCTCCTCGAATGCTGGAGACGCCTGGAAGAGCACTTCCATTCAATAGGATTGAAAATGGCTTTGGAGCTCACTCAGCTGATCAGTGATCTGAGGAGTGAAGAAGATCTCCTCGAATGCTGGAGACGCCTGGAAGAGCACTTCCATTCAATAGGATTGAAAATGGCTTTGGAGCTCACTCAGCTGATCAGTGATCTGAAGAGTGAAGAAGATCTCCTCGAATGCTGGAGACGCCTGGAAGAGCACTTCCATTCAATAGGATTGAAAATGGCTTCGGAGCTCTCTCAGCTGATCAGTGATCTGAAGAGTGAAGAAGCCTTTGAGCAATGATTTGCAGCGTTTTTTACCCACCAACATTTTTTTTACCTACCAACTTTTTTTTACCTACCAGCTAGGTACTACCTACCACACCATACTGGCTTCATACCTTCACAATCAAGTTTATTAAAAAGAACTAAACGCTTCACACTCGATTGGAAAAATAGAAAGCTTCATATAGAAATTTGATTACTGGTTACGCAGAAGGCAAAACTGTATACAAATCGATGAAATGAACAGCGATCGCATTTTAGTCCGATAAAACTTGAATGGAGATTAGACCTCTTTTGCGATTCACACTCATGATTCTGTTTTATCGAAGGAAAACCTTCAAGTACTCGTAGGGACCGAACGGTTTGTCCTACAGAGCTCCGGGTGGTCTCAAAAATTTTTTAAAATTCAATACTATTTAAAATTGGTGAAAAAACGATACCTTTATTTCGAGAGTTTTCGAGCTAGGGCACTCTTGAAAATTTCAACCCTTAATTTTCACCCCTTAGAAGTGACCTACATCAACCAAAAGCTTCGCGGCACAACTAGACCCCAAATGGAGCCCATATACCAAATTTGAACCAAATCGGTCCAGTGTTGCTAAGAAAAGTGCCGCGTACGGCGTACGGCGTACGGCGTACGGCGTACGGCGTACGGCGGACGGACGGAAATTTTTTTATTCGATTTTCGTATTCTACGTACCTTGAAACGTAAAACATCAAATTTTGAGGGGGGGTTAAAATTTTTTTTTTCTTGCTCAATTCCAAAGGCTTATTATTGAAAATAATAAACCAAAATAACTGTAACGTTTTTTCGTGACCAATTTGTGACGCTTTTTCGTGTTTTTTTGTTTCTTTCATGTGCCACAGAAAAGACATAAAATGTCAAAACTCAATTTTGGTACTATTAATTTTATTATTTTAAGGCACCGGATTACATCAACAGTGTACATCAATCATAGGACATGAGGCTGTTAACCGTTTGACTCGCATACGCCACAGATCAACACTAAAGGTTTGAATACACTGTTCCTACAAAGATAAGTTTAGAGAAAACGATGGGGTGAATATTTATCTCGATTTACAACGTGTACTCATGTTGGATTGTTCAAAATAATCATTGAATAGCATACGAACCAAAAATTCGGAAAACCGAGAGTATCAGACCACTCGATGGATTCCAACATGAGCATTTCTATTTTCTTAAGGATTTTGATTCGAAATTTTCAAAAACGGATTATTAGGAGTTTTTTTCTCAATTTTTTATTGTTGGGTGTTATTCACTCTAGATCAAATGTAAAAGAACTTCCAGTCCTACTGAGGAAAGCCCTGAACACAGGTAAATTACTACCCAACGACCCCCATCATCAACGATATTACCTTGCAACCATTCACATTTTGTCAACTTGTTACACAAATCTTAGTTTTTAATGATGGAATCTCCTATCTAGATGATGTCTCGGTAGAGATTTCCTCTGAACAGATATCGCAGTAGTTTGGAATCTGGATAAGTGCTCAGGCATAGGTAGCTAATAAAAAATACTTACTCCTTCGAAGTGAAGTATGCAAGAGGAAAAGGAGCATTCTTCAGAGCTGGGGCGTAACCCGTGAGACCCGACGTACCTATCCGTCGACGTTGAGAGAAGATAGTTATTGAGGGGCTCTAGTGGAGGTTAGAGGTTTATAGCATTTAGTAAGGAATGCCGACTAAACACGTTCTTCCAATTAATACCGATGGTGGGACAAACGAAAAACGACTATGATTTTCGGGCCTACCTCCAAACTTTTTCAACTAGAGTTCGTTCGGAAATTTCGAAATGCAACACTACCCTTGGCAAATCCATCCTATTATTTTGAGTTGAGAAAGAAATTGAATTGTTGTATTATAAGGAATTGTATTTGTTGTATTATAAGAAATCGTATTGTTGTATTAAAAGACCCGAGTTGGAGGAAGTCAGATTTACCAAATTAAAATGTATTCAACCCTAAACAAAATTATATTTTCGATAAATTGAACTATGCCAACACTCACGAAAGTCAAAACCTAATTGTATATCAATACCAAAAATTTGGTGTCAGTTCATCATCACATGAAGAATCCTCGAACATCATAAACATCCTCCTAGAAATTTTAACAAACATTTTACTTCATTTTGAAGGGTGAAAAAGCAAAGAGTTGTTTTGAAATTTAAAAAACGTGAAACAATACGTAATACAATATTTTCCAACCAGAATCGAAAGATTTGTGAGGATACTATTTTTAAACACGCAAAATTTTTATTACGAACGATGGGGGAAGCAATGAAATGTACCTACCTAGTATGTACATTTCTCTCAGTTAAATTATGGTCAGATATAGAGTCTGACGTAACAAGTTATTTCAACCATAACCACAGTAAGTACATCAATAGTTCTGCATGAGCCCACTTATTTCCACGTATATCAGTTGAAGGCAATATGCCAGTATTTCGATATTTGGCAAGCTGATCACACGGTTGTATAAATCTTTCTCTTTCCACGAGTGTGCAAACGCATTCATTCACTGCAGCTGGTTTCTATTAGCTAAACGCATTGAAAGAAACTTCAATGGGCCTGTTGCCAATGAAGATGTTTTGAGATTCATTTTGATTGCAACGCAGTCCAAATCAGATACTTGAATAAAACTCCTGATGCCAAACATCAACTTCGTCTCTAAATTAGGACATTTATAATTTATCAAATGGCAAACTTTTGTAATCCCACATCAATTTATTCCTGAGCATAAATAATCGATTTGAGCGCGTTTTTTTAGGTCTCTGATGTGAAATCGAAAGATACAAGGTATATTGCAGTATCCCCAGAGTTCTGATGCCAATTTCTTTCTTGCAGAACCTACTCCGTTGAAATTTAGAGTGTAGTCTCTGAGGGATTGCTGCTAGATAATGAATTGAACCAGAAGCATTTACGATCACCTGAGTGAGCCATGAGAGTAATTTATACCGTGACCATGTTCAACTGCCCTTCGAACTCCAAAAAATAGTTGAATGAGTTATCCTTGGGAGGTATTTTTGATCTTCCAGATTGATTTATTTATTTATTTTACCACCAGGGTGAATTAGGGCCATTAGGCCCTCTCTTCCATTCCCACTGGCTACAAAAACAATACGTTTTCTCTTTAAAACGCTGCAAATCATTGCTCAAATGTTTATTATTTTCTGTATAGATCACCCTTCTGTATAGATCACTGGTTCTCCATCAATAGCACCTACCACCATCTGTATTCTCCCTTGACCTTCCCTCTCAAATTTCAGCTTCCTGCGTTCAATAGGATCGAAAATGGCATCGGAGCTCACTCAGCTGATCAGTGATCTGAAGAGTGAAGAAGATCTCCTCGAATGCTGGAGACGCTTGGAAGAGCACTTCCATTCAATAGGAGTAAAAATGGTTTTGGAGCTCACTCAGCTGATCAGTGATCTGAAGAGTGAAGAAGATCTTCTCGAATGCTGGAGACGCCTGGAAGAGCACTTCCATTCAATAGGAGTAAAAATGGCTTTGCAGCTCACTCAGCTGATCAGTGATCTGAAGAGTGAAGAAGATCTTCTCGAATGCTGGAGACGCCTGGAATAGCACTTCCATTCAATAGGAGTAAAAATGGCTTTGCAGCTCACTCAGCTGATCAGTGATCTGAGGAGTGAAGAAGATTTCCTCGAATGCTGGAGACGCCTGGAAGACCACTTCCATTCAAAAGGATTGAAAATGGCTTCGGAGCTCACTCAGCTGATCAGTGATCTGAAGAGTGAAGAAGCCTTTGAGCAATGATTTGCAGCGTTTTTTACTCACCAACATTTTATTTACCTACCAACTTTTTTTTTACCTACCAGCTAGGTACTACCTACCACACCATACTGGCTTCACACCTTCACAATCAAGTTTATCAGAAAGAACTTAGCGCTTCACACTCGATTGGAAAAATAGAAAGCTTCATATGGAAATTTGATTAGGTACTGGTTATGTATACAAATCGAAGAAATGAAAAGCGATCGCATTTTAGTCCGATAAAATTTGAATGGAGATTAGACCTCTTTTGCGATTCACACTCATGATTCTGTTTTATCGAAGGAAAACCTTCAAGTACTCGTAGGGACCAAACGGTTTGTCCTACAGAGCTCCGGGTGGTCTCAAAAATTTTTAAAAATTCAATACTATTTAAAATTGGGGAAAAAACGATACCTTTATTTCGAGAGTTTTCGAGCTAGGGTACTCTTGAAAATTTCAACCCTTAATTTTCACCCCTTAGAAGTGACCTACATCAACCAAGAGCTTCGCGGCACAACTAGACCCCAAATGGAGCCCATATACCAAATTTGAACCAAATCGGTCCAGTGTTGCTAAGAAAAGTGCCGCGTACGGCGTACGGCGGACGGACGGAAATTTTTTTATTCGATTTTCGTATTCTACGTACCTTGAAACGTAAAACATCAAATTTTGAGGGGGGGTTGAAATTTTTTTTTTCTTGCTCGATTCCAAAGGCTTATTATTGAAAATAATAAACCAAAAATAATACAAAAATTGATAAATATAGAAATATAAACTTAGGTAGAAACTTATAAAACGTAGGTAGAAAAGCTTATACTCTCTACACAATTAAAATAATTATTAATCACTTAAATTATTCTATACATAATGCATTAAAAGGTCTTTCCTATTCTTCTGCATACTTCTTCAATAATAGTTCCATAAATTGATTTTTGAAATCTTCCGTTTTCAGAGTTAAATTAAGATATTGCAGATACTCATGATCTTTCAAACACCACCGTGCGATGGATCGGGATTTGAGGATATTTGCATGATTCCGGTTTTTTTTATCATGGTCTTGAGATATGAAGCTAAAATATTCAAATAAATATGCGGGACGCTTGAATTTTACTTGAACGCACTTTGAACACCTTCACTTCTAATGCCAATTTCTTTCTTTCTGTTATCTTTAGCCAACCTAATTGGCGAAATTTCGGTGTCACGCGTTCATCCATTTGCATCCGAAACATGAGTCTTATAGCCGTGTTCTGTGCTCTCTGAAGTCGGCAAATAGGTATCTTCCCCAGTCAAGTTACTGAGAGCAACACACGTATAGTCTAGAATAGGGAAGATTAGTGACGGGACCAACTGCTGGACTACGCTACATGGGAAATCTACGGTAATATTTTTAAGTTGGTAGATGGCACTAAAAACTGAGTTGCAGATTTTAGTCACTTGCAAGCTCCATGATAGGGTATTTTCCAAGATAATACAAAGTATCATAGCGATTTGAGGAGTACCATCCGTCTAAATGAGGTATCCAGATCGTTAAATTACATTACGTTATAATTTACATTCAACAGACACGAGACAAAAACAGAATTTGTATAGAAACGAGAAGAAGAGCGATTGCAAACAAACAGAAGTTCGAACGTAAAGGTTGAGTGGCCTCTTCCGAGAGGTAGCTGGATGCACAAATATTGGTCCTCACCTCCTCGCCCTTCGTGGCTTTCTCTATTTGGCCTTGTTTGGTCGAGCGGTCTCGAACCCCATCACCATCCTTTTGTGTCGTGTGTAATTGAGGATGACTTATCAAAAAGCACTTCTAAATCAAACATAGTGGATGTTGATTGGGGGCGTCACCTCGTTCATGTACCACACTTCAAGCAAATGAAAGTTGGATAACAAAGGAACCACCAGGCAGACAGGAAAGTGTTATAACCCTCTTGGTTTTTGGATCAAAGGAGTGTGGCACCACTGCAATCACTATGTGAACACTAACCATGAAATGTATAAATCTCATTTCCTGTGTGCAAAGTAAAAACGTATCAAATAGGGTGGCAGCACATCATCAACGTAACATACAAGGTGTCCGAGAAAGATCAGGCCAAACTTCAATCTACATCAATTGCGTCAATTCTACAAATAATTTGCAATAAGTGCATTCAATTTTTTATTTATTTATTTATTTATTTTTTTTTTTTTTGTAGTTGCTTCGTTTTCGAATTGTTTTATTGTTTAATATTGTTTTTGTATGTTGAACCTTGTCTCATTAAAATGATTATAACTCCGAAATTTTCCATGAAAATTCGAATCTGATTACACCATTAAAAAGAACATTACATTTCCAATCAGATGAGCTACAATACATATTTTTAAAGTCGCATCTAGTTCGATTTTTCCTAGTCCAAACTTAAAACTTTGCAATTTTCGAGTTTTTTGAAGAAATTCCCAAGAGATTTTCGCCCATTTCCTTTCCAGGAAAATCGTTGCGGTTTAAAGAAAAACATCCTCAACATCTCAGCTTTCCTTAGGTATATTAGGTATAATCAAAAAATGTTTTACAATGGAACTTATGGGAGAAATTTGTGTTCGAACGAGGAAAAATTTGAATTTTTTTCAACGAAATCGACATTTTGATGGGAGGTCTAGGGGTTCTCCTCCCACCTACCATCCAACTCCGAGTCTTCCCATAAAAACGACGATTTTGTTGAAAAAAAATCACGTTTTTCCTCGTTTAAACACAAATTTCTCCCTTAAGTTCCATTGTAAAAATTTTTTGATTTTACCGTTGGAGAGCTAAAATTTTCAGGATGTGTTTGCTAAAAACCGCATTGATTTTTCTCGACAGGAAATGAGCGAAATCTCATGGAAATTTCGTCACAAGACTCAAAAATTGCAAAATTTTATGTTTGTACTAGGAAAAATCTAACTAGATGCTAGGTTTAAAATGTGTATTGTAGCTCATATGATTGTAAATTTAATGCTCTTTCTAATGGTGTAATCAGATTTGTATTTGCATGTAAAATAACGAAGTTATAATCATTTTAGTGAGAGAAGGTTCAACATACGGAAAAACTATTAAAAGTGAAATAACTCGAAAACGAAGCATCTAAACAAAAGTTTCTATGAGGCACTTTTTGTTGCAAATCACTTGTACCTATGATTTTGGCCGTATCTTTCTCGGACACCCTGTAGAATATCATGATTATACACAAAAGTAGTTGAAATACAAATTATCATTATTGAGCAGTAGGTACCACTGATAAAGTTTGTCACAACCACAACAGCACTCTCTCAAGATCCAATCTAACTATTTATTAGTAATAAATTATCACTGCACTCTTGCAAGACCCAATCGAACTATTTATCAACTTTCGTTCTTCTTTTATGCTCTATTGATAAATTCATACAGCCTTTTTTTCATAACCCACTTGTTCACGAGCCTTCCAGCGTTTAGCTTCTCTCTCTCTCTCTCTAGCTTTCCTAGCCTTTTAAAAAACCCTCGTGGTATTTTCTTTTTTTCTCATTTCGATTTATTTTTTGTGTTCAAATCAGTTGGTCAGTTTTTTTTTTTTTTTTTTTTTTTTTTTCATTTCTTTTTAGATTCAGCAATGAGGTTTGAGTTTTCATTTTTTCTTTCTGATTTCAATTCTTCCATTTACAACCCAATGTTTTTTTTTTCTTTTAAAATCTAGTTTGGCTTCAAAAATTTATTTATACAGCCGCTTTATTATGAAGAAGTAAACATACAAATAATTAAAATAAAATAAATTGAGTAAAGCTTCCTGAAATTATTAATATAAGAACGTTGATTACAGATACACTATTTTTGTTGTTTATAATGACATTTATTCCATTCAAAAAGTCATATTTTTTTTATATATGTCCATGTCGTTTTTGGCTAGTAGGGTGCTAAGGTTGAAGGGGTGAGTCGTGGTGGTTTGGGTTGCTTGTAGGAGACTTTGGCGAGCCTTATAATGGCCTGAGCATTCTAAAATGATGTGGTTGGGAGTTTCTACCGCGAGGCAGCATGTTTGGCAAATTGATGAGTGGTTCTGGTCTATTTTGTGGAGGTATTGGTGTGTTTTGGCATGTAAACTGCGTAACCTGGTAATTGTTTTGAAGAAAGCTCGGGGTTTTGTAGCAGTAGCCGGTTCGAACCACGGCCTTCTACTAGGATTAGGAAAAAGCTCCCTACACTTTCGTATAGAGCTGTACTTTCGAAGAAGCTCCCTATAATTCGTATTTCCATGGGCCCGATAAGGAGCAATTTTCTGCTCTTCGGAGATCCTCTAGGAGAATACTTCAGGTCGCGCTTTCTCCAGTTCACTGGAGTGGTAGCAGAGGTCTGCTTATAAAAAGGGTTTGACTCATATTTTTAATTAATAGAGAAGAGTTAGACCACGGGTTGGTTTTTAAAGGGTTTAACATATATTTTTTTTTTTTTTTCAATTAAGACGAGTTAGACCTCGGGTTGGTTTTTTCTCATTGCAAAAGTCGATTTTCACTATCAAGTTGTTGGTGTTCTACATAATCAAATGTCATCACGATTTTGAAGTCGATCGCAATTTATTATATTGCTGATTCTTCACTTTTTCTCAGGTACCGTGGCCCTTAATATTCGAATCATGATGAATAAATGTGCATTTCTCTACAGCTCAGCCCCAAAATCCTCCACAAATTTTGGCTAAGTCAAATCGTGACGAGTTGATGTTCAAGTAAAATCACGTTTGAGTGTTCGCATAGTTGTTGACTGTGTTATAGGCTACGTCTTTGAGCTAACTAGTTAGCCTAGTGTCAACCCTGGAAATTTCATCAGAATCTTACCATTATTTCGACAAGGTAATAACGGGACAAAGATTTATCCATGACAGAGGCAGATCCATAGTTGTTCAAAAACCACTGAAACTCATTTTCATTTTGGACGATGAGGATATTTTCACTTTGGTGGTTAGGATCGGATAAAGAGTCAACCCAAAAAATATATGTAATCCCATACCTACATTCTCGTCACTTGAAACGAGCAGTAGCAGGTAGGTAAGGTAGAAGTCCATCGGCGCGGCGCCCCTTCATCAACATCGTTTTATATCCTCTTCTGCAGCCGCGAATCAAGAAGTTTCACTTCCACGCTCAATTTTCCAACCCTCTCATTAACTTACCTTAAAATGGCACCGCGTACTGACTGATTTCGTACAATAGAATACATGTAAGGTTGGAGGTAATTTATGTTGGGTGCCTACGCAAGAAGTCGGTAATTCAACGGGTTTACGGCCCTGGAAAAAAGGGGCGCACCACGCATGCAATGTGCCGCGTCACCTTACTGCGCACAGTGTTAGCGGACAGGTCAATTGAAACCTTTGCTTTAATTATGGTTTAATACCTCCGAGAAGCCAGGGTTATAAATTTGAGACCGTCCCTGAAACTGCTTATTATTCCCAAGTTCTGCGGCAAACATAGTTTTTACCAAGGAGTACTCGTATCGTAAAAAACCGCATTGAACAGACGTCATCACTATTCTTGTGCGTATATTCGTACCATAAGATTTATG
The DNA here is from genome assembly GCA_009739505.2 of Apolygus lucorum. Taxonomy (NCBI): domain Eukaryota; kingdom Metazoa; phylum Arthropoda; class Insecta; order Hemiptera; family Miridae; genus Apolygus; species Apolygus lucorum. The sequence goes on along the minus strand of CM019183.2, from coordinate 42,195,081 downwards.
ATTTTTCCCTCCGCATAAGTTTTTCCTCAACTAGACTATGATTGGATAAGATCGTTCAATGAAGAGTGCAGCAGAAGATGCAATAATTTGTATCGATTTTCATAACATATTATTTACATCATTACAGTCATCTTCATAGAGCCAACTTCTCTACCACTAGAAAGAATAAAACTTAGCACTGGTAGTTCAGGTACTTTTTGGGCTATGACACTGCTGCTTCTCGGTAGCTGAGATTGAGCAGGAAGAACTTACGAGGTGAGGAGGTGTCAGTGGCTTTCAGGGTCCCCAGAGGTCTCTAGCCTGATCATGCTCAGCTATACGTTCCAAGCGTGGCCAGTAAATTCAAAAAGTAATTGAATCTTACAGATCTGCCACACGAATAAAAAAATTTCACAACTTTCGGTCCTTAGAACGCAAACGGAAATTTTGGACAACTCCAAAGGGAAGATGATTTTAAGAACAATGTTCATGTTGAAGGTTATCTAATCTATATCGACCAAGATCGAAAGAATTAGGAGTTTTATTCGTTATTCTCATTGTTCACGTCGCAATGTGATCCTTGAGCAATTATGTCGGTACTCTAACTACTCCATTCGATGAGGAAGACAGTGTTAAAAATACGTACTCGTCATTATTGGATGAACGGTGAATCATTGGGACCGTCCAAAAGGTAAATCGCACAATATTTACAAAATATGACCACCATTAGGAGTGGATTAACATCAGACAAGGTCACCTGATAAGGAACAACATTGACAAACAATATTCAAATACGATCTAGCTACTTACTTATTTGTTGAGCTCACTGAATACTACGCTATGTGACAAGGAAGGTTCCAATCGGGAACTGTATTACGTGGCAGCCAATAATCATCTCGTTGAATTGTGAAGGTACAATTTCGTAACGACGAGCAGAACGCAGAAAGAATTCTTTTCTTCCAGTTTTGCAATACAATAACTACCTACCAACCCTATGGCATTGAGAATAAAATCAGAGCTTCTCATTCCAGTCGACGAAAAGAAGTTTGCGGATTCGCAGTCTCCCCTCTAAACCCATCCGTTGCACAAGGGAGCCAGGAATTCAAAGAACGCAAGAGGCAACGTCGGTCGCTCTCCCCTGACCCGCCACCCTTTCATAGCATGTTTTATAAAATCGTGTATCATGGAATGTGCCCTTCACGAAAGTATTTTGGTTTGCTGGTGAATCATCTAGAAACATACCGCATGAGGCAACCTGGGGACGTTTGTTTCTTTATTCGCTACAATAATCAATACATATCACTGAAATGGTGAACGTGACAAGATGGTTGATGACTTGGAGGGTCTTGATTTGGGTAATAGTTTCTTACATATTTTTTGACGTTTGTGACGGAGCACCAGTTACTCTGTCACCTGATTCGTGATTCTTCCGCTCTATCAAATCGCCACTCAGGGATAGCTCTCCAGTCTAATTCCAGACATCGATCTATAAGTACAATACTTTCATACTAGATCCCCCTTACCCTCGTGGTTCAAATCCGAAGATCAAATTGGTAAACTCTATTGATACTTCTTCCCCCTCACATATAGATGCAAGCCTCATTGATTATATAACAATACTGTTTCACGTTTAATTCGAATTTGAGGAAACGAATAGAAAAACAAGAAGAAGAGTACATTTTATTGTGATATCACATTGTTACCTGCTACATGCTATATTATTGCATATTTAAGAATTTCATTATTATTTGACAATGTAGTACAACATTACCCATTGTATGTCTGTCGAAGGGGGGGGGGGGTTACTTATATTGCGTTTTTAAATTATTATTATTATTTTTCTTTATTTAATGTTGACACCATTAATTTTGACTCCAACCTTCTAGCGTGAGAAGATCTTTTTCTATGATTTTTCAAAGTTTCGAATGCTTATGACGTCACAGTGGGCTGGGGGGTCAAGCTCAGGCGGGAGGGGCACGTGACGTCATAAACTTTGAAAAATCATAGAAAAATATCTACTCATCCAAAAAGAGAACGACTGGTGTCAACATTGTGAGGATGAGGTCTTCTTTCGATTAAAAATTTTTGAAAAATCAGGTGTTGCGCCTGGAAAAAATTCGGCAATTAGTTTCACCCGATATCTCTAAGCCCGGGATCCAAATTTTGCAAGCGCCGGCCAGTCTTTTCCATCCAGCAGTCTGATTATTGCGGCCCGCTCAAGCACCACTGCTCCAAGGTAGCCCATGCTAAGTTCTGCAAAAATTGGGCACCCCGAAGAAAAGGGCCATATCCTTTCGCACTCTCATATTGCAAATAGAATAGAGCATAAGGTGCTGGTGTCTTCTTGTTGATAATAGCTATTCAGGGAGAGGAGGGACCCTTGATACTTCAAAAGCCATCGAATTACCCACAAAGAATGTTCCACCTCTTTTCCAGCAAAGGCCGCCGACACAATTTCCTTGTTCAGTTGGCTATACAGCCTGTTTTACTCATGCGCCCTCCGCAGCATGTCTTCCTGCCATGATGACTTCACTTCACTCACAAGGTTCCCGAGTTGCTGCCTCCATGCTCCCATATCAGCCAGACTTCCGTCAAATGCCGTTCCATACCGTCGCACCAATGTTTGCAGTTCGCTAAACCGGAATACTTGTCTATCTACTACCTCTGAGCTACCAACCGAGGGTATCTATTGGTTGACATAGCCAGCGCCTTCATGAAGTAGTTGGTGGCGAGGCTGAGAGTACGCGCAAGGGCTCCATTACGGTCTCCAAATGTATAATGTAATTGGGGCAGTTTGTAGGCAGACTCAGCACAACTCAGGCAAAATACCGCTGTACCCTCTCCACAGCGTCTGAAAGGGTGCACCCCCAAACCTTTGCACCATAGCACAAAATGGCCCTCGAAACAGCATTGAATATATCGTCCCTATACCTGGTAAACCGTGTAAGTCGGGTGTCAAAGGCTGGGTAAAAGCAAGTCCATTTTTTCGTTCGCTGAAGAAAATTTTGACGAAATTAGTCTCAGGCCTTTTGAAATACTACTGTTACCACCAATTTTATGGAATGGAACGAAAAAACTTTGTATTGTATATGGAATGAAAACTTAATGATTCAGTTTTTAGTGTCCCCTGTAAAATTTGATAAACTCGACTTACATGGTTTTCCAGGTATAGGGACGATATGGAACTTGAGGAAACGAACATTCAACGAAACGAAAAAGTGGCGAATTATCATCTCAAACGAGGGATTCTTTATCATACAAACAACCCAAACCATGCTTTCCCTCGGTACTCTTATATGGGGCAATTCTAAACGATTGAACACTGATGCTGGTTAGCCTCAAGACGTTACCAACAAAACCGTCAGCAACTTGTGCGAACACTTAAAAGTGAGGACCAATATTTGAGCATCCAGCTACCCCTCGGAAGAGGCCACTCAGCGTCTTGCACAACTCTGGCAAAATACCGATGTACCCTCTCCACAGCGTCTGAAAGGGTGCACCCCCAAACCTGTGTCACCATAACACAAAATGACCCTCGAAACAGCATTGAATATATGGAACTTGAGGAACATTCAACGAAACGAAAAAGTGGCGAATTATCATCTCAAACGAGGGATTCTTATCATACAAACAACCAAAACCATGTCTTCCCTCGGTACTCTCATATGGGGCAATTCTAAACGATTCAACACTGATGCTGGTTATTCTCAAGATGTTACCAACAAAACCCTCAAAAACTTGTGCGAACACTCAAACTGAGGACCAATATTTGTGCATCCAGCTACCCCTCGGAAGAGGCCACTCAGCGCCACTCTACGTTCGAACTTTTGTCTGTAATCGATCTTCTCCTCGTTTCTATACAAATTCTGTTTTTGTGTCGTGTCTCTCGAATGTGAATTATAACGTAATGTAATTTAACCAGCTGGAGACCTCATTTAGACTGATGGTGCTCCTCAAATCGCTATGATGTTTTGTGTAAACAAACGTCTCCAGTTTAAATATGCAACTTAATTAATTTAAAATAAATTACGAAGAATTGTGGTGAAACAATTTTAAACTGCAAAATTTGTAGGATAGGAGAGGTATTGTACTAAGACTTGATGCATTTGATTACAAATCACATTATTAGATCAACGTTTTACGTATCCAATCAAATTCCATTCAGTAAGACTTTTTTCGTTATGATTATATGTGGTTGGCCTCCAAAAGGTCGTCGTTTCTGGCGTTTTTCAACAAATTTCGGGTTCCAGTGCAGCATTCTACAAGAGGGAAAGAACCGCCAAAAGCGATAAGGTCAGGGAGCTAACGGATCAGCGGTTTCTCTATTACCCTGTGGAAATCGTGCCCGTCTTTAATACAGTTTTGCAACACTGCCCCGACCCACCCCAGTCCGCACTCCATGGCTTCTCACCACCTTCACAGCGGGAGGTGCCCGTGCATCAATTCCTCGAAATGTCAGCTTCTTGTAATGGGATCTCCCTTCGCCCTTCGTCTGATTTTGTTTTGACCGGATGAGAGTCGTGGATAACGATGGAAAGTGGCCGAGTGAAATTCAAGTGAAGTAGGTATGCACTTTGTGGTGAGGTACTATGAATACTTTCTAGTTTTTCATATTCTCTTCATTAGTACACTGGATAATAATGAAAAAAGTTGTGAAAACTCATAAATCTCTTCTTGCCTGGATAACACTGAATATTTATTCATACATTTTCACACTGCAAAATATTACACGGTTTATCATATTTCTCTATGGACCCTCGGCAAAGAACAAAGCTTTACCATTGGCTCTACCTACCAACCATACTTTTGTCTCACAATCAAGTACATTTCGAAGAAATAAACGATTCACAATCAATCCGTAGAAAAGAAAAGTTACGGTTGCCTTCATTAGGAAATTTAACATTTGTTACTGAGGACGCAAAACTGTATACAACTCAAGGAAACGAACAACGATCTCTTTCTTGGCAGCTACAATTTTTACGAAGATTAGGCCTCTTCTCACTCGTGTTTCTGATGTATTGTAAGTCTAACCCTTAAGTTCTCACAGGGGAGAGAGAGAGAGAGAGAGAGAGAGAGAGAGAGAGAAAACATGCATTTATTTAAATATAACATTAACATTTCTTTCATTATATACATGGGCATTGACTTTGGGCTAAGCCCGTCTGTCAGAGTATGCCCCTATGATGATCTGTACAAATTATAACTAAAGTTCTCTAATTCATTATGTTTTTTCTATTTTTACGACAGTTAATAAATAATCTTAAACAAATAACTAATAAATTAGGCGTTCCCCCAATTGAAATTGTGAACTAATTCCGCTCTATACCGCCAGGCTGTTTGCCAGAATCTGGCAAGCGGCAACCAGTTAGCGACATTCAAGATACTGATGTAGGCATCTCTGGCGATTCGAGAGGAGCCGAAACAGGTCACCCGAAATTCTTTAAGTATGGGGCAAATCGCCAAAAAATGTTCAAGGTCTTCAGGAACACCCATATTGCAGAGAGAACAAATATCCGTGTGTCCATCTTCCTCGTGAGGCATAAGTTCTCACAGGGAGCAAACGGTTTGTCCTACAGAGATCTGGGTGGTCGCATTCGATTCTAAAAATCCAATACTATTTTAAATTGGTGAAAAAAACAATACCTTCATATCGTTAGTTTTTGAGGTAGGGTTGATTATTTCAGCCCTTATTTTTCACCCCTTAGAATTGACTGTCTTCACCCAAAAGCTTCGGGGCACAACTGGACCCCAAAGGGAGCCCTTATATCAAATTTCATCAATATCGGTCCTTGGTAACTAAGGAAAGTGCCTCGAACGGCGTACGTTGGATGGACGCGAACATTTATGTTCGATTTTCGGATTCTACATACCTTGAAACGTGAACCAACAAATTTGGGTGGGAGGGGACGTCAGTCTTTATGCCTCATATTGGTCGCCCAAAGTTCCTATTGTAGTCTTTACGGTTCTGCGCTTTAAAATCATAATTGGAAAATCCATGACTTGTTTCACTCATTGGTAAAACCTGCAAGCATGTAGATCAATTTGAAGTGAATCCAACTCACTGTTTAAATCACCAATTCAAGGATTAGGCGAGATTTATGTTTGGTTTCTTACTTTTGAGTAGGATGGAGTTCTTGAATCTCTCCAAGGGAATGAGAATTGTCATCACTATTAATCGACTTGGTGCTTAGTCTAGGACCATTGGAAAGTTACTAGGGTAGGGCAAAAAACAAGTGCTCAGGAAGAAATGACGGGGTTGAAAAAAACATGATACGTGCTCTGCGGTCGACGCGGTGTCCATCTCAGACAAATGGAAGAAACACAGACCATTTCATTGAAGACAATTGCGCCGGCAAAGAAGATCGAAATAAGACTAAAATTCCTTCGAGATATGGGGCGTTGTCACTCAGGTAGGTTCAGAGTAACTTGGAGAGAAAGAAGGTGATATGCAGTTGAAGGCGCCTCAGAGACTCAAGGTGGTCCTTGCATCACTTCTTTTAGCTGCTCTGGACGTGGACGTCTCGGACAAGGCCGTTGGCGAACCCATCATTTTACACTAAGCGCGTCTTCTAAGCGGTTGAGTTTTGCTATTACACTCACGTTGGACGAACAAAGGCCTCCAAGATATTATTGTGAATTATCGTCGGTAGAAGTGATCATGATACGTGGCCGGGATGATGGTGGTCACGATTCCGAGCAGGATGTGTCGCAGGTATTGATAGTGCCATTGTACTGACATGGTAAATAACATTTAGAGCGTCATTGACCCCGAACGTAAGAAGATTGTTTATTCAACTTTTCTGGATATTTATGACAAATTGTCACTCATAGTACTAAACTCCTACTATGTAAACTAAACTCCTATGTACCTACTAATCTGGATTTTGGGAGAAGAAACTCCGGAGTTGATTATTTTTTCATGAAATATCTTAGCGATAAATCAAGTAGATAATAACGGCTACTAAAGGTAAAAATACATTCTTCTCCAAGATTCAAGCTTCAAGTCTGGATCAAAATCAGAAAGCTATAGAAATGTAGATCTAGACAATGACATCATCGAAGCCTGGTGGATCGAATCGTTCTTCAAAATGCGGAAATCGCTTGAAGAATATGATGATTGCGATTGTGGGGGAACCAATTTCTGGTAAATCCATGTAAGAGCTATTTATTTGTTCATGTACCGTGTCACGTAGATTTCTCAAATTGTAAGCTCGTTCAGTTTTGTGGTTGTTGATAAGCAAAACAATTAGTTACTAAAGGTAATTACGATGAATACCAACTATTCACACCGAATGTTATCAATTTCAGGAAATGAAAGAAATACAGAAGAAAATTTCAATTTTCTAGTGCAAACTACAAGTAACGGAGTAACGGCGGCTGAAATTCATAAAGTTTTGAAAGGTTACATCAGCGGTAAGGTTCGTTCATTATTTACTTTAATTAGAAAAGCAAGTAATTTTATTCCAAATTTTTTAGGTACCTAAGTGATGGGTAGATTTCAGACTGTTGACTTCAGTTCAGACATGATTGTGTACATAGTTTACACCTACAGAGGCTCCCAAGGCTCAATTTATGGAGGCTAGTCTAGATTAAAACGAGAAACGGTGGCTACAGCTTTCGTACAAGTACGCAACCACGAGAGACATTTTATGTAAGCGAAAATCATCAGAAATTTCCGTGTAACGCTCCCCGCGTGACGCTCCCCGCGTGACGCTCCCCGCGTGACGATTTTTCATTTATGTGCCATAGTAAAGACATAAAATGTCAATTCCGCGTAACGCTCCCCGCGTATCACTCCCCGCGTGATGCTCCCCGCTTGACGATTTTTAATTTATGTGCCATAGTAAAGACATAAAATGTCAAAAATGGTGAGATCTAGGGTACTTTATGAATTCAGCATCTCGGGTTTTGTTCGTATGAATTTTGTAGTCAACTGAACTAACATGCCGAACTTTATTTTCCCAAAACACTGATTTTTAACGATGTAATCGCCCGATTCTCCTCGATTTTGGATGGTTGGTTCAATATTGTGCTGACATAAATAAGGGAATATTCTCAATTTATAATTTTAGATAGTTACCTATCATGTTCACCAAGATAATCATGTTCATAGATGGTACTGATTGTCTTAGGATCTCAGTCTCAGCACCACACATCAACTCGTACCAAGAGATCAAGGAATGGATCAAGCCGCCTTTATAGTTTCTTGTGTTTCACCAGAGAAGAAGATGGAACTGAAGTGACCGAATGTATTCCTAAGGAAAACGACGTGACGCTTCTTAGAGCACCACAACCCAGTAATGTGAATGGAATTTGGTAAAACCAAACTATCAACATAACTATCACGAAGAAAAGAGTGTTTCATTGTGACATCGTATTTTTGATGGAAGTATGAGGCACATTGAATCCTTGTTCTAGTTCGACTGTATCTTTACTATTGTTACACTGTAGGCAAGGCCGGCCACTCGCTCAAATCATTGGATTTCTTGGTGAAGAGGTCCATCGATGAACAAACTGCAAAGGCTGTCTTGAAAACTGTGCTAAAAGCTGGGTGTAAGTTCTCATCATGAACCTGCCCAGGTATAGTGAGTGATATAGAAAAATTTATTATTAGGGTACTAATTACTTATTCGTATAGGGATCAATTTTTAAGAACACTGTCCTGATTATGCCAACCGTTCTGAATTCTACTTTCACAGATTCTCAATTACAGTTCTCCACTACAACTCCCACCAAACAGTCGTCTTGGATAGAATCGAGTCACCTAATTAGATTTTCGTCTTTCGCCACTGAAAAAGATGAAACTGGTGAACCAAAATACATGTCCCAATGCATTGACGCAAAGCTCGTTGGTGCACCACAATCCAGTAATGTCGATTCGATATTCAAAATACTCTTAAAATAGATTATTTTCGTCATATGTAAGAAAATGTTGAATGTAATATGGTCCGGGATAGCTACGTAATATTATTGTCAACTTGATTTCAATTACTTTACAGGTGAAACCAGAAACACCCGAGAATCATTGGATTTCTTAGTGAGACGGTCTATTGATGAACAAACTGAAGCTGCTGTCTTGAAAACTATCTTGAAAAACGATAGTTCGTATTAATCACTCCTTAACAATAATGATTACATAACAGTTAGGATTATATTTTATTACGTCAGTCCAAATCATACCTATGCTCGTATTTACAAGTAGTTGTTACAAGCTGTTCCAAACATATTTCTCCAAGCCGGAGATTGCCTGAGCTTTCCTATGACCAAATTTCTCTGTTGTTTTCATCACAATTCGTCTTTAGACGTGTATTGCAAAATTAGCTCAAATTTCGATTTATGCAGGTAAGCATCCGAAGAAAAGAGGAGTGGCGATTCAAACGGAACCCACAGATGTCTTTGAATACGCTGCAGATCCTGACGTGCGAACTCGTAAAAAGAAAAGCTCCTTATGGATGAGATGTATAGGAGACCGCAAGCATAGTTTCTTAGCACCATGTTTATGTTGTTGCAATGACTGAATTATACCTTTATTGAAGATTTGAAGTTGAAAAAAGTTGAAAGGCAGAGTGTATTTATTAGAAGTGTAAGAACCCCTAGGAGAGATCTATGAATTACACAACTTTATCTTTTGATTTATTTGTAACAAAATTTGGAAATCGAGAACGTAATTTTCTCAAGAATCAAAATGTCCATCGAATTTTTACTAATTGGACGATTTCGGTGGGTTGAAAATTTCTTGAAACATGTAGCACCCACTATGCGGGCTAATAATCCGAATTCAATAGCAGTTTCAGCTCAATTTTTTTCACTTTAAGTCATGTTTTTGGATCCAAGAAAAATATGCAACATCCTCACATTTGAAACTTTCTTCACATTTTTTGCAACATTATTTAATCAGGTTCGTCTAGTGAGTGGAAGACGTCCACACACTACTCAGTAGCTGACAAAGAACGTATATTCCTATCAAAGTGTTTTTCTCACAGCCACCACCAACAACAATCGCCACTTATTAGCCGCTTTTCCGCGGAAATCGTCCTGAAATTCTGGATATATGTGGATGGAGTGAGCCAGCAGAAAGAAGCCGATAGCGGCTCCAGACAGTAGCGGTGCCCTTTGGCGACGAGACGAACGGATTTGAAGAAGTTAACCTGAATGTAAGTATTAAAAGAAACCTTAAGAAGCGAATTAAAAAAAGAGAAAAAAATGACATCAAACCAGAAACAACGGCTGCTGGTCTGTGAGGCAATAGGCGATTGCGTCTGAAAACGGTTGGAGCCGACTTGAAGGGGCGACTCCGTGATCGGCATTTGTTATCAGAGTCGCAAGTAGAGGCCTAGAAAAACTTGAACCCATAATCTTCATGAATTAGAAGGCTTCAGAACATACATGCATTAGAGAGTGAACGGGGAGGACTTTTAGAGAGCCGGAGCGGTACCAACAGCGAAGCAGTTAATAAATTATGCCTAGTTTTGATTTATAACGAGCGACATAATCGATCAGGGGTAATAGTCAGCCCTAGGTAATTTACTCCTGAGTATAATCGTTCGCATATCTTCTGTAATTTCTGTTTACCTATTGCTGCAATTTTGACTTTTGGGTGTTGAAAAGTTTAGAATCCTGTAGAGTTCAGTGGCCAAATAATAAGGCTATGATCAACAACGATGAAATTATTCACAAATCATGTCATGATGTTTAGCAGCGTTGCTATAACATAGCAAAATAAAATATTATTTTAGGCTAAAAAATTAGATTTAGAATGAGATTGGCTCAATAATCATTGCTTTGGTTGCTTTCGGGTGACTTCTTTTGGTTCTGCGTAATATAGAATGTATAATATCCAACGTCTATTTTCCACCAACTTGTAAAATTAAAAAGATATTGCCTAAAAATTGAATGTCCCTCGAATTTTTCCACTTTTATGAGCAGTATCGGGAACATAAATATGACGAAATTATATACAGAATGTATCGGACTCAACTCTCCAAACTTTAGGGATCGATTCTACAACTAGGTTATATCAAACAACATTTTCTTTTCCAACTCCACTAAAAAACAACCTATTTTTAATTAACAAGATTATTTTTGTGTTTTCGACCTTGCAACACTAAAATACCATAACTCCCTTTATTTTCGAGAAAATGAAAATCTAATTACCTCGTGAGAAATTTTTCATCACTTTAATTTCGAAAACGTGTTTTTGAAGTAAGATTCAAGAGTAAAAAGTAACTCTAAAGTTGAAATTGTCTGATTTGTTGAAATCACTACTTTCTTTGACCCGTTGTGGATCTCAAGAGTCGCCATTCAATCTCATGCATCCGGCAAAAGAAAATCTTCCTCAGAATGTCACCTTCCAACGGTCTACGAAAAAATCTAAAGTTGAATATTAGGGAGACAATTACTTTTGAATGTGGAAAACGTGGTTTTCCCTCAAAATCGACATTTTTTTAGCACGAAAACGTTTTTATTTCCTAAAATGAATAGGTACTAGAATGAATACTAATAACTTCTATAACATGGATCCTTACAATAAAAATGCCCAAATTGATAAATGCAACAAACAATGCAACCCTGGCCACCTGGTAGTACTGTTGAAGTATACAAAATCTGACCAAAATTCATATTCCAAATAAATGCTTTATTGTAAAGAATCATACTGTTGAAATTCAAAAATCCATATCTTAACTCGTAAGAAATGTTCTATAACAATGAGATTGCTGAAAAATTGACAACATATTTTGTCAAATGGTATTGACTTGGATAACTGGTTGGTCTAGTCGTGCATTCTTTGGGCCTTATTACGTCATAAAGTAATTGATATGACTAACTCTTTTTCAGCACAACCATAGAATTTTACTTTCTCCACAAGCTATGTCTCACCCAAAACACCCTGGAGGTCAAGAAACCATCCAATCCGATCAAACTTCGAAAATCCTATAATCCTCCCGTTCATCAAGTTCAAACGCTAAAGCTACATCTCTCTCTTCAGAGGAATTAAAATAGCAGGGCCTCCCTCTTCTTCCCTTGTCTCAGGAATTAATTAAAAATCGGGGGAGTTGTGACATGTGAAAACGTGTATCCCTAATACGAGAGGAAGATGATGAAGTGTTTATTATGAGATATTCCGGACCAGGGACCGGCCCCTGTCATCGAGTATCGTTTTACACTTGATTGCCACAAGGGATAAACCGGTTTACGATTGGATTTTATGTTCCAAGTATTTTGTTTTTGTTGCATACTTTTTTATTTTATTTACAAAATTGTTGAGGAGAGGAGAATGAGACGTTATGGCGAGTCGAGACCGGAGATGCACTCTATAATCAGAGGTCATGAATTTCTACTTTTCTCAACAAACTCGAAAGCTGAATGGAAATGTATTGTGATCTACTGACAACATTTTCCTTGGAGGTCGTTTCAGAATAAGTCTGCTACAAGATTCTTCACACTTTAGACGTTAAGTATTTCGCTGATGAGGAAAAAGACTACGATAACTCAAATAACTTCATTTTTCATGGCAGCCGTTTACAGTTTATATAATCAATTTTGATGTGTGTAGTTGTTCGTTACTGCTTTGGGCTTACATGAGTAAGCTTCACATTGCTATCTTTTATCCCATAAAATAATCAACTTCACACCACACTGTCGTCTTGATAACCCCAGTTTTTAACACACTTCTACCACTAATTTTCATATGTGATAGTATTCATTCGTGTTTGAGAGTTAAACAGTGTCATATATCGAAATGAAATATAAGTAAATGTATAATAAATAAATAATATAAAAAAATGACAAAATGCGTAACGTTGCTCATGAAAACTCTGCTTTCTTGAGTCTTGTACAAAAATTAATTACAAATCGAAAAGTTGTGATGTGAAAATTTGGGCCTGTAACTTGAACCAAACAAACGAAACTTTTCCGCTGACAACTCTCTATGTCAGTCTTCATGGAAACAATGCAGAGAGAAGGGGAGTAGTAGTTAGGTACCTAATACTTAGCCTCAGCGCAATCTGGTGGATGGAACGCTATGGTGAAATTAGTTAGAATTGCACATGATGATTTTGACTTTGTCCGTCATTAAATTTTAAAAATTAGGTTTTGAGTTATCATCGTCTTCTTCCCGACTAACGATTCGTGTGATTTCGGTAAATAATGAAATTCAAACAATTATTCTGAAAAACCGAATTCTTTTGTTGTTCTTCAAGAACACAAAATTTCAGTATTGAAGCAAAAATAATCTTGATATACAAATTTCGAATTTCAAGATATCTTTGAATCTAGAGGTAAAATTGAACAGAACTGACTTGTCTTCCAACGACGTTTACCTTCTGGAACCTATTATCTCCATACATCATATTCGATCTCTCATATTGCGACTTGAGTAGGTAAGTGGTTATTAAGTTTCTGCTCCAATTTATAAATCATATTCAAGACGAATGGGGAGAGCGTATCTGAAACTTGTCTTCCATGCTACCCACCTACACTCCTAGTCCACTACTTCTCAACTACTGTAATTTCCACGCGGTCTTTGTACGTTCTAAAAGTGGACACTTGGATACTCGCACTTTCAGAAGCTGGAATCTGAAAGTAATGTAATAACTGGTTAGGAAGGTAACAGTCCAGGGCTTGTACCGAGTAATTTCACGATGATTCATTACTCAGTGGGCTGGTGAACCTTCCAATGCAAGCCACCAATTACGAATGCAAGTCTGAAGGACTATTAATCGTTTCTGCTAATACGTGCATAGTACGATTTAAATCGAAAAGCGTACCTAGGCTAATATTCCCATAATAGTTGCAAGAACCCAGGTATTTTTTGAAGAGTACTATTGTTCCCTCCACCTTTTTTAAGCATCCTCAGCCGATCAGAAGAGATTAGGTTTTAGGGAATGATAGAGTCACTGAAATTTGAATGCAAAATATTACTGGTTGCTCATAAGGATATCTTAAGTCAATTGCTTGTTAGATGACGTCATCATAGTCAACTTGATGACCTTTGAGGTTTATAAATCATTAACTGAAAATGAGAATGTCTCATAAGAATAGGTAGTTACACTCGTACAGTAGTGGTCAGAAACTAATTAAAGTTCAAATTAATCACGTTAGAGTAGAAGGGAAAATGAAGATGAAACATCATGTTCAGATGGTTTGGCCCACCCAGTGGGGAGTACGGGACACTTAGATGGACTATCTGGGCATCAGAGCAATTCATTAAAGTTTTTTAATTTCGGTTTACTGCAGGAAGATAGTTAGTTTTGACCGCGATCAAAAGTCCAGACAGGATGAGAGCACGTAGCCATAGAATGGACGTCGGACACGGTCCGTCTTGTGGAAATAATCAAAAAAGCTTCAGGAGTTGCAGGGAATTTTGTAATGATTTATTATTTACGGTCCGTGTCCGGGGAAAGGAAGGTTTTCATAAGTCACGCTCCCATATTTACTAACCCTACGGGCTTTCTACGAGTCCTCACAACACTCAAGCTTGGATTGAATTGAAGATATACCAAATGTTAAGTTGTGTTTCTATGCTTCCGACACACTAGCTCCCACTGACAATAATCATAGTAAAAATAACAATGTAAATTGTAGAAAATTCGCTCGTGTAACACATAATGGCACATCTCATATTTAACATAAAAAATAGGCAGGTGAAAAATGCTTTACAAGTGTTATTGACATTAATTAATTCATGATAACCAGATAAAATAATAATTACATCACCTCGAATATTGAAAGATCTACCTTCTCATGAAAACCTTTCGATGCGTTCAATCCATTTTTCCGCAGTATTACTCGTTTTCATTGTCATTGTTAGTATTATTAGTAAGTTGTCATTACTTATTGAATAATGTAGTTGTGTACTACGTCGCCGGAATTTCGAATTGTGCCTTCTAAGGGGGGATGCTTAAATCAAAAACGCTTGCATACGAGTCTGCAACACATTGCAACATTTTATGTCTTTAGTGATCATTGAGAATGATCACCTGAGTGTACACAATCATTCAAATAACCATGCTCATAACTCAGTTTCTTGGACACGTACTTCACAGTAGTTAACATAATATGGTTGGATAAATCGAGATCTTTCGAACGAATGGTCAACGAATTTTGTGGGATGAAAAACGACGAACGACGATCCTGTTGTAAGTGGAAATCTTCGGAAAAACAACCGCAACGCTTTTTGTTGACACTTTTTTCGTTTATGTGCCAAAGTAAAGACATGTAAAATGTCAAAAGAATCATTTGATATCAGTTTCTTTCGTCAGAAATAAATGACATGAAGATGTAAATGTACGAAAAACCAAGAGGTAGGTATACTCGCCCAAAGAAGAAATGACTGGTGTCCAAACCTACATCCAACACTCTTGTAAGAATGCTATCTTCCAGTAGCGGCTTGATAAAGTAGCTAGAGGGAAGAATAAAGTGATGTATCTGACATGTTTCTAGAATTGACAGTTATTACCGATAAGGCTGCTACCTTTTGAACGTAGATCCACATAATGTATGTGATCTGGAGCACCCCTCAGGGCTTTGTTAGCTGCTCCTCGTATATCGTCTCGATTGGACCCACCGACCGCCGCAGGTCAGTCGTAATTTTTTCCTATTGCCTGTTTTATAGAAGATGGGAACGTGCCTAAGGTTTGTTTTCAATGATTTGATCATTACCTATTTAACTGGTAGTAATGGGTATGATAGAACTGTAAACGATTACAAAAGAGGTTATAAAACCTCAATGGACTGTCTGCTTTGAATACTCTGCATTTACAGATGGCATAAATATCCATCATATGAAATTTATACCGGCCAATGATTTGATCTGTATTGATACTCATACTGATCAATAACTCGGGCAGATAAAATGTTTCATCATTCCTGTTACAGTTACCTCTCATGATTCCTGTTACAGTTACCTCTCATAAGACTAGAAATATCAACCGACATTTTTTGTATCATCAAAGTACCTATTGAACAAAAGTGACCAATGGAGTTATACGGTCGTAATTGCCATCGGAATCCTCATCTGCTAAGTTGAAGATATTGTAAAAAAAAAAAAGAAAAAAAAGAGAAAAACACATTAAAAAAGATAGATCTAAAGGAACCAGATCTTTTCCCCCCTTGACCTTTGGGTGGTGCTTGCATTCTCGTGAACCTCTTCGCCGATTTCAAACCTTTTTTCTTTCTTTTGCTGCTTCTTCCTCTCGACTCTGCCACCTTCTTGCTTCATCGCCTTTCCTCTTTGTCCGATCCTTTCAGATCCTCGGAAGTTCATCCTCCAGGGTAGAGGAGGGGCATGTATGTCCCAGGATACTACTCGGGCAGTCCTCGGGAAGAATTTTTTCTTTGGGTTTTTCTTTTTTTCGTCTTCTTATAAATGTCACAACCCAGTCAACAACCTGTTTCCCAGTGACCGGTAGTTGAGTTGAGCCCCACTTGACTCTGGTTATTCCGACTGGTTCATCCTCAATGGTTCGAGTTCCACTTCCCTCCCACCAACCGGTAGATCCGATGTGAGGCAGTTTTTCTTTCTAATGACCAGATATGTCACTGCTAATGTACAACAAATTTTAATATCACAATAAAGTAAGGAGTAGCACTCGATTTTACTTCTCCTGCTTCTTATACCATTTAATACGGTGGTTTCGAAATCTGATGGAGATCTAGCTTTTATTGGCAATCTGATGCTTCAATCACGAAGAAGTAGCATCTCTTCTCTAATAATAAAATTGAACTTTGTTCAATATTAAGCAGAAAACCCTTTTAACTTTGATTAACGTTTCTTGAATACTCGAGTTAGAGCTTCTTTGATTGAGCAGTTTAAATAAAAGTAAAATAAAGTGAAAACAACCATTTCAGGTTGAATTTTCAGGTTTGAACTTAAAGAAGAACAACAACTCAACTCTTGCTGAGAAGAGAAGTACTTCCTGTAGGAAAGGGAAACAGCTACATCCAGAGTCGAAGGTTTCAGACGGTTTGAGAACAGAGAACAGAGGTTTACAGAGGATAGTCAAGATAGAAGGTAGGCTCCGAATGGGCACAGACTAGCCAGGGCTTATAAAGAGCCTATGGCCCCCTCTATTCCCAGGATAAATCCCCCTCGGCTCTTGTATAAATTGAAATTACAATATTAGTTGGTAAGAAACCTAATATTCCGAATTAGTTAAGCAATACAATTAAATATGATAACGCATATGAAGAAAATTAGTTGACAGAAACATTAGCTACTTATTGCATCATCCCCTCAAGTGGAGAGGGGTTCACCAACGACCCGGTTCAAAAAATTATTGGGTATTGTGATCCCCCCCGCGAGCGGCGGACTCCAATCCAAGTTACATGTCGAGCCAACTCGTCCTACCCAGTGTGAGCAGCTTATTGAGCAGTGGCAGAATTGATGTCAGACAGATCAGCAGACCGACACCTGTGGACAATTATACAAAGTAAAATATCCATCATAGTTGGGTTTCAAAAGAATACATTCAAAATGGGATAATGGATCTCAAGGTCCCAAAATATGTAAATCCCAACTTAGCCGATTTTTCTTACTAGTATTTTAGAGAGCATAATGTCAGTTTAGATTGATTTGGTCCATTCTGGTCGTAGAATTTATTATAGTTTGAGATGGTTAAATGGTTGATGCGTGCGGAAAAAATTGCAAATTGTGCCAATGAAGCGTGAGAAACGAAATGAGCAACGGGGTTATAACCTTGAGGGTTGGCCCCATATTTTCGTTGTTCTATTCTCGATCCCAAGTTTGGTGTAATTCTCTTTACAAGCTATTTCCTGTCTCCGTTTTTATCAGCCGTCCCAATTAATTTTTTCGTGAAACACCGAAGTCGGAGGACCACTCATTCAGTCCAATGGTCCGACCAAACCCACAAAAAGGATTTTAGATTTATTTCTTCAAAGCAGTATAGCACTATTATTGTGTTTACACGATGTTTCGATAACCTTTATTATGAGAAAGCTACCGACTACCTGCCAATCCAACTAGCAATATAGTGTAAATTGCGACGCTTAGGGATGGGTAAAATCGTTGATCAAATTCTGATTCTCCATTGGGGACTTGCTAGTTGAAAGCGCTATTTTAGCAGAGCGAAATGGAAAAAAATTAAGAATGTAAGCAATGGTTGCCCATTTGGATGAAGATCTCATAACCTATGTTATGCTAGGGAATGGTTATATGCAAGGCATTGAAAATGGGAAGCCAAAAGAGTGATACCACTGGCTGGAGGAAATAATTAGGCAAACCTATCGAGTAGGTATAGATAATTAGGAATGTATGGGCAACCTAAATGAAGTCTCTCTCGGGAACGCTGTTTATTTGCCGAAGACGTTTTTTTTTCACCATGATTTTCTCTTCTTCTTTTTTGGATTTATTAACGCGTGGGAAACTGGAGCGCTCGCCGTTAAGAGGGATAATCAACCCGTTCAGCGTTGTTTTCCCATTATGATGAGAAAAACATCTTCAAATATTCACACAAACTCTCTGCTCGAGCGTTCTCATCATTTATCGTCGGTGGGTAGGTATAATTTCATCTACGGTATTCACGGTTCCTCGATATTCAACAACATAGATAGTTACAAAATTCGATCATCGTACAAAAATACTTATGAATATGTGTAGGGAACACCGAACCACTTTATTTATATAAATGAACATGAAATTAAACAAATACTATTAGTGGAAAAATCCAATAATTAGGAAAATAGTTATTTCCTGATAAAATAGTTGAAACTCCTATAAAAACAGTTTTTTAGAGTCTTTTTGTAACCAACGATCATTAGCTGGTTTATTGAACAGGTTTCCTTGAAATTTGCTAGTCAGCTCGGGCTATTATCTGGATTGGAGTTCGCTCGTGGGCGGCATCGCAGGTCGTGATAATTATTCGAGTTGGGCCGTTGGTGAAACCCGTTCCACTTAAGCGGGCGAGGCAATATGTAGGTAGTCATGGGCAAAATCATCAGAACCAATTCTAATCTCTCCTTTGGGAGACAGCTGTTGACGTCCGCGACGCACGAATGGCAGTTGGACGAAAATTCAACCTGAGAGGGTTATTCACTTAATTTTTTATTCACTAGTCCTAGTATAGTTAAACCAATGGTATGATAAGATTATGGAATATTAGGGTGTGGAAATATGATTCCCTAATGCTTCAAGTTACCGAAACTTCTATTCAAACTTCATTTTTTCGGGTTAGTGACGTAATAGATATCGATCAGCTATGGAATATTGGTTTATTATTTTCAATAATGAACCTTTGGAATCGACCAAGAAAAAAAATTGTATCACTTCCTCAAAATTTGATGGTTTAAATTTCAAGGTGAGTAAAATACGCAAAATCGAATAAAATCGTGACGTTTTTCGTTTACGTGCTACAGTAAAGACATAAAATGCCAAACCTTGCCGTCCATCCGCCGTACGCCGTACGCGGACCATAGACCAATTTCGATGAAATTTGGTTTATTGGCTCAATTTGGAGTCTAGTTATGCCCCGAAGCTTTCGGTAAATGTCAGTCTTCTAAGGGTTGAAAAATAAGGGCTGAAATTTTCAAAACGCTCAAAAAAATTTGATATTGTTTATCCGTCAATTTCAAATAGTATTGCATTTTTAGAATCGAATGAGACCACCCAGAGCTCTTTAGGGCCAATCGTTCGCTTCGTATGAGAACTTAACGGTTGGACTTGCGATAAATCAGGAACACGAATGTGAATCGCAAAAAAGGACTAATCTCTGTTCAAATTTTATTTTACCAAAATGCAATCGGTGTTCGTTTCTTCGAGTTGTGTTCAGTTTTGCTTCTTCAGCAACCAGTAATCATTATCCTAATGATGACATCCACGTTTTTTCTTTAATTGATTTGAAGCGTTCATTTCTTCGAAATAAACCTAAATGTGAATCAGAAATATGGTTGGTAGGTGGGGACAAAGGCAAAGCTGTGTTCTTTGCAGGCAAGTGATCTATACGGAAAAATAATACACCTTTGTGTAAAAATTTGCAGCGTTTTGAGTTCAACGCGGTTTAATTTATTTTTAAAAATTTTCGTTTAATTTAAAAAAATTAAAACACTATTGTTTAGTAGTGCATACATCTAGAGGGACGTCACATTGGATGAGGATTAGTTCAATTTCAAAACCAACATAAATGAACGTTTCTACGTTACGACGTATTACCGCTGTGAAGATTGACTGGCACTGGCTATGTTGGGTATCGGATATCATAGATCTTAAAATTATTTTTGAATTCGAGGCTCCCATCTCGCTATACATGTCATGGTGCCTAAGGGTGAGAGGAAAGAAAAGTTCACTTTTCCGATTTCAAAATTTCAAGTATCGTGCTCTCATTATGGGAAAATCTGACGTTACTTCTTCAACATACCAACTCAATAACATTAGTAAAAAAAATACCAAGTACTCTTTGTTGAAAATGAGTTCAAAAATGTACCAATCCTCCATGTTAAGAATTAAAATAAATAAATGTCTGAGTGTTTATTCATCATCGAGTTGTCTCAAATACCCAAGATATTACTAAAACTGACAAACACGAACACCGATGACCACTTTCTTATTGCGGGGGGTCAGGATCGAGTTGGATTGTGGGCGTATTCAAAATTATAGAAAATTGAACATTGTATATTCGACCAAGAAATGTAAATGTTCAGCTCTAACTACAGAGGTGGGACAGCAGAAAGTCGTTGTCGGCTACACCGTCTATCAGACACCCCCTTCCAGTCATTTAAAAGTCGATGACATTCAGTTAAGCAGCTCTTTCACTTTCGACCCCGAAACGCTACGTGCGAACACCTTCGAACTGTTTATTAGGAATAATAGTAATCTAATCCCTCCCAGAACTTTTGATTTGACAAATCGATTCCGTTTGCCGTTCCATTGTCTTCGAGCTGCTGATTGCTTAACAACAACACCATTACTCTTCAAGGAACCGTCAGTATTTGATTATAAATAAGCCTTCGATCTATAGACCACAGTTTATTGAAAAATCCCGCATTGTCTCATTATGAACGGCCTTGACATTATTCATTCAGTGGGGAGCGCTGAACACCTACAGTTTCTGAGAGCTAAGGAAGTTATCCATTGACCCACGATGATCCCATGGGTACAAATCCAAAGAATGAAACACCTGTTTATACATCAATGACTGTACAGACGAGGAAATTTTTGTGGGAGATGAAAATAAGATCTTGCGACTTGATAACAATAGGTTCACTTTGAAAGGTTGACAAACCCTGAATGCATAGACCGATATCGTGATGATCGATCTATCAGGCATGAGTGATGATTTTTACCATCCGGTGGGAAATCAATGATGTGGAGCAAGATGGAGCCGTGGGCAGGAAGAAGAAGTAAAAGTACGAACCCTGCATTCCCTTCCCTCCAAAGAGTACTTTGTGTTAGCGCTCATACAGTACAAAGAAGGAGGTAGAATAAGAGTTGGGAAAACAGGGATGGCACCAAGCTCCTCATGAAATTTTCCAGATCCCACAATCTTGATAAATCGAAACATAATTCTTGTCTAATGAACCTATGGGACACCGTACCCACAGATCAATATTTCCAGTCGGCAACATTTCTAGTTCCCAAATTTGCTTATTAAAAAGCCTGGAACGATGAGAAATTAGCAATATGACCGCTATTGCAATTTTTCATGACAACAGCTAACCATTCTGTCTGAAATCGTTCGACTTTCGTCCACACTCTTTCGGATCAATACGTAAACTGTTTACGAATTTGCACTTCATAGGCTCAACCAAAGCAAATTTAAACTATTTGTAGTAACAATATGAATGATAACCCGGTCATTCAAGAGAGTGTATGTTCATTTACTCAATGAACAAGCAAGTGATTGTTCTTTGCAGTTTTACAAGATTGTAGTCCCGTAAAGTGCGCCAGTTTTTTTTCCCGTTTTTTTTTCTTTGTTTTTTTTTGTTTTTTTTTTTTAATTTTTAATCGAAAGTAGACCTCATCCTGTGAATTATTACACCAGCCGTTCTCTTTTTGGATGAGTAGATCTTTTTCTGTGATTTTTTTAATGAAGGTCAAGGTTGGTGTCAAAATTCTCATAATAAGGTCTAGTTTAGATTGAAAAAAACAATAAACAGTTTTTTTCGACCCATGCTCACACCCCATTGCTGTCTACCGGTGTTATAGTCTCACTGGAATGTAATATAACGGTTGTATTACTTTTAAATGTAAATTTTGCAGGATGTTGTCTCTTCCAGCAAACTAACTGTACAAACCTACGAAATTTGGTGAGTACAAGTTGAGCCGTTTGGCTGTAACTGGTTACGGACCAACAAAAAAACTATTTCAAAAATTTTTATTTGATTATTTTTCCAATAATAACGTAAAAGATGTTCCGCACAATATTGATCTGGATATCTGTTTGGTATTTCATGATAAATCTTACTGAAAATCGAGTAGGTAATAATAGTTTTTTAAATAAAATAGATTTTGATTCGCTCTTGAAATTGGAAAATACAGCTCTTTGTTTCTTTCTCCGTTACACCAACAAGTTGTCTTTACATTCACTACATTTACTAGGTACCTCCTGGATTTGAGTAACTTCGCGGTACATTTATGTTGGTATGATGATTGTATCGATTCATGATCTCAGAATCTATGTAGGTACGAGTACGGTACCTATTTTCAAGATTTCATCCGAGACGAATCAAGTGAAAGCTGTTCATACTCAAGGAAATGATTTGAATACGAATTGTGATTCTATGTAAGTGTGGCTTAAAAATGAATATTGTGAAGGGCATGAAACCCGTCTCTAGAACACGAGGAGTGACTTCATATAGTAGGTACATTCCCAGGATGTCTTCTTGGCATAGATCACGTATCTTATGGAGTTCATCGATCGGGATCACGAAAGTGCAGTATGCACGACCGGATGACCCTTTCAGCCAGGAAGTGTGAACTTTGGCCGACGAGAAAGGCCATCGCAAGAGGTACTCACTATGTCCGTAGGCCATCTTTCCTATTGATATGGGCCTTCCGGTACCTTTTAGTTCGTTTCTTGTTCTTGTTGCGCAGTTCATGTAATTTGAAAAATGTGATTCTCGATAAGGTTAGAGTAGAACGTTAACAGTGAAATTGCAAAACCATTAAAAGTACAAGTATCGAATTCCCAAAATTGTGTACCAACGTTTTAACGAATACTAAAGGAATTGGAGGACCTTGGTCGATTAATTACTCTAGGCTAGATTTGATTCAAGTTAAGAAAGACTTAAATATTTGTGCAAGTTATGCAATTGTGATGTATTACTTGTAATGTAGTGAGGAAATGTAGTAAGAAAATTCTAGATGGAGTAAGGAATTCTAAATGGAGTAAGGAAATTATCTATTTACAGGTGAGTCACTCATCAGAAGATTGTCATTTATAGTCTGGCATCATTAACATTTAGTTATATGGTCATTCACCGTGTACTAATTACTTTACGAAGGTAACAGAAGCTTTGTTTTCACTTTTCACGTTTGAAAAACAAAATCTCCAAAATCGAAATTTCCACTCGCGTTTTACGTTAAAGACCTTTCTGAAAAATTGTCTGTCTGTCTTTCTGTCATGATATCCTTGCCATAACAACTACTTAACTTCTACATGTCTCATTCGATTTCGATGAAATTTTTAGGGATTGTGTATACAGTAAAATAATAAACCATTTTGTAATAATTTGCATTGTTTTTTATAGTAAATTTGTATGAGCACATGTGCAGGGAAACGAATACCTATTTGTACAAGGTTATGTTGAGATGGGAGAGAATAATCAACAGTTGATTTCAGTATGTTCGTTGCCATAACTATTATTCTTTCAAACCCACATAGTTCAGCTTTCAAAGCTCCAGTTCGGCGAAATCTTGTGAGATAAGTTTTAGGATCAAATTCTGATCCTCTCTTATGAGAAGAGTCAAAGACGTTTGATATGCCAAATAGGATGAAAATATGGCGGAAACGTCCAACTTCAGCTTGAACCTATCATTCGAGAGACTTTCTATTGCTACTGAAAGAAGTGCAGAAAAATAACCTATTGGGCCGCATGGGACGGTATCCCTTTTTTTTTCAACATTGCTCAGACCGCACAACCACAGCCTGGCGGTCGGCCGAAGGAGGTATCATTTTCCTACGAACAGGTTCCAGAACGAAAAAAATCCATGAATGGATCTGAATTACCGTGAATGGAGTGGTAGCAGGTTGATCAGTTTTTTGGAAATTAATGAGATGTGCTAATGAAGACAAGGGTTCTTTTTTGATGAAGACTGTGGGCGGGTAGCTCCTGAACAACTTGGTATGTTATTCACCAGTGTTTTTCGTCTTTCAGAAGGAAATAAGAAATTTTTTTTTTTTGCGTGAGGTTCATTATTTTCAATCATGGATTTCCCAACTAATCATCGAGCCATCATGATGGCACATGCTTTGATGAACGCTACCTGTCGAGGAAGGCTGATTCTCATCATAGTAGGCTTTTTCCGAACGAGATTAGCCGAATAATAACGAAGCACTGTCAATAACTACTATTTCAGATTAATTTTCAACATTAGTATCATAACGGTGTAAAACTCGCACAAATAATTTGAATGGTTATCTAGAAGAACGATTCTCAAGATCTCATCAATAGTTCAGCGATCAAGCTGACATTCTTTGAAGATGAAGTCCCAAATATCATTGTTTATGTGGTAATGTATTATTTACAGCATCCACGAATTCTCTGCCAACAGGAAAAACCACAGATGGTTTATATCCTTCAATTGTAACTTTACTTAACAATTACAGCTATTCTTGCATGTATAGCTATACTAGTACCTACACTCGTATTTCTGCGAATGTTGTAGTTCATGAAGTCTGAAAATTTATTATATCAATTTAGTGATAAGTTTCAACAACTTGTCACCCGTCAATCGCTGAGATTTTTTCTCCATGCATATGTCATATATTTACTTTACATGAGTATACCTTCTCACGGGCTAATTGTAATATATTTATCAATATGATTTATCATTATACTTGAGGCTCATCATGTATACCAAAGCAGATGTACCTCCATTCTGTGATGAGAAGAGACGTACATATGGTTGTTATAAACAGTCATGGATTACCTGCAGCCTATAATTAAAATGCTAATTCAATAAACACGTACCTCGATTCATTCCACGGATTTCTAGCAGTCAAGCCAGACTCGCGGAGAAAGCGGTATTTGCATGGGAAGATAAATGCCCTGACATAGGGTTAAAGAAAATATGCATAACCGCATCCAAGTGTAACTTGCATTCTGTTAGGCTGGGAAGGTGAACGTTTTAAATATTTATTTACAGTATCAATTTCCTTCTTTTTGTACATCCAGAGCACCAAGATAACGGTTAGTGTGTCAAGAAATCCATAAAAATCATGTCAGTTTGGGTACACGACATTATACAAAGTTGCTTGCAGGTGCATTTGAAAGACCTCACTGATTGACATGTGTCCAATTCCGAGCACTTGAAAGCCCTCATTGTGTTGACCGAGTAATATTTATTTCAGAGCAATTCAGTTACTTATTATTGGCATAAATACGTTTGCTCGCTTTCTGGTATAGGAAGCAAAATTTGAAGAAAATTTTAGCATGCAACATGCTTTACCCCATCACCTAACTGGGCAAAGACGTGGCGAAACCGTGGAACGAAAGTAGCGCGGCATTTTGTAAAATTTTCACTTAAACCGACCCGTTTCTAGGGGAATGTATCGCCGTTAGTTTTCATCCCACGAAAATCGTTCGCCACTCATTGAAAAGCCCTCAATTTATGCGTCAATTATATTCTGCTAAAACAGCTTAAATATGGACGAAGCTGAGATATACCTCTGATTCAAAAGAACTGTAAACAACATTCGCGGTAAAAACTTTATTGATGTGGGATAGGATTATATTGATGTGGCTTGGTTTTGACATTTTCATGTCTTTGCTTTGGCACATAAACTGAAAAATCGTCACGAAAACTAAGCAAGTTTTGCTCACGCGACCAATAAATAAAATAGACTCACTGTGTTGCGTAGAGAACAATCAACTGTTTTCTTATTTTGATGCTTGGGTACATGAACTAACAACCTTACTTCATTACCTTGTTGTGTCGTGGTTGACATGAAAATGTCCCAATGTGTTGCAGACTCGTATGCAAGCATTTCCTAATAAACTTGATTGTGAAGTTTTTACAAAATGTAATCAAAGGATCTTGAAACCTAGGCGAGATTTTCTTATGAACACGGGCTTTTGGATGTGATGTGTTCTTTGACGCGTTAGATGTTTTCGATTTCTTAGTAATAAGCATACCTTTGTTGTGATTGAAGTAATCCGTATCATTATGTTTACAATTTAAGTTGAATGAATAATCAATAGAAAATGTTTTAATTTTTCTGTCAACGTTATGTCGCCTACACGTTTATGGATGCTGAGAACCAACTTCGATTTAGCGGATTTTTATTTATGTATTTTGCTGGCATCGTTTTCACCAAAAAGTAATCAAAGGATCTTGTAGCCTAGGCTCTTAGTTGCAATGAGTTCTTCGATCTTCTAGATTTTTTCGATTTCTTAATAATAACAATCCTTTGGGACATCAAGGGGTGAATGAAATGACGAGCAATTTGAAAATCAGAGCCATAAAGAGCTAAATTAAAACAACGGACAACAAATTCCAAGTAAAAGGAAAGAGCAAACAAACAAAACATGTTCCTTGTTTCTTGAATTTTAGCCGAAGGCTCTAAGCAGTAACCATCCGGGGGTCCAGGGAGCTTCTTGTCCGAAGGGCCTAGTTTTAATTGAGGTATCAACAATTTACATTAAAAATACGCGCAATTTTGCAATAAAAAAAAGGTTTGTTTTATCGTGGAATATGGGTGTGTTATTGTCCTTGGATAAACTACTTAAGAGGTGGCTAGGAAAAAATCATGATATTCTACTGAACGCACATTGCAAGATTGAACGGGTCAACCTACTTTTCTGAATTGCAAGCATAACAGTGGTGACGGAGTGCCGTTCGCGAGCTATGAATGAGCTCTGGGAATGTCGGGGACCGAAGAATGAAGAGCTCCCCTCCTGTTCATGGTTTGGTGGAGTTCTCTGGAAGTCCGACGCGCAGCAAGTAGGGCACAAACCGAAATCTGATAGGGAACCCATCCTTGGAGAAGACCGGATAACTCCATTGAAACGAAAAAAGGCCTCCCGGGTTTACACCGCGTGCGAGGAAGCATAGTGCCTTAATAAGAAGCAGACTGTGGATCCCTCATGAAGCTGGTCGGCGTTACAGTGAACATCAAAAAGTCCAAGTCGAGAACAGAAGTCACCAATTAGATTCAGGCGGGTGGCTAAGAGGGCGCCACGGTGTCTCCTAATCGAATATCTCCACGGCCAGCTAGTTCAGATATCTCAACAACCAGCATCTCTTTTACATGCATCAAGTGCATCTAGGCTGGCACTAGACACGTGTCCAGGAAACTGCTGCATTTTTTGTTTATCCACAACAATTTAAGGTTCAAGTTTAACTCAATCCACAAGGTTTAAGTACTTCTCTTCAGTGATGGACTCCTTATCAATAAATTCCGGTTTCATGAAAACATAGGCATTTATATTTTTCGTTGTGGTTGAGACTAAAGGTTTTGTTAACAGCTTCCTTCTAACTGCCTCTTCTCACTTCCATACTTATATTCTTTACTTTCTCTTCGAGAATATAAGTATAATTTTAGACAGGAAGGTAAAAGCGTACTATTAATGAGCAGGGAAAAAAATAACAATTTTTCGCAATGACAGCTCTTGCTTGAAAACGCTGCAAATGATTACAAAATAGTTCATAATTTTTCTATATAGATCACTCCTCTACGAAGAACACGGCTTTGCCATTGTTACCACCAACCAACATGAATAAAAATATCGATCGCATTTCAGTCAGCTGAAATTTTAACGGAAATTAGGCCTCTTTTGCGATTCTTACTCGTGTTTCTGATTTATCGTAAGTCCAACCCTTAAATTCTCGTAGGGAGAGAACGGTTTGTCCTACAAGGCTCCGCGTGGTCTCTAAAAATTGTAAAAATTCAATGCTATTTTAAATTGATGAAAAAACAACATTTTTGTATCAAAATGTTTTAAGCTTCGTACTTTTAAACGTAAACCAACAAATTTTGGAGGGGAGGTTAACATTTTTTCATAACCAAAACTTCGATAAAAGCGGGTTTTACTACGCTTGCGGAAGCATTTTTTCCACTTTTGGATGATAAAAAAATCCTTCAATATCAAAATTTTAATTTTTTTGCCAGCGTTCGTGCGAAAAATTAAAATCTTTGTAGCAATCATAATGTAGGTACCTAAATAATTTTCTTCCACTTTAAAATTGGGAATTGACGTTTTGGCAATACAATAGTGAAATGGATACTAAGAAGCTATGCGCCAAACCCTTTTGGAATACTTTTCCCCGGTATTTTGACCATTCCGCCTCTTTAGTATAATTCATGGTCGTGTAAAGCTATTTATTGCTAGTATGTACGAGCAAATTTGCAGTAAGTATACTTTTACCCTAGAAGCGGATCTATCAGCGATACAGCGGATCATTATCTGGTGAGGTATGCTGCCGTCATGGTAGCGGTCCAGGAACGCACTAACACCAGTGATTATCCTGCGAGGCTCGGTACTTCGGATTTACGACCCCCTCGGAGACCTGTTGTGAAATGAGTTACGTTTTCATAACCTAACCTACACGTTCGCTCTTCGAAGAGATGGTGAGCTAATCAACCGTGATATTCTCCTGCCAGATAAAGTCCCTTTTTGTTGGCGAGTTAATTGCTCTTTTTAATTTGTTAAACTCCTCTTTTTTCCACCTACTTTGTTTCCTCCCGTTCCGTCAAAAGTTTTATGTTTATACTGTCCGGCTTGGTCGGGACCGTACAGAATTGAAACAATAATAATTTTAAGTCGTCATAATAACGATTTTTAATGGATACCTGTAACCTAGGTAGAGATTCGAAGATATCGAGGAATTTTGGAAAGATACGGTGCTTTTTTGGAGTATAATAATATTATATGTATGTATATTATACTCAAGATCTGAGGCTCAATATCATTGAAGTGAACAATTGAAGTGATGTTATGTTCATTTTTTTTAAGTATGAAGCCTTTGGGTGAAAATGCTTTATGTTTTATCTGATCACACTGTACGGCGTTCAACACGTTTTCAAAGCAAACGACGTCGTACTGCAATTGACTTTCTACAGAAAATCGTATGTATAGTTACGTTTAAGTTATTCTTTCATAGCTACTAGAGAAGAGGTATAAGTATCAACAACAAAGTTTACTGCTGGCCTTTGTGTTCGAGGAAAGATAGCCGAGTGTACCTACCTATCGAAAAAACGTCTGCCATGTAGGTGTGGCAAATAGCTTTCTCGTATCCATTCATGGATGATCGGGGATGATGCATAGTAGATATCTCAAAACATTAATACCTACCTTACACTACCCTCATAGGGAATCATCTACACGTCAACCCTCACAATCTTCGAAAATTTAATCGAATTCGGATAGATAATGTAGAAGTTGTGGCTGTTACAAGGAATTCACGTTTGCGCGTGCGCAGTGTCTCCTATAAATCTGGAGGCGATGGTTATCATAAGGGACCATCAACACCCCAAGCCGTACAATCTCAGAAAATTTCATCAAAATCGGATGGGAATTGGAGAATTTATGGCTGTTACAAGGATTTTACGTTTGCGCATGCGCAGCGGTTTCTATTAGTCGTCAAATAATTTAATCGAATTCGGATTATAACTTCGTATGGGTACCTAGTTTTGCCCGTTACAACGATTTCATAACTGACACACAGACACGAAACAAAAGTTGTACAGGAAGGTTTTAAACGTAAAACCTGTGTGGAAATTTTGATTTTGGGGAACTTTTTTTCAACCTTGAAAAGTGAAAACAATGCTTCCGCTACCTTGGTAGACCTGAAGCAAAATTGATTGGGATTTCTCGAGTTGAAACCCTCCTCCCCACTGTAAGCGTTTTTGTTGTTCTGGAGCGAAATAATTGGGGAATTGGAACATCCTGGGAATAGTTGGATTAGATTGAGAGGTCTGACGAGATAGACAAACGTTAAAGCTGTAACTGTTTCCATTGCATCTTAAAATTAAGTATTTATACACAAGACCTTGAAGATGAAGAAAGTTATACCTATTAATAATATTGTTCTCCTGAATACATGAAAAATATCCTCCTGAACTAAGGAATCATCCCTACAGTTTTAACCATAACTGTTTTATAAATTATTGAACTCATCAGATCTTTCAATAGTTATCGAGCTTCGTTGTTCTTATTATTTTTCCAAGTGTAAATTATAGCTTTAATGAGAAGCTTAATACTCTGAGAAGCTTAACACGCGGTGCCCGGCGCAGTTGCAACTTACTGTATAGTCGGAACAGTTTTAATAGATATCGGAATGCGAGCAAAACTATGGTGAGTCGGAGTATCGAAGGTTTCCAAAAAACAAAAAAACAACTCGGCGCTTTGCGCCTCGGTGGGGGGCTCCGCCCCCCTGCACCCCCCGGTTTATTTTTTTTTCCATACTCTGTATGAAATCATAGGAACACAGAATGTGTTTTTGCGATGCTAGTCATCCGTTAAATAAAAAACAACAATAATAAATGTGGAGTCTTTGGCAATAATAAAATAAATAATTGTTAGACATTTAATTTGGTCTAAAACCCTATAAATGTTATATAAATAAATATGTAACTACAAGAAAAATACTATATAAATTGAGAGCTTTCCAACGAATGGTGAACAATTTCTGTGCAATGAACACTGCGGGAGTTCTATTTCCTTACCAACGGCATGGTTGCACGTGAAAATCATTATAAAAGGCGCGTAACGGTTTTTTCTGTCGCTTTTTCGTGACGATTTTTTTTCGGTAGGTCATCGCAAAAACACATTCTGTGTTAAAACAGACACAACGGGTGACAAAACACCGTAATACGACGGTATGAGCTACCTCCTCGTCAACTAGCCTGGGAAAATCTTCAGGAGGCGGAAGAGTGTCTTGGGAACGCGCCGTACTCCAGTAGGAAGGAGGTGAGCAGAAAGCTGTGTTTACCTGATAATAAGGGACCTCTGATGTCGACCCCTGGGGGCCCGTTGGATGGGGGCTCATACAAGCTAGAAAGTCCCCAGCTACTAAACGCTGTTTTCATACATTTTACCAGATCCGAGCTTTTTAAATTTATAAGCTACAAACTGATTTTTTGGGACATTCATCCGTTGCTAGATGCAACCCTATCATGTTTTTGATTCACGTTAGGTATAGACATTCAACCATTTAGATCAACTACCACATTTTAGTAACATCAAAGACCAGCATCGTGGTCAACTGTATTTTAGTGCGAAGTATCTTATTTATGAGTCATTTTGCGTAATACCTCATTTGTTAACCCTTAATTCCCCGCTCGTTCAAAAGATTGGTATCTTGAATAGTTCAAATTAAATTTTAATTCATTTAAATAAATTTATGGAATATTTGGGCAGAAGGTACCTCAAAGGCCCTTCTACAGTCTTTCAGCTCAATAACGATCTTTCCAAGGGACACACTAGCGCTATCATCAGAATCTGTCTATAAACCCAATTTTGTTGGGGTAGAAGAAGGATACTTGGAAAAATCCTTGCTGGGATGTTGGGGTCTGTTATTTCTCATAAAGTAAAAAAACTAAGGAATGAGGTGGAGAAGATTCACTTCATACAGGGATCTGTGCTGCCATAGACAGTGACGAGGAAACCCAACCAATCGCCTAAAAGGTTGAAAATGAGGGTAGGAGGTACCTCGAAAGCCCTAATATGGCCTGTTAAGTCGAGAATTATTTGTTTCTAACACAATGGACCGTTGGAGTGTCAAGATAGCCAATGGCCAACAGTTTTGGTTTAAAAGTGTTATTGGCATACAAGAATATCCCAAAAAGACACCTCATGATAATAAGGGTTAATCATCGAGATAATTTGGAAGTCGGGGTTATAACGTACCTAAATTAGTAACTACCCCCTTGGCAAGTGCTGTAGTGCTTCCTCTTTGTTAGCAGTACGTTGCAGTAATACCTATGGTGTTCAGTGATGAGATTTGCTTGAAAACTATGATTCTACCCAGAAACCAGGGTATAAGGGAATTCCATGGGGAGAGGCTAATTGCATTTAGCCTATTGAAAATGTCACATCGTGGACCAAATGATTTGGAGTTGCTCCAACCAGTAAAGTAACCTCATCCGCTTAAGTGGAACGGGGTTCACCGACTCCTCAACTGGGGAAATTATCAGGACCGCCGTTGAGCGGTAACCAATCCAGCTAATCTCCTGAAACGACTGACCTTAATTTCGGTGATCTCACGGGAATCGGTTCATTAAACCAAGTAACGGCCGTTGGTGGCACCCAACCGGGAGTCTGAAACCATAAATTTTCTCGTGCTAAGTTCAAATATTTCATACCAGGGAGTGTATCTTCACTCCGATGAACTTAAGGTTGAATATTTTATTTCTTAATTTTTTATGAAAACAGCACACCCAACTTGGCATGTATCAATAGGATGCAAGATTGATCCACATGGATGAGATTAATCTGACAACCTTATGTGTGTTGAGGAACTTATGAGTAGATAGACGCCCAAATAGTCCTCAAATTGACGGGAGTCAAGCGTGTAGGTACTTCAAGAGTTACTCAAAGGCATCAAATGGATTAGTCTTCATAGGAGCAGATTTACACAATAAGAAAATGAAAGAAACGTCCTCAATTATCTGCAAGAAACGAAACATCGAACTTAACGAGAATGTCATCAGCAGAGATGCTGCCTTCTATCTCAAGATAGATAGTAGTGTCTCAAATCGGTAGACAGCTAGTTTATGTAGCAAGATCTACATTCCCTGGTACCGATCCTTTTCATCGATAATTGTGTTCAATTAATCGAGGGGCCTAAGTGGCCTGTTTCGAAAGACCGTCCCACCTATTAATAGTTACATCTCGAGTGGTTGTTGGAAACTTCGCTCGCCCGCCGACAGGTGAATTAATTGGGCCATTTCAGACGTCCTCGGCACCCGTGAGAGGTGGCACCGGTGATGGTACCTGATTTGACGGATGGATCGGGAGGCGTTTGCCAAAGGATATCTGTCGACAAATCTTCTGTCCAAAAACAGGAATACAAAAGATTGGAAAGGCTCGGATTTGATATTAATGTCAGATGCACTAGTTAGCAGCTCATTCGTATTTATGTCTGACCAATGAGTCATTGACAAATAAACAACAGTTAAACAACACCATCACAGCAACCACTTTTCTTCAACCACGGTTGAAACTATTTGAAGAAAACTGCTGTTCTACAAAGCTAATTTTATAGGAAAATGACAAATATGTAAGTTGCAAGATGTTCGTAGTATTTATATCAATATCATGGTTTTGTATTATTTTTAATAATAAACCTTTGGAATTAACACGAAAAAAATGTAGCCTTTTTTCGACATTGTAATCTCCCGAGGACCCATCTTTCGTTAATGTTGGTTGGGTATCTGAAATAATGGAATAAAGACAATAAAATCAATAAATATATGAAATACAATTGCAAAATCTAACACGAATTCAGGAAACTCCGTTTTGGTTTATTATCTTCAATAATGAACCATTGGAATTGAACAACAACAAAAATTTTAACACCCCCTCAATTTACCAGAGTAACATGATATTCTGTTACAAAGTAACCATCACTCGTTTTTTGTTTATTATTTTCAATAATGAACTTTTAGAATCGACCAAGAAAAAAAATTTTAACCCCCCCCCCCCCCCCTCAAAATTTGTTGGTTTACGTTTCAAGGTAGGTATAAAAATCGAAGAAAAAATTGTCCGCCCGTCCGCCGTACGCCGTACGATTTTGATGAAATTCGGTATCTTCGGGTTTGGGCTCCATTTGGGATCTAGTTGCGCCACGAAGCTTTTGGTTGATGTCAGCCACTTCTAAGGGGTGAAAAATAAGGGTCAAAATTTTCATGAGAGCTCGAAAACTTTCGATAGGGGATCTAAACTTACTATTCAAGAAGAATATTAATTTCAATATTGGATTATTCACATGATAGGAGAGATTCCAACGATCAAGTTGCTCTGCCACCTGTAAAGCTGGAAGTGTCTGATTTTTTCTCGAGACATAAGGTGATGAAGTCACTATTAAAGTTTTTCCGATTTTGGACCAAAGTTACCCTCCTTAAAACAACGTGCATTTTTTATACTACCTTTATGGTGCATCTTAGTGCTTCAAATGCTCCAATATCACTCCTTTTTGAACATTGATAACCATCAAGAACTTCCAGAATAACACTATTCCATAAGACATGCCAGTTGGTTGGAAACACGACCGTCAATCGCCCTCTCATCGGTAACACGTTTCTCTCTATTTATAGAAAATGTCAAGGAATAAATATTGCCCCTATATCCGGAGGGTAATTACTTTTCTTAATGTTTCAGGTAGACGCGGATTCCCAAATAAATTGGCACGTGCCCCAACTTCAAACCAGACTCTATTAGCTCTTAAGCCGTTCACCAGACTCATTTGAGGGCATTAGGCTGGTTGATAGTTCTCTTACGTGGTCACCAGTCCCTGGAAACTTTCAGATTTGGCGTTAGGCACCTAACTGTCCGGCTAAAATACTTAATGTTGGGTATTCCCATGAATAGGATTGAATTCGGAGGTTAAGGTTAATGTACTAGAAAATAACAATTATACCTACGATTACACCATTGATCCAACAAAAGAATCTTACAATATTCAATCACAGTATCCACATATTTGTGTTCTATAATGTTCTATCGGAGGAACTTTCAGCGTGTAGGAGTCTTACCAGACTGATGTTACCATACATTTCTAACTATCAATTGTTCATTCGCCAAATTAGGTTCATTGATAATGTTTTCCTTGTAACTATTGAAATCGACATGGTCGACGCCGTAATATTATTATCACAACTCCTCTATCAACTTCCTTCCCAGCTAAATAGATAAATCCAGGAATCGCAACAAGATCTTAACTTTGCTTTGTTTATACTACGGTATTTCCTCCAACATTTTTACAGAACGAAGATAATAATTATATGCCCATGATTACCTGATTTCCTTCAACTTTTATATTTACTTTCTCACTGTCAGAGGCAGGGAGGCTTTGCATTAGTCGATAAAATACAAAACGATGGATTCTCCTAAACTAACATTTCCACTCGCATTTTTGCGTGAGCTATTTGAGCAACTTTGGTTTTTTGTCTGTCAACCCGTCCGTATGTGGTCAAACCTTATCCTGGGCGTAATTAAACGAAACCATGGGCTGATCTTGATGACATTTTCAGGGATATAGGTCAAGCTCGAGACGGCTTCTGATAAATTTCATCAACATTGGAGAAACGAGTGTCAGTTTAGGAAACCACATCAGCACAACATGATGTGAAAATTCAGATTCATGAATAGGGAATTTATCAGCAGTCCTGCTCAATGATATAATCTAAATTTTTTCACCAACCAATTTTTCAAGTATGCCCATATTATTGTATAAGAGGAGACTTTACTGCCCAACCTGCTTAGCAGAAATTTGGCTATTTTTTCTCCACCTTTAGAAAATGTTTCTGCCGTTCCGACCTGTAAACTCATACTTGATCTGACCTCCGAGTCACCTGAAGCCATTTTTGCGAGCCATATAGACCAACATCGACAAAAATGCGTGGGAGATGATATCTCAAACGAATCTCCTATCAGACGGAAGACACTATCTTCAAGTTTGTGACAGAATGAGTAGCCTATCTAGGCTACGTCTTGACTTGGGGCTGGTTGCCCATCTCTCAAAACTTCCACTCCTTGTCTGGAAATAGTTAGTTGTTCCAGCAGTAGACTTTCCATCGTCGTGACAAACGACAAAACATTAAGATAATGTCCAAAGAGGGGAATTGGAGAGAGGAGTTGAAACCGTTGTTCAGTTGCCACCTGTCTGTCTGTACACAATTGCTGAGTTGGAAACAGATGTATTTCCATGACATTTTGAAACCAACGTCTCTGGCTATCTCCATCACCTCGTAGCTTTTCAAAAGTTAGTAACGAATATTTATTACAAGACTGGTGTATATGATGAGCATTATCCTTGTGTATTATTTCTTTAGAGTAAAAATCTAAGCACATCCTTTTTTCATCAGATACAGGAACTTTCAGGCATATGGCTTAATAAATTTGTCATCAAATGAATGTTTCAAAAATGTTATAGGATTCTGAATAATCGGCCATTTACCAGCATAGAAAACGCTATTAACTATCCACTAAAATAACATCGAGTTTACTTTTAGGTGGTGATAAAAAATCAATTTTCGTTATTGAGGTCAATAATAATAAACATCGTTATATTGTGAGGACAGGGATCGGTATCTCTATGTTTTGGCCGTGAACCCCTATTTGGGGTTACCAAGTTTCATTACTCAACAGGTCCAAGAACGAGAGAACAACAAAAGAGCAGCTCACTGGCGCAATACTCCATAGGAGAACCAAACGAAGCAGCTAACCACCATTACCAAGAAATGTGCAAAAACTCTGCTGTCATTGAGGCCTTCGCACGATAGCAGGGCTCCTCACTGGCCACTGTCTTTTGATACCATCTCAACAAAACGGGCAAGGCCTGGAAAGTTGGTTTAGAATTGCTGTGAAGGAATCGAGACGGCAAAATTCATACTTTGAGTTCCCTGATGTAGCTTCCCTGATATTTTTTATATGTAGCTTTCCCTGATATTTTGGTACAGTCAATCGGCTTGAAACGCAAAACTCCCTCACTTTGTAGAAGAATTGCCCTAAATCGGGTACTTAATAAGGAATTTCGTCACAATAGATCAAACTTGGTATAAGTTACTAAGGATCCAGTCTCATTTGCCAATAATAATAAAAATAACATTGTAAGGTTTAAAGTTGTATTTAGATCCACTTTACCAGTTGTCTACTTAAAGTATTATTGATGAACTTTGTGGAGTCGGGAGAATATTGATTCTATGTTAGTCGATTCGTCTTAGGTTCCGGTCCTCTTCTTAATTCCCTTTTTGCAAGGGGTGGATTATTCCATGTAAAATATAATCGTAAAACAACAATTAGCGCTACCTCGACACCGATATCTCACTAACGGATGAGATTCAGGAAATATGTAATATATAAGAAAATAATAAAAAGAATCCGTTTGAATTAATTATGGGAAGTCTGTTCTTTTCTTTTAGCATACTTGTAGAGATCCACATGGTTGAGTTATGACGTGGAATTACAAAGTTGCAAGACAACACTGCTTCTATACTTGTGATTTGTTTTTCTAAAGAGTATTTAATTATTTTGTATGAGTCACTCAAGTTTTTCGTCTTTTTTCAAGAATTTTAAAGGTTTTTTCCGGGTTTTTCTTTTTAAATGTATCTAAAAAAAATTTAATTTTATCAACATTAAAGGCAGGTATTTGTGATTTCATTGGCAGATTCCCTGTTTACCTAGTGCCCCTTTTGGTTTATTATTTTCAATAATGAACCTTCGGAATCGACCAAGAAAAAAAATTTTTAATCCCCCCTCAAAAGTGGTTGATTTACGTTTCTAGGTACGTAGAATCCAAAAATCGAATAAAAAGTTGGCCGTCCGTCCGCCGTGCGCAGCACTTTCCTCACTAAGCATTGACCGGTTTGGATGAAATTTGGTATGTAGGCTCCATTTGGGGTCTAGTTGTGCCCCAAAGATTTTGGTTGATGTAGGTCTCTTCTATGGGTTGAAAAATAAGGGTTGAAATTTTGAAAACGCCCTAACTCGAAAATTCTTTATATACGAGTAGGTAAAGGTATTGTTTTCCCATCAATTTGATAATATCAAATTCACACGATATGCGATTCACACTCGATGTTTTTCTTCATGTTGGTTGGTGTTAGACGAGTGATCTATATAGAAAAATAGTGAACCTTCGTGTAATAATTTGCAGCGTTTTTTATTTGTTTTTTTCCCACTAATGCTATGTAGAGCTGAAATACCCAACTCTTAATGCTCTTTTTTCAGATACTGGCACTTTTTATTTTGAAAAATGAAAGTTAAAATTGTAACTAAAACTGCCATAAACCTGCACGAATTCCGAGTGATTCTAATAATAATGTTGTTTGTGTGACAAGGTAAAGAATAGAATTAGATTTTATTGTGTAATTTAAGTATGTGTTTTTCAATTTAAATTATTTTTTTTTGGAAAATGTGGATTGATATGCCAACAATTCTTTTGTGTAACTTAATGTTCTAGCCTGAAGATGCTGGAGAAGTGTCCAGCGAAACTGTCGCTACTAGAAAAAAGTATAATCTACTTTTCCTTTTTTAATTATAATTAATCTTCTTATAAGAAGAGGACCCGAACCTGAGTCGAATCGTCCATCATAGAATCAAAGGATTATTGATACATGGAACTCGTGAGTGGATACCATATATCCAATGGACAACATAATAAATAATAATAGGATGTATCCGACTGTTTTTATGAGTAACTCCTTTACAAATTCTTTGAATTGCAGAATTATTTCGTCGATATTTGTGTAGGTGCCACCTAATAACAGTACCTACTCATATCTGTACGACTGTCTTCCCACGTACGAGATGTCAACGTAATCAACAGAGGAGTGGCAAACGATATTTTAAAGAGAGCGACAATGTCTTGTAAATGGATTCTAAATACTTCGACCTTCTACTGTCGATTGGAGCTACCAGAATGTATAAATAGTTAGTGACCGAGTCAGATCTACGCGATAGTTGGAAGTTGGGAGCCGTTCCCACACTCGAGGTGCCACAAGGGTGAGAACAGCCCTGGTAGATGATCTCGAGTTTGATTTGGCGGGAGCTAACAAGTAGCTTGGGAATTCAACTCACTGAGTTTGAAGTCGGAAATTGTGCATCGTAACGTAATGGGTTTACAACAGAAAATTAAATTTTAATGGGTACTTATGGAAGTATAAATTTCCAATAAAACATTCTTCTCTCTTCTCAAATAAGTCCGGAAGTCGATCACCCGATTCCTTCCATCAAGCAACTATCATCTTTTATTGCCTCTTTTCATTCCAATCTATCCAGCAACCATTTTGATACATAGAAATTTTGGTACGTTGGACATTTTGATACATCTGATGGTTTAATTCGTAATATACGTATTTTGATCAGTTGAGAATTTTGATACGTTGGGCATTCTAATAGGAAATTTTGATTTGGTGAACATTTTGATACATCGGATATTTTAATACGTTGGGCATTATGATACATTGGAGATTTGGATAGTTTGATGCATTGTAAATTTGGATACCTTAGTTGCTTTTGAGATTTGCGATCCATGTAGAAACCGAGCTTTTAATTTTGATTTAGATACAAAGACAATTCATGTAATTAGGAAATTTTGATATGGTGGACATTTTAATACTTAGGCTAGTTTAATACGTTGGGCATTTTGATGCATTTGACATTTTAGACGATGGATATTCTGATACGCTGGATATTTTTTGATGCATTGGGAATTTGGATCCCTTAGTTGCTTTAGACATTTGTGATCCATGTAACAAAACGAGCTATTCCAAGCTCCCTTACTAATATACACCTGTAGGTGGTCTTTGTGTTCGTGTGACCCTTTTATTTTCAATTGCCAATGCTTTGACGTTTCTTCATTGGTACTAAACAAAGGCGTTTTGAAATCTTAGTACAATGAGGTATATTATTGAAAGGGCGATGAAAATGAGGCTTCTTAACAATTTAGAAACCGTTACAAATTTTCTGAATTTCCTAGGCAACGCAATTACATTGGTTCTGTTCCTATGACATATATTCTTAAAATATGCGGAGTTGATTCAGACATTCGATACACACGAGTTCATCAAAATTCGAGCAGTTGCTTCTAAACTAATAAATTAATGTTCTACAATAGCCGATTTCCATCTGACGGGCGTCTTTGGAGATTATTTGTTCAGCCGTTTGAAATAGCCGGTTCAAAGCAAACATACGAATATTAGTATAGATTTCATGTAGAGTTGACTGACTACGAAAATGTATAACAAAGACAGCCAATGATGTTTCACCCGGCGTGATGTTCACACGCCTTCGAGGGGCCCCGAATCGTGGATGAGTTTGAGTCAGAGCCCCATTCAATTAGCAGACAGGAACTGATGAGAGCTGAAACTGACGTCACTTCTCAAACCGAGAATTCCCGAAAAAAGATCCTCTCATCTCAGATCGCTCTGTTGATTTAGAAAGGGTTCCATGAGAGGAATTCGCTGATGCATCAGCTTGATATTTTACTATCCCACGTTATCCTGTATGTACATGTAGCCTCCATATATATGTATATAAATATAACTATATTATATTTTCATTGTAATCTTGTTGTAATAAAAATTTAATTTCCAAGTAATGTCGTGGAGGTAGGTACTTCAAATCATGACCATTCGGCCTTCCATTAAAACCATTCACATGTCCAAATGTTGGAATAAGACGCAGTATAGAAGACTGCTTGACATTTTGCGGTTGATTTTATATATAATGCCTTTCATACATCACAATTACGAGCAATTTATAGACGGGGTAAACCTCGTGATGAAATGAATTCTCAACAAAATTGATGCGAACCCGGAAAGAAGGACAAGTGAAATGAACGGTCTTCGCGCACAATAGATATTCGCTCTCACCTGCCCATAGAAATAAGCCAACCCGATGTACCAGTCGTTAGGTTACATCGGAGTACAGACAGGTTGCGAACGCTTACAAATGTCATGAGCACCGGACGTTCTCCTTGTACCGAACAAGCGGGTGTTTTCCAACAGTAGGTGTACCGTTCGTACATTGGAATGGACAAGCTCCCCAACCGTGTCCACTAAAATACCTCCTCCCAATATCTTTAGGACAACTTATAGAGGAGGATGACAGAATTTAATTGTTGCGAATGAACGTTATTGGTTTATAATTTTCAATAATTAGCCATTGGAATCGAGCAAGAAAAAAAATTGGTATATGGGCTCCATTTGGGGCCTAGTTGTGCCGCGAAGCTTTTGGCTGATCTCATTCACTTCTAATGGGTGAAATCTGAGGGCCGAACTTTTCAAGAGTGCCCTAGCTCGAAAACTCGCAAAATAAAGGTATAGTTTTTTAACCAATTTTAAATAGTATTGAATTTAAACATTTTTTTTGAGACCACCCGGAGGTCTGCAGAACAAACCGTTCGCTCCCTACGAGTACTTAAGGGTTTTCCTTCGATAAAACAGAATTACGAGTGTGAATCACAAAAGAGGTCTAATCTCCGTTGAACTTTTAGGTAGATCGCTGTTCGTTTCTTCGAGTTGTATTCAGTTTTGCTTCCTTTTCAAACAGTAATCAAATTTCCATATGAAGCTCCCCATTCTTCGAATCGAGTGTGAAGCGTTTAGTTCTTTCTAATAAACTTGATAGTGAAGTGTGAAGGCAATATGGTGAGGTAGGTAGTACCTACCAATGGTTAGTAGGTAAAAACATATTGTTTAGTAATGCATGCATTCCAGGGGACGTCCCATTGGATAAGCATTAGATAAGTTTAACCAGCTGGTAAGCGATAAAACTGTTTCACTCGATGTAATTTGGTTTATTACTTAGGCAAGAAATAGTGACCCCCCCCCCCTCACCATTATCTACCAAAACATTTCTAGCGGCATGGGAGCCTAGAATCTGAAGAGCATTTTAAAATCCATGATCTACGATACCCAACATGCGAATTCGAGTTCACCCCCCCCCCCCCCCACCACCTCACCAACGCCAACAATGGTGCCAGTCTGGCACCAAAGGGGGAATACGTCGTAACATTGCACTTTCATCTATTAGTTTTAGTAGGCGGTCCGTCGAGGTTCACATCCGTATTCAAGGTGAAACACAAAAAAAAAAGCACGAAATATGCGGTTTATGGTGTCCTGGCACCATGGTGGCACCACTATTATTTCCTTGGTGCTACAGAGAATAATTCATGAAAACCCGGAGGTATAATGAGAATTTTTCCTCAATTTCAAAGCTTGGGTACAATTAGTAAGCAGTAAAGGAACCGAAATTTTGAAAAATCGGATATTTTGTGAATATTATCCCCCCACTACACCCCCCCCCCTTGCGAATTTTGGTACTCGGGTGAAATTATGTACAACTCGGAAGTTATTTGAGTCAAACAAAAAAAGAAACTCACTAATCGGTTGGAAATTGAGGCCTGGGCAAATTTTACAGGATTATGCCCGCAAACGCACGTTTTTTAAGCATTAACCCCCCCTTTCCCCCCCTTAAAAGGCAAAATTCGAAATTCCGGCGCCGTAGTGCACAACTAGATAGTTTTCCGCGTCGAACAAAAAAAGAACCACAAAAATCGGTTGAGAACTAAGGCTTGGGCAGACGACACAAGATTATGCCCAAAAATGCACGTTTTTTGAGCATTAACCCCCCCTTTCCCCCCCTTAAAAGGCAAAATTCGAAATTCCGGCGACGTAGTGCACAACTAGATAGTTTTCCGCGTCGAACAAAAAAAGAACCAGGAAAATCGGTTGAGAACTAAGGCCTGTGCAGACGACACAAGATTTTGTCACACACACACACACATACACACATACACACATACACACACACACACACACACACAGACATACACCTATGGTTTTTTTCGTGGATTTGGATTCAGAATGGTCTAAAACGGATTACTGTGTGGTTATTTTTTTTTTCTGTTGAGTGTTGTCCAACTTCACCCCAGATCGATCTTATAAGGACGCCCAAGTCTTACTGTGGGACGTCCTAAAAAAATTGGTTGATAAAAAAATGCTCCAAACCATTGCCCAAAGGTCTATTATTTACTGTATAGATCACCCTTCTGTATAGATCCTACCAACCATAAGTACCTACTACCTACTAGAGAATTATTGAAAATTTCAACCCCAACCACCAACCAAATGGAAATGAAGGGTTGAAATTTTCAAAAATTCCCTAGTAGGTAGTAGGTACTTATGGTTGGTAGGGAGGGACTTATACAGAAGGGTGCTCAATACAGAAAATAATAAACCTTTGGGCAATGATTTGCAGCGTTTTTTTTTTTTTTTTTTCATTCATAACAATATCATGTATAACTAATCTTTGATTGTAATTAAACTGGATTGACTATTCAAGAAAAAAATGTTAAGGAAAGTAAAAAAAAGAAAGGAAAAGTAACCATCAATCTTTTCGTTTACCAATTAGCTACCGAAATACCGTATTACAATATTTTGCATAAGTACCCAATTGGATGAATAAAAGGTCAACGACAAATGGGTAAAAAGTGGAAACTACTACTCACTATTACCTACTACTTTCCTCATCGACTGATAAATCTCGATCAGTAGATTCGATGAGTGGCAGATGTAAATAATGTTATGGTAATCAAAAACAGGAGCCGCATTCTGAAGAGCGTAACCTCGAAGTTAAGAGTAATTCAGATTACATCCGACATCAGAGAGTTTCATTGTGAGTAAGGAGAGCTGAATGGTGCAACAAATTAGCAATTCATACATCAACCAGGCCGATTTTTTCATGCTCATTAGGCGTTTCTGAGCTTGGCCCGGTTCCAAGTGGCAACTGCATTTGCCATTTTCTACATCCGGTTCTTCTCTCGATTTCAGTTTGCATAATTCGGTCGTCA
This sequence comes from Apolygus lucorum, assembly GCA_009739505.2. Classification (NCBI taxonomy): domain Eukaryota; kingdom Metazoa; phylum Arthropoda; class Insecta; order Hemiptera; family Miridae; genus Apolygus; species Apolygus lucorum. Next base: position 42,151,412 of record CM019183.2, on the reverse strand, counting down.
ACGTATTACCATCTTCATTTTTTATCTCTTCTTTTATTTATTGCACGATTGAACTTGGTTTAAGTGAGAAATCCTTCGAGGAGGGGATTTTTGGCTCGTTTCTCGAAGTTCGTCAAAGGATTTTCTCACGGTGTCGTCAGGGAGTGAGTCACCCTCTTTACCGATAGGATCCTGTTGTTTCTTCGTGACAGGGAGCGCCCAGTGCGATTAATGAGACGACTGAATGGGTAATCATAAATTTCGCGCACTTGAGCTGTGACGCTGAATCTTATGCGGTTAGAAGGAGCACTAATGCGCGCTTCGTTCTTGAAATACCTACTCAAGTTCATTCGAAATCCAAGTACTCGCTAATGGATGAAATGTAATAAACTAAGTTGCACCTGGTGCAATGCATTTAATAAATTACTAGATGAATGCAAATGTTACGCGAGTGAATGTACCATAAACATTTTAAAAATTACTTTTTCTTTTGTAGTGTACTGACATATTGGTACTCTCGATGGTTTGCCGATGTTGCATTGATGAGATGAAATATCTCAATGAATTATTAAGTGTACAGCAGTTAGTTCCTTACACATATTTTCCAGGTAGTCAATCGAGCAGATTGATGTTCACCACAAAGGACGTATATAGGAAATAGCTAAATGAAGACCTGATGCTGTTTCAAAGTTAGTATAGTTTCTAAGCCAAAAAGATTCAGAAATCATGCTCATAAGTAGAGCTCGGAAAATATGCACGAAAATTTCCGGAAAATATGCACCGGAAACTGGAAAAATATGCAAAATATGCATCTGCCCTTAAAACTACATACGACTTTGGCATTTCAGTATTTTAAGAAAGGATGTTCCATATTATTACATTTTTTTAGCCCTTTTTTCTCCTAGAAAAAAGTTATGAAACATCAGGTGATGTCAAGCAATTCAAAAAGTCAGTTATACATTTTTTATTTACTTATATACATTTATACGAACTAGGTATAAGATGAACTACATATTATATTGGACAACAATTAACGCTCCAAATTATCAGGTGTAAAACAGTGTCTCCTGTCACTTAAAATTTCTTTCAATGCAGAAAACGATCTCTCTACATCGCAAGATACAATAGGCAAAAATTTTAAATTGGAAATCTCTTTGGGAGAGTAGGGAGAGTCCCATGAGCTGTTTTTTCGAAAACAGGAGAACCTTTGAGAAATTTCGCGATTTGAACCACTGAAGACCACCCTGGATTTTTCGATAGGACCCCCTCCAGTTTATCCTTGACGGCTTTTCCAGTTGTTCCATGCCAGTGGAAGCTTCTTTCGAGCAGGTCAGAAACAGCACCTACGGCAGAGCAGAGATCCTTCCCCCTGGTCTCATATGCTGCAAAATATGCAAAAATCCCAAAAATGACCAAAAAATGCAAAAATCCCCAAAATGACCGGAATATGCAAAAATATGTAATCTCAATTTCAATTTAAACCACCGCATGCCCTTCAGAAACCTTCAAAACGTACAAATACAAAGATATACCGCATAATAAAAGATGTGCAAAATATGCAAATTCCAAGCTCTACTCATAAGGTTTTGACATTTTTCTGCAAAATCTTATTTAAGCCGAGACAGTATGATGAGTTGCTATCTGAAAGTAGCTAAGTAACTAAACTGCCTAAAAAGACGAGGATTTTTCTCTGAATTTTCGAAAATATTGAATTTTTGTATCATTGACGACAGCCAAGTTGCAGCAAATGTTAACCATCTCATCTTGAATCGTAAATTTTTTAGGAATCATATTGAATTGGGGTATAGGAATGGTTAGATGAATAGTTCTAACATGGTGTCATCCCGTGGCAGGATGAATGGTTCCAACACACAAAAAACCTCTTACCGAGATAGTTTATCCTAATCCTACAAGAGGAGTAACACCACAAAGAGAAATCTCTTATAAAGTATCTCATATAGCCATTCGTGAATAATTGGTCGCCACAGGAGGAAGGTGGATGACATGGAGATCTCCAGTTGACGACCAGCGATGGGATCTGTGACGGCAGTTCTTACGGGGTTTTACTGCCGGACGATGAATAATCAGAAAAACGGTCTAATGGCTGGAAGTCATGAGGAACCCCGTGGCGTAAAAGGACCGCCCTTTCATACCGGCCACCGCGTCTTTTCTGATCGTTTGCTGGGTCATTTGAGAAATTCTGCGCTCGTCATCCTCGTGGGTGAGCGGTTTTTTCTCTCCTCGTCGAGTGGAGGCGGCCGCAAGACGTACATTTACCGGTAGCTTATGGAGAAAGTCTACTAGATCGTCCGTTCCTTTGCAGGAATGTGTGGGCACAAACTTTTGAAATGCAAAATAAAAGGATTCACCTATTCGCTGTGTTGTTTATATAACAGGAAGTTCGACAACACATGATGTAGGTAGTTATGGACCAACACTATCACACGAACTTAAAATAAATGTTTGTATCGCTCACTCCCATTGACTTCAAAATAGTCAGATGGTCTTGATAGTTCTGTATCTGTGAGAATTCCCTCCTTCCGTTAGCGTATTCTGCTATCTTATGTTCCACATCTGTTGTTATATCCTCACAAAATTCGCCCAGTCCAGAGTCCAGCCCTAAGTCAACCGTTCTAAAATATCTACTTATCTAATATTACAGCTTCGAGTCTGAATAATTGTAACTAGATAATAAAAACGTCCGCCAATCGGGTGTGGCACATAGCTTCCTCGTATCCATAACCCGATTGTGTAGATGATCCGATGCATAGTAGTTAACCTCAAAACATCAAAACAAGTTAATCTGTACCATCCCTGAAAATTTCATTGAAATTGGATGGAAAATGTGGAATTTATGGCCGTTACAAGGAAATTCACGTTTGCGCATGCGCAGTGGCTACTATCAGTCCGAAGGTGGTGATTTTCATAGGGGACCATTTAAATACTATTTTGTAACATCCCTGAAAATTTCATTGGAATCGGATGGAAAATGTTGAAGTTATAGTCGTTACAAGGAATTCACGTTTGCGCATGCGCAGTGGCTATCAGTCCGGGGATGATGATTTTCATAGGGGATCATCTATACACCAACCAGCACAATTGATGAAAATTGCATAGATATCGGACAACAACTTCGTATAGTTATGCCCGTTACAAGGATTTCATAACAGACACACAGACGCACGGACACACAGACAGACAGACACGGAACCAAAATGGTTCAGAAAGGTCTAAAACGCAAAACGGGTGTGAAAATTTTGATTTTGGAGAACTTTGTTTTCATCCTTGAAAAGTGAAAACATAGCTTCCGCTACTTTGGTAGGCTCGGAAGCAATAACTAAGTTTAGTTTTTTTGGCAGTTGTGCTACGAGAAACTTATTTTTTATTGTCACCAGCTGGTTCATTATTTGGTTGTGGTATCGAAACTTGACAATGATGCTCGATCGTGTCAAGTGTCCCGCTGGTAGTTTGATTTCTTTGATACCGACGGCCTATCTTCAAGATGGACGGAGTGAAGTGAGATTGGGTTCCTGTGGATTAGGGGTCGGTGGCGCGATTCATTAGCGTATTTGTGACAACTTGCCTGTAAGTGATCATAACATGATTGTGAATCGCTTTCAATGTTTCTACCTGCCATAGAAATTTCGTCTACCGTATAAAAACGATCTGATAACGTTTTGACATGTTTCATGTCTAAAGGATTGTCCGAAATTTCCATTTTTGCCGAACCGGAGCGGTATTCACGACCACAGCCTTTATGATTTTGGCTTTTATCTTCAAAATTTTTCATCATACAAAAGTTGTTCACCACTTGCCAGAACAATGCAATTTTATTGAACAGTTTGTTGTTCACCTTACCCCCGTACCTTGCGCGGGATCATAGCATGCCTTGCACGATGGAAAAAGGGGGTTAACAAGGTAATCAGCAACATAGGTGGCATATTAATATTCTAGACGGTATACCTGATCCGTTTTTTGGATCTAAATCATAACATTTTAACGCTTGAAAATGCTTTACTCTTTTATCGGGGACATTTTTGCGGCTACCGTGGCCATATTAACATAAATATTCCATCAACATATGTATTAACTTAGTACACGTGTTTTCTTCAGAATGAGATCTGAAGAAGAAGATATTTTTTCCTACATAGGCCCCCTCCTAAAGAATCAGTGAATCCATCATGTTTCCGATGGTAGTGGAATATTATAGACATTTCCCAAGAATCAGAACTTCGATTCTATCACATCTGTTATGCAGGATGTCATTGAGTAAATTGCAATAAATATGCACTGAAGTTCTCAGAAATCACAGTAATGCATCTCCATTTCATTTTCGAAGACAGTTACTACCTCCATCAAGAGTGCTGGGACTGTTTCCAATAGGAATTCCGCTGGAACGATCCATGACTGGACAGGCGCATTCCACCATGCCTAGAACTTCACCCCACGGGACCCCTTGCCTTCCTCCTGTAAGCCTATGCATTAGTATTCGTGAGCCGTCGAGAGTGTAGGCGGAACCGTCTTTATATATGACAAATAATAACCAGTCAAGTGAATGGAGTATTTATATTGGGGTCGTGATATGGCTACAAACGCTGTCCGTTTTCTAATTATACGTGGTATGGGCAGCGCGTGGTGGGGATGCTGGGGGAGCCTTCCAAGATCATCTTCTGATCACTGGCTCATCAACGCGACCGAAAACCTTCTCATAACTAACCACTAAAACTTACATTCATAGCAAGTCTACGGAGCTTCGCCTTAAATGAATCATGCATCTTTCTTCGAAGGAAGACCTTAGCATTCATTAATCATGACATAATTTGTTATCGAAAGTCCATGCCACTGTTCCATAATTTTTTTATTATTAATATTCAGTAATTTAAATTTTTTCTCGGATGTAAATAGAATATGCAATATTTTCCATTAGAATTTTTGCTCCTTCCAAGGTCTTCCTCAATTTTTTAATAATTGTTTTGTTGGTTTACCGAAAAATAAATTATTTGTCGCTTACCACCGCATATATTATTATCAGTGAGTGATGATGCATATAACTACAAACAAGTTGAATCTGTTACTCTTTGTGTAATCTACCACTTTACTGCTGCATTACAGGTAGGTATATAGGTAGGTATATATAGGTAGGTGGTATATATTTTAGCATGAAACATGTTTTAGCCTTGGCCTAACTATTCGAAAAACGTTAAGTGTGGTACGCTAGGCTTTCACGAAATGTCGAAGGGTGCCTCCCTAAGACTGCTGAATTCGAATGACAAATTATGCTTCTCTGTGATCAGCAGGCTTAGCTAAATTTGCTCCAGGTGGGCCCACAAGGCTGAAATTGCTCAGGGTGCCTCTCTGAGACTGCAGAGTTCGAAGGACAAACAAAACTCCTCCCTGATCAGCTGAGTGAGCTAAATGCTAAATTCGGTTTATGAGAATTGGTGGCTGAACCTTTTTTTATTTTTCACTTTTAGTCGTTTGGCTAAAACTGCGAACCCGACCCGTGGGTGCTGGGCAGAACCCTTCCTCCAGAAGAATTCCTTCAAATCACTTTTAAGTATCCAAAATTGTGTGATTCAAAACTTAAGGTTTTATGTATTCACAGTCGATAGACAGACACCTGAGAGGTAGAAGAGGACTTAAGACAAGAGGTAAAAGGATGAAATTTCCAACTGACGACAAAACCGAACTCAAATCGCTGTAACATCGCCACTTCAAAAGTCATTACAATGTGATCCTTACTTGAAGGTGATCGCTCTTTGATGTTCTTGGTGATGGCTTACCCTACAGAACCCTCCTGTGTAGCTCTCTAACGACCGAATCAGTTTCCTCTTCAAAATCGACCAGGATAATTATATTAAAAGATCCTCAGGACCAGAAGGCCCTTTGCCTCTGCAGGTAAAACCACGAAAACGATTATAGGTGTTGTCCAGGACCCATCGCCTCAGCCACCCAACCCCCATCCGCTTGTGGATAAACCCCATAATTTGGCTTTGTTTATGTTCTGGCGTCCCATAGCGCTCTAACTTCTTGGCAATCGCTTTTTAACAGAATTTCTTCAAAGTTTTTTCCTTCGCTAATAGTCCTTTCATTAAGTCTTTACCGAAGGAAAAGAAAATAATTATTTTCTTCTTCGAGGCCCTCCTTTTTTTTGTACATTTTGAACAGTGGCCAGAGTTAACACGTACCAAACATTGATTGTTCTTCACGGAGAAGCATTAAAGCTAATTGAAGATTTTACAATATCGTAACTTTTCGCCAGTTTCTTGTCGACCAATGACGATGCATGTAATATTATAGCCATCAATTCAACAAGAAAATCACTGTAATTCCCCTCCCTGTTGGTTAAGGATGTCACTCCTCACTTCTTCACTTAAGAAGAAGGAATTAATGTTGATGTGTTATTACCACTTAATATCAATATTGATTTATTTTTGAAACAATTAACAGTCCTTTTGCATTTTTAGTGGATTGGAATGTGATTGTGCGAGTGATTCCACAGGCTCGAACAAAAATCTATCGCGATCAATCACATAGATTCTGCTCAAATTCATAAGTAGTCGATGGCGGGCTTTAAGTCGATCCTTTATGGATTCACAGTGTCGTAGGAGCTATAATATACATGAAAATTCTGGTACTCATCTAAATAATCAAGAACAACAATTCTGATAATGATCTATGTTGTCTATGATATTGTAAGATTCTGATTAATTACGTACGGTCATGTTATTTGGTCATAAAATTTGTGTAAAATTTTAGCCCCATCAGCTTCAATGAAACCGCGTGTGTTTTAAATTATGTTGAACAAATTAGATTGTCATACCTCTCGCGATTTCCTGTTTGCGGGTTTTTACAAAATTCATCCTTGAACTCTGATTATTTGAATTTTGTGCAACAATAATTCAAATAATCAAAGTTCAAGGCTGAACTTGGTGAAAACCCGCAAATAGGAAATCGCGAGAGGTATGACAATCTAATTTGTTCAACATAACTTAAAACACACGCGGTTTCACTGAAGCTGATGAGGCTACAATTTTACCCAAGTTTTATGACCAAATAACATGACCGTACGTAATTAATCAGAATCCTACAATTACAATTATTTGCTTATATCAGTTACAATTACAATTATTGTAATGGTTTTCTAAATAAGACTGTGAAAACAGTTTCTTATTATTCCGGTTTGTAATCATTTGAAGAGCAATTGGAGATTCCCTTCGAAAAGTCTGACATCCAGCAGGAACTAATCATATTAAAATCGGGACATTTAGCCTTGAGAGAAGCTCTTCTCTCTCAAGCTTGAACATGTTTCTTACAAAATATGTTCATGTAATACCAATCCAATTTTTGGAACAAGAACCCAGTAGATAGGTTGAGTTGTGCAGGTAGATAGTGTTGGAAGTCGTGTTACACGCAGTGAAGTATTCATGATATCAACATTATTTCTCCGTGTTGGAAGGCAGAGTTTTACGATTCCTCCGTCAAATGCCTCTCACCGTCACACTAGAGGGATTTTAAAGATCAGCTTGTGGAGCGAAGTAGTAATTTAATTTTTTGCTGTCACACATTACTAGTGCCTCCGGCTGTGAGAATGTTGGTGTTCATACTGTTCATGGATTCTGGAGACAAAACTTTCAAGTCGAAGCTGGATGAGATGAAGAAAACCCTGAGAGTCTCCAGAGCTGTTTCAATTCAAGTACCTAGTTATCTGGAATGCTATAAGCGATAAAATTTCCAATTCCTTCGCGTTACTTCTTTATTGGCTAGTAGATTAATTTTGCATTTTAGAGAGGAGATTACAAATTTCATTATCTGCTTACCATTCGATTGAAAAGTAGAATTGAATTTTTTGTTTCGGCTTCCCTTTTTTATTATTTTTTGAGAAAATCTTCTTCTTGTTCATATAATGCGATTATTTACCTGATGCATGAGAAAGACGTACACGTACATGAAATCAGGTGAGCGGTTTTTTTTTTAATTAGATATTCGAATAAATATCTATAATGTGCAGCAAAGCTTCTTTTTCTCAAAAAATAAATTGTGTGATAAAAGTGTTGGAGAAACTGTTATTGAACTGTTCAAGCCGCTAATAAATTCTCATGAAATTCAATAAATTTAAATGAATAAATTCCAAATTGTTCTTTGGATCCTTGCAGAATTCAGCCTCAGCATAAGAAACTGCAGTTTAAGTATTAAAATAGCGGTTGGGCACACCGGCGCACAGTGGGGCGAAAACAAAAAATACCGTATATAAGTAGAATTTTTGAAAGTCCTAGTGACGACAGAAAATGGTTTGTTTGCCGTCAAAGCCAGCACCAGACGTCTAAATTTATGAGCAGACCATAGATATTTTTGTTTGATTAGAAAAAAACATGTGAAAAATTATAGAAATTTGTAGAAATTTTTATGAAATGTAAAATGATAATAAATTCATTTTTAATACAGATTTTTTCTGAGGTGGTCCAAATATTTTTTTTAGCTTAGATACTACAGAAGAAGTACAAATAATCAGTTTTCAGTATCAGAATAAAATATTTCTGCGCTTGAATATTAGGTATATTATTCAACATACCTAGTATTAGTAGTTGCTATATACATTTCACTGTGCAGTTTTTGCGCATCCTCGCGCACCTGAATTTCCACGATATACAGAAGCCTCTACCTATTTACAAACATCTCCAACATTAGTTTGCTGCATTCACCTGCATTCTTGTGCTCCAGAGTGGTATTCATCTTGGAAAAGTGAGTATACCTCTCCAAAGTTTGCTTGACATGACTGCATCACGATAGCTGAAATCACTTAGCATTCACAAACATCCGATGTTTCAACTACACAATGATTTAATTTTGGAAAGGATGTATGGTCAAAGTCAGAGTCAATACAAAAACGCTGCAAATTATTTTACTAAGGTCTATTATTTTCCGTACAGATCACTCATCTGCAAAGATCACAGCTTTGCCATAGTCACTATTTATTTATTTTTTTTTACCTACCAACTATAGGTATCTACTACCTACCACACCATACTGCCTTCACACCTTCACAATCAAGTTTATTAGAAAGAACTAAACGCTTCACACTCGGTTCGAAGAAATATCGAGCTTCGAATGGAAATTTGATTACTGGTTGCTAAGGAATCAAAACTGAATAAAACTCGATGAAACGAACAGCGATCGGATTTTGAATAGCTGAAATTCCAACGGAGATTAGAGATCTTTGGTGATTCACACTCGTAATTCTGTTTTATCGAAGGAAAACCTTCAAGTACTCGTAAGGAGCGAAAGGTATGTCTTACAGAGCTCCGGGTGGTCAAATTTTTTATTCGATCTTCGGATTCTACTTACCTTGAAACGTAAACCAACAAATTTTGAGGAGGGGTTAACTTATTTTTTTCTTAGTCGATTCCAAAGGTTCATTATTGAAAATAATAATCCAAAAGCATTAAAGACCCTCAAACGTGGGTGAGATCCATCCATACATTGTGGAAGGCGATGAAAACGTCGAGTGATGATGATGATAGGTAAAGTGGCAGCAGGTTACATGAATATTAATTGAAGAATTTACGTTTTTTTACTTTAATTTCATGATCAATGTTTCACATTTCAATGACTTGTAAAAGGACAAACTTACAATTTCTGGCAACATAGCAAACCAATAAATAATTTCTTTCAAAATATTCCACGATATTGCCCTGTTTTTTTTTTTTTTTTTTTTGAATTTTCAACCCAAAGAAGATGTCAAACCGATCCAAAAATGGTTCCGTTGGGTTCTGCATTAAAACATACTTATCACTGCCCAACAAGCTTTTTTTCGGATATCGATTTAGACAGTTTATTTTGAATTTTAAGCGCATTTTAGCGTTTCCGCCCCACTGTGCGGCGGTTGCTCTACAGCAAAGAAACTTCTTGAGATTTACAGTGGAGTTTTTCATTATAAGCCCAAACGGAACAAAACGATAGGTCCTATTTAGCCCCGGATGATCTCATTCGATACTATTTTAAATTTACTACCTTTATACCAAATTTTTCTGAAATTTCAACCCAAATTTTTCAGTCATTGAAACTGACTGTCATTAACCCAAAAGCTTGGGGGAACAATTGGGCCCCGGATGGAATTCATAATATCAGATACTATCAAAAGGATTCTACCTTGAATCAATGTACACCATCAACATTTGCATCTTTCTGATTGTTTGAACCGTTTTGGTCAGATTCATTTGTCGAACTCGGTTCCTCTGTAGCAAATTTTCATCTTAAAACTAGATATTTCATATTCACTCACTAGATTTAGTAAAGAGATGTATGAAATTTTCATTTCTTGGAAGTACTATGTTACTCTTCAGGTAGGTACTCATAAGAATTCCATTGGCAACGGTTTTATATAATTCTCGCATAGCTACAGAGTTACCATTCTTTGGTGCCGAGGAAGCAAAATTACACGTTTAAATATAGCCCGGAAACGAGGTGCTTTGAACGACGAGAAGAGACTGTTACATCCTTTGTCTCCGATTTTGGGAGATTTATTGTCCGCTTCCAAATAAGAGAGAGCCTCCTGAGTTTTCCCCCTTTGATTCAACAGTTTTATACTGATTTTGACGTCGGAGCGAAACTTTACAGCCAGTCTCTGAAGGTTTTGGGGTATTTCTACGTAGAGAGAATCACACACACAAATCGAAGCCGTCGGAAAAAGTTAAAAGACATTTAGTTGATAATTGTCTCCTGGAGGTGAACAACCTCGACGTTTAGGAGTTTAAAATAGGGTTTTACCTATGTTTAAGAGGGGACTTTCTGGATCCTCTCGGGCGCCGTGACCCGTCTTCGCGCCTTGATCGAGATTTAAGACTTGGGTTACTCGGAGTCTCTTTCTTGAAACGTGAAACAGACCCTATCGGGGAGACTGCAGACAAATGGACTCGTGGAAGATTTCAATTAGGAAACACAGAGGTAGGGGGAACCGAGAACAACCAAAGTTAGGTTAGGAGGAATGTCTGAGGTAAATAAATGCAAATAGTTCGGTTAGCAGCAAAAACTTCATCGCGATATGAAATGCATCACAAAGGTCCCTCGAATGTACTTTGGAACCGACTCGATATCTAAAGATTTACACAATCTACATCGAACGACGAGTCGTGAGTTTTTGGGATTCGGGTGGAATATTTTATCCAAGAATGGTTAGTTCAACTTTTTCAAGGAAGTACTTTCGATTGTGAAAAAATTTGTTCTCACTCATCTTCAAACAAGATATTCCGGATAAATCACCATACGTATCAATTAGTAGCCTTCTGCTCTACCCAGCCAGTCTGTAGTATGGAGAACTTACACTAGATTTCAATGAATGCAACAAGAAAAACACGATTTTTGTTTATTATTTTCAATGATACGCCTTTGGAATCGAGCGAGAAAAAATTTTTTACCCTTCCCCTCAAAAATTGATGTTTTACGTTTCAAGGTACGTAAAATCCGAAAATCGAATAAAAAATATTCCGTCCGTCCGCCGTTCGCCGTTCGCCGTTTGCCGGCACTTTCCTTAGCAACTCTGGACCGATTTGGGTCAAGTTCGGGATATAGGGGTTCCATTTGGGGTCTAGTTGTGCCGCGAAGCTTTTGGTTGATGTCAGTCACTTCTAAGGGGTGAAAATTGAGGGTTGAAATTTTCAAGAGTGCCCTATCTCGAAAACTCTCGAAATGAAGGTATCGTTTTTTTTACCAATTTCAGATGGTATTGAATTTTCAACAATTTTCGAGACCACCCGGAGCTCTGCAGGACAAGCCGTTCGCTCCCTACGAGTACTTAAGGGTTTTCCTTCGATAAAACAGAATCACGAGTGTGAATCACAAAAGAGGTCTAATCTCCGTTCAAATTTTATCTGACTAAAATGCAATCGCTGTTCATTTTTTCGATTTTCATTCAGTTTTTCTGTCTGAGCAACCAATAATCAAATTTCCATATGAAGCTCTCTATTTTTCGAATCGAGTGTGAAGCGTTTAGTTCTTTCTAATAAACTTGATTGTGAAGGTGTGAAGGCAGTATGGTGTGGTAGGTAGTACCTAAAATGGTAGTACCTATAGTTGGTAGGTATAAAAAATTGTTAGGTAAAAAAAAATAGGTAACAAAACGCTGTAAATCATTACCCAAAGGTTTATTATGTTCTGTATAGATCACCCTTCTGTATAGATCCCTCCCTACCAATTATAGGTACCAACTTCCTACTGGGGCATTTTTGAAAATTTCAACAGCAGCCACCAACCGAATGGAAATGAAGGGTTGAAATTTTCAAAAAATGACCTAATAGGTAGTAGGTACCTATGGTTAGTAGGGAGGGATCTACACAGAAGGGTGGTCTATGCAGAAAATAATAAACCTTTGGGCAATGATTTGCAGCGTTTTTTCTAGCTTACCAACATCAACTTGATTGAGAATTTTTTTTCCTCGCTATGATGAAGTTTGGCTTTGTTACTAATCTTCTTAATTGATAACTGGTACTTAGTGCTAACCAGTCATTGTCGTGGTGACTGCTGGGATGGGAATGGAGCGTCTAGCTGAAGATCACAATCTGAGCTCTTGTCCCAAAGCAACCGAGGTAAATTTATTTATGCCTAGGTGAATTATTTGTTATATTGAATCATTTGTTCCTAGGAAAACTTATTTGCGTCTGGCTGGAGATAGGAATCCCATTTATTATTCCAAAGCATTCGAGGTAAATTTATTTGTGCCTTAAGTGTGTAGACTGCTTCCTGGGAGTGTGAGATCGAATTATTTTTCACTTACGTAAATTTTAGGAAGTTGCTCAGCAAGACTACAAGTCTTTAAGAAATGGATCTGGAGTGAAGCAGAAAACCCAAAACAAAAAAAAAGGTTGGATTGAACGTTCTTCTCCTCATTCCGAAGTGATGTCCCCTGGAATTCATGCATTACCAAGAAGTATGTTTCTTTTAGACCGATTTCAAAATTTCCGTAGGCGCGAAGGAGAAGGTACTCTTTTCGGTGTGTCCTGAGACGACTATCTTTATTTTTATTTTTTCATTGTGAGCTTTAATTTTTGGTCAGTGCGTGTAGCACATAACTTCCTTGTGATCCATAACATAGTCGGGTAGGTAACCCAACCCCATAGAGGGTCGTCAGAACTGAAAAGTGCCCCCAAATATGAGGGATGTCGAACAGTTAGGTAATTAGAGAGTAGTCTTCCAAGTGTGTGGCGCAAATAGTACACAGCGTCATCTTCAACATGATTCAAATAATAGGTGTGATTATTATGGATCAGTAAGGAAACTGATCTTCAGAACGGAAACTGATCCAAACAAAAAGACCTGAGACAAGTTACCAATCCACGGTACAGGAACATCAGTACAGAAACTGATCCACGGTACAGAAACTGATCCGCAGCAGGGAAAATGGACCACAGTATGGAAACTAATCAATGTTTTGGAAGGTGATCCGGATTAATAAACTGGTCGACTTCACAGAAACTGAAATACAGTGCGAAACTAATCAAGAAACTGTGAGGCAACTCATTTTAAAATTAAATTAAGGACCACTAAAAAGTGAAAAATAATCGCCGCTTATTTATTATAGATGAAAATTATTTTAGATGATCAAAACAGAAATGAGAGTAACTCGAGTTAATATTAGTGTTCCAAAACTGCAATTACAAAAATAGCTAGTACATGACTGTTGTACTATGATGGAGTATACAAGCGTGCCAATAATCGCTCTAGAAATCGTTGGTGTTCCAACCATCTTCTGATTAGATATATCCTCTACTACCTACATACTATATCTATAGAATAGAACACTGAATATTGCACTGACGTCGCACGTACGAGATCATGAATGATCGTGGATGTCGAGGACGTGTGTGGTTGATGCTTGATGGAAATGTTGTTGTATGTTGGAGATTATGATGTGGGATTGTAGTACAGGTATGCATAGTTGCGAAGAATATAATAAGTCGAAGATTCTCAAGTGTGTGATTATTATTTTCTCCTTTTTCTGTGGTTTGTCACCATCATTTTTGATATACTGGTACGTCTTGTTTTCGTTATAAGTTCCGAAGCAATCATTCTTCAAGTTTGAGTGAACGGAGTATGACAAAAAAAAGAAAACCTCCAAATTGAAGGGTATTCTAGTATCCTTGAAGCGCCGACTTCATGATTAGTCGTAATCAAAATACTCAAATGGAATAAACCTATTGCGTAAATTGACACATCATAAGTAGGGAAGTAACAGAATGTGCAATTAGGAGAAACCGGGCAATATTAGTCAATTGAAGGTCGATTCAGTTCCCATATTTGGGATCAAGGACTTTCAGATAAGCCGAGTTCGAAAATGATGTAAGGGAAAACGTGTCTTCCTCTCCAACTCCTTGGATGGGAAACGCGATAATTGTTCTGGAAAGAATTGCAAAAATAGGTTCTCTATCTAGATTTTCTTCTCTTCAAATCAAGTCCATTAGGACTACTGTTTCCAAATCGTTTATTAGAAACCCACCGTGAAACGGAGTAAACGGAATGGAAAACGGCGAGAGATTTTGTGTTGATAAGACGTGTGTGGAGGACGTTACCAATCGAAGTGAATGGCAACTGAACATCCACTCAGCAAGGCCGTCTTCAAATTAGCATTCCATAAGGGCATAAACATCCGGTGCGAGACGGCACAGTACTTCCCTCACCAGGAAAGTATTACTCTCACTACCTTGAGAGATTACAGGTGAATCTGTGAGGAGATTGATCTGCTAGAGAGGCCTTGTGTGAGTTGACAAGCCTGATTGAGAGAGTCTTTTCATTAGAGTTAGTCATGCTTTAGTTCATAAAATTAATAAACTTCTTATAAAGCTGAAGGTTTGTGGATGTTATCAGTTTTATTAGGGAGCAAAACATTCTGAATATACAATTAATTCTTTAGATCCTAGAAACAGAATTTTGACTCAAGAATTTGTATTAATTAATTATTTCTTTATTTTTTGGGTGTCGTTTTTGGCTATCGTACTCACCAGTGAGTGTCTCAAAATGAAAATTCCATTATCTCTTTCCTGAATCCTCCTTCCATTCAAAATCTCCTTGCCACTCATAAAAAGAGTTGCTTAACGATATGCAAATACCGACTCCGATTTGTACCTGAGTTTGTGTGCGGAGAACATTTTGCGCACCTTTCACAATAATTAGGTACTCTGACCTGGTCGAGGATTATTTCCACCATGTACAGGGAGGTATTTCACAAAATTATCTCTACGATTACCTGACCCGTCGCAGCCAAAGGCTATACGCAGTAAAGTACCTCGAGGTAAGATATTAAAATATTTGCCTCCTCGTCAACGTTTCATTTTCTTTATTATTCTTACTCGGCGAAAAGTTAATAAAGACGGCTTTACGAATGTATGGACGGAGATTAACTCTCGCGGTTTCTCCTTTATGATGAGTTTTACAGTGTGAACCGTGTCTAGCTTCTTTCATTCCGCGCTTTTATGTTCGAGCGGTCGGGCGGGGTTAATGAGAAGTCACTGTAAATTTGTCGTTTTCATTGCACTACCTGGCAAGGCGTACCTGCTTCGAGTCATCACATGTTAACCTAATATTTCAATTCAACTGAATCCCCGCAAAATAGTAGCGTCAAATTTGTTTGAAAGGAGTCAAACCTACAGAACACCTGTTAAAAGTCAAGTTTATTTTGACAGTAAATACCTACCAACAATAACATCGCTATCCGAGAGGTGTTCTTGCATTCACAACGAAATTTGGTTATAGGTTTCTAAGAAAACATGATACTTGACAACTCACTGAAGAAGATTCGGCCAACTTCGGTGAGTGAACATTAGTTTGAGATTGGCAATCGTGTTTCTATTTTATCATGTCCAAACTTTAAGCCCTCAAAGGAGCGAACAAAAGTGGGCCCCATTCGATTCTCAAAACGCTGCAAATTAATACACAACGGTTTATTATTTTCTAGGAAGATAACCCGTCTGCAAAGAACTCGGCTGTGCCATTAGTAGTATCTAGTTGTTAGGAAGCACAACTGAGTGACTTAAAAGTCTATTCGAAGAGACAAAATGATCGCAACCTCGGCAGAGTTATAGGTACCTTGACAAGTCGAGAGGGGGCAACAAATGACCTAATTATTGAAGGGGGGGGGGGGAGGTTGAGGGACCTTAGGTGGCTCCTAGGCAGCCACGTGTAATAATAATTAATTTTACAATCAACTCTCATTCAACCATGATTTTGACACTACTCGAAATCAATGAATAAACGAAATTAATTACTTATAATTCACAAAAACTAAATAATTAATTATCCTTAATAGCAAAGGTTGGTCCCACAGAGCTTTGGGTGGTGTCAACAAGTTCTTCAAAATCGTTGCTATTTTAAAAATAATGAAAAAAGAATACCTGTAGGTAGTTATGTCGAAAGTTTTCAAGGTAGGGCGTTTATAAAATGTTTTTCCTCGACTTTTCACACCTTGGAAATGAATGACGATTACCAAATATATACATACTTATATACATACATTCCAGCTCAATTCCAAAGAATCAGCAGGTTGGTACTATTGAAAATAATAAGCCAAGATTTAATTCTAATTTTAATTGATGAAATTTCATCCTCTACTTTTCACTGTCTTACAAGTGACTGAAAATGACCAAAACCTTTGCGGCCCATTCAGACTTCGGATGGAGTCCATATAGTGAAGGGGTTAAATAATGTGTTTTCTTACTTAATTCTATAGGTTTTAAACGGGCGTCGGTAGTCTAGTGGACAGTGTACCCGACTGCGGTGATAGAATAAGAACCGTCTAGCGGGGATGCGAGTTCGAATGTGGTCGCCAGCAGAAAGTTTTCTGTCTATTAGACGATCGGCAATCTCTCGTTCTAACCCAGGGCGGTGATGTTTGGGAAGCCATGAGCGAAATCATCAGAACAAATTCTGATCTCCCCTTAGGGAGACAGCTGATGACGTCCGCGACGCCAAGAATGGCAGTCGGACGAAAATTCAACCTGAAATGGTTGCTTACTTTACTTACTTACTTACATATATTCTAGCTCAATTCTAAAGAATCAGCAGGTTGGTACTATTGAAAATAATAAGCCAAGATTTAATTCTAATTTTAATTGATGAAATTTCATCCTCTACTTTTCACCGTCTTAGAAGTGACCGAAAATGACCAAAACCTTTGCGGCCCATTGAGACTTCGGATGGAGTCCATATACGAAGGGGTTAAATAATGTGTTTTCTTACTTAATTCTATAGGTTTATTATTTAAAAAAACGCTGCAAATCATTGCTCAAAGGTTTATTATTTTCTGTATAGATCACCCTTCTGTATAGATCACTGGTTCTCCATCAATAGCACCTACCACCATCTGTATTCTCCCTTGACCTTCCCTCTCAAATTTCAGCTTCCTGCGTTCAATAGGATTGAAAATGACTTCGGAGCTCACTCAGCTGATCAGTAATCTGAAGAGTGAAGAAGATCTCCTCGAATGCTGAAGACGTCTGGAAGAGCACTTCCATTCAATAGGATTGAAAATGGCTTCGGAGCTCACTCAGCTGATCAGTGATCTGAGGAGTGAAGCAGATCTCCTCGAATGCTGGAGACGCCTGAAAGAGCACTTCCATTCAATAGGATTGAAAATGGCTTTGGAGCTCACTCAGCTGATCAGTGATCTGAGGAGTGAAGAAGATCTCCTCGAATGCTGGAGACGCCTGGAAGAGCACTTCCATTCAATAGGATTGAAAATGGTTCCGGAGCTCACTCAGCAGATCAGTGATCAGAAGAGTGAAGAAGCCTTTGAGCAATGATTTGCAGCGTTTTTTACCCACCAACATTTTTTTTACCTACCAACTTTTTTTTACCTACCAGCTAGGTGCTACCTACCACACCATACTAGCTTCACACCTTCACAATCAAGTTTATTAGAAAGAACTAAACGCTTCACACTCGATTCGAAAAATAGAAAGCTTCATATGGAAATTTGATTACTGGTTACGCAGAGGCAAAACTGTATACAAATCGAAGAAATGAACAGCGATCGCATTTTAGTCCGATAAAATTTGAATAGAGATTAGACCTCTTTTGCGATTCACACTCATGATTCTGTTTTATCGAAGGAAAACCTTTAAGTACTCGTAGGGACCGAACGGTTTGTCCTACAGAGCTCCGGGTGGTCTCAAAAATTTTTAAAAATTCAATACTATTTAAAATTGGTAAGAAAACGATACCTTTATTTCGAGAGTTTTCGAGCTAGGGCACTCTTGAAAATTTCAACCCTTAATTTTCACCCCTTAGAAGTGACCTACATCAACCAAAAGCTTCGCGGCACAACTAGACCCCAAATGGAGCCCATATACCAAATTTGAACCAAATCGGTCCAGTGTTGCTAAGAAAAGTGCCGCGTACGGCGGACGGCGTACGGCGTACGGCGTACGGCGTACGGCGTACGGACGGAAATTTTTTTATTCGATTTTCGTATTCTACGTACCTTGAAACGTAAAACATCAAATTTTGAGGGGGGGTTAATATTTTTTTTTTCTTGCTCGGTTCCAAAGGCTTATTATTGAAAATAATAAACCAAAATGAACCAAAATTAACCCTCATGATCATAACAACTTTCCGCAGATTTGTATTCTTTTGTACAGTATACAGCATTTTGGTGATCTGGTCTAATGTTTTCTTTCCCCCCACTCCAACGATGGGTCGCTTAAATGCAATCGATCTGAATAATTTGAGTTTTTGTTGGGTTGTACGCTCGGAGTAATGCAGTTATTTCATCAAAAGTTGACATAAAAAGATGTAAAACAAAGGACATAGGACAGGTTTACAAGGCCCGTGATCTATTCAGAAAGATTCGCAACCTCACCTTTTATTGCCTCAAATTGCGGACTATTATACAAGTCTTCATAATAGTAGGAATCCACAGTTCCCCGGTTGTAATTATTGAGGTGTAAATGGAAGGGCTTTTAGCGTAGATTTTTATCTCGTCCGGTGCAACTGAGACGCTTGCAAGGGGCGGCTTCAAAATGCCTTGACCGTAAAATCCCGATAAGGAGTAACGCCTATTAACGCGTTTCCAACATTATAATGAACCACCATTTGCCCTAGACACCTGTGCCATTAATATTTTCGTCCTTTATGTCACTCCCATTATTAGGTGTTGGAAATTTTTGTTGTTGTCAAACTTGGTGTAAAAGAAAGATGAGATGCATAACTGGATGACGAACATCATGATTACCTATTTAAAATATTTAGAAACTGCATAATCCATTACTTGCCATATCTATCTACATTTCTATCGTACCCCATGACATTCAAAGTCTGTTACTTCTAGATGTTTAATAATTGTAAATTACTGTTAGAGTATTGCTTCCGAGTCTACCAAGGTAACGGAAGCTTTGTTTTCAATTTTCAAGGTTCAGAAAAAAAGTTCTCCGAAATCAAAACTTCCACTCTCGTTTTACGTTTCAGACCTTCCTAAACAATTTTGGTCTGTCTGTCTGTGTTTCTGTCAACAAATCCTTGCCACAGCCATAACTTCTACAATTCTCATTCGATTTCGATGAAATTCTCAGGAATTGTGCGGGTTGGCGTGTAAATGTTCCCCTGTGAAAATGATTACTCCGGGACTGATAGTAGCCGCTACGCATGCGCAAACGTGACACCCTTGCCATAGCCATAATTTCTACAATTGTCATCCGATTTCGATGAAATTTTCAGGGACTGTGCCGGTTGGCGTGTAGTTTGTTCCCTACAAAAATCATTACCCCGGAACTAATAGTAGCCGCTGCGCATGCGCAAACGTTTATTTCATTGTTACAGCCATGTGCTAGCTACTTATGTCTTTAATAATATGCTTCTAATAATTTATTCTGAATGTGCTTGTTGATTACAACTAGGAATCATAGAAGAAAGGAAACAATAATAGTTACTCAAATAGGAAAATTAAAATCTGATTGAGATCTCTGTATCAACCACCTAATAAACACAATTATGAAAATTATGAAAATAAATTAGGTAGGTAGCCAGAATCAGATTAGTTGAGGAGAAATTTACGAGGTTAACATTAATTTGTTAGCTGTAGCTGTGCCCTTATGAACACTTCCAGCAAATTTTCGAGGAAAAAATTAAGCAATTTCAGTGGCATCATAAATTTTAATAAAAAAAATATGAAGAAAGGGTTTAAAAAATATATAAATCTGTATTTCATATACCTATTATAGTTGACTAAATTTTCGACATTTGGAGCAACCCTTAGGTTATACCTACCCTCATATTGGGCGCTTCCCCGCGTTTTCGAAACAGCCTACATTTCGCGTAGGAGGACACATCCTATCTATTATAGGTAGTTCAATGGAATAAAAGTAACTACCTACTGAGTCAAACTTTCAAGTGTAGGTATTTTTCCGTACTAAATCTTTTTCCCCTCAGACTGCCGGAACTTCCCACTAAGAGGTTTGGCGATAGAGCTTTTCCCAGGGTTTTTCGGGAGAAAAATTAAATTCCCTGAGTTTTCCAGTAGAGTAAAATTCCCTGAGTATTCCCGTTTTTCCCAGTTTTCCAGGTCGCTGGACGCCCTGATATAGAAGAAAAAAACACAGTTGCGTTTTACACAATTTACATAAAATCAACACCCCTTTTCATGTTCACTTCTACAAGGGCTGATGAAGGAAGAAGTTCTCTTGTTCCTGAGAAAATAATGAGTATGAAGCAAAACTGCCCATTCATTAATTTATTCATTCATGCTAGGTACATAAATTTGATGTCCGGAGTTACAACTTTACATAGATCACAACATTGTCAACACTGTGCTAATGATGAGGTTGCTATGCCACTGTTGCGATTCTTTACAGGCCAGATGCAGCAACTCGTTCATTGCCTTTTACTGAATAACCCTTTAAAAACCGAGTTATTACCAACAAAAGTAAACAGGTTCTTGCTAATTTCGAATCACTCCTAGTCTAGCGGTTAGGATCCTGGACCGTCTCACAAAGGAAGGCAAGAGAGACATCTGGTTTCGCGCCATCACGTACAAAATCTTCATCGCAATCATCTACCAGTCTATGACTGTATTCTCCGCTTCCAAGAAGGGTCGAGCCCATAATTATTACCTACCGTGAACCATAGCCCTCCAAGTGGCCTATTCATTTAGATCTGAGTGATTCTATCGCGGGAATCGTCATTTCCACAATAATTATTCATTGTCGGGAAGTCGATTGGTGCGATCCAAAAAAAGGACTGAAATATAAATTACACTCGTGATTACGTCCTTACCTTTTGATAGGCTGAAGTAATTACTAGGCCCATGCGCCTGATTCACCGCTTGCTTCACAAGATATTGGAGCTTCATGGAAACGATCAGACATCCCTGACCACCTTTAATTTTATTGAAACACAAGTGGCTCACTTTGAAGCCATATCACGACATTACGTCCTTCTGGTGAGTAGTTTCAAATTATCTTTTGGATGAGAGGAGACCTGTTCTTGAAATTATTTCAAAGGAAGTCCATTAAACCTCTACCATTCCCACTATAAAATATAAAATGATCATCATGAAAAATAATCATCGGACGGCGTTTGTTTTTAACAATTCAGGAACTTTCTTTTTTTAGGGGGAAATCTTTGAACAGGATAGAATACCAACCTATAGGTATATATTATGGAGGAAGTTGCATTGTCAGTATCATCAGAGGGGTAGTTAAATTACTACGTGATAATGCAAACAGAGAAAATTGAGGTTATTATTTCGCTTTCCAGTTCTTTCAAAACATTTGAGTGTGAAAAAAGTAGCTAAAATTCAAATTTATTTATATGCTTCCTCACTTCTTAAGGTAGGGAAGCTTGTCAATTGTGAAGCACTTTAAAATATTTTGGGCACTATTTTACTCAAAATTGTTACTATCATTATGGGCTTCAGACTGAAACTGAAATGACGCTTGGTGCTCTAATTTGGACAATGGTTTGAAGCTCAAGATGAACGCTCATTTGTCCAATCAGTTGGTTTCTTACGTCTCTTACGATGTTCTAACTTAGATGAAGGAAATCCGAATTGAAGATAGGTGAAATTATGTTGCCTCTCAGGCCAAATAACAGA
This sequence comes from Apolygus lucorum, assembly GCA_009739505.2. NCBI lineage: Eukaryota > Metazoa > Arthropoda > Insecta > Hemiptera > Miridae > Apolygus > Apolygus lucorum. Next base: position 42,129,361 of record CM019183.2, on the reverse strand, counting down.
CACTCAAAATTTTATCCAAATATTAGCCGCACTGGAAGCTTGTTTCCGCATATTTCCGCACTGGAAGCTTGTTTCTGATCGTCCTTTCGTTTGTTTACAATTTTCTGGGTGTAAGTCCACTTAAAACCACGTTGGAACGTACTCTTTGAGATTTTGTTTACTTCCTCATTCCACACTCCGCTCTCTTTAAAAAAAAGACCGTCTGGTGCGAAGAAAAAGCCTTGGCTTTCATAAGTAGGTTAGCCAGACATTATAATAAGACATAGACAGGAGAACCGGCGAAGGTGCCAAACATGCCGTCTAGGGCGAGCAACATTCATTCACCTCTTCCCGACTCACTTTGCCATAAACACAGTTGGCAACAGGTTTCCTCGGATATTTGTGGACACCGCTGGTCCATTAGGGACCCCCAAGCTACAGCCCTGTTTCAGATATTATGGTTTAGTTGTGCAATGATGTCCATCACTCAACAACCGCTATTTACTTTCAGTACCTCTGTTCTATGATATTCAAACCCAACTAACCTCCTACAGAGTCATCAACTAGTCCCTGGATTGGTAGGTTACATGTACTAATACTAGAATGAATATTTTTTATCTGAAACTTGATCTGAACCACTTAACAGGTTGATCCTGCGTTTTGGGAAAGTGATGGATGAAAACACAGCATTTCTTTTCTCCACTACTTGAGGATAAATTTATTCCTCCTTACAGATACCGAATCTTGTGCATGTCTTCATATCTATATTGTAACAGAAAACAGATTACCCAAAAAGCAATTAAAAACTGTCACAAATAGAGATTATTGTACCGATGCAGGTGTTAAGCGCTAGTGCACATAGCATACCATCTCCATCCTTGGAATTTTCTTTTCAATTCTCCTACCGTCATACATGAAGAAAAAAAAGGCTCGAGGTTTCGAGGGCATTAGAAAGACAAATTACTTTCGTGCATCAAAATTGACCAGCTATAACTTCAAAAATTGTTATTAGTGGTTTCAACAGGTTACAAAAGGAATATTTTTCAGCAAAATAAGGGGGTAACATTCATTTTCAGAGTTCCATAGTGGCGTTTCTCAAAATTGGTTCATAAATATCCTAATTTGGGTCATGTTGTCGGGGAAGTGATAGGTCCCTAATTCATATATTGCGATTTCATCTGGCATAAAATTCGATATTCGAATTCCAGAGTTGAATTTAGATAACTTTTGTGATATTTTTAGTACCACCTTAGCTTTTATGTGATGGTAGAAGTTTGCGGTTATTGTGTTTTTCAAGAGTAAGAAATGAATTTGTTTAATCGTAAAAAAGGCAAACCTTTCAAAAAGAAAATATATATATATATATATATATATATATTTTTTTTGTAGGTACGTATACAATACTTGTAGCCAGTGGGGGGGGGGGTTCACAATGGAGTTTGCCACCGGAGAGCCAAATGAAAAAAGAAAAAGATAAATATTTTGGGAAAATATTCAAGTTGATTTTATGATTTCATCAATAATTGAGTTGATTTTGTTTCAAATTGGCGTTTTTATCTTAATTTGAGCTTTTGTGGGGAGGAAATTAAGCGAGTTAATCACCGGAGGACCATGTTACAAAAATTTAATTTGAAAAAATATATATCACTTAAATTATATTATTATATTTCATGGTTGGAGCGATATTATCCTATCAATAGTCTCTGTCTTGGAACCACAAAACTACAGATATATTTTCTTGACGAGTATACGCCTAGGTACCGTGAATTAAGATGATAGTAAATTAGCGTATATATGGAATAGCATACCTGTGAATTAATAGTCCTTGTTGACAAAAAGAACCAATGGAGTGGCCACCTATGGTTGTAGCCATCTCAAGTTCCTAGTCATGGTTGTACGCATGTAAAACCCGGTCTAAAACACAGAAAACAGAGCAGAATGGATAATTCGCGACCTAGTTAACGAGAAAATGAAAACAATATAATTAATAACTAGGTTATTAGTAACATCCTACCGCAGTGAACTGGCACCAGACCGCAAAGAGCCCTACTATTCCATATGTGGCCAACAGGAATAATTTCCGTTTTGTTGCCGACTTCATTACGGAAACAGATGTAACCTAAATTGCGTAGGTACCAATGTTGTGTACTCATTAATATACAGGCCACGCGAACGGCGGTCGAGCGTTTCTTCGAAGCATTTTTCGTGTTTTTCCTCCTAATGGAATAGACGAAATTCGAACAAGATTTCCGCGTCATCGGTCCCAAATTGGTGGCATGGTGGCATGAGCCACCTGATCTCATGGCCCGTTGGCTCTCAGGTCCGTTTATCATCCAATTTCCTACTCTCCCTATTCGTTATCCCAATCCTATTACTTTTATCTTAATGCGGTGTTTCCTTCTTTTCTCTCTTTTCCCCCGAACATTTCGCTCTTTTATTCGAAGGGGAAGGTGAGACGGCAGATGTCCAGCTCTTGGCCTCCAAATGGTCCCAAATCTCTTTTTACCTGGACTGTAGATACCTAGGTTCCTATACCTACCATGGTTATTAAGTATTTAGTTGGACGTTAAAAGCTGCTACCTTTCCGTTGAAACAGATGAAATTGTTGGTAAAACGGTTAGTTAGAACCGAACTATAATTCCATCTATAAAGCACCCTGAACTTCCATTCAGACATCATGATGGGTTTACTAAACGATAGGTAATGATGTTCACATGTTTCCACACAAAACTTCATGTTTACTCCAACCATCAGGTCATCTAAACTTGAAACTGAAGAATTAACTCACCACGGGTCCCATTGTCATGACAAGACCGTCATATCATCAAACAAGATGAGAAAAAGATAAAGAAGAAGAATAATTAATCAATGTACTCCATAACGTACGCTCGTATAAGGGACAACAAGCTTTTCTGAAATTGAGTTTTCTATTTGTTAAGTTCAACACATTGCTAGATTGATCACATGCGTTGAAGCCCTAACTTGACACGTTATTCTTTAAATGAGATCATCTCATTCAAGTTAGTATCAGACGAAGAAGTTGAGGAACCAAAATCTAAGAGGCGTAGCACCAGAGAATCACGACAGATGTGGTTTATAATTGGTGGAAGTGGAGGAGAGGGAGACATCGTTGCAACTCAGTTGTGCCAGCGACATCTATGGCCGGTGTGTCTGATGTGAAGACTGGTATTTGATGTGTTATTAGATTTGTGGAATATCACAACCAAATACCTCCTATCAATTGTTAGGTAAGAACCACAATATATGAGGCCTACCTTTCCAAAATCCGATAGATCCACTGTTTTCCAAAATGACTTTTTTTCATCACAAGTCCTTACGGCTAATCTTTTCGTAGAAATCACAAGTCCTTACGGCTTAGTAATTTCCTAAATCTGTGTTTAGTTGGATGCGAGTCAAAACCCTATAGATCCCTGAGAACAATAGCCACAAAGCTCGGGTACCACGCCAAAATTCGATAGATCCATGTTTCGGCGATTTGCCGCTTGGCAGCAAATTGCAATCATAACCAATATTGCAGCCTTCTTCTTCAGTTTTTCAGTGATTTGAACCATGTTTATGTACATGGAATCGTTGTCCTAAAGTATTTTTTGTAAATCGAAAGTCCGCGATACTTGAATTATTTAACAGAAACAATTTATTTGGAAATAATAGTGATAGTGGGGAAAAAAAGAATTATTCAGTTAATACTTTGCAAAAATTGCGGAGTAGCCACGTCAAAACCCTATAGATCTAACATTAAAATATGATTATCTCAGGGTGTTATCAACCCAGCAGTATATCACTGCAGTATATAATGCCTAACATAGCTACCTACCAAGTGACGTTTATTGGTTTTGCAATTAAAAAAAAGTGTAGAGCTGCAATTTTAAATTTTTAGGTTTTTAACTCTCCTGTAAAATTTAAAAGAAAGGATCTACAGGATTTTGGAACGGCAGGCCTCGTATGCATGTCAACACTCAATACTACAATACTCAGTTTGAGACGTCGTGTTACTGTCTGTATTGTCTCAATAATTGTCTCAATAATACAAGCCTCAGTTTGAGACGTCGTGTTACTGTCTGTATTGTGTGGGACATAATAGACACACTGGTACGACTATACTCAGAAAACAACAACAAACACTAACACAATTTGAATTATTATGATGTATTGCAGAGTCAAATGAAATGTTTCTTGAGTAAAACACAAATTGGAGCGAAAGAGCGAAGCAATCAATTCACTTACCTACAATAAAGTGTAGGATTTTAATGAAGAGGTGGTTGGATCTGCGATCCAAGATTTGGAAAACATTCCTGCGGCTGGGAGACAATTTAAGCCAGTTGAATGGCTATCCGTGGGCTGACACTCCAACCGAGTGATTAAAAACAGACCAAGTGCTGTGATGTAGGAAGGAAAGAATGTTTTCAAAGTTTTCCCACGGGAAATGGACCTGTAAATCCTGTCTTGGGATGCTGTGGAAAGGCGTGTCATACTCATGTACCGTTTAAATGATATTGGTATCAGATCTCGAAAGATGTCGCAGCGGGGAGAAAAAAGCTGACTTTCCATCAGTTCGTCAAACGAGCGAGAATATTTTTATTGGGGTTAGAATATGAATCGCGTCTAGATCTTATCACTCCCAGGATGCAACCTACTGTATGGACAAACGGAGGGTCGCATTTTTTTTCTAGAAGAACATGACAAAGAATATTCCGTCATTAGAGTGTTCATTCATATTTTATTATGTACATATTTCAAAGATGTTCTCAGTTCGAATCACGTACTGCATAATAATATTTCGCAGAAGTTACTAATAAGTAAATGTGGCGCTCATTACCACAATATGAACCGACTGCTATTTCCGCTAAATCGACCAACTAGGTGTTCCTTTTAACTGTCCTGATGGCAGGATGCTTGAATTATCCCACTGAATTTGTACCTATGACCTTACCCAGTCTGTTTTCAGCTCTACAACAATAAATGGATGCAATGCTTTGCTTTACTAGCAATATATCTGTGCACTTCAATTAATCAACTCTCTCTAGTTTTCCGAGGGTTAATGTTCATCCTTTCACGATTATCCATGTTCAAATTATCATTTCTCATGTCATCCTCCTTTACCAAGTGGTTCTGTGTGGTCATGTACCTACACTGTTATGTTTACTCAGTTAGTTGGCAGTATCCCGTGGAAACATTCGTCTGATTCTTGGAATCTAGCAATTACATGATTTACTCAAGTTAACGCTCCGATTTATATATTCTACGTGTATGAATGGTAGGGAAACATCACCAGTCTTAGACATCACTTTCAGGTTAACTCAATTTTTGGAGCATTACCAAAAATTTTTCCAAAAAAAAAAAAAAAAAAAAAAGTTTTCTGACAGTTTTGTTGGTTTTTTCCAACTTATTTTGCTAATGTTTTTCAACTGTTTTTCTCTCATTCAACAACATTGTGTTTTTAACGTTTTGCTTCTTCCTGATCCTCTGAATTATTTGATTCTATCTTCAATCAGTCAATCTTGAAAAGTGGTTCACCCCCAGTAGCAGGTTCCGAAAAATCCGATGATTCCCAGTAACAGACTGGACGTGAAGATCAGGGTCGGTTAGTTCAGTACAAAGTCATCGAAGGTGACTGGAACCCAGCCTGTGGGAAGAGTGAGAGGACGCGGTCGGAGAACCTATGAGGATGGACAATCGAATGAACGAAAGGTATCAGCTGAATGCCCTCGATGACGTCACGAGTCGTACAAGAAGGCACGTCTGAAGGTTCCCAGCGGGGGCCGGCACGTACCACTCGTCCACTAATCCAGCGTAACCCCCTACCGCCTCCTACTGTGGGAACCTCCTTCTTAAACCTTTTTATACAACTGTTAAATTGGATTTCTGATGGGGACAACTCGACAACTACTTTTTCAACATCTCACCTTTTAACTTCGGCCAACAACCTAAAACAAAGAAGATCCCTTCATGGCAGGGAGTCCTCGGTTTGAAATTCCTTCGTCTGACTTGAGTGTGCAAGGAATTATCGAGTTGTTAGGCTATGGGTTTTGCCTGGAAAAGCAACGGCGAGGTGTTACTTACCAACTTACTACTTAGATCGACAAATCTTGGGAATAAAAGTATTTCATAACTCCAGGAATTAAGCATATTGCAGGACTCGAACACACTACTAGTACATCTTCACCTTCCTGAACAATATAGGCAGAATACAATGATATTGCTCTCAGTTCAACATTTATAAACTAATCCATGATTGTGTATAGACAATAATTGCTGTTGTCTGTCCGGAACCAATTACTACCAAATCGATCAGCTCATATTCACCAAATTTGAATTGCAGGAAAGGAATGAGCTATTTTATTTAGAATCGTGTTCAATAGGGTGTGCGCCTGGGTAGGAAAAACTGTTTATTGTTATTTTTAATCTAAGGTAGACCTCATTCTGAGAATTTTGGTACCAACCGCGGCCTTCTAGCGTGTGTAAATCTTTTCCTGTGAATTTTTAAAGTTTTGACCGTTTATGACGTCACAGTGGGCTGGGGGGTCCCGCCCAGGCGAGAGGGGCGCGTGACGTCATAAACGGTCGAAACTTTGAAAAAACATAGAAACAGATCTACTCGCGCTAGAAGGTCGCGGTTGGTGCCAAAATTCTCAGAATGGAGTCTACTTTCGATTAAAAATCTAAAAAAATCAAGGCGCACACCCTACTGTCCGCTACCGCTCAACGGCTGGAACGATTTCGATGGAGTTTTTCATCGTACTAATCATTTAAAGATGACGATGTCATTTTTACCCGCGAGACTTCAACTCCCCTGTCTACGACCCCGTTTAAGAACAACCCCAAAATATTTTTATCCAGCGAGACCACAAACCTGTGAAGTTGCAAATCATAACGTGCATGGGCAAGTCTAGTACTCTGTAGTCCCACTTCAACGTCCGAGCGATACAAGCAGACATATTTCATATCATCATTTCATATCAATCAGACATATTTGTCTCTTATATCTTCAACGAAAAATGATCACAAATAAATGGTAAATCTACCGATTCTACACATCGATCATTTTTCTTACATACGATGAAATCGATAAAATCCATCGATTCTTAAAACAAGTTCTTCATTGTGACTCAAGTTTGAAGACTGTGGCGAGACGTAAAAAAACAGTCCAACGAATTGAATGGGCAATGTAGATTTCCTCACGTTGTATAGAAATAGTAGTAGGATTAGTTGGTGCATCCCGAAACCGCTGATAAGAATCCCAATGCAAAATATGATTTCCACGATCTAGTTGATACTTTTCGTGATTAACAAACAGCAATCACGATAAGAAGTTATTCGCAGCCATATTAACTCTTAACTTTTTCACATGCACCCTAGATATTGTTGATCAGATCATGATGGATTGCAAGATACCCACCAACTTTTGATCAAAATTGGGATATTTGGTCGTGAGAAATTTACGTTTGAAAAATCAACATTACTGTGCAGACCACGATCTTGACCCTGAAAATTTTATTTTGATCAATACCGGACCATTATTTACTTGAGTTACGCCAGGGAAAAGGTACTGTCCACATGCCGAAATGCAAGCATATAGACCGACTTGGAACCTGAATTGTTCAGAAAGCTCTGAAATGCAAATTAATACCTAGTGGGTAAGTTGATTTTGAAGCACTCAAATTCCTGCGCAATTATAAAGCATCCCTATCTTGGACACTGTTTAGTCAATACCTACACGGTGGTTCAATGATGCTATCTTAGCAAAGTTCGATGATGGTACGCTTCTGACTATGACAGTCAATAACCATATTGAAGACAGATGTCAGAGACACATAAGATGTGAAGTCGTACAATAAATTTATAAACCTTCGACCTGTGCGGACGTGCGCATAATTGTCAGGCAGGATATTCAAGGTTGTAAAGCTGATTTTAACTAACGACTCTTCCTCAAGGGATGGACGCCTGTGTCGGACGGACAATGGTTGGCGTAAGTGATAGGGCACCTACCCACCTTCCTACCACTAGGCATTCCTTCGCCGATTGCCTCCTTTTGTTTGTGCTGCGATGCGGCGGGGCACCGGCGAAGTATTTTTTATGCGCTACACGTTTCCATTTCGTCGTACACGATTCATGACCACTATTTCATGTTACATCCTGGCACCTGCAAGATGTACAATTTGATTAAAAACCCGCTGCAAAGAAGCGGTCTCATCTCTTAAGTCCAGCACGGTGCTCCGGAATTTACGTTTAGGGTGGTTCGAAGTGGTGAAGAGTTATGATGGAGGTGCGATGAAGCTACTCAAAGTTCTCTTTAAGACCCGCTTGATGATTTCACTAAGCGTTACTTTCTAAATCAAAGGACCAACTGAAGTAGGGATGGGTATCGATACTCGATATTTCAAAATATCGATACTTTTATACCGATACTCGATATTTTAGTATCGATACTGCACTATCCGATATTTTTGGATATCGATACTTTGGATCCGAAATTTCTAAATATCGAATATCGATACTGTTCTCGCGGAAAATTCGACATAATGGCTCAAAAATAATGAAGGTAGAGAGGCTTTTGGGTCATTACTCTTTGATTTCACAAATAACGTTTATATCATGGTAAAAATCACTCTGCTTGGACTAATAATAGTGAAAAATGAATAAAAGTTGTTGAAAAAATTATTTTTCTTGTGAAAATTGGATAATATTGATAGTTTGTGACACTAAAGTATCGATACTCGATATTTTAAAATATCGATATTCATGGCCAACGATACTTGGGATATCGATACTCATATACGATACAGTATCGATACAAAATATCGACACTTTTATAACGATACCCAACCCTAAACTGAAGAAGATTAACGAAACAATTTGATTGAAGAGTAAACGTCGATTAACCATTAGTGCAACAGCCCAATAACTATAACAACTCCTAACTTATTTTGAAATCGAAAAAGAAGGCATTTTTGTCAATTATTTTCAATAATGAACCTTTGGAATCAACTAGTTTTCGGCAACTACTGGAGTCCTTGTCCAACTTTTTTACTCCTAAAATATTTGATAAATGATTTTCTCTTGTAAAATTGTTACCCCATCTCAAAGTTCGATGGTTTCCCTACCTTTCAAGGTACGAAGAATCTGAAAATCGAATACACATTTTTCCATCCGTCCTCCGTACTGGGCACTTTGCCCAGTTCCTATAGACCAATTTCGATGAAATTTGGTACATTGACTCCATATGGGGTCTGGTTGTGCACCAGAGATTTTCTTTAGTGTCAGTCACTTCTGAGGGTTAAAAATTGGTAGAATGCTACTGATATACAGGTTTTTTGCTTCCGAGTCTACCAAGGTAGCGGAAGCTTTGTTTTCACTTTTCAAGGACGAAAAAAAAAAGTTCTCCAAAATCAAAATTTTCGCGTTTTACGTTTTAGACCTTTCTGAACAATTTTTGTTCAGTGTCTGTCTGTCTGTGTGTCTGTCTGTCTGTCTGTCTGTCATGAATTCCTTATAACGCGCATAACTATACGAAGTTATTGTCCGATTTCAATGAAATTTTCAGGGATTGTGCGGGTTGGTGTGTAGACGGTCCCCTATGAAAATCATCATCCTCAGACTGATAGAAGCGACTGCGCATGCGCAAACGTAAATTCCTTGTAACGGCCATAACTTCTACATTTTCCATCCGATTTCAATGAAACTTTCAGGAATGTTACAGATTAGTATTTAAATGGTCCCCTATGAAAATCATCACCTTCTTACTGATAGAAGCCACTGCGCATGCGCAAACGTGAATTTCCTTGTAACGGCCATAACTTCCACTTTTTCTACCCGATTTCGATGAAATTTTCAGGGATTATGCGGATTAGGTTGTAGATGGTCCTCAATGAAGATCATCACCTTCGGACTGATAGTAGCCACTGCGCATGTGCAAACGTGAATTTCTTGGTAACGTCCATAATTTCTACATTTTCTATCCGATTTCAATGAAATTTTCAGGGATGTTACAGATTAGTATTTAGATGGTCCCCTATGAAAATCACCACCTTCGGACTGATAGTAGCCACTGCGCATGCGCAAACGTGAATTCCTTCTAACGGCCATAACTTCTACATTTTCCATCCGATTTCAATGAAATTTTCAGGGATGTTACAGATTAACTTGTTTTGATGTTTTTAGAATAACTACTATGCATCGGATCATCTATACAATCGGGTTATGGATACGAGGAAGCTATGTGCCACACCCACTTGGCAGACTTTTTTGTTGGTTTTTTTCATTATTTGAAATCCCCTCACCCTCTCCCAATTTGTCCATGGTCCTTAGAAGGTAGTTGAAAGTTGTCTTAGTTACTGTGTTGGAAGAATGACTAGACAGAAACACGAATGTGAATTGCACATGAACGTGCAATGATGTTGACGGATGTGAGTCAAATTTCACCGCGAGCTCCAAGAATCGAATCAATCGAAGGCACCCACAAATTTGGGACAACGATGTTTAGCTGATAGGATTTTTCTGTCAGAATGAATTCGACTGTCTGGATCCCATGGATATGAATTGGTAAGTACGAGTAAGTACTTACCATTCGAACCTAACACCCTCATGGCTGCACAAGCAGACGTGACAAATTGCAAGTTTCAAGCTCAATGTTTTACGAAGTTATTCAGTTTTAAGCGCCTCTCCGCGTGCTCCGAGGAAAATAAATTCATAGGAGACCACCTTAGAGAGTTTGTCATCAAAATCGGACCATTTATTAGAATATTAATCCCCTGGGTAAGCAATTGACTATAGATAGACACACTCACATGGAATCAAAGTTATTCAGCAAGCTATGAAAAATAAAATAATAAAAGTGGAAATTTTGATTTTTGAGGACCCACACCTTAAAAAATACAAAGCTATTCATAAAAATACAACATTTCATAGCAAAGGAGTGACTGCAATTTGATGAGCTTGACTAATCTCTCACAGGGAAAATTCACTGTCGTGCAATCTGGAAATGATGATACATTTCTGTGAAATTGTGCGTAACCTACTCGTATCGTATGAGTAACCTTCGGTTTAAAGAAATGACCATTATTGACCTAGATGGCAAAGGTTGTTGAACGGCTACAATAGTTTATTATTGGAAATAACCAACGAAAGTGGCTTTGATCATCCTTTCAATCCCTGGCCAACTCGATCCACTTCGGTGGGATCTAACAACGATTTGAAAGAGAACGAAATTGCCTCCCGTCACAAGCAGCGGTTGAGCTGTTGACTTAATTGCGTTGTTGACGGCTGTTGACTGGAGCGTTTTCGGCGGCACAAACAGATAAAAGTGGATTAATTGGGGGGATGTTGAGGAATTAGGTGCAATCACCCCCTTTGGCTCCCCTTTTTCTGAGGGGAACACAATAGGTGTGAAAATGGAAGATCTGTGACGAATCAGTTGGGTGGCGTTGGCCTATCTCTTGCGGAAATGGATGAGACGCTCGATCGCCGATGAAATTTACTAACTATGACTAATTCTATCACGCAGTTTATTCAGTTATTGACTTATCAATTTAATCATAATAGCAGCCGGCTTCCAAACTGACATGGCAGCTGCCACAAGGGCGATTCAAATGTGTCAATCAGATTGGTTAACTACCGATATTAGTCCAATCCAATCTTCTCGTATTCTGGATTTGGATTCTTTTTTTGTGATATAAATGCCTATTCATTGAAACGCAGCTCTCTGCGTCAGAAACAAGAAATAATTTAGCTTGATCCCTCACAAAGCTGATCTGACTTCCTTCTGCAGTCTCTTCCAAAGGTTGTGTACCTTATTTCAGCTCATCAAGATGAACGAGAGAAATGTTAGCTTTGAACCTGTTACAGCTTTCTCTCAAACGTTTCAAGTGGTCTCCACGTCCAACTTTATCACTCTGGAGTGAACTTGGAAAGAAGTTTGACGGAAGAGTTCACGGAGATCGGAACCTAACATGTTCCACGGAATGTAATATGTGTGGAGCTCGGATTTGGTGTACACATACCTAATATGCATTGGTAAGTAAACTTCAACTGAAAATGAAATATTACCTCCGTCACTTCCAGTGGTCTCAATAAGACTGTGCATCAACTTTCGACGAGGTTGAGAAAGAAGCAAGTTGGATTTATCTCGCAAGCATCTGACCAAAGTTCCTCCCAATCACTCCTAGAGTAATTCTCGGGACTAATGTAAATGATTTTAGTAGATATTTCAGAGTCAATTGGAGAATAGTAAGCTTTATAAAATCCAAGCAACTTGAGAAAGGGCCACTTCGGGCCCATTTTACACAGTCCTTAATATATTATCAAAATCGGACAGCAGTCCCAACCCTGGTACTCCTACAAAGTCAGGTTCAAGAGCAGTTTTGTTGGGAATTTCGACTGAAGACGTCAGGATATTTTATTTATTTCCTCAAAATTGAACCAAATGTTTCTGCTGTATTGTATACTTGTGAAGTTTTTCGAAAATTTGTCAAGACTAAGCGACGTCACTTCAACATTAGAAGACCTTCAGCTAACCGTCAAAGATACCTACTCGTAGCTTCCTCTTCTACCTGGGTGGTTCAATCGAACGCGGAGTCATCCCCTTTCTTCCTTCTCCGGTAGATGAAAATGCCAATTATTATTATCGAACGCGATTCCCTAAGCCGTTACGTTGCCTGCAGACCAAATATGTACCGCAGCTGCTTTTCCTCACACATCTGCTGGATCACTAATATATCACCAGCATCTGCAGCTTTTGTTTTAGCCAACATCCACGTCCTCCCATTCCTCCCGCTTCCCAGTTTCTATCTCGCAAGCAATCTCTAGTTCTATTATAGATTATACTGCCATCCTAAGCAAGATCGTTCTACGTGTATTTTTCAACATTTGAGAAAGATGAAGTTAGTTAATAGTGCGTTCTCTGCTCTTATAGACCTTTCCGTCTTGTCCCAGCTGGTGAACCCAAGAACCAGGATGAAAGTTAATTAAATGATGATCTAAATCAATTTTCGGTCAAAAACGGTTTCTTAAGGGTTTTCCAAGGTATCATTCCGAGTATTAGAACATGAATACATTTGGTAGGTACCTATGGACTTCGCACATTCAAAATCAGCTCGCTTTTTCGGGTTTCCGATAATATGGTCTCTCTGCCTGCGAACGATTTATCGATTCTGACAGAAAGAATTTTCAACAAAGGGAACCATAGCTTTCAAATCAGGAATAATTTAATTATTAATCAACTTCACATGATTTTAAATGCACCATATTAACCTGAACGCTGAATTTCGATTTTGTTGTCGTTTAACTCGATGAACCAAAATTCATATTAACGTAGAAGTATGTAGGTATGCCATGGTTGGTGGTACGGAGGACTCAGTAATGACCGGGAAGATGAAAAGATGAGTAAATATCGATAAGTACTTCCCTCTTATCATTCCGTCATTCAAATAAGAGAGATTGAAGAATACGGAGTAAGTGTCAACACTTGTAATACAAAGTTACCCTGGAATGCGGCCAGTTTTCGCTTGGAAATAAATCACTGTTTCGTTGCACCCAAAGAAAGTGTCACTGAGAGTGTCAGCGAAGCTCTAATCTGTTTTGCAAACGGATGTCGTCATGAACGTGGACACAGTTTATTTCGGTGGACTCTCAAATTGGACTAGAAAGAAGTAGAAACTCGTACAGTGAACGTCTTAGGATTTGTTAGCGTCTACTTACTTATGTACGTATTCTTCGACCTTCAAATTATTGAGTTCGGAAACCCACACTTCCAGCTACTCCATCGAAGCGAGCAATATTATCGTCTCCAGTGAAACCATGCTCCAATACTTATCCAGCTGTTAGTTCAGAAATCATTTCCACGGAAAGTCGGGGCTTGACCACTAACTTTCAACCTAACTTAGCCTGTGAAAAGGTTGAGTCAAAGTTGCTTAACAATAAACCTGAAAAAGTACGAGATATTTATGTTACAATAGATTAGATTGTATTTAGGTAGTTACGAACAATATAAGTTTCCAGCTTTTATTCAAATTTAAACGAAAGGTGTTCAATGGAGAGAATTGAACGAGGATTGAGAAAAAGATGCTTCACAAATGACGTTAGTAGATTTTTCTTCAGATCATCCTTACCCTATCGACTACTTGGACTTTGGGTCTGAAAATCATTATGGTCTTTACTAGGTCAATAGCAGTCAACTCTAACTCAGGAGTTACATTGGAAGTCAAGACACATGAAATATTTATGAATATTTTTGAGCTGTGTAATAACGAGTTAAGTAAAGTGGAGTAAACAGCTATTTCAGGTTGGATTTTCGTCCGACTGCCATTCCTGGCGTCACAGACGTCATCAGCTGTCTTCCTAAGGGAAGATCAGAAATTGTTCTGATGATTTCGCTCATGGCTTCCCATTGGCCTTACCGCCCTGGGTAGAGACGAGGGGGAACTGCGACCGGCTTACCCGAAAATATGCTCCCGAGGCGAGCCTCGAACTCTCGGCCCCGCAACCGGTCCGAGTCTCGTCTCCAGAGACACATGCCGGAACTCGCTTGGCCACAGCTGAACCCCAATAATAACGAGTTAGGGTCACAACTTGTATGCTCATTCTCCACCATGGGATGAAGGTCATTATGGAAAATTCATTTCCAGAATTTTAAATTATTAGCAAGTACTCCAAGTCAGAAGCGTTATTTATATTATTCATGTTAGTAATTATAGTTTATCATATATGTATAACAGAGCATCATTATGTAGGTACCTATCAGAAGTGTTCTATCATATTAGTCAATTATATCTTTTTCTGCAATTTTTGGATGAAAATAAATAATAATATTATTCCAGCTAGGACTTACATGTAATTAAAGCAGCTGTATTCGGACTGACAACTTTTTCGATCTATTGCGTTGGTATTTATTTAATATTTAAAAGTTCCAAGTAAAATTGGACTGCAAGTGGAGATTAATTACCATTACTGATAATGGTGATAATCAAGGAATAGAGGATTCGCCAACTCGCCGAAGTTCTGCGATCGTAAGCTTAACCAGCGCAGCTTCTATTTATTGGAGGGGCGCTAGAAATTCGTCGATTGAGGGAGAGTTGAAATTCAATGAATTATTCAAGTATAAACCGAAAAATACAATTATTTTGGAGAAAAGGTGCAAAACGCAAAACAAAAAGGACAGACAAACTTGTAGCACCAGAGAAGAAAAGGAAGTTGGGAAGAAGACGGCTAGGAAGCTCAGAAAAATGTACCCTTGAGATACTTATAAGGTACCTCCGGAAAGAAGTACCTAACTCTTTTGGTGCCAACAAGCTTTAAATTGGAGTAATGGAAATCTCCTTTTCCACCAAAATGATGAATTATCAAGTCAAATCGATATCGACGGTTGGTTCATTATCTGTAGGTAATAAACAATAACTGAAGGTGCGCAATGCCAATATTATCATAAAACACGACCTTGTATAATTATACCGGTGAAGTAATAATGACCATGGTGGCTGTAGGTGGAAGACACCTAAGATGTGAGCCATCAGAAAGATCAAGGGCTTCCTGAGGTATATTGTTCAGGAATCTCGCGCAAGGTCCCTCTCAAGACGTCGGATTCGAAAAGGAGATAACGCGTTTTCAGCCACAGCGAATATAAGGAGAGGGCGTAAGATTGCACCATCCCGGTGTGGACCTTCAAGATTAAAAGAGTTCGGATAAAAAGAAACCCATCCTCCTCGAAACGTGTTCAGACATGCTCGGCAGTTAATTATTATCGGGGACCGTTGAGCGACCGTGAGAAACCCATGTGCGCTTTGGTTTTCAAAGGCTCTGTCGGAACTCGCGACTCCAGAGGTCTGCAAAGCAAATGTTTTCTACCGAAATGCCACTGATTCCTTAGGAGAATATAATTGTGTATACAATCTCCGATAACATCCGTAATAAATGTGTTAACTCGTCATCTACGAGATTTATTTTTTCAAAATAAATTAGATTCGATTCTAAGAGTTTCGACACTTTTAGCTCTTCTTTTACAACAACTAGTTTCTATTTTATTATTTTTGTTGCTTGCAACAGTGACGAAACACTGAACGAGGAAGAACATTTAGGAAGGAGTTATTTGCAATGAAGCCACTGATGAACGAAACTTTGAAATGCATAGATTTCAATCCCAAAATGCTCACAACTAAAACTAAAACCCCTCAGTATGTACTTGAAAGAACATACCTTCAACCTCTCAACATAAACATACTCATAAATTCATAACGTGCCTGATACCACACAGATATTGTGCCTTCATGATCTGTTTGAAATGTCTGAAAATTTGATGATCAGAATGGTTTTTTCAAAAATTTAATCAGCTTTTTGTATACTTTACATTTTGTTGTACAATGAAATCAATAATACTAGTACTAACAGTACAAATGAGAAACGAATGAGGGTTGCTGTCCATTGACAATTCACTCAAAATTTGAGTGAATTTTTTGAATTACCATTTTATTATTGTATTAGTTTGGTTATATTTAATATAACCAAACTAATACGATTATGAAATGATACACCCTAATAGCTTAACAATTACATCATTATTGATTATACCTTTATTGATGGCAGTATATTGATTATACGATTAGTATATAATATATATAACATTTTCGACTAGATAGTAGTTACTATAGGTTCAAATTTTGGTCCAGTAGGTCTACCACTCTTTTCCTTTTGAGCTGTCTGGGATGGAGTTGCCTGTACCACAAGGATAACAGACCAACCAAAAATTGGAGACTTGCTCGAAATGATGGTATCGTGGTTTCAATTCATTGAATTGTAGTTTTATCGGTCCATCTTCTGTAGGTATGTCTTGGTCTCTGGGCAAGATAGTTATTTCTAAAACTCAAAGGGCATCGGTTATCATCCTTTGGGCACGATTTCCTTCGGTCTGGATCTGTTTCCTTTGGGTTTTTCTGGCCAGTTCCCAGATAGAGCAGCCATACTGCCATCGCTTCGCGGGACTGTACTGCGTAATCATCAGCAGAATCAGAATGGTATGGAGCAGAACCAACTTGTTAAGGGAAATTATGTTTAGATATTCTGGAAGGATTCACACATTAACACAGATTTACATTTATGAGGACTTAGCTGTATATAGAGCAGCCGTATTCCAATAACTGGTGAGCGGTGATGATAATTATTTTCAAGGTTTCAACCAGGTTTCTCCATGATTCAACCCTTTTCCCCCTGTAATATGACAAAGAATCGTGAACGCGAGCAGAGCGCATAGAGCACGTTATTCTCAAAGCCCTTTAACCGCCCTCACCGAGGTTCTTTTACTTCCACCGGTCTCCATTACTTAGAGAGAAAAAGAACCGAGGGTTACACCCATGGAAGGTTACACCATTACGCCCAAGCGAGGTCTTTTCAACCCAGCCAAGATACCCATATCCCAACTGCTTCGTGACTCATCCCCGGGTCACGACGTTCGGATTTTCATAGGCAATTATTATATGCATGAAATTTCTGCCCCTCTCTCGGCTCATTACGACAATTTCGGGCTTGGAGAGTTTGGGCTCGCCAAATTAAAAGAGAAAATAAAAAGTATACTTCCCTAAACGAAGCGCAGAGCTATTAGTCAAGTCTCTGAAAGCGCGTTACGGATATTTGTAAAACGGTCGCCACCCAAAGGTACCGCCCGCATAGTAGGCCCTGACAGACGTGCTATACATAATAACTTCAATAAATCTATTGCCCCTTGACTTTGCTTCCTCGCACGATTTTAATGAATTTCTCTGCTTGACAGAAGACTTTTATCTTGTCTGGAACACGTATGGATTCCGTTTTTACGGTGTTTTTCGAAATGGAAGTATTTAGACATCACCGTTAGGAAAATGCTTCGTGTACTCGTAATTACGCGTAGGATTAAGGAGAGTTTCAAAGACGGTTTCCTGCATTCCGAAGCACTCCACATAATGAGGTTTATCAGTTCTGAGTCATGAGATGAAGTTTTAATATCTCTCATTGACATATTCAAATTAATCCTCTTCAAATTCGATACTTGGAGTATGAATATTGAACGAATATATTACTGGACCAGTCAGTATTATGGTATAAAATATATGGTTTACATACGAGGGAGTACCCAAAAGTAACCGTAATTTCGTCGTAACTTCTTCATTTTTCAATATTTTCACACCAAATTTTGATCACCTTCAGAGTAATTACCACTGACTGCAACACACTTTTCCAATCGCGTCTTTTATTGTTCAAAACATTTTTGGAATTCATTTAATGGAATGAGCTTGAGGCCATCCGGTGATTTTTGTTTCACATATTCCACAACCGAAAATCGTTTTCCTTTCAAGTCCCTTTTGAGTTGGGGAACAGAAAAAAGTCGCGGGGGACGAGATCAGTTGAATAGGAGGGAGTAAACAATCGTAGTAGTAAACTAATTTTCCAGTTGGTGCGTTATTGAACTGGTACTCATCAAGAATTAACCAACGGCCATGCGCTGGTTTAATAAACCGATCCTCGTGAGACCTACTAGGATCGGGAGATTGTCTGGATTGGTGACCGCTCGTGGGCGGTATCGCCGGCCATGATAATTTATCGCGTTGGGGCATTCGAGAACCCCGCTCCACTTAAGTTGGTGAGGCAATAAGGAACCATGAACGAAATTATCAGAGTTAACATTCTAATGTACCAATTCTGCCATAGCAATATGAATATTTTGCATTCGACCACTCTAAATACCATCAATACCAAATCACCTAAATACTGTCAGAATCATACTACCGAAACATGTTACCTTCTGGATCAAAGTAAGCTTATGAGGATGATTGACAAGTCTTAACAGTATTTTTCCAGCGTAAGTAAAAATAAATATCAGATCTGTTTTCTTGAAGTACAGAGTTGGAAGTGATGTAACAAGTAACATTTCGTCGGTTGAGTACTGATACCACCTAATCCATATTCTTACCAAAATGACGTAATTATATACGTTTTCCGATGCATAATACCACTCTTATGTAAATAACACCATCAGTGTTTTTAAAAATCTTTTAAGGAACAAATTTTTGAAATATTCTCCTGAAAAAAGTTTTTTTTGTTTTGTTTCTTTCGGAAAAAAAAGGTTTATTATTGTCTGTATAGATCACCCTTCTGTATAGATCGCTAGGGGCTCTAGTAGGTAGTAGGTACTTACGGTTGGAAGGGAGCGATCTATACAGAAGGGTGATCTATACAGAAAAATATAAACCTTTAGTCAATCGTTTGCAGCGTTGTTTTTTTTTTTTTTTTTTTTTTTTTTACTACCAACTTTTTTCTTACATAGGTACCAACTTTGTTTACCTACCAACCATTGGTAGGTACTACGTACTAAATCATACTGCCTTCACACCTTCACAATCAAGTTTATTAGAAAGAACTAAACGCTTCACACTCGATTCGAAAAATAGGGAGCTCCATGTGGAACTTTGATTACTGGTTGCTCAGAAAGCAAAACTGAATACAAATCGAAGAAATGAACAGCGATCGCATTTTAGTTAGATTTGAACGGAAATAAGACCTCTTCGGTGATTCTGTTTTATCGAAGGAAAACCCTTAAGTAGGTACTCGTAGGGAGCGAACGGATTGTCCTACAGAGCTACGCGTGGTCTCTAAAAATGCAATGCTATCCTTAATTGGTAAAAAAAAAAGATACGTTTTCGAGGTAGGGCACTCTTGAAAATTTCAACCCTTAATTTTCACCCCTTAGAAGTGATTGACATCAACTGAAAGCTTCGCGGCACAACTAGACCCCAAATGGAGCCCATATACCAAATTTGAACCAAATCGGTCTGGTG
The DNA here is from genome assembly GCA_009739505.2 of Apolygus lucorum. Taxonomy (NCBI): domain Eukaryota; kingdom Metazoa; phylum Arthropoda; class Insecta; order Hemiptera; family Miridae; genus Apolygus; species Apolygus lucorum. The sequence goes on along the minus strand of CM019183.2, from coordinate 42,109,571 downwards.
TTGCTAACAAAAGCGCCGCGTACAGCCGACAGACGGAAAATTTGTTACTCGATTTTCGGATTCTACGTACCTTGAAACGTAAACCATCAAATTTTGAGGGGGGGGGGGGGGGAGGTTAAAATTTTTTTCTTGGTCGTTTTCAAAGGTTCATTATTGAAAATAATAAACCAAAATCGATCTGAAAAACGAGTAACAGTGAATTAGGCGATATCTTTACTTAACCGACGATTCAAATAGTCAAATCAACATGCGAAAGATTTAATTTCAGGAGCATATAAATAAAGTTTTTACTCTAAGGTCTCTTGAATTTTAAGAGTGTAACTTAACTAGTGAATCCACTAGTCGGAATAAACAGATTCAAAAAGGAAATTAGAAGAATAGATCGACATTTTTGACTTTCAAGGTTGTGTTTCTGAAGGAAATCAACCAATCTGAAGATCTTACTCGTTGCTTTTTCTGAATCATCTCTTTCAGTACCTGTCCAGAACTTAAGCAGTAATATAACTCAAGCAAATGGAACTAAACAGCCTTTTTGAATTCTAGACAAATGGATTTTCGTCTTCAGTCTCAAAACTTTCGTCCCAGACTCCTACAGAGATCAGTGTGGGAAGTCTTCAGATTCCCATAACTCCTCCCACATTCGCTATCACTTTCATACGTTGTCTGTCTGTCCGTCTGAGCCTGAAACCTCCTCCACTAAACGATTTCGAGGCCGTAGACACAAGGCCTTGAATTTTTCATACTTCGATCGCGTCGTAAGGAGACGTTCTGGTCCAGCACGAATTTCATCAATTATCTTTTGAAAGGAGCATCCGATTGTCTGTGGGCTCATGACTAATATACACCCCCTCATCGTTCTGACCTCTGACTTATTAGTCAGCAATGCGGATGTAGGCGGTTGCGATTTGTTACCCAATCAACTAATACAGTAAATAACTCTTCCTCTCTATGTAGTGATGCACCTACTGACTCACAGGTACCTAGTCATCGTACATTTGTCATTTATTATGAAGGCGTCTGATCTCAGAAAGGTGATACAACCAAAATAACACCTATACTGGGTGTATACACTTGAGCATCAATTCAGAGTTCGGTTGTACAAAGTATTTACAACAAAAAATGCCTCTTAGCAATTTCGTTTTAACCCCTTGTTTTTCAAGTTTTTCAATTTAAAGATTTTGTTCGTACTTTCTACCTTTCATCAACAAAACTTTCATAACTCCTGCTGTTTATCGAGTAAATTCAATGTTTACGATATCTTTCAAAAGAGCGTTAAATTTTCAAGTTACCTAGTGTAAAATCAAAATGATTTAGTAATAAAACATTTTAAAAAAATGAAGTCAAAAAGCAAACTTGATTTTTTTCGAAATTTGACCTTTTCTTTTTGACGTTTTCATTTTGCATCCCTACCTTTTTTGATGAGCGCTCTTTGGAAAAAATGCTCAAATTGTCAGCTTTCTAACGGTCTATCAATTTTTCTTTTTAAAATTTAAATTAAAAGAGTAAATCAAGTCTGAATGCCAAAAAACGTAAGTTTCACAAGAAAATCGAGTGTTTTACGCGGTGAATGGTCACCCATCTCTGATAACTAACAAGTTTGTATTATTTCGTATATAATTTTTCACGTTGAATCCAATGGTGAAACTTCCGATTATTTCTGACTACTATAAAGTGTATTTTTCAGAAGAAAACCTTCATTTGTCATGCATAAAATACGTATTATTCATAAATATGGTAGTGCGTATAATGTAACACCTTCCTACTCAATAAAAACATCATCTTATCTGTGTTATTATGAAGTTCAATCCAAATCAAATATGAGGCAAAAAACAGTAAGGTTCAGTAGACAAAACATTACAGAGTTCATACCTGGAGTTCGGAGGTTCTTTTCATTGATTATCCAACGTTATTTTTCCAAAAAATCCACATTTCTGCAGTCAGAATCATTCGGGAGTATCAACATTAGATTCAGCATGAAAAATTACATACGAAATGAAACCAAACTCATCAAGTTGCCTTAAGATCAAGGATGACCATACACCGCGTAAAACACTCGATTTTCTTGTGGAACTTGCGTTTTTTAGCATTCAAACTTGATTGACTCTTTTAATTTAAATTTTAAAAAGAAAAATTGATAGACCGTTAGAAAGCTGACAATTTGAGCATTTTTTTTTTCCGAAGGGCGCTCATCAAAACAGGTAGGGATGCTAAGTGAAAACGTCAATAAGAAAAGGTCAAATTTAGAGAAAAAAAATTCGAGTTTGCTTTTTGACTTGATTTTTTAGAAATGTTTTATTACTAAATGATTTTGATTTTACACTATGTAGGTTGAAAATTTAACGCTAAACATTCGAATAAACTTCATATTGTCAAACCTCTAAGTTTTTAGCTAAATTTCGAATTAACATTCTCCACACTTGCACATTCGAATGCGTGCTGAACATGTTATTCATTTTTTACTGCAATAGCCAACCAAACCTACCAACATTATCGTCGCTCTTATTTCATAAGAATCCAATCACTAACCGCAATGTCGTCGTAATTTACCATAAGTATCAACATTCTGATGGGGAAACAGTCTGGGGATTTAGTTAATAAAGCTGCTACTTCATGGCGAATACTACCTACTTGATAGTGGAAAGACGTCATCTTGTTATACAATGAGAGTTGCGCACTGCCATGCGTAGCTCAGGTGTTACTGCCTTATTACCGGAGAAAACGCTCTACGTCTTTGGTGTCGAAGCAACAAATAAGGGTCTGGTGGCACCAGAGGGCAGGTAATTGGCTATGTGGAGGAGTTGACACTCCCTCCTGCCAATCTTCAGGGATTTTCCTTGATCTCGGATTTTACTTGATGTGCCGCCTTCAAGGTACATCCTCCATTGACAGTCGGTGTATGCAGTGAGAGGTACTCTCCTTGTTAAGTCCCTCACTTCGTATATATACAGCTCTCGTTATGTATATACGTGGCTCCGGCTACGGCTTGGACCGCCCGGCCTCACTTGTCGCTTCAAAACGGATTATTAGCTTGACACCTTTCAAACAAACTGCTGCAGGTTCTTACTGTCCGATTGAGGGGACAAGCTCTCGGCGGCTACGTCCAATAAACTCGATGATCATGACCGATTTGCGCTTCATTAAAATAAGTAGAGGAACTCCCAGAGTTCTCCGGCAATTTTCTGGAAATGCGTCACTCACGACATTCACGACTTTTTACCATCCTGTTTCGTTTGAAAAGAATAAAAAACTGTTGAGATTCGGAAGTGACGGCCATTTAATACCTACAAATAGGCATTACAGTTCACGGCTCACTATGAATGAGTCGAGCTGGAGCAATTCAGCTAATATTTTAAGTTTAGCTTATTTTAACCATTCAATTATCATAATCTACATAGGAAACGTCAGTCCTCCTAGGTTGGTGAGTATGGGCAAAGAAAGACATTAGTTTCTACACATGACAAAACATGGACACAGATCATTTTTAATTATAAAATGATTTTATCCACAAGAGTGCTAATACATTCCCTGAAATACAACATATCTTCAAAATCAATTGGCTATCGAGGCCTAATTGTTTTGTCCACAGGAACAGATTCAAAAAATACTCAAATTTTCGTGAACTGATGGATTCAAAAAATTAATTAAGCAAAATTTCATAGACGTAGAAGCTGTCGAACAATATTTTACTAGAACCCACTCGTAAGTTTGTAACTTTTAGAATAAATGTCTGAGGTCAATTTCTTATGTTTTTTTTTTAATTTTTTTCCGAAATTTTCAGGGTTTGTACTTCTTTGCCCTATGAATTTCATCATCATCGAGGCAATAAACTCGTACCCACCTGATTTTCTTGGAACATCAATTTTTCTTAAATTCGAATCACGGTTTGGGGCTGGGCCCTACATGATTGGTTATTGACTAACAAACTTATCATCATCTAATTATTAACTTGACAATATCCATAATAAACGAGGAGGCAGTTAAGGTTGGAAAACTTCGAATCAATATTTCTTTAAATCTTTACAACCATGAAAGTCTTTGAGAATGGTAATAATATGGGCATGGAAGCTCTGCTATAACCTACAGGATAATCGGAAGAGTATTTCAAAGCCTGAATGAAAACGTGGGGAGCGAAAAACCGGTCATCAATAACCGATTACTTCTTATAATCTCTGCTATAAGGGTTTAAAGCCTTGTCCAAAGCTAACGTCTCAATAGCTGATCCTGGTTTATCTCTGTTGGGACGGTGGTGGAGCCATTAGAAACTGCTTCACTTTAACCTGAGGTTTATGATGGAATGAGAACTCCACCGATTATTACATACAGATATCTCTTATATCGTATTAATTTTGTAAATGCAAAAGGATCAGAGATAGACCATATCCAGAAACCTTATTATCTACTACTTAGTGCTTACAAATTACAAATTTATGAATTTTTGTTCACCAATTAAGTACTTATTACCAACAATCAACATCAAATAACAAATTTGGTTCAGAGTCTATTGGCAAAATTATTCAACAATGTGTTCGGAATGCGACATAGTTCAAAGGTCTGTGTAGGAAAGTCCCTTGGCGGTCCCTTATGATTTTCATTCCCAACAAGTGTAAAATATGAAACAGATTACATTTTCCTGTATGATTATTTTTGCTTACATATTCTTATCATCCAACACCCGGAGTTTTCTAAAATAAGAGAGGCAGTTTGAAAATGGTCTCAACCATCAATCCTCCATCATTCATCAATCGCACGGACCCAGGCGATGGCGTGTTGCTACAATTCAGAACCAATGCATTTATTCTTATAATAGGAGTTCGACCAAGCGCTCCATAGGCAAATAGCCGGAGCAGGAACTGTTTGGTGAAGATATCTGCTCAACCTATTTCTGCAGCTTTTCCGCAGAATGGTCCACAAAACTTCTGGCAAGGACATAACAGCTTGCTCATATTTGAGGGCTCTAATACCTGGAATATAGGATGAATATTCCTGTTAGAATGTCGATGACTTTGGGTTCTTCTTGTAAGACCTGAGAAATAGACATCACTTATTCTTTGATTAAAAATAAGACAGTATCAGTGGAGTAGGTGTTATTTTCAACTACTTACCAGCAGACCACTGATAAATACCTTTACGTTATATTTATGAACCACCCGGAAGCTGAAATATGTCCTTCCAATGGATACTTCGTCGTTTAGAAGATTCCCTAGAACTAGGCATAAGGTTATTGCGGGACAATAGGATGCGCTTGCGTTCCGGTCTAGAAAGGGGACAGACGGCACCTCTTCGCGGCCACTCGAGCTTGGCGTGGTGAGTTCGAGTCGTCGCATCTGGCTTTTTTATGAACCCTCCTAGGATAGAGAAGAAAAAGACAGACCTACCCCTTAAAAAACACGCCGATCGGAACAGATGTGGAAGGAAACTGAAAAATGGCCAAGTCGATAAGGTCGTAAGGGAGCGGGGAGCTGCGGTCCGATTGTAATGGAGCCTATCCATCAACTCCCGCCCGTGTCATCGATGACGTGGAGTAAAAAACGGCTGTCCCCAGCCTGGACAAGGGGAAATGGAGCTATGCGATCCTTCATCCTCTCGATAGATGGTCGTAATATAAAGTTATTATACTCGTACCTCTTCGGGAAGCATGGAGTGTTTTTTACCACGTTGTATAGCGCCTGAATTGACTAGATTCGGTAGGGCTATATTTTCTATTATTATCCCAACGGTAAATGAGGCAGTACAAACGTTTTAATGGTAACGTTTTTTAGTAATAATATTACTAAATATCATTATAATAATATTACTAAAAATCATTATATTATAATGATTAAGTGTGAGCAGAATAACTTTACTGTTGATCACTGGCATGTCTGTCCAAACTGCAGACGATATGACTAAGGTTGCATGTGGAAAATAAAAGAACAGAACTGGACAACAAATATACGATCAAACTTGTCAATCCAGAACAAATTACCCTCATACAATCAGGTGATTAAGACAGTATGGACATGGCTTAACCTATGGCACACCGCTCAAAGCAATCGTGACTTCTACAGCGGTTTCATAACAAAGTACTCAACCAATGATGGCATCTGTATGGACCTAAAATTTTGCACAATAGACCAAGTCATGAAAAATCTAGCAGTAGCCCATAATTAGAGGCTACAAGGTCATACCATCAAGAAGGCAGTGAAGTTGCGGAACTTGATGATCTAGTATTGTCGATTGGTTTTGGGACACCCTTCATTCTACACCACATTTCATGCGACTGTTTTGAATTCAATCATTGAGCCATGGCATTCATTCTTCGGAATCATTAAGTTACCAAGGTGGACATGCCTAAATATGATAATGCAATGACTATTGAAAGCAAATTTTGGCGGAAAACGTTGCAAATTATTACAGAAAGGTTTAGTATTTTTCTACATAGATCACTCGTCAGCAAAGATCACGGCTTTGCCATTGTTACCACAAACCAACATGAAGAAAAACGTCGATCGCATTTCGGTCAGCTAAAATTTGAATGGAGATTGGGCCTCTTTTGCGATTCACACTCGTGTTTCTGATTTATCGTAAGTCCAACCCTAATTTCTTGTAGGGAGCAAACGGTTTGTCCTACAGGGTCCGCGTGGTCTCTGACAATTCTAAAAATGCAATACTATCTTAAATTGAAGGACATAAATTGAAGAAAAAACAATACCTTCATATCAAAATGTTTTGAGTTAGGACTTTTTAAAAATTTCAACCCATATTTTTCAACCCTTAGAGGTGACCTGCATCAACCAAAAGCTTCAGGGAACAACTAGACTCTAAATGGAGCCCACATACCAAATTTCATAAAAATCGGTCCATGGGAACTAAGGAAAGTGTACTGCGGACGGCGTACGACGGTTGGACGGCAAAATTTCTATTCGATTTTTGGATTCGATTTTGGATTGGTACCTTGAAACGTAAATCAACAAATTTTGAGGGGGATTAAACCATTTTTTCCTTGGTTGATTCCAAAGGTCCATTATTGAAAATAATAAACCAAAAATATCACCTATGTTGCATGATTTTTAATAATACCGGATGTTAGAATCGAAATAACTCAGTTTTTTCCTCGTTCGTTTTTATATGCTTCCTCCTCTAAATTTCATTTAGCCTTTTCGTTTATCTTAGAACGGATAGCTGATTTGATCGACCGCTTCCTTATGTTTATAAACATCTTTTTGAACGTTTCAAAGTTTTGAAAAATGTGGTTGCACCCCTTCAGATGGCATTTTTTGAATAGTGCTCATAGTGAGGGTTAAGATGTTGTGTGTATCCACCCACGGTATGGATAAATTGTCAAATGTCGGGACTGGGGTCATCCAGAAAAAAGTCTGTTATCGCCAGCTTTCGGAAATTGTATTTCCTTCATCAGAGCCTGAAAAATACAATGAGAAAACTCAGGTAACAGAAGCCGGAAAACCAATCTCATGCTAGTCAAAACAAGTCCAAGCAAATTCACCTACCGAGATCAATATACGAATTTGATCTTGTTTGTGATGAATCAAAAACGGACAAACAAAGAGGACAAACAATTAACTCACTTAATGACAGTTATTCTTGAGGAGAGAGCACCCACCAACTCATATCCTATCCAGTTCTCATTCAGTCTGTATAAGTCAAAACTATAACAACCACAAAAACCATATTTCATCATTAAAATTGAAAACAAGAAAGAGGTAGCAATACTAAGAAACTCCGTAATCACAACCATCACAAACTCTATAGTCATAACTAACGCAATGATAACTCATAAATATTATAAAATGCCCCTAAGTACCTTTGTATACTTGAAATTATATTAAATTTCAAACTTAACTAGAACATATTATCTTCTTGTTAAGTTTGACCATCATTGTGTTAGTTGTGACTATAGAGTTTGTGATGTATCACAGACATACATATTATGTATCACAGAAAAGAATATGTTAACACAAGCGCAAAATAACAACCAAAAGACTCACCCATAAAATAAATGCAGCATCAGGCTCTCAACAATAACAAAACAATAGATTTCAAAATTTTAGGCGTGTAAATAGATAAAGTAGGCAACAACCAAATTTTGGAAACAAAACTAAACTACTGATAACATCATTATTCTATTGCACACCCAAAATCACAGTCTAGGCACAATCCAATGGTAGACGCAGACGTGCAAAAGCTAAGCGACAACAGCGTTTTATCTGGATGACTTCACTCCCGATATTTGACAATTTATAGCGACGGATCTCGACACCAGAATTAAATTTTACCCGTGCGTTGCCCGGGGAATTGTTTGTTACTTCCAAACGGCTCAATCGATCATTAGTGAAATTGATAAATGGCTGTTCTAAAATATTTTGCATGGAGGTCAACTGTGAGGATGTGTGAATAATTGTTGTCAAACGCAATCTGATGAGCATTTCTGGACCGATTACTTCCACACTACCTCACCTGAAATTTACCAAATTACGTTGTTTTCGTAGTATTCTGAAGATAAGGGGAATTGTAGAATTAGAACACTGCGAGCAACACTGTAACCACAACCCCACTGGACTACTAAAATCAACTAATCAACCAAAACCACTTGGATAAGCAAGTCCAGTGATCTACTCGAGCAATATTAATATCGAGACTATACCTGTTATTAGCTTACAATGAACTTTACAGAAGTTGAATACCCCTGGTAGGTCATCACTTGGATCGTACGGCATCGGAAATCATCTGTCACCTTTCATCAAATCAACCCGTCGCTGCGACGGACGAGCCAATACGTACGGTCGTAAAACAATAAAAACGCAACGTCAGAGAGAATAGTTTGATAAATCGAAGGGACGTGAGGAACTTGGAAGAATGCACGAAAGGTCCCTGTAGGAGTGGAGAAGCCAGAATCTCCTTAAATCATCCTGGAAGGGGGAACCCCGCGGTGAATCGAAGATGTATTTTATGAGATTTCATGCTTCAACGTCTATCAGTAACGAGTGTGGAGGGGCCTCCCCTAGCGAGCCTATTATTTTATGTAACAAGTGTTCAAGCACCGGCCACAAAACTCTGTCAGTATATCATCTCGCCGCGGTTCTTCCATTCATGACGACAACCGGATTCCGGTTTCGTTTGTTGCAGATGGATTGCCTTTTATTTTCGTCAAGTCGGCAACACGTTGTGGAAATTGTACCCTTCTACCGAACGTTATACTCACGATAAATTACTACCAATGAATTAAAAACACAAACAATTGTTAATAGACATCATAAATGTATAATCCATTTAAACATATTGTTTAGTAATGCATGCATTCCAGGGGACGTCCCATTGGATTAGCATTAGATCAGTTTAACCAGTTGTTAAGTGATAAAACTGTTTCACTCGATGTAATTTATTTATTACTTTAGGCAAGAAATACTGACCCCCCCCCCCCCCCCCATTATCCACCTTAACATTTCTAGCGGCATGGGAGCCTCGAGCATTTTAAAATCCATGATCTACGATACCCAACATGCGAATTCGAGCTCACCCCCCCCCCCACCACCACCGCCCCAACGCCAACAATGGTGCCAGTCTGGCACCAAAGCGGAAATACGTCGTAACATTGAACTTTCATCTATTAGTTTTGGTAAGCAGTCCGTCGAGGTTCACATCCGTATTCAAGGTGAACCACAAAAAAAAAAAAAAAAAAAAAAAAAAAACGAAATAAGCGGTTTATGGCATCATGGCAACATGTCCTGGCACCATGGTGGCACCACTATTAGTTCCATGGTGGTACAGAGAATAATTCATGAAAATCCGGAGGTATAATGGGAATTTTTCCTCAATTTCAAAGCTTGAGTACAATTAGTAAACTGTAAAGGAACCGAAATATTGAAAAATCGGATATTTTGTGAATATTATCCCCCACTCACCCTCTCCCCTTGCGAATTTTGGTACTCTGGTAAAATCATGTACAACTCGGAAGTTATTTGAGTCAAACAAAAAAAGAAACACACAAATCGGTTGGAAATTGAGGCCTGGGCAGAGTTTACAAGATTACGCACGCAAACGCACGTTTTTTAAGCATTAACCCCCCCTTTCCCCCTCTTAAAAAGCAAAATCCAAAATTCCGCCGCCGTAGTGCACAACTAGATAGTATTCCGCGTCAAACGAAAAAAGAACCACGAAAATCGTTGGAGAACTAAGGCCTGGGCAGAGTACACAAGATTATGCCCAAAAACGCACGTTTTTCGAGCATTAACCCCCCCTTTCCCCCCTTAAAAGGCAAAATTCGAAATTCCGGCGACGTAGTGCACAACTAGATAGTTTTCCGCGACGAACAAAAAAAGAACCAGGAAAATCGGTTGAGAACTAAGGCCTGTGCAGAGTACACAAGATTTTGTTACACACACACACACACCTACACATACACACACACACACACACACACACACACAGACATACACCTATGGTTTTTTTCGCGGATTTGGATTCAGAATGGTCTAAAACGGATTACTGTGTGGTTATTTTTTTTTTCTGTTGAGTGTTGTCCAACTTCACCCCAGATCGATCGCATAAGGACGCCCAAGTCTTACTGTGGGACGTCCTAAAAACGTGGTGAAAATAACGTTGGTGCATACAAAAATCACAAAATAAATAGTTTTGTAAAACTGGTCATTCAGTACCGACTCGTTTCTTGTCGATAGCATAAATGTTGAATTCAAGTTTTAGTTTTTGGTCTGCTCTATGATACTACTTTGTTCGAAAATTCCTCTGGTCGTGACTTCCCCACACCCATCATCAGAGTGAATGTTTTCTTTCGAAAAAAAGGTAGAAAACAGAATGTAATTTAACCACTAAAATGTATAGTAATTTCATAATTTATTTGAGAAATTGCATTTTTGTTTGATTCAATTTTGGTTTATTATTTTCAACAAAAATCTTTGGAATGTTTTGGTTTACGTTTCAAGGTACTTGGAATCCGAAAAACGAACTTAAATTTTTGATTTTGATAAAAGTTCGTAGGTCTCAACTTGTGATGTGGTAGTTTGGAAGATGCCGAAGCTTTTGGTTGATGTAAATCACTTCTAAGGGCTGAAAAATAAAACTTTCAATATAAAGGTATTGTTTTGTCATCTATTTAAAATGGTATTGAATTTTTAGAATCGAATGAGACCACCCAGAGCTCCGTAGGACCAATCGATCAATAAGGACTTGAAGTAGGGACGAATAATAAAACAGAAACACGAGTGTGAATAACAAAAGAGACCTAATCACCGTTTATATTGTATCAAATATCAATGTAATATATCAATATAAATCAATATATTGTATCAAATTGTTTATCTGATCGAATGCGATCGTTGTTTCTTCCTTTGTATAGGTTTTATGTTCTACGTCCTTAGCAGCCAATAAACAAATACCGGAATGAAGGCACCCACAACTCTCGGATAGCGAAGTTATTGATATAGTTTAATCTCAACACGAAAGCTCCCAATACACGTAATAGGTACTAAACATTTTAGAGACTAATCTGATATGAAATGAAATTCATTGACTTCTTTCGGACTATCTTTCAACCCCCGCCATGAACAATAAAGTGTTTATTAGTAAGTGAATTTTGTTCATTGAAACTTTTAGTAAAATCAAAAATATTGTTCAAAAGCTCCAAATGCGTCGAAATGTTTGACGAGGTCGAAAATGTTTGACTTTTAAAAATAAAGCTTTTCTATCTTCGATGTTGAGAGAACAAAAAATCTACAAACCCAAAATTTCTGGACAATTATTACTTCGGTATACGTTCGTGTTTACAGTCAGTCAGTTACCAATTTCTAAAAACTCTGCAAGTTGTTACACAACGGTTTATCATGTAGTAGTCCTGGGAGGGACTCTGGGTGAGGCTAGGGGGAGGAGGTCCTTGTGGGCAAGGTAAGGGATACTAACAAGTGGGTCTGATCAATTTTACAACAATTTAACGATGGCTAGTCGACTGGGTGGTTTCGTTCGTTTTTTTATAAATTGAACACTCCTAAATTAATGAAAAAAAGTTATGGTATATTCACTAATCTGGTAATAAATTATCCTCATTAAGCGGTGTCAAAATCATCCTCACAGAGCGGTGTCAAACAATTCTATAAAAAGTTCGGAAATTTTAAATGAATAAAAACACAATACCTGTTTCTCCCATGTATTGAGCTTGGGAGTTTTAAAGACGGTTTTCCCCCACTTTTTATCCCTTAAAAGTGATTGACAACAACCAAAAGCCTCGGGGCTCGCGTACTCCACGCCGTACGACGGACGAACTGAAAATTAAATTTTCCATTATTCAATCAAATTTTGTATTATATTTTTGGATTTACATAGTACCTACCCTTGAAACGTAAACCATCAAATTAATGTTGAGGGAGAAAGGTGGGTTATTATCATCTTTCTTGCTTCGGTTCCAAAGGTTCATTATTACAAATAATAACCAAAATCGTTGGGAGTTGGGAGTTGGGCGGGAATTGGTATTTGTAACAGGCGAGTCCCCTCCGTTACATCACCAACCCACTCAACACCTACCAACTTACAATACAATTTTGACGAAATATTCGTGGTTTTTATGAGGTGATATGATCACCAATGTTATTTGTTGCCTTTGACTGGATGACACTAGTAGCCAATGGGAATTCATAACCTTATTCTAATCAACAGGTTCGTAACAAGTCACAGGTCCTGGGCAATCTTGACGCAGGATCAACTGTTGAACCCGTGCTTAAACCCGTTGATTTTCCTTCTAATATATTTGAAAAGATCGTAAATGTGAAGTGGCATCCTGATTGGAAGAAATAACAAGAAATCCCATCGAAGTAACTAGTAAACTTACTGGTACGTCATATCGAGCGCATTTCAGTCCGACAATTCGAACAATTTCTCGAACAAATTAACACTTTATTGCCGACAGGATAATGGGAAGGTTTGCTTTCTCTCCAATATAAGAGGAGATTGTCATTCCAAATACCTTCGGAGTCACTGGAACTTCAAATCTACACTTCTCCTACAAATTCAACTAAGGAACTCCGTCTCCAAATAAACTCCCAAGTCAATAACAGTAAATACCACGGGGCGAGACAAGGATTAGTTCTGGAAATTGGGCAACGTCCCCCTTCGTCCGCCCTTTCCTTCTTTAATGTACAATATTCATCTTTTAGAAACTCCTCACCTCTCCTACTATTTTAATTGGAGAAGGGGTTTAAAAATCATTTGTATGCACGCTGCCATCTCCCTTTTCTCTTCCATATCCACCGCAAACGGCGCATAAATCAACAGTTTCGTCGGCTCTTCTTCGTTTTAGAATACTGTTCGGAACCTTTATGTACACGCCTCCGCGGTATGTTGCCTCCTCTTCTTATTACCATTAAATTTTTATCCTGACATGAAATCTTTCATTAATTACAATCAGGAAACTATTCACGTAAATGAATTTATTATTAAAATAATCCTCGCTGTACCTCCCGGCTCTGATGCGAAGATCGACAGGTACAGTTAGGTACCTGAGGATCAGTTAAGTACATTACTGTAGATATTCCTTACCATTACATTGTAATCTTGCTTGTAAGACTTTACCAATTGGAATGCATTAGTATTTTGTATAACAGATCTTCGAGCTAACCTTAAATAGACCAATTTTAAAACTCATTCAACAATGTATTCTTAGAATACTGGATTTTTAAAATTCTTAAGTAAATTTTTGATGCGCTAATTTTGGGATTTGTGTGTTTTTATTCGGTTAACCATATCTACAAAAGACCAATTTTTTAAGAAACAATATTTTGTCTGTCCCTGGTAATTTGCTGGAGGGTTCGAAAGCAAAAATTACTTATTTTTAAACTAATCTTACAAAAATACGGAATCTTGACCAAATAGTAGCAAACAAATTTCCTAACCTTAACATTTGATTTCTCTCAACTTAAGTTTCTTCAAAAGAACTCCTTTCCACCAATCTTCTCCTCGAAGTTGGCGATGCAGACTGAATGGTCAACGAGCACTCAACAAAGAGTAATTCGTGCAAATATTCCTTCAATTTCTGCACGAAATTCAAATGTGACCAAACGTGCGCAAAGTTTACTTCTTTTGTTCGTTTAATTTCTTTTATTAAGAAATCCCAATTTATCACAATTCTGATTCAATGTGAAATTTTAGAAATCACCCATTTATGAAGGAAATGTCCACAAATGAAGAAATCGAATTTTTGGGTGTGAATAACCGTTCTTACTGTGAAACACAATTATCACGTGTTTAATTTATTTATTTATTTATTTTTTACATTTTAACACATTTTAGCTGATGTTAGGTAATTTATTTTATTTCAATATCAATAATTTCAGGTCAATTTTTTGAATTTTCCGAAATCCTAACTGGGTATGAAATTTAATAATGAAAAAAAAACTCACGTCAGTGAGTGGGCGTGTGTGTTTTGTCCAGATAAAACTACAATGATGATTCATGGTCCAATTTTAATAAAATATTGAAGCATCGGGTACAGTTCGTCATTGCCGTCGGAACAAAATTGGAGCTCGCAAATGAAAATAATATTCTATTTTGTTCAGAAAAAAAGTAGAGAGCAACGGTGTTTTAACCGTTCTTTATTTATATAAATAATTTGGTAAGTAGGAGCACTTGAGGATGCAATTAAGAACTCTTAATCATTGACTCATTGAATTTGATCGATCTATTTGTTGGGTAGGCAAAACTCATACCATTAGGTTGTTGTCTGACGGAGTGAAGATAGTTTACAAACATCACTCATTTGGGATTTTGTTTCCGTGCATACTCGTACATTATACTTTTTGGCTTATTATTTTCATTCAATGAATTTTTGGAATCGAGCAAGAAAAAAAAAAACATTAATCCCCTCAAAATTTGATGGTTTACGTTCCAAGGAATTTTGATTCCAAAAACCGAATAACAATTTTTTCCCATCCGTCCGCCGTAAGCAGTACTTTTCCCAGTTCCCGAGGACCAATTTTGATGGAATATGGGATTCATTGTTGTGCTCTGAGGTTTTGGATATAGTCCGTCACGTCTAAGGGGTAAATAATGGGGGAAAACCTACAAGCTTGAAAAATGTTGATATACAGGTAGGTATGGTTTTTCTAATAATTAAAAATAGCTACTATTTTAAATATTTTTTTTTGGCACCATCCAGGGCACTGTGGGGCAAACCGACCGTTAGTTGAGATTAATTAATTAATTTTCTCTAACTTTTCTTCATCAATTTAACAAGTGTTCAATTCAAAAGAAAAAAAAGGTCAACTTTTGTTAAATGAGAAATTATTGTGAAATGTATCAGATCTACCAGATCAGATGTTAGTAGGATCCTTATAGCCCGTCCCTCTCCGTTCTTCGGACCTACCTACTAAACTAGCCTCTTCTACTAGTAACTACCCTAGAAAACAAGCCTCTACGACCCGTTATACGGAGTGAGGGATCTTGAATACGTTGCTCCGTAATTTAGACGAGTCTAATGAGTCAGAAACACGAGTGTGAATCGCATAAAAATGTTCACCTTCAGAAGTGAGGCAAAATTTCAGATTTTGGTTTATTATTTCCAATGATGAACCTTTGGAATCGACCAAGAAAAAAATTTGTTAACCCCCCCCTTCAAAATTTGTTGGTTTACGTTTCAAGGTACGTAGAATGCAAAAATAGAATACAAATTTGGCCGTCCGTCAGCCGTACGCCGTACGCGGCACTTTCCCCACTTAGCATTGACCGATTTTGAAGAAATTTGGTTTGTAGGCTCCATTTAAGGTCTAGTTGTGCCCCAAAGATTTTGGTTCATGTAGGTCACCTCTAAGGGTTGAAAAATAAGGTTTGACATTTTGAAAACGCCCTAACTCAAACAATTTTGATATAAAGGTTTTGTTTTTCCACCAATTTTAGATAATATTGATTTTTTAATTTTAATATTTTTTTTTTTTTTTTATTGAACCGTTTGTTTCCTACGAGAATTTAAGGGTTGGATTTACGATAAGTCAGAAACACGAGTGTGAATCGCAAAAGAGGCCTATTCTCCGTTCAAATGTTAGCTGACCGAAATGCGATCGATGTTTTTCTTCAAGTTGGTTAGGATAACAACGGCAAAGCCGTGTTCTTTGTAGACGAGTGATCTATATAGAAAAATAATAAACCATTGTGTAATAATTTGCAGCGTTTTTCTCTTCGTGCAGAGTTTTGTGTGACTCATGTGTACTTTCTCAGCAACCAAGAATCAAATGACCAACAGCTCCTCGACAGCGATGTTACTGCTAGGTAATATTAATGGAAAAGACGCGTTCTATGCAGGCGGGTGAACTATACAGTAAAATAATAAGCCATTATGTAATCATTTGCAGCGTTTTTACTTTCTCTTTCACTGACAAGATTAGATTAGGACGACCTCAAAACTTTGCTCCAATAAATGTACTTTCTTAACCAGAAAAACAAAGCTCTATCTCGAATTAATAATATTCCTTTTAAATAACACAGCCTATCAAACTTAACAGATTTGTTTCCTTTTCGTGGTTGAGGTAGCTGAAGATTGCTTAAATACTTTTAGTAGTAAATTTTTACCTGAGAGGCAAGTGACTACCTACGGAAGTTTGCTAGGTTACTAAATGAAAATTTATCCTTATTAAAATTTGTAAGTAAGTTTTTGTATGTCTCCACTTATGGCTCGAACCGCCCCACTGTGATCAGCAAATTGGCTCTCGTCGAGATTGAATCGCAGACGTAAACTGAGTAATCGTGGAAGGCTTGTTTGAACACATTACCTACTTTTCGCGGTCCTTGAGGAAAAGTAGGTTATCGGCCAAATAAAACTTAACGTAGGTAACGATGTCAACGATAACTAGTATCATAAATCCCATGATATAGTCTGAGTTTAGTCGTCCAGATTATGTAGATGGAATTGGATCTTTCCCATGTAGTAATGAAAACGTCGTATTAATTTCGAATAAAAAACTCCCAGAAACTTTTGGTTTCTCAGTTGTCAAAATCTGTCTGTTTATAACTGACCACACATGTTTGGGTTGTCTAAGTTGAAAACTAATTAATTCAGTCACGAGGTGTTCTATATATTCATTAAGTAGCTGTCCAACAGACGTGAAGGTTTCCTACTAATCCACTAGAACGTTATCTAAAATTGTACATAGGTATATCGAAAAATATTAACCTATGTGTGAAATGAGTTCCTTCAAAAAAATTACTGCAAAATTCTGTGACGATCCAAGATTCTACTGCTTCAGAGAGGTTTTCACCAGGTATTACCAAGGTAAGGAAAAAATAGAAGATAATTTGAAAATAGTCACGTATTGACATTATTTTATTAAACTAAAGTAAGTGAACAACTATTGACAAATGTAAATTATTTACACATTGTAACTATACAATATCATACAAAATATAATAATTTAGTGAGTGAGGTTTCGGGATATTCACTTTTTTCACGTTCATGTGTAAAGCACGAAATAGGAAATGTACAAGTCCGTATATATTATATGTATATGCTTAATAAATAGTGCTGAACACATGAGCGAGAGTCTTATTTAAAGTAAATTGAAACAAGAAATAAAGTCAAATTAGGCTCGCGAAGACAATTTTAACAATCAAATAGGTTAAGAAATAATAGGTGTTAGGAATAGAAGGTATCATGTCAATTTTTTAGTAAGCCGGAGAGGCCCCAGGCTTCAGTTATCATCTTTTTTTTTTTTTTTAATATATTTTTTTTTAATTTAAAAAATCGCTTCATAAATACATAGTATGTTTCTTGATTCGAGAATTTATTAGTAAGTAGATATCTATCGCGGATGAAAACTGAATCGTGGGGAATCCATCCCCGGGCGCATCAAACAAAAAAACAGACACTTAAAAAAAGGTATAAAGAAGAGAAATTGTTCGGAAACAATATCGGAAAGAAGGGATATTCGATTTTTAAAGTAAGTACAGCCTGGAGAAACACTAATGAGATCGCTCACCCACTATTTCTGACTTAGCGAAGTAACAACAATAACAGGAACTGTATACCTCCATGGGAGGTCACCATAATCCTCCTCGAAAATTTTATCCACATTTATATATATTATTATACATAATTAAATTATTAATACAATTTAATTAAAAAGGAGCCCCACAGTGTCGGCTACAGCGTGAAAACAATAGCTGGTCGCCAGTCAGTTCCGGGAAACACCTTTTGTCCATTTCATTTTATCAACTTTTTCGTTATATGTTTTTGACTTAGTTCGAGAGACAAAATTGGATCACATTTATAATAAGTTATTTACAAAGGATTGATACCGTACAAGGTATTCATCGATTTTCGGCTCACATGCACACGAAGAAATATCACACACATGTTAAACGATTAAGATTCATAAATTTTTCGAAGAGTTTTTTTTAAAGTTTATGTTTTAAGGATTTTCTATCTTCTCATTTCAAGTTCGATAATTTAAATAATTAAGTCAGTCGGGTCACGGGCTAGGGCCTGTGGTGGTCGCCTATTACGTAGACGGCGGGTGGCTTGATCATGTCGACGGCACTACTTCGTCGCACGTCCGTCAGCCGCTTGCCGCCTCCGCCTCCCGCGCTGCTCGACATGTCGCTACAACTGTGAACAGAAAGAAGGAATAGCAAGGTTAGATAACGATTTATTTGGGTGGTTTATTTTATGGATGTCATCAAGTACTAGATTGAGCCAAGATGGAACAAAAGGGATAAATGTGGGTAGATAATATGTTCATATATTGTATGAATACGCAGGAAGAGAGATTTTGGATGAGGCAGCTTGTTTTCAAGATTCCCTACGATACATTTGGAAGGGGAATCTTACATTGATAAGGGATGGAGCGGTAAGCCGGATAACAACTGAGGTCTCCTGTTTAGGTTCAATGGGTGAGCTGATGAAAGGACGGCCTTGGAGGGGCTTCGCTCGGCCTGCGAGCGGTGGTCTCGAGGGGAGGGAGATTGGCTTGGATAGGATGACGCAGGGAGGGAGGCATGAGACCCATTGGCTGAAGGATAGTAGAAACAATAAGGTAGGAGAGATGACTGGAGTTGAAAGGTGGTTCAGGAGGGGGTGCTCACTGTCACCAGCTACAGCTCATCAAGATGCTCAACGATCGTATGAGAAGAATTTCATGCCGGAAATGTAAAATTACACAGTAGCTCTTAATGAACGACACATTAAATGTAACTACTGAGTCGCGAAACTTCGTTGAGATCGATATTGGAATTATTCAATGTTATCAGACAGTAACAATTTTAGGAATTTGTTAGGAAGATAGACTACCTATTTGACTTTTTATTTACGAGATTTAGATCAGCTTCTATGGAAACGAAACCTTTAAGCTCCAATTGTATCAGAATCGGCTCGATACTAACAAATTGTGAAACACATCAAGAGAGAGGAGTAGAAAACATATTTGAAAGGCGATAATTACCTGGAGTTGCAGTGGACGGAAGGTGGAGGATGACTCGAGTCCGATAAGGACATGAGGCTCATCCTCTTGGTCGTCGGAAGCTCCGTGGCGAGATCCTTGGAACTCCGATGTCGCCCAAGCTCCGTGTTGAGCTGCTTTTGAGACCGCGTCCGATGCAACGTGTACACGGGGTCCCAAGTGTCTTGAACTTCTTCGACTTTTTTACCCAGCGGCGACGACCAAGTGTTCTTGATCATGTGGGCGTCCGTCCTTTTGCTGACAACGGCGGACGACACTGAGTTTTGTTCGTTTTGTCGTCGGGCTTCGTCGTCCGCTTTTCTTCTCTCCATCGCTCTTCGTTGTTTCATACATACGACAACGACGGCGGCTACGATAACGATAAGCGGCACAGACACCGACAGTGTCGCGATGACTACAATATGTTCGGCACTAAGTCCGGAGTCGTCTCTTCTCAAAACGTGTTTTGAAATGTTCCCCGCGCGTCCAGGCTCATCCGTACACGTAGGCCCGATAAAACCGTGGGTGCAAGTACACACGAAACCATTCACCCTATCAACGCACTTGCCACCATTTTTACACGGCGACGATTTGCATTCGTCAATATCAACAGAACAGTCTTTGCCCGTAAAACCAGGCTTACATGAGCACTTGTAGTCGTTCACGTGCTTAGAGCAGGTACCTCCGTTGGCGCATGGCTTAGCTATGCAGTAGTCAACTTCATCTTGACAGAGCTGACCGACGTACCCAGGAACGCATTGGCACTTGAATGTGTTGACTCCGTCGATGCAAGTCGCGCCGTTCAGACAAGGTGAATGAGCACAGTCGTCGATATTGAGCTGGCAGTGAGTACCAGTGTAACCAGTGGGACACATGCAAGCTCCATCCGCGGTACATGTGGCCCCATTTTGACACTGACAGAGGTCCACTTCATCGGAGCAATCGTGACCCGAATAACCTGGCAAACAGGTGCATTTGTATCCTGAGTGACCGTCTTCACAGATCCCTCCGTTCTGGCATGGGAAGTCGCCACAAGTCACTGCTGAGAGTTCACAGTGCGTTCCTTGCCATCCAGTTGAACATTCGCACTTGTAACCTCCGCTTCCCTCGTCCTGTAAAACACAAAACATACAATTCAATTAAAATGCATTGGTAAATTTTTTTAAAAATCGTAAGTTTTAAAAATCTGACATGTGTTCACCAATTTATTACAAACAAAATGAATTAATCAAATGTCAATGATCTGATCCTGATTAGAAATTTTATTGAAAAATTTTTCCAACTTACCAAGCATTTGGCACCGTTGAGACATGGGGTGTGGGAACAGCCGTCGATTTTCACTTCGCAGTCTGTCCCAGTGTACCCAGGGGCGCAAGCACAGGTGTAGGACCCTTGTCCTGTATTGAAGCAGGTGCCCCCGTGGCGGCAGGGGCGGTGGTTGGTGCAGTAGTTGAGATCCTGGTTGCAGAAGAGACCGCCCCACCCTTCGTCGCAGAGGCAGTCCCAGGGCTTCTTGCACGAACCATGGAGACACCCAGGGTACCTCTCGCATTCGTCGCACAGACGCCCTTTCCATCCGCTGTAACATCTGCAACATAGAAAAAAACCAAATTGGTGAGATTTCATCGATAATTCAAGGGCCTAACAAAACAGTTGAGTGACTCGAAGTAGTCTTCCAAACAAGCACAAGCACTAAGCACCAAAAATGTAACTTTCATTTTCCAAGAAAGTCATAGTCATGACCGACTGTGTTTGTTCACGTTTTCCCAAACGCTATGATGGTAATCCTTATTGAGGTGCCATAAAAACTTGGACATGAACATGATCAACAAAAGAAGAGGCGGATAAGCGGCACCGATCGGCTCAGAAAACCCCAGAAACTGTCTAGGAAGCTATGAAAGACAGTTCGCACGCTTATCTGCAACGGGATTCCCAAGTCAAACACGCCGACTCCTACTTCTGAAGTTCTTACCTGCATGACAAGAGTAAAAGGTGCACAATAGAGTAGGGGTGCTATTGTGAACAATCCAAAGGTAGCAAGTTCTCGTAGGACGGTACGGGAGTATGTTAGGAACCTATACTCTTGAACTAGTCTGTGGTAGAATTAGCGAGTTTAGATATATAACTTGGTTTTCCTCTTCCGTTCGTATAATTTAAGTCAATAAATTTGGCAATAAATTGAGTATGTGTTACGAATAAATTTATTGCACTATAATTGAAATTGTTCCTAAAGTTCCCCCAAAATATGTCCATGTTCATTGGTTTGATGGTTTTTCTTAATTTTTTCCCAAACCATGATCTTTCATTTTTTTGAGTTTTATTAATTTTTGAATAAATATTAGAGCTACAGTTATGACTAAGGTTTCAAATTGAAGCATTTTTTTCTAAAATGAGTAGTGTTGCGAGTGAAAGGCTCAACTCATCTGGAAACAAAAATTTCACTCTGTAGAAAAAATTAGGTTTTTTGAATTGCTTTGTCTCCGTTGTTATCCAACCCATAGAGCTCTAATTGGTCTCAAACTGTAACAAATGTAATCTACTTTAAAAAGTTACTGGGCATGAAATATTGAAATTCGTGGATTTGCTACGCCGGAACGAGAGAAGAGAATACGTTGTTGGGTTCGAATAGACAGCGGATAGACAAAAATGATTCGGTTCCACTTAACCTCATCCTCAGTCACTGTCGGTATTCTCGAGATTATCAACGGGGAACCTTATTAACTCTGAGTTTGTCCAGTCGTTGAGACGACAATGGAAATCTCCTCCCACCGCCAGGACGCCCCGGATCACGCCACCTCAGACAAGTGGTTGCTTCCTCGATGCTTCCGAGGCCGTGAGTCAGAAGCCAGGTAGGCATCTCCCGCGAATTTCGAAATAAAATAAAAATTATATGGGAACATATTTTATTACATATTATCACAACTCCTTGAAGAGTATGATTGCAGGAGAAAAACGATGTGAATGTACCAAACCACAACCAATTGAATTTTGGTTTTGCAGCGATTTTTGACTTTCTGCGAAGGTTGTTCTATGATCTAGAATACGTGGATTTCAAAATCAATTGAACAAGACATCATAGACGAGCTTTGAGAGAGCTGTCAATAAAAAAGCCTACCTACAAGGGCACCACTCGAAGTTATTTTCATATCTTCAGTTCGGTCGGCAGCTAAAAATACCGCGCGAACAACACTAGGAAAGTCACAGGAGCAAGTGAGAGCGAATGTCGAGAAGGAAAAGGACCAATCCCTACCACCGGGGCTCACGACCTAATTTGGGAAACCGGTTGCCCAATTCGGAAAGAAAAAAACATCAATAATAATCATTCGTTTTTTGAGAGGGGTCAACATTTTTGGGGAAACCAACATTTTTCGGTGCGCCTTAATTGTTCGGAATTAATCAGTAATTGCAAGGAAGACTTCCAGAACGGTTGTGTAATGTTAAGCAGGTACTGCAGCTCAGTCTCCCACCCGCAAGACTCCCTCCACCGCGGGTCTTCAACTCGTGAGAACAGTCTAACCTCTTCGTCTCCTCCCGCCATTCCATCTCTGTCCCTCTTCCTCTTCTTCCCTCTTCACCTTCTTCCTCCACTTTCCGAGTCCACCTCCTTTCTCGCATACTCCTATGTCTACACTTTACACCACACACCGGAACACCTCTTTTTTTTGCTACGTCTCCCGTTTCCGTTCAGAGAGGCCCAGGGGTTTTGTACGTTCTCCCTGGAGTTTTGTTTTTGTCGCAGATCGTCAACCTCCCCTTTCCAGCATTCTACAGTCCTCTGTTACTGCCCTCCCAATACCATCAGAATAACAAAAACCCACCGTTCAGCAAGAAATCAGGACATTTGTTCACTAGAAGTATACATTTTACTCTCACAAGACCTGTACTTAGTACAGTATCAGGTTGTAAACCTGAAAATTCATGATAATATAGTTTTTTTTTCGAAGAAACCAACCGATAAAAACTGATCAATTCGCAAAACCAGGACCACCGTATTTTGTGAGATCCATGTCTCAACGTTTCAAAGTTTATTGAAAACCCGTCGTAATTCCCTTTTCAGGAGAGAGAGAGACGAAAAACAAACAAAAACCCACTCGAAACCAGTTCTCAAAAGACTCGTGACGAACTTAGAAGCCCCCACAGAGTCCTAATGAAATGTTGGGAAACTGTTGCCAGCTCCAAGTACTCAGTCCTCCTAACTAGGTGGTGTTTTTGTTCGCCCCATTGTCGAAGAAGTAGATGACAATGGGGTACCATTAGGACCTTCTTGCCCCGCACAATGGAAAAAAACGACAGAGGTTCGCTCGGACTTTTATCATAACGGCTAATTATCCACTACTTTCTTGACGATCCACCCTTTTTGTAAAAACAAACTGCCTACAAACGAAACTAGGCAGGTTTTTAACCTTTGTCGCAACAATCATAGTTGACTTCCTAACTCTCAGCAGCAATGAGTTTTTGTTATGGGACATTGATGATTTTATCTTGCTCTTACAGGTTCTTTAGCCGACTCTTGAAGATCAGGTTTTGCAAAATATGAATAACTATCTACACATCAACCGTCGCTTTGAATTTGAATCATATCGTCGGAATCTGACGCAGTTGTGCGACAAACCACTCTCCGATTAAGAACATAGAAGTACACCCGCATGAGAGCATGAGAAATCCTTGACACGAAAAACTCCGGAACCTGTTTTCCCACTCCGTGATGGCCGATCGTAGACAGCAATGAGCCATTCAGCTCCGCAAATAAACTTCGCCAGAACCAAGCATAGCGGATTATATTATTGAGCTCGAGAAGAATCATTCTTGGCAATAACCCGAGCTGATAAATATGTATCGAAGGTAACTGAGCGGAGCGGGCGCCTCTTCAAGGATTAATCTAACATGGAACAAACTCCACTTTAAAGGTTATGAGCACCGCAAAACTATTACATTCTGGTTTGGACAGTTTAACGAGTTTTCTCGAGAATTACTGCGTGCAATATTCCCAAGCGAGGGGTCCTGGACGCAATGCAATTTCAGTAATATAAGATCTTCGTTACAGCCTCCGGAACCGCAGAAGTCTTTTCAACGTGGTTTACAATATGAAGAGAAGCTTAATTATTCAGTGAACATCTGGGTTGCAAACCAGAAAATGGTTTCCAGAAGTAAAACGAAATCCTGTTATGAGTGGCGAAATTAATTAAACTGCTCACCTTCACTCATTAAAAACCGCATGCGAATGATGAGGCGAGCTCTGCATAAAGGGTTTGTGAACTTCGCGAACTTCTTTTCCCAGACCCAAAAACCACCATTGTGCACTTTTACTTTTCATTAAACAATAACTTCGTTTCTTTTCATATCACGCAGTAATAAGCCATGACACAAAAGGAAAGGCTGAAAGGATCTCCATTGAAAAAGGGAGAGGAAAGAATGTTACGAGAGGCGGAAATGGCAACTACGATTAGCAATTAAATTAACTCATTAAGAATGGTATAAGGGTACTTACATGCACTCATTGGGGTTATTGCAGTGCCCATGCTGACTGTCACATCCTGGGAGACATTTAGCTGAAACAGAAAAAAGACCCATAAAATCACTTTGCTCTCTCAAATGCTACGAAGCGAGTAATCATCACGTGGAATTCGAAAGATAATAAATGACAACCATTCGAATGTGAAGAACTAGACGATGGAGTACATTTTATAATTGTGTGGACAATGTTCAACTTGAAACAGTTTTGAATGAAGAATGGAGACTTATTACTGATAGGAGAAATTTTGAAGGAAAAGTTGGGTTGAATAGAAAGGATAATTTATGATAATCAAATTTCAACTAAACATAGCTGTTATCGACTTTTCTTTGTAGAGTAAACGTGGCAATGAGCCAAGCGTGAGACATTCCGTAGTATGCATTTTTTTGGCACCGTGGTGATGAAAGGAGCGTATTTTCAGATCTGACTACTAGTAAACAGATGATATGTGGGAATTATAAATCATGGGGATCGAATCGACAGCTACCCCCTACCACCTTTGCCGTTTTATACCTTTCAAATTGATTACACCCCTTCTCACCCGTGACCCTTCATAAGGGAAGGCTCCCGAATAAATTAGACCTTCACCCCTTCTTTCCACCCAAGGTTAGCACGATCCCCCGTTTGGACTAATATAACAAGAAACCCCTGGAGGTAGATTTAGGGAAAATAGGGTGACCGAGATAAGATCCTGAGTAAACCCGTAACAAAAAAGTGACAGGTGATACGTCTAAAGCTAACCTGCACCAGGACTTCTACTTTTCTTTGAGCGACCCTTTAGATTTCAGGTAGAACTCAGGTAGGCATCTCTAATCGCAGCCACAGATTTATTCTCATTTGATGGAGATACCAACTATCGTTCTCATACATATATAACAACCGTAGCTCTACAACCATTGTTATTCCGATTCTTAACTTCATTAGATCCCAATCAATCATTCACGCCCGCCTCAGGATGTTCCGAGCGCATTTCCAGTGAGAATCTCCAGACATATTACGGAGTTCTTCGCGCCAGGAAGACGGGATCGGGAATTAAAGGGCACAACGCAACTGGACCGCTTTGTGGTTACTCCGATGATGGAAAGTAATACCTAACCGCAGTACACCTTCGGATCAACCGCTACTCGTCTGTTGAGGTTTCGTTGGATTCGAGAAGAACGTGATTCCAATGCACTTCCTCGTGATCGTCGAAATGCGTTAATCGAAGCATTTCCGACTGTGAACTATTAGTGAACCCAAACAGTCAACAGTACTAGAGGAATCAATTCCACAACTAATTTGCAACAACGTGCTCCTAACACTTTTTTATATATCGCGCTCAAAATTACACTTTTTTTTCATTTTTAATTTTTTTGTGTTTTTGACCATTCGGGACTGAAATAGTCATAACTTCCTTATTTCCATGCAAATTCAAATTTGATTACACAATTAGAGAGAGCGTTAAATTTTTCAAGAGACCAGTTCAAAGAAACAGTAGGACACCAAGATAGTACACTTCAACGTTTCAAAAGTGAACAACAGTTGCATTTAAGTTGCTTCAGATTTTATTTTAATCGTTAAATGGCTTAGGCATCGTTGGAAACCTGAATGAATCAACAATTTTCCAGGCTTTTAAAGCCCCTTGAAGAAAATCGTGTTTTAACAAAGAAAAAAATTCACCCAAAATTAAAAAAAAAGGAAATGGCAAATTTTTAATTTTGAGGAAGAAAGACTATCCTCGTTTGTCTGAACTGGTCTATAGCTCATCATATGAGAAATTTAAAGCTCTTTCCAACCAAACGATGAAACCAGATTTGTATTTGCACGGGAAATTCATGGAAGTTATGACCATTTCACTGCCTCAAGGTGGAAAACACGAAAAAAGCCCAATGTGAGGAAAGTATCATTTTGAGCGGAGAAAAAAATTGCTATGAGGGAAAAGTTGTTGCAAATTAGTTGTAGAATCGATTTCTGAAATATTGTTGATTGGTTTCGACACTCTCTGTATAGGAACTTATTGTAGAAGTTAGACATTTTTTTTTTTTTTTTTGCAGCGAAGAAAGCGAAAATTGAGGATCCTGGAAGTCTTTCAGGACACAGTTTGGGGAGATTCAGGGCGAAAAGTAATTTTTCACTAGGTAAACTCGAGGACGTGAGCGTTCTATAGCGTAACAATGGACCTCCAAGAGCGACGAGTGAACAACAAGCCGAGTATACAACACACAATTTATGCAATGAGATCTTTGAGTTATTGCATATTTATTGAATGTTAGCATTGCATGTTGGAAAACGCCTTTTTATGAAGCATTTCCAACCAAATTAATCCCTTCGCAAAAATTAGCCCAGTCTAAATTTTTGCAAATCGCATAGTAGAAAAACGTGAGACTTTTTAGTTATAGAATGTGAAGAATTTACGATTTTTCTGTCTATTATCTTCGGAGGCTCTCGAAGATGAGGCAAATGATGCTAATGATTATTTCTTCCCAATTCCTCCTATTTGAGAACTTACTTAGTTTAATTTGGTGAGGAAAAAGTTTAATTTGTTTTGGAAAAAGTTGAATTTGTTTGAAAAAAGATTAATTTAGTTCGGATAATGATTGAGTTGACTTTGAAATGCTACCTATATATCGACAGTAACAATGTAAAACCGCGTAATTTGAAAAAAAAAAAAGAAATTCAGGAGACATAATATACTTGTATTTTGAGTCTTTTAGAAGTCTTTTATGCCTCCTGATTTTTTTTTTTTTTTAACTTATGCGGTTTTACATTGTTACTGTCGATATACAGTAACGGTATGAAACTGAGTTTGCAAAATATACACATTAGCTGAATTCCCTCCCAGATAATATTTCGTAAATCAATGATCATTTTGGACGATTCGTTAGCAGAACATCGAGTGTGGACCCAGCAGCCGCAGATACCGTCTTCCTCTTGGTGGAGAAGAAGAAGAAGTTGAAGGCCTTCCGAAGGAGGGTAGTGCAGCTGACTGTAGGTAGCTATGCGCAGGCCGGCCGCGTACGGAGCTCTTTCCCACGCTACACGGGGCCACCTCCACCCCCCACGTCCTCCATCCTCGAGACCCTGTCTCCTCACCTCTCACTCCACTCCTTTAGAAAAGAGTTTTGAAGACCTGCTCACTTTCTTCCTAACAAATCTCATCCCATTTCCTAACACCATTCATCTCTCCTGGGAGGACCGCCGTTCCTGACCCCTTCGTCAATTGATTAGGTTTCATCAAGGAATAATCGACCAATTAACGACTCGAACGACTTCCTGACAATAGACTGCTCGACAGATATTCATTGCCTTAATAAATAAATTACCTCATTGAGTCATTTATGTAGCGGTTCATTAATTTGAGGTTGAACTTCGCCTACCTCACACATCCTTCAAAACAACGTCTTGTCATCAAGCGAAAGATACGATACTACTGTTCATACAACAACAAAATATTGATGGGTCACAGGGTTTCCTATTGTAGGTATCTCCACGGAATGCATATTATAATCTACATGTCCAACCCTAAACTTCCTAGGAAAAGGCCACTTTCAAGGAGGGAAACATTGATTACTACAAATATTAAAAGGGCGACATTTGATATATAAGTGATGCAAAAAGCGAAAAGGGACCTACTATCAGCGTTCGTCGAAATTGAGTTATTACTATTTCTGTATAGATTTCTGGACAAAAAGCATCCTTGCAGCTCAAAAAATGACAGAACTGTAATATTATAATGTTTTATGATAGAAATAGTGGATTTTGAGAAAAAGACCTTTAACTTCAAAAATCAAGCTTCTTGTTATTTATTCAGAGTTAAAGAATGATTCCACCTGCTAAATTCATTGTGTTTCATTGGAATAAAACGGAATACAATCACAGAATAAAATCACAAAAACGGAAAAATCAAATTCAATAGAAAAACCCGGAATAATCAAAATTGAGTAGGTTAACTTTGAAAAATTCCAAAAATTCAAATTTGGCATTTCGTTGACAAAATCACCCTGGAAGCACGAAAAAATGTTGAAAATAGAAATCCAGGTGATAGAGAAGGATCGTAACCTTCACTTACCTAGGGGCCGACAAGAGGTTCCTCCTCTTGAAATTGATATTGCTAGTTTAGGTTACTTTCGATTCGATTCGACATTTCAGGCCTATATACTTGGGTATTAGGGGTCCAAGGTTCAATAATCGAAAAAAAGTGAAGAATCAATAATTTCGACTTTCTTCCGCTTCTTGGCTTTTTCTCGTAGTCAACTTTGCTCATAAGTTCTCGCTTATACTAAATCGATACCTTAAAGCACAAAGGCGCAAAGTTCATCCATCTCCCAATTTTTTTTCTTATTTCAGAAAAACTCAAATTTAACTAACAATTATTGACATTCTTGAATATTATTAAAAATGTCTTCTAGAAATTGAAGAGTTTAGTGTAATAAGCAATTATTTCACACCTCTTTCGCGTTTTTAATAAAACTCTGCTTTAAGGTATCAAAATTCAAATTTGTTCGACAAAGACAGTATAGGAAAGCCACTTACGATCAGAACAGTAGTCCCCCGTCCAGCCCTCGGTGCAAATCCGGGCGCCCGTTTCCGAGCAGGTGTAATGACCGAAATTGTCATCTCGAGGGCGACAGAGAGTTGCGCAGCCTGGACCGTAGTAGTGAGGTTCGCAGGTCACCCTGTATTCGAACTTCATCGCTCCGTCAGTCGCACCCGGAGTCCACTCGGGCCCGACGTCCAACCACCGTTGGGACGTCAGCCTTGTTATCAGTCGTTTATTTCCTGAAAGAAACCAAAACGATGAAATTATAGAAAAACGTTGAGCCAAGCAATCCATCTAAGACATATCAGGATGCAACATACTGAAAAAATA
Organism: Apolygus lucorum; assembly: GCA_009739505.2. Lineage (NCBI taxonomy): Eukaryota > Metazoa > Arthropoda > Insecta > Hemiptera > Miridae > Apolygus > Apolygus lucorum. The sequence goes on along the minus strand of CM019183.2, from coordinate 42,079,789 downwards.
CGAATACAATAAAAGAATAATAGAATGAGAATGACATTTCACATGCATATTACTATTAATTTTTCCATCGAAATGAATAGGATTCAAGTTCAGTTCCTAATGAGCCAATTGAGCTTGATTCTCCACATTGCACAACGAGAAGGAGATCATTGAAATTGTGATTAGGATGAAGGCACTGAGAAAGACGAGGAAGTAAGTGATCAAGCTACCAGGAATACCACAATGTCCTCAAATCAGAATGACATTTCAAAGGCATTTCATTAGTCCAGCATTCAAATGATCAGAACTCCAATTCGACTCTTAATTAAGGAGTCAAATTGATATTAATTCCCCTAATTTTCAAAAAGTGCATGCCAACCAACGAGTTGTAGGTCAATTAAAATTCTAATGATTTGGATGGAGGAGTAATGAAGTGCCTTGGAAACGTCAGGGTTCGACTTGAAAAGATCTGAAACGGTCAGATTTATCCGAAGTCAACAGGCGGCAAAATGAATCGAGAAAATAATGGCCAGACAAATTGTCGCGCCTGAAGGCTTTACATTTCTCATGAGCGAAAAAGCTGGCGGGGAGGTCGCACCGTGGAGGATAATTACTATCGGAGACGGGACTGGGGACGAATGCAAAAGAAAGAACAAAAATCCCATGGGAACCCTTTTCAAACCACTTGAGAACCAACGGGTGAAAAAATGAAGATCGAAATGTTTTGCTTTTTACGTTTTGGCAAAGGGAGGCATCGAGGTGCAAAAGTAACATCCAAAAAGAGGTCTACAGGGAAAGTCGCTGCAAATTATTGCACAACGGTTTATCATCTAACATTATATAGGATTTCCAAATCTTATTCGCAATTTTCCAGACCAATTTCGGAAATTTTCAAACCATATTCAGAATTTTCCAATTCAGTTTCAGAACTTTCCAATTCAACTTCAGAACTTTCCAAGTCAAATACAAAATTTTCCAAGTCAAATTCAGATTTTTTCAAAACAATTTCAGAATTTTCCATTCTTTTTTCAGAATGTGATAAATTTTTCTGTGTGGTGATAGCATTTCCAAGTCAAGTTAAGCCTTTTCCAAACCAAATTAATCTTTTTCCAAACCAAATTAATCTTTCACCAAACAAGATTAATCCTTTTCCAAATTTAAATTAAACTTTTTCCAAACCTAATTGTATTTTCGTAAAGTACATAATCTCTCAAAGTAGATGGTCCCCTATGAATTGGGAGGATGTTCCCCTACGAATGGGAAGGTCGTTCGCGATTGAAGAGTATTCGTCCCAAAGGGAGTGAGTGATATTCGTCCATTTTAGGGAGTGACCGGTAGGACCTACAGACCACTGGGTGGTCTCATTCGATTCTAAAAATTCAACACCATTTTAAATTAATGAAAAAAAAACCTTATATTCCACCTCTTAGAAGTGACTGACATCAACTAAAAGCTTCGGGGCACAACTAGACCCCAAATGGACGAGATTTCATCAAAATAGGTCTATGGTAAACAAGGAAATAGTTACTATTCGATTTTCGGATTATACGGACCTTGAAAAGTAAACCAACAAATTTCAAGGGCGGAGTAACGGGGGTTTAACTTTTTTTGGGTCGAATCCAAAGGTTCATAATTGCAAATAATAAACCAAAATCAAGAGTTGGGAAGAAGGTATTTTTGAAGGAAGGTAGCGGAAAGGGTGGGCGGTGAAATGCGGGAAGCGTGGACGGGTAATTAGATTTGATTGGGGGCCCATCGAAACGGACGGTAAATTAAAGATTGGAGAGAAGAAGGGGTCGAAGATGTAATAGAAGTGAACTAGTGAGGATCCTGGCGAGAGGAGCACGGAGGTATGCACGGGCGAGTTATCGGTCTTTTTCCCACGAATCCCTCGCCTGGCTTTGCTCGCTTGCCCCCACCAAGACGTTCTCCGAGACTTCAAACTGCGCCCGGATTCCGATAGGGTCAAAAAACAATAAAAAGCCACTTTCTTGCTTCTTGTGAGAAAGGATCATCAGGAGAGGGGAGAATGCTAACAGCTTTTTCGCAATGGAGATCGAAGAGAAGGGGAATTTTTCGTAAGGGTTGGTCGGAGGGGGCATTCAAAATCCTGGTTTAACCGAGGTCCTTGGGCAAGGACATGGCGGTGGTGAGTGAAAAGAACAAAGACTCGCGGGAGGATTAGTGGGAAGGCCTGGTCCCGAAGTGGACTGTACATCACGATTTTCTAAGCAACGAGACCCATCTTCATCCCGAGGCATACGGTGAGTTCTCAACCCGAAGCCCGATATTTTATACTCAAACTCAAAGAGGGATTCACTTTGCCTCAATTACCTCCTCCAATGGTCCGGAGATCATGGCAAAACCCTCCATTTCCACGGCTACCTGATCCAGGTGTCAAAGCTGGAAACACGATCATTCGAGTATTACCCCTCTAAACAGTTCCCTTCTATTTTCAAGACAACCAATACTTATCCCATTAAGCTCAATATAGCTTTTTCCAGTAAAATTAATAGTTTCGTCTACCAAATTCCAAATTTTTTCGATCACATTCTTAACCCTTTCAAGTGATTTTATAATAGTTCAATCAATTTCATGAAGTTTTAAACTAATTTTATATTTTTAAAAACCCATTTCAAATACTTTATTTAATGATGCATTGTTCTCAATAAATCATAGGTGGAAAGGAAAGAAAATATACAGGGTGTTTCTCGAAAAGGTTAAACCCCCCTTACACCCAGTTTATTTCCCCAAAATACAACGTAAAAATTGGACCAACGCTTCCTTCATGATCTTTTGTGATGAATTCAGGAAAAATACTTTCGCGCAATTGACACAAACTTCATTTTTTTCAAATGGTCCCCCTTTATCCTTTTTATAACAGATTCGGATTCTACCACAAAAGAAATTCATACCCGAACAAATTTTTTTTATTGCGCTCCAAGTTGCGCAACTCTACAATTTCACAAAAATTAGGTTTTGGAGAACCCTATACGTGGATCATGTTTTTTCGTCATTTTTTGACGCTCAATCACAGTTTGTCATCCGTTTTGAGAAAGACCAGGATTTCAAGAGGAAAAACGAATATTTCTTTCATAAAATCATCAGTTTTGTGGTCGAAATCACGTTTATTTTTTATTTTCTCTCCTCCTTTTGAACCATGGACATGCTGACAGCACGGCCATGCTTGAACTAAATAAAATTGCCAAATAACTCACAAAGATTAAAAAAGAGCAGTTTTTCATTAAAAACAACCGAATTTTCGGCCGCCACTTAGAGAAATTCCAATCATATTGAACAACGGATGACACCCTGTGATCGAAAAATCGAAAAAAGTCGAAAAATGATGAACCGCCTTCATCAAATATACATTTTTACTTCAAAATTTTACGTTTTACATCTAAATTTTAATTTTAATTTTTGTTTTTCCACCATTTTTCGGTAATATTTACTACCTACTTTTTATGTAACACTCAATTGTTACCTTTTATATAGGTAATATTTGAAAAAAATTTTAATATTTATACCAAGATATTTTAAAATTTGAATATTTATACCAAAATATGCGTACAAATGGCATTTTACAAGCATGAATTACAAAAATTAGATTTTATTTACCAACCTACTTTTGGTAATCCTTTCTACTTATAATTACTTACAACAATACCTTATTGAATAAATTGTATGAAATTGTTCTTCAACAAGAAATTATAAAAAAGGCTGCAAATTTTATAGATTTAATACGAAAAATTTTGAAATTGGTTGAACTAATTATGAATTTTACTGAAAAAATCCATAATGGACTAAACAAGGAGCAACAATACACCCACAAAAGCTATCAATAGACCAACAGAATGAACGAGCAGGGCTAGACGATACAATCTCCTTCTATTTGTTGAATCCCATCACGTACAAAGTTCAAGGTTCAGGAATAGTCGGCTCGATCCGAAGGTCCAAAAATGATTAACAGTTTCAATTAAGAGGGGAATGAAAAAGAAAAAGAGCCGTCAAGACTGAAAGGATGTTCAAGCGACGTGGGAACAAGAATTGTTATTAATAACAACAATAAGTTCGTCACGAATCCACTAAAGTCCGAATGATTTTCAAAATTAATTGGTAGTTCAGGAAGTTATGGAGCGGATAAATCACTTAAAAGATCTTGAGTTTGGTAATTTTTTTGGTTCCCTTTCATCAGTGAAAACAAGTGAAGGCAACAGCGTCGGGGGGTCGAAGGATATGATCCGTAGATGATTGGGCAAGTTTTATCGATGAGAAAGATCACTTGGAGCCAGGAGCTAGACAGGAAAATCTTCCATTTAGCAGATCAATTAAGCTACCCCTAAGGTTCGTTACAAGGAGGAAGCAGTCACTTTTTTCGAGTCTTTTTTCTCTTTGCTATTACTGGATGAAGCATTTACAACATCCATCTCAAGTTTCACAACTTGATGGGTGAAGCCTTGAAGGATCGAGCAAAGCGGTTAAAAAGCATAAAAGCCCTGACTATAAGCTGTTAAATATTGGATAAGACGAAGAAACATATTCCCAGAAGTGAACGAGCATTTCTACTTCATGACTACTCCTTGGATATTCATGTTATTGACAAAGGAAGTTGAATGGACCAAGGATTACAGCGACACGTCGTACACAAGATGGGAAAGTGTAGGTTTGTAGATGATTATTCTGAAGGATAGGCTTTATGTTACTATTTGGTATGATCGAAGGTAGACAAACTTGCAAGTAGAAAATATCCTGTTGAATGAAGGTAGAGGATGCATACTATTCTTGAGGCAGGTCTTTGCTTCGAACAATGGAGAGCAAATACATGACAAGACCTTTGCATCTTCCAAGGTTGGCAGAGACCAATTAGCAAGTAAATACTTCTTGTCACTAGTAAGGACAGGAGGGAAGGGGGATGTTCCCACGTGTGACCCACCGAATATGTTCCCAGAGAAGAAGGAGAGAAGGACTCCGCCGAATACAAATCAGGTTCTTGGGCGGAATACCCGAGGATCCCCACCAATGGGTGAGAGATAGTAATCTTGTACCAGGGTACTACATTTATATTCAGGCAGTCATGGGCTCCGCTCCGTGCTCTACCAATTACCTCTTCCAGGGTCCTCGACCAATAAAGTTCTACCTCTTCACCCTGCAGTGCTGCATCCACAATCATTTAATAGGTAATGAGACGTAAGGAGCTCTCTGTTTCATCTTATTGCTCCCTGAGATGGAGAGAGGATGATCCGAGGACAAGGTCGGAAGGCCGAACATGGCAAAGGATCCGGGAACGCCAAGGGCAATTCCAATCCAGTGAATGAAATCTCGCCACCCAGGAGCACAGAGAATGAATCATAGCTTACGGACATCGGTAGTTGAAAACCAAGCCGCTATTTCATTCGATCTTGAACTACTACAGGATGAGTACCACGCATTATGTATCGGAGGTTAAGTGAAGGTTATGTAAAGGTAATGCTAAGGTAAATATTTGTTTATCTGGAATCACAATCATAAGAATACATAGAGAACATGACAAAGGTACAGTAAAACGAGGTAACTTTGCTCCTTGGGCGGTGAATTTGCTCCAAAATGTACCCTACCATTTTTCTGTGTTTCATATGTTATTTGATACATTTTAACAATAAATTAACACAGTGCTATTTTGGTTTGTGCAACTATAAAATCGAGAAATATGAGCGTATCAAGAATTTATGTAAATACTACCGTTTCATAGAAATCCGATTTTTCTCATGAAGGTCCTTGATAAAGGTGGATATTTGGATAATAGAACACGAATCTATGCTCCAAATGCGCCACAAACGCTTTTCTGAATGAAAAATTAGGACATTTCAAGGTTGCGCGAAGTACCCTAACCTTATAATATCATATAATACTCAATTATATTAGGATTTTCGTTTATAAAAGTGGTTTAAATTTGAATTTAAAGAAAATTTGAAAAAGTGGAGTAGTGATACGTTGTTTTACGGTATGTTGAGGCCTATGAATTTGACATACATAGTAGAATAAGAACATTCGGACTTCGGACAGAAGAAGAAGAATTGCCGTTGCAAAATGCCGATGGAAAACTGCCACCTCATACCAACGCCTTAGGAGGTTCATCTCGAATCTGGAACGGATCGGCCAATAGAAGAGCGCACCCGCTCCCAGGGGCCTCCTCAGGTTCTTCACGAGTAGAAAAAAAGTTTGACGGATGAATACGAAAGTGGGCGAAGAAAGAAAAAAGAAGTGTCTTGGAAAAAGGAATAAGGTTTTTGGGCACTTTCCCTTCAAGTATGAGATGGAGTCTTTTCAGATGACCAATACGAATATACCACGGCCTACATTCTGGAGATGACTCAGATGCTCTTCAGGAGTGTCAGGAAATAATCTAGGTAAGAGAACATAAAGAATAGGGAAGCATATAATTACGTATTGCAGGTTGCAGATAATTTATTACGACTCGACCAGTCGTTATTCCGCAAGTATGTGGGAGCACTGATAGCCGAGGAATGCTGATAACAATCAGTGGCTCGTGTCCCACATAACAATACATTATTCTAATTACAAAAGAGGAAACTGCATTTAGCAACTTACCTGATAGTCGAGAAGTATCATTGGTGTCGTGCCAAGCTTCAACAATCAGGGAGAAAGTGCCCTGCGAAAAAGGAAAAATATTATTAAAAACCTTGAAAGAAAAAAAACTGGAATGGTTTTTTGAAGTCGGAGTGTGGGAAAAACGGCTGGTCCTTCTCCTGGCTGCTAATTGATGGATAGTTGTGTATGAATGAGGTGGGACCGGTTGGGTTCGGACGGGAGAAGCACCGTTACGAGGGCGCAAGCTCGCGAGTTCCCAGGGACTGGCGCGCGCCTCAGCGGATACTCAGGAGGCCCCTGAGTGAAAATGACTTCCCCTTGTCTGCGTGATCGACACAGAACGAGTTATGAGGTTTCCGAAAGGTGAGCTTCAACGGACGATTTTGGTCTTTCGGCTGTATAGCGAGTTTATCAACCGTTTGTTCATTTCCAACATGTTTCTCGCCTTTGAGCAGAAGATGGTTTCCATTATATCCAGCATTTGCTGAGGTCATTTGGTTAACCCCCATGGAGCAATAACCACCACGCTGCATTAGCGAGTATTGTTCTGCAACTAAGGGAAAACGGACCCTCTAAGCAACTGCGGGGGAGAAAAACCATCATACCGCAAAACACCCCCAAGGGCTGTAGAAGGGAACAAGTGGTTTCTCTGGGAGGGCATTTGTGGGTGTGTAATGTATATATACACTACATAAACGCGAGGGTGAGTTGTAACAAAAGACACTTCCCACTTCAACTTTAATTCTATCTGGATTAGCTCTATTGTTTACAAGTGGGCTCTCTATGTGGAGGGTCGACAATTCGGACAAAGCCGCATCGACAGATGACCCACTCCCAAGTGACCAAGGCCATCTGTGGCCTTGTGGGGGCGACAGCGCTAACCCTATCATGTTTATGGTGATTATCGAGAACCCCAAACTGCATTCAAACGTAAGGTGTACCAAAAGCCGTGATCACTAATAGCGCCAGCTCAAGATTCAAGATAAATATAGACCTTTTCAGAGTCAAATTTAAGGGTTTTCGAATGAAACCCATGGTTTTCCCTAATTGAATCCAAGGTTTTCTATTTCAAGTTAAAGATTTTACACATCAAATTGAACAGGCCTGTAGTCAGCAATGGGAGCAGGCATTCCTAATAATAATAAAAAACAAAAAAAAAACATCAAATTGAAAGTTTTCCACTTTCAATTACATCAAGGTTTAACATTTTAAATTGAAGTTTTAATTTCCAAGACAAAATTTTTTTAGCAAGCTATTTTGAACTACACCAAAGTTTTTGAGATGTGGTATTGACAAAAAATCAATTGGGAACAAAATAAATTGTTATAAACTCCAATTTGACTTTTCACAGTAAGTTCAACGCAAATCGATGGCAGCTGCTGCCCATGAAAGTTGTAGCAACAGTCACCAGAACAGATTGCGCAAATTACGTCATGGACATGACGCTGCAAGTTCCAGAGCCAGCAGCTGGCATCAATTTCCATTGAACTAACTGTGAAAAGTCAAATTAGAGTTCATACTCTTATTTGTTCCCAATTGTTTTGTTGTCAATACTACCTCTAGAAACCACAAGTAAAACCTTTAATATTGGAAATAGAAATCGTTGTGGAAAATTTAACTTGAAATGGAAAAACTTGGATTCAATTAGAAAAACAATGAATTTGTCTCGGAAAACCTTGAATTTCGTTTTTAAAAACGTCGAATTTGACACGGAAAAGGTACACAAATTTGATATACATAAAGAACAGATCAACCAAAACAATACTCCTAGTGAACATATCCAGCAATATAAATGTCAAGCTATAAATCATGAACTATAAGGAAAGATTAAGAGGGCATTTAGTGCTTCAAAGGTCCCATATCAAACTTCCAGTTCCTTTCTCCGATCTACCACTTGTGACTAAAAATATAACCCACCTTCTCAATCCACCCCTTATTCCTGCTCCTACGCCTGCCTCTCTTGTTATGTTATTATTTTCGTTCTCTTTTAGTTCTTTTTCGTGGTGATCTGGCCTCAGTCCCACTTATAGACCTATGGGGCATAGCTCCCCCCTCTTATATGCCCTTCATAAATCCCAATTCGTACCCCCCAGCGTATTTTTCGACCTTCTCCGGGTCGGCGCTTTCTATGAATTCTCCCGTGAAAACGTCTGGTTGGATTTTTTTCTGCAGTTCTCGAAGTTGAAACACGTTTTTATTGACTCGTCTCGCGAAAGGGGGAAGTAATTTATGAGATGCATATTTTCTGCTCTGCCAGCACTGAAATATGTTTGTTACCTCGTTTTCAACGAGCCTTGCCGAGACTGTGTCTGACGAGAGGCTGTCTAGCAGCCTCTTTCAAATGCTCGTACGTCACGTGTTGACTTTCATCCGTTACTCAAACTCCTTCTTCCAAATTTACATAGTCCAGAATACAAATTATCAAGGATATTTAGAGGTAAGCCATTCTAAATCTACCAATCTATTTAGCTGTTTAAGCCATTCTAAATCTACCAATATTTACAGCATGAGGATTACTTGTCTGATGATCTCAATCGAAATTCACTCCAACAACGACGAAAATAGACGCTTTTTCGGGGGTTTTCAACTCAGATTCTGCACCCTCATTGAAGTATATTTTGAGCCGGTCATAACACCGATCGGTCTGCTCCATCCAATAAGGATTCCTTCGTCCTCTATTACCTTTCAGAGAAGCCCGGGGCTATTTCGCCATTCAACCGTTGATCCCTCGGTCTTCAAAGGTTCGCCAGACGATGCCTTCTAGGCATAACGCTCACCTCTACGCTCATTTTGCTCATCCCATTGACATCACCAGCTATCGGATTTCAATTTTTACTAACAAAAAGTGGCACAACTCATGAAGTACAGTATTTGAATGTGTACCAGGAAATTATTTTCTGCAATAGCTCTTCATATAACAATAAGTTCACAAATAATACATCCCACCTACCTATACACTCCTACAACAATTATTAGTTATTAACCAAGTTGGCTGGAGACAGCTACACTTTACTTGAATCAGTAGGCAGGATCGTCCTCAGAGTAATTCAGTAGAACCTCTAATAAATCCTTGTGGACTCCCACAATACTCATCAATTAAAACGAGTGGTTTCTTGTCAAACGAAATAAATCATCATGAACGCGTGGATCGTCAAATATTTAGAATGCTAACGGACAGAGGCATGCGCAGGTAGCGTAACAGTTTCGGTCTTGTACGAGGTTTTAACACAAAACAAGTTTTTAGAAGTACACGGATGGTTCCTTAATCAGAGGCGTGTAGGCAGGTAATACTCAGCAGCACTTTTCCCGGTAGTTTCTTCATTGTTGTACAGTAGGTAAAGCAAGACAACAACAAAAAAGTGTTTTAAACCTGCTGAAAACTGCCAGAGGCTGCAGTTAACAGATAATAGCTAAACTGCCCCCTTCAACGGCTCCAGTACCGATTTCTTTCAGTCCATTCTTTCACGGCCTTTTAGTTCCGTAGAGGTTCTCCTTCGGTAAAAGTCCTCAACTTCTTTCACTTCGGAGGTCCAGGGTAAATCAGATCATGTGACGATGGAGGATCATAAACCTTGAGGACGCTACTGTTGTCGACACTCCCATAATTCACTTTCCGATCCGTTCAGGACATCACCGCATCGAATGGTAAGGCTAGTGACACTTCACTTTTCGTAAGGCAGGACGAGGGTGGGCGAGAAAATGCGGATCGCACCGGAACGCACCTTATGGTAGTCTGTCTCTTCATGGTGCAGTCTTCTACAAACACTTCTTGTTGGTACGAAATGGTTCTGTTATTTTTGACCGACTTCGAAGAGCGAAGACCTTTCAGTGTCTTGTCATTTCTACTACTCACGGTAGTTTTCTTCCAACTACGTTTCATTCTAAAATATTAAAAGTGTTGAAGCTTCGGGAAAAATACGGATTTTTGACCTTCATTCACCACCACGAAGGGTGGTTATTTTCATTCTTCTTCAGATTCTAGGTAAAGGGTGGTAATTAGCAAGGAACCTCGTCAAACATGAGTTAATACAACAGGAACCTTGTACAACTGAAGCGAAGGCTACAGTGTTCTTACAAACCAAGTAATTACACGCCATACTTGAACGTCCCTCCTGAATTTATATTGATATCAAAAATATTCCTACCATATTATTTACCTATCTTACAACGTATTTTAAGGATAAAGCTCGTGAAACTAAAATAAAAGTGAATGTATTCCCTAAAAATCCTAATACCACCACAACGCGCCTTAGGCATTTTGTAGAACTCGGTCCCATACAGCCCCCCGAAAACTACCTGCATGTTTTCGGCAACCCCCTACCTACAATTAAACGTTTAAAGATACGAAAAAAATTGACTTCAAACTCTCGAAAAGACCCACTTCTAGCACACGTTACAATTATTTTTGACGTTTCCCTTCGCTACGCTTTCTTCTAGTTTTTTCTCCCCCATTCTCGTCCAAACCCTCGAAAAGTGGAACAATTAAAAAATGTTTTTCTCACAACCTCTAATTCTGCCGGTTGTTCCGTGTGATTGACTGCGGACTTGCAACAATTATACCAGTATCGTTTAAAAAATTACAAACCACAATTCCCCTACTTTTTTTCCGAGAAGCGGTTTTTTACGAGAAAAATCATTTTGGGATTCTTTATTTCTTAATTTTTATAAGCATGATGAAGATTAAGCAACAATGACACAACAATAATTGGCATTGCCAGTTGCTAATAATATTCGTAACACTTATTTAAAAAAGGGAACTAAAATTAAAATGAAATTGTGAAAATTATTGATGATTTTACTTGTGAATGATAACTTGAAATATGAAGTTGGTTTCTCCAGATCTAAGGAAAATAGAAAATTCATGTCAATAATATATAGTAAAATTTCTCGATCGAAGTGATTTAATAGGAACGATTATCGCGAGAACAAAATACTGGTTTGCACGAAGCCAAAATGTGACTTGCAGGCCCTTTTACAATTGCACAAACAGTTAGAATTGATCAAAACATGTTTTCATCGTTGATAATCGACCGAAAAAAAATCATCAAGGAGCACTTCTTGACAAAAATCCCTCGAGGAGACAGAAAAACCTGTAAACTTTATTAGGGCAACCGGCCCGCTACCGGAGGCCGCCCGTGGGTGTTTTTTCCCAACCTCCGCACAGATAAGAATCGCATAAATATGCATAAACCCTTCCTCTATACCTGTAATTACCGGCTACATAGTTGGAAATACACGGGAAGAATCCTACCCCAAAACCCGTAAAGGTTGCACACGATTAAATCCAAAGATGCATCCTCGTTGAATACGACCGCAAGACACGCTCGGAAGGCGGAGTTACGTCGAAAAAAAGGTTTAATTCGACATTTTTACAATGGAAATACCGCGAGGTCATTATCTTATCGACCGCAAGATGAAGCAATAGAAACTTCCGGGGAATGCGCGACGGTCAACGCACGGACATCAATTAACACCTTTTGACACCTGTGGAATGGAAATGTCAGACAGGTGACAAGCGATAAATTATTACCAACGAACCGTGGACGTTAACTGATTGTAATGCGCATTAATTGAACCCGTTCGTATATAAACAGACAAAGTGAAACAACGAGATAATTGTGGTCGAAAATTTGCTCTAGGCGCCGCTCCGCTGGCGAAAGTCCCCTACAAGGAGTGATGGTTTAATATGATAATTGTGTATAATTTATTACACAGCAATATGCACATTTGAACAACGCGTGAGGTCTACATACACAAAAAAAAGTTGATAATTAGGTCAGGGAGGTAATTATTAGTGGGAAGAGTCCATAATATACTTACCTACTTTCATTATTTTGCTAGCTGCAAATTACTTTTCAATTCATAATTGGCTTACAAGATTTGAGCTATAAGGCTGACTAAACTAAACTAAACCATGTCTTTAAAAACATTTTTCAATGTGCAATATTGTTATAAAACAATCTATTTCATGAGCGTCTACCACCTTTTTTGGTTTGCCAATCACTTAATATTTGTACTGAATTATTCATCTCTATATAACACCATGTTATTTTTTAGTATCTGAAGATGAAGGTATTTACTACTACTAATATACATAATATACGCATATAATATACACTACATATACGTTGCTACCTGTCGAAGATTCGTAAAGGACGCAAAAACGCTACAAATGATTACACAACGGTTTATCATTGTTCTGTGAAGATCATCTGTTTGCTAATTGTCAAGTTTATTTTGACAACTAGACCGCAAATGGAGCCCATATACCAAATTTCATCAAAATTGGTCTTTGGGAACTGGGCAAAGAGTCGTGTCAGCGTACGAAAGGGAATTATTTTCAATCAATTCAAATTATTCAGGGGGGGGGGATGTGTCACAATGTTTCTTCTTGATGGATTCCAAAGGTTCGTTATTGAAAATTGGTTCCTTGTCTGCCAATGACGAATACTTTGTCCATCAATACACAAAATCATGTAAATTTTGATGCAATTTTCTGGGTAGCGCGGGGTACACTTGAGACATTTCTTTGTTAATATCACCCCTGAGACTGCCAATGGAGCTTCTACAAGGGGAATAACCTAGTTTCTGGCAAACTTCGGGCCACAAAGGGCGAAAACTGTTGTAATGTAGACCTCAACACGAGATGTTTCCGAAATAGGTATTGGCGAACGTCCAAAATGGTGTATGATTTGTTTGTGCACGATTCAGAAAATTCGCTGCACAAATCATGTTGCGAGGTGCCCAGTTATATCATTGTTTTTAAATTGCCATTTCAATTTTATTCGAATCAAACATCGTAACGGGCAAAATAAGATCGACACAGTGTTTACCCTGCCCCAAACTTATTTCGGTCTCCCTCTATTTAAACACCAACCTCTAGTAGAAGGGGACCTCCTAATTGGTAAATTAAACAAGACCATTGACCGACGCTTCTGAAAAAAGAGGCTCTTTGGGGTGACAGAAACAAAAAGAAAGAAAAAAGAGTTTGGGGGCTCAGGGATCTGTGCCAAAAGGCCCATACTCAATGAATCACAGTCACACGAGGAACTGTCGCATTTTCGACGGCAAAGAAGCGCTTACGTTGAAAACGGGACACAATACGAAGAATCTTCTTGTACCTTAGAGCCGTTTGCGTTTGAAAGGATTGAAGTTCACTTCTCCTACATACTGGTGATTTTTAGGACAGATATTCACTGTATATGTACTCAAATCGCGCTGAACTGAGAGAATAATGAATGCGAAAACTTATATTCAAAACAGTTTGTACCTACCTTCACTACAAAATAGATAGTTATTTTTAATAACATTCGACTCCAGCCATTTACACCTGTCACTCTTACCTATCTTTTATATATTTTCAACAAAAAAAACGTCAAACTCTACCTTTATGAAATTTAAAATGTAATTGTTTATAATTTGTTCGTTATTATAATTGTTTTTTTTACAACAGCTTCATTTTGTAGAAATTAGTTATAACGATATAAAATATCAATATGTTTCATTCGGGATACCTATTCATAAATCGATTACCATGTTTGACCAAATTCGTCAAAACGTACCAAAACGTAGGTATTCGGTACCTACCTATTAGACAATGGGCAATTTGTATTTCAATTTTATAAATCAAGAATAGGTTAAATTTTCAAACCATTAGATAGAACGGAACCTGTATGAGTAGAAATTATGTCAGTAAGTAGAGAGAACTGTGTAGTTACTTCAATCTTTCTGATTGCATAGTTATTACTCAATTTCACTCAGATACGGTTAATTTAACAAATCCCGTTCTCTGTCATTTTTACTCATTGGATACCTCTTTGCAAATTTATTGATAAATTCACAAAGGTCTGTCAAATGACACAAAAAATACTCATGCAAGTTGGAATTGAAGAAAGACACTTACCGGCCACGTGAAGTCAAAGGGGAAAGAGATGAGGTGACCGTTGGGGACGAGTTTGAGGGTGTTAGAGCCGAGGACGGGGGTCACCAAGTCACCAAAGGTGCAGGGGCTCGTCGTGTCCACTTGGGCCTGGTAGTGCTTGAGGCAGGCGCGGAGGCGGGCGGGGCAGGGGGCGGGACAGGCGCTCCCGGGCGGGGGGACGGGGTCGGTGGCCGTGCAGCACTCGCCCGTCGAGTCCCGCCCGAGGGGGTTCTCCAGACCCAGGACTTTCAGTTCGAACACCCCAGAGCACACGATCTGCACATCAACAAAGACAACACTTATTAGAACAACAATAAATAGAGTAATTAGGCTAGGTAGAACAGCATAACCTTAGAACAAGGAGTATCATTGATAGTGTTTTTAGCTATGAAAATTAACTAAAGCAAGAACTGCAGTTTTCATTTACAAATACAGGCTCAGCGAAAATTGATGCTACACAAACATGATGGGCAGCTATTCTCATACAATTTGGGCTGGAAAGAACCTCCCGTATACAGAAATGGAACGGATGGTTATTCTCAAACAATTTTGGCTCGACAAGAACAGCTGATAAGCAGTATAGACGAGCTGTCATTCTTTCGTTGAGCTGCTATTGCTGTAAAACAAAGCAAGAACTACATTTGCATTTAAAATAAAGGCTCAGCAAGAACTGATGTTATCCAGAACCATTCCTCTTGAAATTTGGTCTCGACAAGAATACTGTTATGCAGTTACATGATGGGCTGCTATCCCCATACCATTTGGCATCAACAAACACTACTGTATATGATGGGTTGCTATTCCCAAACAATTTGGCATCAACAAGAACTACTGTATACGACGGGCTGCTATCCTCAAACAATTTGGCATCAACAAGAACTACTGTATATGATGGGTTGCTATTCCCATACAATTTGGTCTCAGCAAGAACTACTGTTATGCAGTTAGATGATGGGCTGCTATCCCCATACAATTTGACATGAATAAGAACTACTGTATATGATGGGTTGCTATTCCCATACAATTTGGTGACAGCAAGATATATGATGGGGTGCTATCCTCATACAATTTGGCATCAACAAGAACTACTGTATTTGATGGGTTGCGATTCCCATACAATTTGGTCTCAGCAAGAACTACAGTTATGCAGTTATATGATGGGCTGCTATCCTCATACAATTTGGCATCAACAAGAACTACTGTATATGATGGGTTGCGATTCCCATACAATTTGGTCTCAGCAAGAACTACAGTTATGCAGTTATATGATGGGCTGCTATCCCCATACAATTTGGCATCAACAAGAACTACTGTATATGATGGGTTGCGATTCCCATACAATTTGGTCTCAGCAAGAACTACTGTTATGCACTTATATGATGGGCTGCTATCCCCATACAATTTGGCATCAACAAGAACTACTGTATATGATGGGTTGCGATTCCCATACAATTTGGTCTCAGCAAGAACTACAGTTATGCAGTTATATGATGGGCTGCTATCCCCATACAATTTGGCATCAACAAGAACTACTGTATATGATGGGTTGCGATTCCCATACAATTTGGTCTCAGCAAGAACTACAGTTATGCAGTTATATGATGGGCTGCTATCCCCATACAATTTGGCATCAACAAGAACTACTGTATATGATGGGTTGCGATTCCCATACAATTTGGTCTCAGCAAGAACTACTGTTATGCACTTATATGATGGGCTGCTATCCCCATACAATTTGTTATCAACAAGAACGACTGTATCTGATGGGTTGCTATTCCCATACGATACGGATTCACCAAGAACTGCAGTTAAGTATCGACCAAACAATCAAAGTTATTTACTTCAAAATTGCAAAACCATTTATAACCGCTTCGGCGCTGAACACAAGAAAGTTTTGAAAAATCGACTAAATTTCGTACACATTTCAAATTGGGCCAGGTGAAAGTGAAGAAATTTGCATTTGTTTTTTTCTTCATTCGACTAAAGATTAATCAAGTTCATCAATTTTCCTCATTCAAATTCGTCGAGTTGAATAAAATGTAGGTGCAAACCTTATCAACATCATCATTATAAATACAAATAACAAAAGTGGGGTTTGAAACCGGTGTATCCACCCAATTCAATTTGTAACGAGTACAGAACATGTATCATCTGAAAAACATCTTACATCGAGATAGAAATTTGTCAATATCTTCATCTCAAGAAACGCAAACACACAAAACGAGCGTTACAATGGCTTTACTACCAACAGAATCAAAGCATTCATTAAAACCAACGACCCGGAGCCAATTGAATAATAATAAAAAATGTTATGAAGTAAACTGCATCAGTTCGTGTAAGTAGATAAACGATTACCGAGAGTGTTTACTATTTAACCCTTTAATGCTAATAAAAACACGGCGATTAATTCATGAGTTTCAATAACAGCGGGTGGCGAGTAATAAAATAACGATATAAAATAACTTGTTTACTACTTATAGAAAACCTGTCCAGTACCCGTGGCAAATCATTACCGTGGTGTACTTGTTTATAGTTATAAAAACACCGCGACTAATTATCTCATAAATTTTACTTACTTAATTGACTTTATCTCAATTGATCAAAAATATTTTACGTTCATATGAAACTTGGCTCACAACAGTAGAAAGTTTTGATTGATTTTAGTACGTATTTAGACGCTTTGAGGGATATTACGTATGTAGTATCCCAACGGTTTCAGAACTTATTGTACATTATTTCTAGTTAGGTAGTATTATTTCCAAAATAATTTATTATTACACAGCATTTTTAATGTAAGAAAGGTGGTTTCATGTTCCCAGAGCAGTATACCAACAAATGAAAATTGAGTGACAATGTTTGGAAACTAAAAACTCTAAAAAGCTGCAAGGAAGGATCAAATTGATTTCAGGGAGTTCAAGGATGTGTGATAGATGTAAATTCAATCATGTTACAAGATTTGACAAAATGGTTGTTAAAAACGTGTAGCGAACAGTGATGTAGGATAATGATCATGTATTAAGACAGACTGGCGGCGTGAAAATGAATGACAGATTACAACAAGAACCAGGCAGGTCCCAGTGAAGACAAGGAGCCGAAAAAATTAACGATGCGGTCAGCCTCAAAATACCGTCATCAAAATGAAGGGGGGAACACTAATGAAACCTCGGACGGAATCTCGAACCAGGAGTCTCGAGGTGTAATTTGATGATTCAGGAATAGTTGAGGAAGAGAAAAAATCGCGATTGACAGTCTGGGGAGTCGGAAAAAGGCGATTCAAGAGGTGAAATACTACAAAAAACCGAGCGTTTTGAAAAGAGTCGCAGCAAAAAACGAGTGTCAAAACAACCCGAGGGGTTCTGAGCGAGGGAGAGTGGGCGTTCGTTTCGGAACCCCCTGATGAACCAATAATACCGATCTTTCGGGACCCAAGACAGGCAAATTTGTAAGGAAATTTGAGGGCCGTTTTTTCGAACAGAAGTTGACCAACCAGACGATCCACCAACGCTCATCCGTTTTTGTTCACGAGTTGAGTAATTTTTTTGGGGTATATTAAGGCGTTTCTGGCCATAACAGGTGGTTTATATATTACATAGCTCTTTCGGACTCACGTGGGATTCGCTTCCGAGCTCAGGGTTACCAAGAAATGTTATATAGCAAGCTTTTGATCGGGCTCGAAGATAGTCCCAATCAACAGATATTTTGGTAGTAGGCGATATTGATGGATCAAAATGATAATAATACATGTATATTTAACCTCAAATACGGTAATTCCACCCAAAAACCAAAATTTATTATTATAGAGTGAAACACGTTTAATGCAGATTAAGTAAAATATGATGAAATGAACTTTTTGAATCTACAAAAGAGCATCGCGTCAAAACTTCAACAGAATGAACACTAAGTAGCACCACCTGTGAATAAGCAACATAACAGCGAATCTTTGTAGGAACAACATTGCCTAAACATCAAAAAGTGCAGTATTTTATGCGTGAACTAGACATGTCGACCATTCATTTTTGGTAAATCAATTATTTCATCAACATTTCGGAAATCAGGAAGGAACATCAAAGCCAAGAATTGCTAAGTAATGGGATTCTAGAATGCAATTTCCAACAGGTTTCACATAATTCATGAGATCCTAATAACAGATACGTACATCAACTGATTCATTATAACCGATCATGAATAATGAATGGTAGTAAATCCAACATTTATGAGAGGTCTCATAAGGGTTTCAATTTTTTCTTCATCCCGTCATTCTCTTCAGATTCCATGAGTCAACCAATTACGCCTAACTTTATTCAAAACGTTCTATAATGGTTCATTGACAATACTTGGAGGCATGCGAACATTCACTATGCTGATGCATCGAAGAGTTTACCAAAGAGCGTCTTTAACAAGAGCGCAATTTGCCCGAGCTCACAGTAATCATTATAAGCCACTATGTATTGAATTTTGAGTGTCTTTGGAACACCGTATTGAAAACATAGATATAAAACGCATATGAAAATTTCATGAATTTTACTGTTCAAGTTAAAATCCAGATCGATATGTCAAATGGAGTGAAGACATTGTACAAATTTGACATAAATCGCCTTCTAGACAGTTTAAACAAGCATTGCTGCAAAACTCCGCAATTCTCGAGGGGCCTTAGCGATTATCATTCTAGGTTGAAGGTTCTATACCTGAAATAATCGGAGCAGACCTTTCAATGTAAACAAGGCGACTAGGAAGGGCGATCTGTTGTTTTTCTGGGGTGAAGTTTTTGCCTACACTCGAGCCTTCAATTTCACTTTTCCCTCTGGTTGACGTTTCTCCACGAAACCCAGAATCTACAATGGAAACATTGTGATTTGGTTTCGGGAGGACCGTTCGCATTCCAAAGGGTTCACCGTTACCCAGTTCAATCACTGCATCACCTGTCCCATGGTTTAGAGAATTTTCTCACGGTTCAACATAAGAAGATAAGATAGGTACCTACTTATTTTCAGGGGCACTTATCTCAATAACGAAAGGATTCGGCCTGTTTTTGTCGGTGGAAAGTCAAATAGTACCCTTATGAACAGTTCAATCTTTTGGAAAGTTCACAAGGAGTAGGTATTTGAACGATTCCTAGATAAATGACGGAATTGAATGCTTCTGATCGATAAAATTAACATTGAAATTTGATTTTGATGGTACTATATAATTTTTAAAAAAACCATAGTGAGTCAAGGAATACGGATCGAAGTCGAGCGAAAAATATACTTTATAGTAAAAACAAAATTATTTAATTATTGTGGATGTGCAATGGGCTACTAGGCTTGAAAAAGAAGGAAATAACTAATAAGCGGAAATGGCTCGAAAATTGAAGAGTTTAAAGAAGTTTCATCGTCGAAAACGTGTTCAAATATCAACGATAAGACTCATTAGTGTTGAGCAGTATACATAGAATGATATAATAACCATCCGTTGTGCTGACTCCAATTAAATTGGCAATAACTTCTACAATTATAGGTACTCGTTCAAGACCGAGAGAAAGGTTGAAATCTGTGATTCTCACAGCGCTGGTGGGAGCTGGTTCTTTAATGGTTTCAAAGCAATTTTTGCGAGTTTTAATTTTCCGGGACTTAATTGATGTACAACTTGATTAGTCCTAAGTAGGTGCTGCACCATGAAGTAGGGTTATACAGTTAGTAAGGGAGTTTTAAGGGCAAATCAAAACATAAGCAGTGAGAGATGGTGAGCGAAACTTCGAAGGTGTACACCTCTCACTGATCAAATACAAACACTCTGTCGATGTTCATGGTTTTCATCCATTGAAATATGATTCTGTTGAAAAAGTAATGTTTGCAACAACGACGTAAGACTACTGAATGACGTTACCGTAGCAGGACAAACGAGTCCCGTACCGTCTACATAGTTTCATATTCAAGACGGGTCACTCAATACTATTCTCGACGGCAAAATAACCTGTATACGATTACAACTGCGGCCGGTAGGTAACTTAAGATCGTCCGGGTAGAAAGTGTTCGAGACGGGGGTCCGCTATACCGACTTTTTCTACAATAATCAGCCACTTCCTCTTCACGCGTGCAACAACGACAAGCACCTTGATGTTACAACAACGAAATCGCAATTTTTTAAAATGCAAATGACAGTCAACCCCTTGCCTCAGTTCTTTTCATAACTAGAGGTAAAGTATGAATATAACAAACAGGCCTGGGCCATATCAGCAAAAGGGACAGATTCAAACCCATACACGGGGGATCCTCAGCAACGTTTGGAATCAGAAACTTCGCATAGCCAAAATAGGAGTCGGAAGAATATTGGCATTAATAGTGGACTTCAGAAATTTGTCCACTCAATATTTTCATCATGGAACGTTTCTTTTTTCGTTTGACTTCAAACTTAGCCAACGAAGCCAATTTAGAACCAATTTACTTCAACTTCGGAACATGATATTGCCTACAGTTGTTCAGAGAGATTCACAAGCGCAAAATGTGAGTGAACATTATGGTTTGGAAGAACATCGTATGAACTTCGATAGTGAGGATGCAAAAACGTTGATAAATTATTTAACTTTGCCTTATTGGTTACGAGGGGCGTTTCAAATTCCATAACATTCTATTTCTCGGAAACAGGATGTTTTTGGTTCAATCCAGTACGTCAGTATGAAAAATAATATCCAAAGATTTCAATTTTCATAACGTTTGATATAAAAACTTGAATAAAAAAATTGATATAAAAACTTGTTACCAATACGACAGTCTGATGTAAATTGAGTATCTAAAGTAAGTTAGAACAAATCATGCCCAAATTTTATAATTTCGTAAATCGAGTAAATAAACACTGAGCGAATATAAAGATGGATTTCGACAACACTGTCGGAATTTCGTAAGAAAGAACCAAATTTTAGAAAATTCCCAATCAGACAAGGAATGACTCTCTAATGACAGTTCCATTCCACATCGAAAATATGAACCTAACAATCATCGTTGAGGTTTGATGTTGAATGATCAGCTTCGTTATTTTAGATAAAATGGAGATGAATTTCGATTTCAAAATACCGTTTCGATCAACACTAGGCACCTAATGCAAATAAATAATAACAAAACGGTCAGATTAGGGCATAAGGCAATCAGGTTAACGATTAGGTTTTACTTCACAGTACTATGTAGGAAATTCATACTTTTCAAAGCCTAAATATTTGCACTGGATATCATGATTTAAACCTTCTTCTGAAATCATCGGGAATTTTCGATAAGGAATAAAACTGTCATTAGACACCTAGATTCTTCCTTTCCAGGAAAATGTTAATGTCATAGTTCTGGAGAGAAACATATGTTTGCACTGGATGCACCGAGACGCCAGATGTTGCAGTGACAAGTTCCGTTTTATGGTATTTTGGTGAATATTTCCCTCCGGGAAAACGGGAGCTTATGCGAAAAGAGGTCCGAAAAACACCAGATGTTGAGGAGAGAAAAAAAAAGGTTTTTACGACACGGAATGGATTAAGCACGGGCGCACCGGACATTTTCCCGGACAAAAACGTCATTCGGACAGACGAGAAGGTTCCCATGAGAGCCCTTTTCGAAGGGAAGAATTTTTAGGTTGACAATAGGAGGTGAAAACGATAGTCGAAAAAGGCCCAAGCTGAGACTGGGCCAGATGTCGAGGTTGAAGTGTTCCTTCGACAAGACGCAAACCACATGGGAGAGACCGGGGGATGCGGTCTGGGGACAATCCCGGTCCCCTTAGGAAAGGACAATCATCGCAACTTACGCCAAAGCTATTGTCAAAATATAACTAAGAGAAGCGAACAATAAACCACCTTATTTCGAATTTTAAGTAAAAAAAAAAATTGAAATTCATACCAACAAGTGAGGAAAGATGGAAAATAAAGAAATTTCATGATGCTACTTCACCTATAAATAACTTCTCGTCAAATTTCCTCAAATATTCTATTTTTCACTGACTGTACAATAAATTAGAGGACACACATAACTACTTTATCTGACTAGGAGATTTAAGGAACAATTTGACGCCATATCACTGTATGTTACGAGAACTAAACAGGTAATGATTTTCAGTAATGAAACAGATCAAATGCTCAATTCCAATAATTCACAACTAATAAGCTATTATAATTTATTTATTTATTTTTTTGCACGAAATGAATTCGTAAGATAAGTTTCAAAAATCCATAATTTGAGGAATACTGATCAATAAATTGGAATTTTTCATTGGAATAAAATAGTGAATAAACCCTGAAGAAAGTGAAAGTTTGTATGTCGTATCTAACTACCAACATTTTACTTTGTTCACGAGGTAACTGAAGAAGCAGTTAGGTACAAGCATTTTAGATCCTACGGAGAGGAAATCTAAATTCTTCAAGGTATTGAATAGATAAGTAGGTATATAATTTTGAAAATACCCATAGGAATTTGATAGTACAGCAAATTATTAATTAATTTTATCGTTGAAAAGTTGGATTAGGTGGCGAATCTGATGTGTTTGGTTCCAATTCTACGAACAAATTTCGTCAAAAATATGAAGACCATGGAACTCGTAACTACTCGTGTCGCCGTATCTACTTAATTTTAATTTTATAGATGAACAAATTTGAAGAAGGATGCCCGCTCACCCGAGTTTAATAATGAATCGTTGTCATATTGATTTCTTTAAAACCGAGGATGATGGACGTTATGAAACCTATTAGAGTTCTTTCAACGGGAAATCTCTCAAGTCCCTAAGCTCATAAATATTCATCGAATGTGTTCCCGATCCTACAAAAAGGGGAAAAAAAGCGGACCGAGAGACTCGTCAGGTGAAACAATTTCGTTTGTATCCCGAAGTCAAAATGACTCATAAAGATTTGCTTATATTTTATAGTTCAATCAGATTCGATATCGTTTCATCGAACTTAGTAGCTCATAATAATCTTTAAAAACTAGTCACATCACTGCTTGCGAATCCTGGTATATAAGGTAGGATCTATCTATTAAATTTGCCTATTACACATTTAAAGGTGTCTACTGTGAACGACCACTATAATTAGCTTGAGATGACCCAAATGGTAATGTTTAGTAAGTTTTGGATAATGTAACATACCCAAATTTTCAAGATTGCTGTTAACCCATTGCCGGGCAATGATGCGTTTTCGCATTGTCATATTTATGAATTTTGTAGGAATTGAAAATATTGGAAAATCGTTGTAGATTAATTTTTTCTCGTTTATACTGTTCCTAAACTGTTCAAAAAAATTTTTGCTTCAACGTTCAGGAACTCATTGCGAATTTGGAGAATTTTTTGAAAAATAGGCATTTTTGATGATCTGGAGGAGCTTTGACCATGTGGAATTTTTCGTTACTTTGGAGAAGGAACAATACTTCTCCTCTCTTGATCCTGAATGCTTGGAATGGTGTAGAAGCCAAATACATTCAAAACAAAAAATAAATAAATAATGGTATTGGTTGTACAACGACGAAAATCGACGAATGCGAAAACGCACCTTTGGCCGAAAACACTTTTGTTTTGAAATTTATTGAAAATTTTTGAGCTTCATTTCATGTTCATACATTCTTAAATATAATGTTTTTACATAAAAATTTCAACTTTTAAATTTATTTCTACCCTTGGCCGGAAATAGGTTAATAAGTTCCTGGTTCTCCCACAAACTCAAATTTCAAAATTTTACAACTTGCGAATGAT
This sequence comes from Apolygus lucorum, assembly GCA_009739505.2. Taxonomy (NCBI): domain Eukaryota; kingdom Metazoa; phylum Arthropoda; class Insecta; order Hemiptera; family Miridae; genus Apolygus; species Apolygus lucorum. Next base: position 42,055,608 of record CM019183.2, on the reverse strand, counting down.
TGGTCTCTGAGGGTTTCTAGATTTATGAAACACCGATAATATTTTGTGTAAATAAGCAGGAATTTCAAATTTCAATATTTTATTGATATTTCATTGACGGTCGTTGTTGAATTGATGATTTAAGTTGGTGCCCGTCGGCAATGAGTGTTTGAGGTAGTAGACCTGATTACCGTAAAACGGGGTGAATAGGATCAGTTTTCACATTCACAGGTCTGTAACTTTGGAACTGCACATGATAGAGCAGTGAAACCAATGTCATTTTATGTGTCTTCGTCTCCCCTATCAATTTCTTACCTCAGTTTATTTGTAGGTGTTAATTAGGAATTTTAATTATTTTTTTAACGCCCTGATCCTATTGGTCCGAGAGTCGGGGTGAATGGAATCATGGTTGATTTTTCCGCTATTTTTCCATTCAACTCTGTCTTGGACCAATTGGCTCACGTGCTATGAAAAAAAGAGAAAAAGAAAAAACCACTCCCACCACTTTATTTATTCTTTTCCAAGTTTTGGGGTGAGTAATGCACACAACTTCGCAACATTTTCATTTTATTAAAACTTTTCAAATGGTAAACAGTGAAATAATCAAATCATTTCATGGTTTTAATTTGGTCTGGATACCGCAGCCCTCGATCTCTTGATATTTTGGCACATTCTCACACTTACACGAGAGGAATGGCGTTTCAAAAAACAGTTTATGAACTCATCCCCTGGCAGATTGTTTTTGAATGCCCTTACAACTTGTCCTTGTTTGTCAAGGTAGCTCTTGATGAACATTTTAAGGACGGATCGGTCGAAAGGATAGCCCCATTCACAGCAAGTTATAATGCGAGAAACAATAAGGCCTTCTACCTCAGGCAACAGTAGAGTTTGACCACCTTGAGGGCTCATGTTTGGGTTCAAAAAATGTCTCCTTACCACTGAGTACGGAATTCCAGAATCTGTGGATGCCTGACGTATGCTGCAGCCCCTATGTATAGAATTTATCACGCGCTTCAGCTCCTCTTTCGACCTCTTGACGTAGCGTTTACCCCTAGGGTTGGGTTGATACAGCCTCGGCATTGCACGATCCTATTCACCCCAGTTTCACACGATTCAAGGGGTTCCTTTGAAAAATCACTGACTGCACAGCCCCACTGCACGTTAAAAATATGAAAAAAATCAGAATGACAACACAGATAACTGACAAATGATTCATGAAAAAAACAGATCAAAGGTAACACACTGTATCTCGTTGTAAACAAACTTTTGCCGCGTTGTGTGGAACAGCTGACTGATAAGGCAGTATTGCCAACCATTATCGGCCAAATCATATCGAGTTACAATCGAGAATGACCAATATATCGATACATCGAATCATCCACTATCGAACCCAGTTAGAATTTTCGATTTACGTTGATTAGTTGGCGGTATTTTTGAATTTGAACGATTTTCACGAAATCTGAGCCTATTCACCTCGCTGATTCTATTCACCCCGTTTTACGGTACCGATTTATAGAAGAACAAGGTACCTACCTCTTCAAAATAACATCTGAAAAGGTTTCAGAGGATGCGCCAAATTACCGAGAAACTCAAATTCACAACTAATTTGATTACGCATTTTATTTTAAATTTCAACTATTTTTCGATAACTAACTTTCAAAACTGAAATTGTCTCGTTATTGGTGGCAAAAGTTTCAAAAATCTCTTTCTAAGCATGTTAAATACGCGAGGAGTTCCAGACCAGACAGTTAATTTTCTTTGCAACTGTGAGAAATTAACGGATGAAGAATGAAGTGCCAAAAAACTTGACAGAATAACCTTGAGGAGTCGTGAAAACGAAATACATCATCCGACCATTTCATAGAAGCGGTTGATTATTATGAACTTTACTCTCAACTGCCGATAAACAACTCGGCTGAAATGAAGATAAGAGCTAAACCTTAGCCCACGGAAAAGGGGTGAATGGATGTCGTGGATTTTATGAGTCATGACTTGATTTTAGTTTAATTGGACCCCTCACTTATTTAGGAATAGTACCTACTACGTACCGACTTAGATTGAATATTTACCTACTTATTAAACCTTGCCAGGTGAAAGAACGATTTTGGGTTTGTGACAGGGGTTTTTAGGGTCTTATCATGATGTTGACACGAACATGTTCCACGAGGAAGTTCTTCCATATAGGATTTTGATTGAAATATAGGTATCCAAAAAACAAAACAAGACAAAGGAGTCTTCTAAAATGTAAAACCGGTACCGTTTCCTGTTTCAGGGCTTCAGCCGCCGAGTTCGCCAAAGACCGGTTCTTCCGGACGAAGCCGGTGTCATCAACGAGAATTCAGTAACTACCTACCATGAAGATATTCGCATATCTTCCAAATGTTGAAGGACTCGCAGCTTCTTGAGATGGATAAAACGAGAGAACTTCCCTGAGAGGGGTCTTGGAGGGCAGATGCAAGGCAAGAAGGCAGGTGTTCCGAGTGACCACCGGCTTGAGCTTACAAAACTTGCCTCGGGAAGAAGTTCAACTTCATCTTGAAGTAAATTCCAATACGTACACGGGTAGTAAACATAGTCTAGACGGGGACAGACGATTTTAAAATAGTCGTCGGAAATCACGTGGTTCGCAGTATAAACATAAAACGCGGCGACCTAGCGAGTCGGAACCTGTCAACGATACCCCTTCTTTGGAACGGTGTAAACACAAAAGTGGGATAAGTTTACGACGACTGTCATTCAATACTAGAGTATCTACCTACCTACCGCAAGAAGAAAAGAATGTTGATATCACACTTTCACACTCACCATGGTCGGGAAGTAAGATGCCAATGTTGCTAGAACCAAGGTAATCCCAAATCCATTCATGGCTCTCGAAATTGGGCACTGTCACACAAACCACACACTTTCACCAATAAAACCGTCGTGCCGAGAGGGCCGAAACTTGATTTCACGAGCCCTTTTCACTCATTTCACGAATTTGATGCGGTGTGGGTCCCACGGCCGGAAAATTGTTGAAATAAACGATTCAACGAGAGGACAATATCCGAAATTATTTTAAAAAATAGGGAACGAAATATTTTCCCTTAAACTACGGCATAAATCCACGTCGAAAAAATCACAGCACAGGTTCGTAATATCCGAGAGTTTGCGGAGGTTATACGTTGAAAACTGAACGAGACTGTCGTGATGAACACAGGAGATCTAACTGAAGACTGAAGAGATGAGGGTTGGAGTTCGCGGAGCTGAAGCTCTGCTACTAGCGCTTCTCGACGCTCTAACGGCCACCCGGAGAACCAACTGAATGTTTTTACTCCTCGCCACCAGGTAGGGGTGCTTATCAGGGCATCTGCCGGGTCCCGCCGTTCACCCCTATTTACGAATTTTTCCACCCCTTGCACTATCGTGGCCTGCAAATGTTCAACAGGTAGGGAACATGGGAGAAAGTCTGCCTAGTGGGAGTGGCACATAGCTTCCTCGCGTAAGTTACAAGGTTGTGTAGATGATCCGATGCAAAGTAGATTATCTCAAAACTTCGATCACCAAATTTGGTATTTACACCAACCTCTACATATTTTTCATGACGTTTTTATAGAACCACCCAACGTTCCTCACAACCCTTGAAAATGGGAAATGTATAATTATGCATAGATTCTCCTTAATGATTTCTCGTTTGCGCATACGCAGTAGGTAACTAATAATTCGATTTTAGTGAATTTGATAGGGGACCATCTAGTCTCATTCATGAAATCCCTAGACATTTTATCGAATTCGGACAAGAACGATATTGAAAAGAAAGAAAAACAATAAGTAGATCATGGATATTTCCATTGTTGGAGGTGTAATTTGAAAATAAAAATGATAACAAAGAAAATACACACAAGATATTTTATAAATAATTTATTAGCAAGAAGTAGGTTGATAATTTATGACAATTTTTATGATCAACAACGTAGTGTCTCTTTTAAGAATATGTAGGTAGGTACCTACCTACCTGTTTACTTTTTCTATGAATAAACAGATTTTTTTTTCTTCCAAAAAACAATAGATTACGGATATGTCTATTGTTGTAGGTGTAATTTGAAAATTAAACTGATGAAAAAAAATACGCATAAGATATTTTATGAATGATTTGTAATGTCGAAACAATACTTTATTTGAATAATATGTACCTACCTATAATTTTTTCAATGAATAAACAGAATTTTGAAGAAATGATGTCGAAATAATAGGTACTTTATTTGAATAATAATATGTACATACCTACCTATTACTTTTTCAATGAAGAAACAGAATTTATTTCTAAAAAAAAAAAAAAATTTTCGATGAATAAACAGAATTTTTTTTTTAAATCTCTCCACTCACACGTAACATAATAATATTATGATATAACATATTATGTTACATATTATTACATATTATTACATATTATGTTACATATTGTTACATATTATTACATATTATTACGTTTGTAACATATTATGTTACAAACGTAACATATTATGTTACAAATTTATATTTACGAAAAAAAACGAAAAAGTTTTTTTTTTTTTAGAAATAAATTCTGTTTCTTCATTGAAAAAGTATAATAGGTAGGTATGTACATATTATTAGGTAGGTATATACATATTATGTATCGCAGTATTCTACAGAACCTTGCTTCATAGCTACCGATTTGTAGCTATGATTTTATTTACTGGTATCGCGTTGCATTTTTGTGGCACATACCTAGCTTCCTAGTATCAAAAACCCGATTGTATAGATGAATTCGACCTTGAAGTAGAGTAGCTAATCTCAAAGCATCAATCTCTGACAACCTTGCACTACCCATTTCTACTCAGGGAACCATCTACACGCCAATTTCTGAAAATTTCATTTTCAAGAAATTATGGCTTCAACAAGAAATTTACGTTAGCGCATGCGCAGAGATTACTATCAATCCGAAGGCTATAATTTTTATAGAGAACAATCTACATACAATCCGTGCAATTCTTGAAAATTTCTTCAAAATAAGACTATAGTTTTGCCTAATGCTATGATTTCTTGACAGACCAGACTCGAAACCCAGAATGTTAGGAAGATCTAAAACGCAATTACAAATTTGTTTTTGGAGAACAATTTTTTCAACCTTGAATATTTCCTTCATCTAGGTAGAGTTGAAAGCAATATTACAAGTCAAGGCTATAATCATTAAATCATTGTCATCATTGTCAAATCATCATCAAGTCAAATTATCATCATTCAAATCCTGATGTACCTATTGATATTCTACTAGTCATAATCTCTCCTTCAATACAATCCGACTCGAATGGCACTCCAGTGAAAAACAAAATCACTTTTATCGTCACCTTCTCAGAAAGCAGGTGATAATAAGGAAAACAGGCGAAAAATGAAATCTGGGTTTTATTTTTGTACCCTGGAGATCCCGATGAACAACCCTTTCTAAATCTAGGGCACCTTCATCCGACCGTCTGTTGTCATCCAAACGTCCATCAAAGTTTCTTCAATAGGATCACACAAACCTCGCCTCGTGGATGAGTCGGCTCACTTGTGGTTTCGGTCGCGATACCGTTAAGATGCAGGTGAAAAATACAATAAGATGTCACCCTCACAAGGGTTGATTTCGAGGGCCAAGATTTTGAAAAACTAGCAGATGGCGGATGAGTGTAGCACGTGCTATTCAATGAAAACACCTTGATCCATCTGTTGCACATCTGATAGTAATTTGTGGGCTCCATATCTGTTGTGAATGGGCAGGCACCGGACTACCCTTCTATCAAGCAAGAAGGTAGTCTCGCGATGCTGAGCAATCTGTGGGGATATACTATTATTAATCCATTAAATTATCTAAGCATACAATGTGAAACGAAGCACGGGTCAATAGGGTGTGTGCCTGGGTAGGAAAAACTGTTTATTGTTATTTTTAATCTAAGGTCGACCTCATTCTGAGAATTTTGGAACCAACCGCGACCTTCTAGCGTGTGTAAATCTTTTCTTATGAATTTTTAAAGTTTCGACCGTTTATGACGTCACAGTGGGGGGTCTTTGAAAAATCATAGAAACAGATCTACTCACGCTAGAAAGTCGCGGTTGGTGCCAAAATTCTCAGGATGTAGTCTACTTTCGATTAAAAATCTAAAAAAAATCAAGGCGCACCCCCCATTACTTGTATGGGGTGTTGAAACTTATCGAGCCGATTCTACAACTCTTTTCCTACAAGAATCCTCATTTTTGCTGAGACACATTTCTTTATGGTAGGTATCTGTGTTCATTCGGGATCTACTTACTTGAGCCTTGAAGCTTTTGGTTTAACTGTTTCAAGGTAGAGAAATAAGGAATTAAAATTTCGAAAACACCCTAGGTAGCTCAAATTCCCAATAGTATTGTTTTTTGGGTTAATGTACTCCATAACCTGGCAAGGGGACACAAATGTGGTACCACCACTTTGACGATTTTTATTTATTATTTTTAAAATTTAACGAAGCTCTGGAATCGAGTGAGAAATCCCCCCGCATCCCTAAATTTGATGGTTCATTTTGATGGTTGAAATCTGATTTAAAAAAATGAAATTTAGTATATGAACTCCTTCTGGGGTTTAGTTGTGCCGCGAAACTTTAGATCAGTGTAAGTCACTTTCAAAGGGGTCTCAGTCGGTCGCCGTTCGTTCCTCGTTCCGGGTTACTATTTCCCTTAATCACAGGGGCTCAAACTTTAAAAATGTTGTCTACATCGGACATTTTCAAGGGATTTTCAAAATTCATTACTGCAGCAGCCTTCAGATTATAAAAACTAAATGATTGCCGCTGGAATCATCAAAATCAAACAACAATTGCCAGAGAAAAATGGGAAAAATGTTTTTTGACATTTTCATGTCTTTGCTTTGGCACATGAACTGAAAAATCGTTACGAAAACTAAGCAAATCTTGCTCACGCGACCAATAAATAAAATAGACTCACTGTGTTGCGTAGAGAACAATCAACTGTTTTCTTATTTTGATGCTTGGGTACATGAACTAAGAACCTTACTTCACTACCTTGTTGTGTAGTGGTTGACATGAAAATGTCCCAATGTGTTGCAGACTCGTATGCAAGCATTTAAAATTGAGTTTTATCATCATCATCACGGTTGAGAAAACGCTGCCAATTAGGGTTAAATGGGTTTATCAATCAACGAAAACAAACCTGGGGCAGTGGGCCATTCAGAAGATTGAGGTTTTCAGTTAGGTTTTCCAATTTTTCTCTGGCAATTATTGTTCGATTTTGATGATTCCAGCGGTAATCTTTCTTTTAGTTTTTCAATTTCCTAAACTGCTACACTGATGAATTTCCAAAATCCTTGAAAATTTCAAATTTAGGTACAACTTTTAAAGTTTGAGCCCCTGTAATTATGGGAAATACTAACCCGGAACGAGGAACGAACGGCGACCGACTGATACCTCCTTTAGGGGTGAAAAATTTGGAAAAACGCGTCTTTCAGTAGGTCAGTGTACCCGCAAATCCTTGTAAAAGGAACAACTAACTACCTATACGAAGTTATTGTCCCGTTTTTATGAAGTTTTCTGGGATTGTGCTGGTTGACGTGAAGACGATCCCCTATGAAAATCTATGCACCAAGGTTGATAGTAACCTCTGCGCATGCGCAAACGTAATGACCACATTTTCTACATTTTCCATCCGAATTCCGTTAAAAATAAATACAAATTTTGAGTTTTTAAAGAAAATAAAGCTAGGTGTATAATATATTACAAAGGATTCTACGCAATGGGTATTCGCTAATAATATCGTAAATCTGCCATTCGATGAACTTTTTATGGATTGTGCGGGTTGCCGTGTAGATACTCTATGAAAATCCTTTGTGAATGACATTTATAAGGAACCATCTAGACGCCAACCCGCACAATCCCTGAATGTTTCATCAAACTCTGACAGTAACTTCATATAGTTTTGCGTTTTAGAAGGATTTGTGAATACACAGACTGACTGACAGTCAAACATGGAACCAACTTGCTCACGAAGGTTTAATAGGTAGAACGGAGAGTGAACGTTTTGAATTTGGAGGACTTCAAAATTTACCTTAAAGTACACGTTTTCTCGCTGAAAAACTCAACCCCCCCCCCCAGTGCCCTTAAACATAAAAACTTACAGTACCGTTGGAAAGATCCTGGGCTAGTTTTTCCCGTTTAGTGCTTGACGATAGCGCCACTTATTACGGGCAAACAACCCACCTGATAGAGATTTTTGAAACAAAAGTTTAAATTTAGACTTGCTCTGAAAATTGCTGAAATTGCTCTGAAACATTGCATTTCCCAACACACGTATAGAAAATTCAACGCTTTCACCAACGGTAAGTACCCTCATAAAACAGTTTATTTTGTGAATAAAACGCTGCAAATTATTACACAATGGTTTATTATTTTTATACAGATCACTCGTCTGCAAAGCCACCAACCATCCGACGTGAAAAAAAAAAACATCGATCGTATTTCGGTCAGCTATAATTTGAACGGAGATTAGGCCTCTTTTGCGATTCACACTCGTGTTTCTGATTCATCGTACGTCCAATCTTTAAATTCTCGTAGGGAGCGAACGGTTTGTCCAACAGGGCTCCGCTTGGTTTCAAAAAATTCTAAAAATTTTATAGAATCTTTAATAGAAGGAAAAACAATACCTTTATATTAAAATTTTTTGAGGGCGTTTTCAAAATTTCCTACATCCTAAGTCCCTACTATTATACTTTCTCAAAATTTCCTACATCAATCAAAATGTTCGGGGCACAGCTAGACCCCAAAAGGAGCCTACATACCAAATTTCATCAAAATCGGTCAATGCTAAGTGGGGAAAGTGCCGCCTACAGCATACGGCGGACGGACGGCTACATTTTTATTCGATTTTTGGATTCTACGTAGGTACCTAGAAACGTAAACCATCAAATTTTGAGGGGGTGTTAAATTTTTTTTCTTGGTCGATTCCAAAGGTTAATTATTGAAAATAATAAACCAAAAGGAGGTATGGCCGTTTCAGTGAGGGAAAGTCGATAACGAAAAAAAATCTTAGAAGTAAAACAACAGGATCTTAAATGGGGTAAAAAAAAGTTTTAGGCCAAAATATATTGCAAATTATTTGTACGGTCAATCTCTTGTACTCAACGGTACCTATTCATCCTGTATTCATTGTACATAAATATGAGAAATTTTGGTTACGAGAGTTTTTTGCATTCAGTCGGAGTAAGTGACCAAAAATTCCTACGGCTGTGACGCCTTATTACCATGCATTCATATCTACCATGGATATGAATTTGTCAGTGATTATCGCTTGTATTGGTGGGTTCCTTTCCACCAGCTAATGACCGATGACCGAACATGACACATAATCGGCTTTGGGATTATCCTACAATCAACTTGCCACGAATCTTGTCATGAAGAAGGACACGTGCGATCACTACCTACATTAGTGTGAAATTCTCCAACGGAATAATGATCAACAAGGACATAATTATCCAGCCATAATTATCATCCTTTGAAAAGTCGAAGGTATGTTGACTCATGTACTTGGACGAGAACTTTCAATCGACGAGGTTACTGAACTGAACTGTCTTTCGAAGAGTATGCGTGATTCCACGTAAGAATAACTTCCTACCTGCGATATGTGTGCTCTGGGTCTATTTGATTATTCTTCCCGGCTTAGGTATTTCGAGCATTTTTGGACTATAATCTGAGAAATTGTAGTCCAGGTTTAAGCTATTCATTTCATAACAATTCCAAAGAAATCGTACGCCCGAGAAAAATGGACCATAATTGTTCAAGAAACACAATTTCTTTGTTGACCTGCTGCGCGGATTCCCTTCCTTCAATGCCGCAGGGTAGCGAAAACAAATTATGCCAAGTTCACTTTTTTCAATGCTAAAGATACAAAAATTATGCAAGATTTAAATATTTGAGCAAATATTTTACCGTCACTATGTGTTTTCGTTGGAATCTTGCATCGTTCTGACAGACTTTTCCTATCAATTTGTAATTTATCCCCAATGTAACGTTTCGTAACATTCCAGTCAATGGGGTTGAGGTCATTAAAACATCATGATGTCAAACAGATGAGAAAATATGAAATTGAACACATTTACATTACTCTTAAAACCTAAAGGTTTTGAAAAACAGTTTTCAGAAAAATTTTCGTTGGAAATTGGTTTGGGAATCGATAATTTTGACGTGAATTTGACTGACTGCCATTGGTCTTGCTCATAGATCATTCATAGATCGTGTACTCCACACAATAGGTCTGAATCGTATCGACTTTTGTGAGGGAACGTAGGGAACTTTCACATTAACTCATTAACGACCGAAACTTTTTTTCTCGATATTTTGATACAAAAAGTGATATTATGACTTCAAATAGTCTCCAGATCACGGGGAAAATACTTTCATAAATCTCGTAGTCGAATTTTAAAGTTTTTTGGCTCGTTGCTATCTGGCAATATTGGGCTTCAAGAGAAATTGTTTTCCAATTTTCCAAAATTGATATTTTACAATGGGGATTGGAATATATTGATCTAAACATTGTTATTTTTATAAAACATTTCTGCGCAGGAATACGATGGTAAAGGTAGATAATTATATAATTATTATTAAGGAGTATAATTATTATCTCTAGAAAATTATCACAAGGTTCTATGTAGGGATATTCAGATCAGATTGAACTAAATGTGAAACTAGGTATATAACATCTCGAGGAATTTAGGATGCTGATTGCATGCATTCACGAGTAGTTGATCATAACTCACAGTCACATACATAGTTAGCTAAATAATACCACCGCGGGGCATTAGATGGAGAGTAGATGCCCTGATGACGACAGCATGAGGTAAAGAAAGCTCGAAATACGTATATACTGAATTTGGATGCATGCCGTCACACTAAATTCAGAATAACTGTGGACTATCTACAGAAAAGTGAAATTGAGTAACTCCGAAAAATTGTTTTTTGTAGCAACACACAGCCAAGTAGTCTAATCGAATTGGGCATACTACTCGTTCTTGTGTCGCCTGCAGGTCACTTTTGGTTTTGCAAGTTTCTCATCGCACAAAAAATATTTTTACAATTAAAAATATTAAAAAACGTCTGCCAAGTGGGTGTGGCACATACCTTCCTCGTATCCATAACCCGATTATATAGATGATCCGATGCATAGTAGTTAATCTGAAAACACCAATCTTTAAGTACCTTTCACTACCCTCATAGGGGACCATCTACACGCTAATCTGGACAATCCTAGAAAATTTCATCAAATTCGGACGAAAAATGTAAGTGCGGTAGTGATTGGATCAAAAAATTTTTAGCTTGACTAGTATTCGGACCTGGGACTCCTGAGTGGGAATCCAGAGCATTGCTGACTGACCTATCAAGAGGATGGTTGAATGGGGTTTGAGATCCTCACCTCACACGCCACTGTTACGGCTGTTACAAGGATTTTACGTTTGCGCATGCGCAGAGGCTACTGTAAATTTTAAGGCCTTGATTTTCATTGGGGACCATCTACAACCTAATCCGCGTAATCCCTGAAAATGTCATCGAAATCGGGTAGAAATTGTGGAAGTTATGTCTGTTACAAGCAATTCACGTTCGCGCATGCGCATCGGCTACTATCAATCCGGGGGTGATGATTTTCATAGGGGATCATCTAAACTCTAATTTGTAACATCCCTGAAATTTTCATTGAAATCGGATGAAAAATGTAGAAGTTATGGTCGTTACAAGGAATTCACGTTTGCGCATGCGCAGTCGCTTCTGTCAGTCCGAGGATGATGATTTTCATAGGGGACCGTCTACACACCAACCCGCACAATCCCTGAAAATTTCATCGAAATCGGACAATAACTTCGTATAGTTATGCGCGTTACAAGGAATTCATGATAGACACACAGACACGGAACCAAAATTGTTCAGAAAGGTCTAAAACGCAAAACGCGAGTGAAAATTTTGATTTTGGAGATTTTTTTTCTCGTCCTTGTAAAGTTAAAACAATGCTTCCGCTATCTTGGTAGACTCGGAAGCAAAACTATACCAGTACATCACTGTGATCAGGCAGAATTTTAGAAGATCCTGATATTCCCAGCGGTTCGGGAAGGTGCCTAGCAGCCTCCAAACAGAAGGGCCATATTGCAACATGTTAATAATTTAAAAATATAATTCGTTGCCTATAATTCGTTCCTTAAGATGAAGTTAAAGACGTAAAGGAATTATGTCATTGACACTTCTCTTTCATCATAATAATTATACAGTATGAACCATTTCCAATATGAGAATAGAAAGAATTGACAATAATATCAAGATGTCAGCAGGTATGTTTCTTATTTATGTAGCTAGTCAATGCAAAGTGGCTGTGTGAGGGATGAGTAGAAAGTAAACACATTTGGTTCTGGCACCAAACAGCCTCAACGCCCAACAAAGAGGAAACAATAAATCTGGAATCCTATCGATTCCCTGTCACACACAATGAAGAAATAAAAAATAAAATAAAATTCTTCGGACGAGAAAAAATCTGTTGAGACAAGTGGAATTGAAGTAGCCCTGTCTTTCTTGGACGATAGTGATCTGATCGGGTGGTCTCTGTTCCCGACCATTCTAAAATCCGGTTCATTCCTTCTTCTCAGCCCCAAACTCTTTTAACAATAGTTAGCTACCTTCAGAATGTGACCTTTCTCAACATAATTCTTGCGCAATGGGGCTCCACAATCGTATTTAACTGGATTCCTTCAACCTTGTTCTTTTCGTTCTACCCAATAGAAGCTCCTATAAGAAAGTTTCCCATCGACCATCGACCTGGATTTGGTAAGTAGATTCTTCCTCCATAGGGTACTTCCACCATATATTATCAGACACATAGATGAAAGTGAAAACTGATAAGGATGAGCCTTTAAACATCTATGCATGTACGTATGACTTTCCTCACGTATGAACCCGAAAAATGATCTCCGATGTTTTTTCGTATGAATTGTTCGTCACTTTAGATCATTAGTACAACGCAAAACGTAAAAATGCACAAACGTGAAAATTCTAATGAAATTCACTGAAATTGGGGAATATTATTATATCGAAATTTAAGAAACCATGTATGCCTCTATGTCCTTACAATAATTGATTAATTGAAGAAAACTGGTATAACTTTCAAAAATTCAGTGGTTTGAAATTTCTGGAATAAATCCGTTGCTCTCTAGTTTTACACATATAATAATTACGTCCCTCCTGTACCTATGAAGTCGAAACTGACAAGAATTAAGGAGTTTTAATAACATATTGAAAATTCTGGTTATTGAAAATACGATTAAATTTTAATTAATGATTAATAATAATTAATAATTTAATAAGATAGGTAATTAAAAAAAACAAATTGTAGAGCTTGTAGAGACTATATTTAAATAAATTTAAATAACATAAAATACAAATACACGGTAAATGCTGGAAATGGTTCATCGTCAGTGGATGGGTAGAATGAGGGTATTTGAGAGCTAGAAAAAGAAGAGGAAGTGGTAGGAAGTTGAACTTCAAAAAATACCATGGCGTTCAAAAGTTCCGATGGGAGAGCAGAGACGGGTCATTATGATGGAGAGCATAATGATTTTGTGAAGTGTTACTGTTACTTTAGCCAAGTTGTAACAGTTATGAACCAAAATCAATATTATTCCCGTATATCAGAAAATTTTGAATAACAAAACCGAGTCCTACGCCTGATTAACAGAACCCCGTAATTCATCCAGAATATCACCGCCCTCCAATAATTTACAGTTTCTGAAATTCTGGCTATCTGCTTTCGTAACTTACATGTTTTAATGTCCAGCCATCACTAATTGAATTCGCAACAAACCCACAATTATATTAAGGCTAAGTTGTACTAGATGATATATTTTAAATTAATAATTAAATTATTAGTTTTAAAATTTAATTTCAATTTTTAGAAATTTTATTTTACATTTTGTATTTTACTATTTAAGTAAATTTATATTGTAAATATTACGGCAACTGTAAAGCAAGATCTGTTTGGAAGTAAAAGGATGAAGTTTTCTAAAATTAAGGAAGATTTTTTTATAAAAAGTGTTAATGGCATTCGAAGTTCAGATGCGTTGCGTTCTCCATGAAATCATAAATATTCTGCCCACCGTCTTCGGTACACCGGTGACTGCAAATCTAAATCAAGTCGGAGGAAAATATATACGTTTGATAGGGCGGAAGTGCTTATTATTGCGTTGTATTATATTACGCTCTCATTTATATTTTCACCTCGTTCGAGTGCACTGTTCTTCCTCGTTATATTGCATTTAAGCGGCCCGAGGAAGAAACATTTGAATTCCAAATCGATTCCGTCTGAGAGGTCCTGCTGGGAAACCGTTTAAACTTGCACGCTGCGTTCTCCCGGACTGGTTTTCAAGAGCGGATTGGGTCATCACCTCAATATCGGCCAACGAAGAAGAGGTTGACGCACAGAATTCGCGAAAATTTAATTTCATCTCTTCGGTTTCGACTCGCCTTTATTACATCCAAGGTTGGGAAATTATATAAATTATCTATTCAATCATAGGTAGGAATTATACAAGTGCCCATGAATTATTCAGGAGGGACGGATGGAAAACCATGACGACTTTGTGAACACTAGTAGGTATGTACCAAGAAAATCTCAACACTGTTTTTCTGAAAGACAAGAGGAACTTGATAGTATTTTACTCCACTTAGTTTCAATATCGCGATGTTTTGTTTTACAACTAAAAACAATTGGAGTTCAACAAAAAAAAAGTGTTCGACATATTGAATGGGAAGTATACATTCCACATGGATACAAAAGAATCAGTGGTGTGAATATAGAATATTGTATTCAGGATAGAACAGTTCTAATTCGTCAGTATGAGAAACAACACAGCATTTTGGAAGTTCTCTGAAATAACAACATTAATACGACTTGAATAATGTTGTTCCAATTATTTTGACATGACATCAACATTTTTTCAGAAAGAAAAGGCTCAAATTTGGTTCTCCCGCTTTTAGAGAAGGAGCAATGAATAATACAATTTCAGAATTATCTTCTCGTATTCAATACAAAATGTTGCCTGTTTTATTCATTCAACCTGTTCACTCTTGGGCGGTAAACACGAGAGACGATTAACAGCTTTCGGGAGTCTCTTGAGATCTTTATGGCGCTCTTAAAGACGTCAATCTAGTTCACCGGCCTCGAAAAAAAATGAGCCAGCGCAACCGGTTCCAATCCTCTCTGAGAATGGACCGACTGTGGGAACGGGATGCGCTGAAATGTCATTTTAATTCCAGACTCACTTAAAAACTGGAAGCAAGGTTGAATGAGCCCCGACCTGGATGCACTTCATCTCTTCTAGAAGCTCTTGAAATACATGAATGCCTGCGTTAAGGATGCACGTTGCAACATGGGAGAAGAGAAATTCTGAGGATTTAAGACTGCGATAAGTGACTTCCATTCACACGCTCAATATTTCATCGGAAATTAATCTGCTGAGGATGGCAGGCTACCTCAAAAACCTGATCAAAAGATAATATTTGGGATCAAAGGTAATAAATTTCATGAAGTCAGCAATATCGGATTCGAGCGGCTGGTGATGGTAAAGACAAATTTAAAATAATATAGATAATTTTATTTCACCGTGATGAAATTTTTCAATATCCAAATATCCATAGAAGCAATGATTCGAATGACAACCAGGACATCAAGAAAAATTTCATTCTAATTTCTGTGACCAAGATTTATGTCGAAATGTCAGATTCCATCTTTTTCTATCTTTATTTGAAATTCTTTCAAGAAAACATTTTATATGATATTTAATAAAAATGCTGCAAATCATTGCCCAAAGGTTTATTATTTTCTGTAAAGATCACCCTTCTGTATAGATCCCTCCCTACCAACCATAGGTACCTACTACCTACTAGGGAATTTTTGAAAATTTCAACCCCAACCACCAACCAAATGGAAATGAAGGGCTGAAATTTTCAAGAATGCTCTAGTAGGTAGTAGGTACCTACGGTTGGTAGGGAGGGATCTATACAGAAGGGTGTTCTATACAGAAAATAATAAACCTTTGGGCAATGATTAGCAGGGGTTTTTTAACCTATTATTTTTTTTTTTTTTTACCTACCAACTTTTTTTTACCTATCAACTTTTTTTACCTACCAACCATTGTTAGGTACTACCTACCACACCATACACCTTCACAATCAAGTTTATTAGAAAGAACTAAGTGCTTCACACTTGATTCGAAAAATAGAGAGCATCATAATATGATGCTCCATATTATGGAAATTTGATTATTGGTTGCTCAGAAAGCAAAACTGAATAAGTACAAATCGAAGAAATGAACAGCGATCGCATTTTAGTCAGATAGAATTCGAACGGAAATTAGACCTCTTTGGTGATTCACTCTTTGGTGATTCTGTTTTATTGAAAGAAAACCCTTAAGTACTCATAGGGAACGAACGGTTTGTCTTGCAGAGCTCCGGGTGGTCTCAAAAATTTTTTAAATTAAATACTACTTAAAATTGGTGAAAAACGAAACCTTTATTTCGAGAGTTTTTGAGCTAGGGCACTCTTGAAAATTTCAACCCTCAATTTTCACCCGTTAGAAGTGGCTGACATCAACCACAAGCTTCGCGGCACAACCAGACCCCAAATGGACCCCATATACCAAATTTGAACCAAATCGATCAAATGTTGCTAAGAAAAGTGCACGTATGGCGTACGGCGGATAGACGGGAATTTTTTATTCGATTTTCCGATTCTACTTACTTACCTTGAAACATGAAACATAAAATTTTGAGGGGAGGTAACAATTTTTTTTCTTGCTCGATTCCAAAGGCTTATTATCGAAAATATTAAACCAAAATAATAGGGAACGTTCCAAGGAAAATTCATGTCAAAACCTCGTAACTAGGGAAATGTTTCTTGGTCGGTTTTCCACTCCAAAAATCATTATCCTTTCGTGAGGAAGCTCGCGAATCATACCGACATTTTATGCTGACTCGGCCATAAAAATAGTAGTATAATAATAACAATGCTAATACTAATAATAACAATAAAAATGTGTAATATTGCAGATATTTGGATTGACCCCAGCAAAAAGACATATTCATGTCAAAAGTGGCATTTTAAGCGGAGTAAAAAAAGTATTACGATGGAAATTTTGTTGAAAATTGATTGTAGAATCGATTTGCGACTAATTGTTCAAATTTGGACAAGAAAAAGTAGAGGTTGATAAAAAAAGTCCATTCGTGCAGCATGAATTAATGAGTGAATTTTCATAGAAATCTGGTATGGTTAATGGTGTGTAAGTATAGGTGATACACCTAGGTATATGATTTTTTTCAAAAGTTCAGCATTTTTTTTTTAATTTATTTTTTTACTGTTTGCACAGTCATTAGGGATTGTTTTAGAATGTTCCTAAACGGATTTAAGTGGAATTTTTTTCTCGAAAAAGTCCATTCTAAAAATTTTGAGGTCATTGCTATAGCTTTATTTCTTTTGAAATTCGCTTAAACAATTGAATACAAAAATCTGTAAGTTTTATGGTAGCAATCACAAAAATAATAAAACAAATTCTCCATTCACATTCAAATTCTTCTGCTTCACACAGTGAAAATCGCATGGACAACAGGAGTTTTCAATACCTCTGAAAGTGGAGCCAACCTCCCGTCTACCGAAAACAATTCACAAAATCCGAGATATTTAGCCGATTACGGAGATTGCGAAGAACTAAGGCATTCCATCAAGAACAGCTTGGGAGAATCGTGGTAATGCCAGAATCCCGATCAACTTCTTATAGCTCGACGGTCAAAACCTAAACATTCTTACAATCAGCGGGAAGGGACTCGCCCCGCGAATTACCGCGATTCCCGCGGTTGTCAGCGGTTTATCGAGAGTCCGAAAGGCCAAGGATGCGCCAAGAGGCGGCGCTAAGCGAACCGAGCCTCCCCGTCTAATAATAGAAGAACTGAGGGGCGGTTTATTTGCGGACGATACGTCTAGACTAGCACGGCAGGGGAGGCAGAGTGGTTTGTTGGGATCGTGATTTTCTGGTTTCTACCTGTTTTATCGATTAATTGCCTCGTAATTACAGCTTGAAGGGGGATACGAGTTCTTGAATGGGGATGGTGAGAGGTTCAAAGGAGGAAACACGTTTGAATGAAACTCACGTGCAAAATATTGAACGTCGTTTCACGGATAGGGAGATTCCTACCAATTTGGGCAGGCAGTTCTCTTGAAAAAACGCTGCAAATTATTTCGCAATGGTTTATTATTTTCCTGTATAGATCACTCGTCTGCAAATATCACAGCTTTGCCATTGTCACTATTTATTTATTTATTATTTTTATCTACCAACCAGAGGTACCTACTGCTTACCTACTAAGACATTTTTGAAAATTTCAACTAATTTCCATTTAGATTCCAAAGTTAGGGGTTGAAATTTTCAAAAATGTCCTAGTAGGTGAGTACTAGGTACCTCTGGGTTGTAGGTAAAAACAATAAATAAATAAATAGTGACAATGGCAAAGCTGTGATCTATGCAGACGAGTGATCTACACAGGAAAATAATAAACCTTTATGAAATAATTTGCGGCGTTTTTTTTTACCTACCATTCATAGGTACCTACTACCATACCATACTGCGTTCACACCTTCACAATCAAGTTTATTAGGAAGAACCAATCGCTTCACACTCGATTCGAAGAAATAGCTAGCTTTATACGGAAATTTGATGACTGGTTGCTAAGGAACCATAACTGAATACAACTCGAAGAAAAGAACAGCGGTCGCATTTTGAATACTTAGCTAAAATTTCAACGGAGATTAGAGATCTTTGGTGATTCACACTCGTGATTCTGTTTATTCGAAGGAAAACCTTCAAGTACTCGTAGGGACCGAACGGGTTGTCCTACAGAGCTCCGGGTGGTCTCAAATTTTTTTTAAAAATTCAATACAATTTTAAATTGGTGAAAAAGCAATACCTTTATTTTGAGAGTTTTCGAGCTAGGGCACTATTGAAAATTGCAACCCTCAATTTTCACCCAGTAGAAGTGATTGACATCAACCAAAAGCTTCGCGGCACAACTAGACCCCAAATGGAGCCCATATGCCAAATTTGAACCAAATCGGTTCTTAGCAGGGTTGCTAAGAAAAGTGCCGCGTACGGCGGACTGATGGAAAATGTTTTATTCGATTTTCGGATTCTACGTACCTTGAAACGTAAACCAACAAATTTTGAGGGGGGTTAAACCAAAATTAAGATGTTTGTTTTTCCATTATAAAACTCTCGTCCTGAAAATTCGATCTTCACAGTCATACTACACAATGGAAACATCCATATAAAAAATGCTCTCATCACGGTCATACTGCTCAGTAGAAGTTCCATCTTGAAAACTTGCTCAAACAATCATACTCCCAAGTAAATATTCAATTTGCAAATGGTCAATAGTAATATTAGGCACATAATAAAAAGCTTGGCTTTGGAAAATTTGGCCACAAGGTCTAACTTCGAAGTGGTAACCATCATCAATTCATCTTTCTGATAATTCACTAAATTTGTTTTACAGCCCAGCAGATACTTTAATCTGAAAAATTCGCTCATTGGGACATCATTTGGGACTCTTAATTGAAATTACTTAGGTGTAATAAACAATTAAGTAAGGTAGAGCTAGGAAAGGTTAATAGGTAGTGGTACAGTACAACCTCTTCTCACACCACCAAGAAGTTAGTATACAATACTGATACAATAATGGAGTACCTAATAAAGGATAATCGTGATTCAGAACAATGATTCTCACACATTCAATAAGTTATTATACAATACTGATACAATGATCGAGTTCCTTCCAAAACAGCACCCTATGTCTTTTCTTTCACGAAAACCATTGATTATGGAAATCCAAGTGATTACCCTCAAAAACGGGCTCGTAGCGAACCTCGACTCTTTTGCCGTAAGTAATTTATCCTCCTGGGCTCCAAAGGTGCATCCGTTGATTTTCAAGACGCAACTGGCGGAACTACTTGTATGTAAATGGGACTACTACGAATCAAACACACAATGGCCAGTAGAACCTATTATCTAAACCTGAGTTATCGATGCATAGAGAATTAGGCTGACGCGGACTTCCTCCGAACTATCAAATATTGATCTATGGTCGTACTGGGTTCGTGTACCACTTGTAACCCTTTCTGTTTCGAACGTCTCTACTAGACGTTTGGTTATTTATAGTGGTGAAACTGCGTAAGAGTTTGTCCGTTCGCGATGGATGATTTTGGAAAGGGAGCGAGCGGAATCTTCGTCGATGTGTGTCGGTAAGATACCGTATTTGAGTGGGAATCATAAAAATCCCACACCGTTTCCAGACCCGCGCTCTTTTTATCGTTCAATCATAGGAAACAATAGCGAATGTTCCTGCAGTAAATCAACAGTTTATCGGAGTAGGATTTTGGTGGGAATCAAAAGATAATTATTATTAAGTAAACGTATCTACTTGGAACGAATGGTGGAAACACCTAGGTTTATTTTGAATCCCAATATTATTTATTAAGTACTATATTATTTTATTATTGTATTGCTGTATTAATATATTATTATCAAACTGGGAAGACTATGTGAACTGCATGTGATAGGTAGATATGGTTCAACCACGAATTTCAAATTTTTAAAATTCAAATTTACTTAGCTACCTGGAAAACCGCGGAAACGACTGCGTCTAATTCTTACATTGAGCATCAATATTAAAGAATAGCCTCCTTAGCCCCAATCTCTCCACTATGCAATATCAGATTGGTATTTTATGCATAAAGTAACTCATAGCGAGTCGATCAATTTTTAAATATTTTAAATAGTTTTTTGGTGAATTTTAACCCATTTCCGGCCAGTGATGCGTTTTTGCATTCATATTTATGATTTTTTTAAATATTGAAAATAGTGGTAAATCTTTGCAGGAGAATTTTTTCTCGATCATGCTGTTCCTAAACTTTTCAGAAAATTTTTCTTTAATGTTCGGGAGCTCAATGCAATTTTAGAAATTTTTTGAAAAGGAGGCCTCTTGGGCGAAGGCATGAGTATGGTGGCTCTAATTCGATTCTGGACGAGTGAGCTTTTTGGGCCACGAGTTGAAACATATTCCGGTCCATAAATAGACTTTTACATTCTACCAAAACAATGAACTGGATAAATCATATCGATTTGGAAAACTGAGGCCACTCAAATCTCATTATAAAGAAAAGTTAAAATATAAAGTAAATTATATTTTTTGCTCTCGACTGGGGAGGAAATGATGCTTTATTTCGGCTGGCATTCTGTAAAACAGTTCATCCTCCTCTCCTCATTATTTAGTTATTTCTACCCTTGGCTTGAAATGGGTTAATGCTTTGATTGTTAAAAGATAACGTCTTTCCCCGGGAAGACACCCATTCTTTTTGTGATCAATGTCTGGTTGAGCTTTTCCAGTCAAACAGAAAAAAAGGGAAAGTCAAATTTTATAAAATAAAATCTTATTTTGTACAGTTGAATCATTCTTTTCGATCTCAATTTGCTTGAAACTTTTCAACACCGTGAGTGCAATTCAATAAAATACGAAAAAATGGATGTTGGTGAAATTTATGGGAGGAATTTATTTATTTTTAACTGGCAAATCGATTGTGGGTGGTGGCTATCGTTCATGGATGCGTTCAGAAGAGATAAAAGGTGTATCTTCTTTAGTCATCCCAAATCACGGGGAGAGAACAGTACACAAATTTTTTAATAACTCCTTAACTTGGAAAATTTTTGAATAACTCCCTAACTTGGAAAATTTTTGAAGTGCTCCTTAACTTGGAAAATTTTTGAATAACTCCTTAACTTGGAAAATACATCTACAGCTAGGAATGCTTGTGAGATATTCACCCTAGTAGATTTCAGGATCAATAGCATCAAAGCAATAAAAACGTTGACGATGTCAGATAAACCTTGAAATTTGTATCACAGTCACGCAGTTTTACGGTAGGTACTGATAATTGGTGGTTTGATAAAATTCTGTAATTATGGGTGAATGAAACCGACATAAAAATGCTACTAAAAATTCCATGCTGAAACGATCAAAATCCAAAAACGGTCTAAAGCAAAAATAGGCGACGCCGAGAAGATATATTTTTGCATGAATACTTCGTCGAACACGATTCTTGCCTCGCTTTGAAACCCGTTCTCTGACAGTGACTAACGTGTCAAAGCGTCTCAGTGACAATGTAAAGTGATCAAGAGAAGAAACAGATCAGTTTGGTGAGCAATAAAGCTAACCTCTCTAGTGTTTTCCCAGGGCGTTGAAACTTGGAAAACTGCCCCTTAGAACCACAAGAAGTGATTAGGAGGAAGTCCAATCACTGTTCATTTTAAAGATTGCTAAAAGTAGTATATCTACTTCGGGGACCCCTCTAAACGATCTGGAGACGTCAGATCATCTTGTTGAGTTTTCGAGGAATAAAGTTTGTACTGTTCATCCCTCTTCGTTGAAATGTGGGACAAAGGCTTCTTGAGGAACACTTGAAATAATTACGAGGAAGTTAGATCAGCATTAAGGATACCTGTTTTCTATTTCTCCTGGCTATTAAAGCTCAGGGCGCAAGTAACTACTATACCAAGTTGCTTCATTTATTATACCAACGTGGTATAATACATTCGTGGTTCTTGCTATACAAACAATTAAGCCTAGTTGGATAGAAATTGTTTCAATTACCGGCATGCTTAGTGCCAGTACATTTTTTAAAAAATTGGACCAATCAGTCGGGGAAAATTGGTGTTTATGGTTTGAATAATCCTGTATTTCAGTTTTGGCTCCAATATCCAGTATTTTCAAGTTGCTTTAAAATGTGAAATGCCTAAAGTTGAAATATGATTTTAAAACACACAACCTAGGTAATTTACGAAGGTTGATAAATCAATTTAGGCGGATCATCGGTGTTGATAATCTCATTAGCATTATGACGTAAACATTTTTGAAAAGGTCTATGGGTGTTCACTACCCCGTTAGTCCTGTCGGCACAGGGTTTCTACTTAGTTCGAGCGATGCTGCAGTCAGCCAGTTTCTCAGAGTTTTGGCGAACGGTCTGCCGAGATGGGAAAAGGTGACGCTCAACAGGTATTGTGTTGTTTGGAAGAAGCAACAGTGCTGAGGACACAGATGCGCGGAATCGCATTGTGTGCGATGTTTAAGCTTCACAATGGAGAAAAAAGGCATCCCCTCCCGGGGCTTTTGGGCGAAGAACCCCCTTCTCCCCAGTTTTCATCTGTTCCCGGTCGGATTGAAAGGAAGGGAAGACCGGCAGCTGGTTATATTATCCCTATGGGGTGCACGGTGCTATACCTGAGGGAGCTGAACCTGCGCGGGGTGTATCTACATTTGCATCTCCCTCCCACCGTGTCATCGCCTTGTCCTCCAGTACTTAAATGAATAAAATTTCCCCATATCATGTGACATCATCCGTTCTCAGACTCACACTCATTTTGCAACGTCCCTACTAATCCAGTAACTATTTCCACCTCCAATCCATTTATTGCATCCCCAAGAACTAGTCACCTGACTTCTATCGAATTTCTGAACATCACTGAATTTTTTATGGGGGCTTTTTTCATTATCATCTCGTCCCCCCTCACCAGTAAATATTTCCTCCTGAACATTTCTGCCAGGAACATCTCAACTGTTTCTCAGTCCACCTTATTTCAAGTCGACTGCTGTGGTGGACTTTCCCTACCATTCAGAGCATTAAGGCTTTCTGCTTGCACCACTAGGATCAACTCTAAGAATGTGAATCTTAATCATGAACCGGTATACCTAGCTGTCATCGGAGATACCGAGGTTGTTGATAATTTATCACAACGATGTGTGTTGGTATGTAATTTGTGTTAGCAAGTAATTTTTATGTCCTCATTTTAATGATTTACACCGGTGCACAGAACGTGAACTGCGCAACTCTCAAAAATCTATCAAATACCGATGAAATTGTCTTTTAAAGCTCTTTGAAGGATACACCTGGTTAGATTCGGCGCAAAAATCAGCCAAGTTACTCAAAACGTATCTCTATTCACGAACAAATTTGATCGATAGAAATCTTAAGAACGCCGATTTCATGAAAATCGGAAAGGTTGAAACCTAGAGGACATCACTACTACATAGAGGGTAATCAAAGGTTGGAATTGGGATGAAGAAGGGCGGTGAAAGCTATGACGCAAAGAGTGATGGTTTGGGGAAGCCCTAAGTTACCTACTTGCGGGTCTTCGTTGCATCCTACTCTGGTGGTTCATGAGAAATGGGTAATGAACGGTTCGTACTTACGTAGGAGAAGTTAGTGGTATTTCTAATGTGCGTAAGAAGTTTCAGTCTTGCTAACGGTTCTCTTTTAATGATGAAGTTATGAATGGAACTCCTGACCTGAAGATGCAATTGAGGAATGTAGAGTAGGTACTGTGCCTACCTATAAGTAAGATTGACATGTTTCCGTCCGAATTCTTTTCTTAAGAATAGATATTTCTATTCTTATTTGCCGATGAAATAAGTAGTCTTAAGACGATAGGTATTGAATATTTTGCGCAAATATTATAATACGATGCAATGATCTTAAAAAGATTCTTATAAATTGTTCCGAGATGCAACGTCCTTGTGTTTTCGACCTGTTCCCTTTTGGTTTATTATTTTCAATAATAAGCCTTTGGAATCGAGCAAGAAAAAAAAATTTTTAACCCCCCCTCAAAATTTGATGTTTTACGTTTCAAGGTACGTAGAATACGAAAATCGAATAAAAAAATTTCCGTCCGTCCGCCGTCCGCCGTACGCGGCACTTTTCTTAGCAACACTGGACCGATTTGGTTCAAATTTGGTATAATATACCAATAGACCATATTATGGTCTCCATTTGGGGTCTAGTTGTGCCGCAAAGCTTTTGGTTGATGTCAGTCACTTCTAAGGGGTGAAAATTAAGGGTTGAAATTTTCAAGAGTGCCCTAGCTCGAAAACTCTCGAAATAAAGGTATCGTTTTTTCACCAATTTTAAATAGTATTGAATTTTTAAAAATTTTTGAGACCACCCGGAGCTCTGTAGGACAAACCGTTCGGTCCCTACGAGTACTTGAAGGTTTTCCTTCGATAAAACAGAATCATGAGTGTGAATCGCAAAAGAGGTCTAATCTCCATTCAAATTTTATCGGACTAAAATGCGATCGCTGTTAATTTCTTCGATTTGTATACAGTTTTGCCTTCTGCGTAACCAGTAATCAAATTTCCTTATGAAGCTTTCTATTTTTCCAATCGAGTGTGAAGCGTTTAGTTCTTTCTAATAAACTTGATTGTGAAGGTGTGAAGCCAGTATGGTGTGGTAGGTAGTTCCTAGCTGGTAGGTAAAAAAAAGTTGGTAGGTAAAAAAAATGTTGGTGGGTAAAAAACGCTGCAAATCATTGCTCAAAGGCTTCTTCACTCTTCAGATCACTGATCAGCTGAGTGAGCTCCGAAGCCATTTTCAATCCTATTGAATGGAAGTGCTCTTCCAGGCGTCTCCAGCATTCGAGGAGATCTTCTTCACTCTTCAGATCACTGATCAGCTGAGTGAGCTCCAAAGCCATTTTTACTCCTATTGAATGGAAGTGCTCTTCCAGGCGTCTCCAGCATTCGAGAAGATCTTCACTCTTCAGATCAGTGATCAGCTGAGTGAGCTCCAAAACCATTTTTACTCCTATTGAATGGAAGTGCTCTTCCAGGCGTCTCCAGCATTCGAGAAGATCTTCTTCACTCTTCAGATCAGTGATCAGCTGAGTGAGCTCCAAAACCATTTTTACTCCTATTGAATGGAAGTGCTCTTCCAGGCGTCTCCAGCATTCGAGGAGATCTTCTTCACTCTTCAGATCACTGATCAGCTGAGTGAACTCCAAAGCCATTTTCAATCCTATTGAACGCAGGAAGCTGAAATTTGAGAGGGTAGGTCAAGGGAGAATACAGATGGTGGTAGGTGCTAGTGATCTATACAGAAGGGTGATCTATACAGAAAATAATAAACCTTTGAGCAATGATTTGCAGCGTTTTTACGAGTATTATGGTGTCGGATATGTCTACGTTTGTAACAAAAGCGTTTAGGCACCAGTTTTCAATAATTATGCGCGGTTGTTTATTGTATGATATCTAAGTATCTGATCGAGCGAGTACATTACGTCACCAGACTTTCGAAATTTGAATTCTGAGGGAAGACATGATTTTAAAAACACTTTCACCTAGTACATGTCTAACAATCGTTGATCACATAGGTGATCACATGGGTATAGCACACAGCACGAATCGTTGATATAATATGTACAATCAACGTCTTGGTTGAAAATTGTAAAAACCTCAAACAATACCTACTCTCCTCATAGTACCCACTTGGCTAAAGCATTTGTGGGTACTAAGAATTATGCCCAGGTTTTCATTATTTATATAAATCATTTATTTATATTAATAATTTTATGACATTATTTTGATTTCTGAAAATTTATATATACTGGAAATTTTGTATTGACCCCGAATGTACCTTATATTAGTTGTCCAAAATTCCTGGCTAACGAACTCGCCTTTTCGTTTGTTACTGAGAACGTTTTGGCATGAACTTGCTAATAACTTTGATTCCATTCCAATAGCTTCATTCTCCTTGAAAATTCGCTAAAATGTTTTACTAAACCAAGAGAACTGCAACAAAGCGGAGAGATTCGACGTTTCAGACTTATAAATGTTTATAAATCTCGAAAATTTTTCCTTAGGTATTTCAGTGATGAGTTTTAGAGACTAATGCGTTTTATCAATGTTATCCTGTATCTGGTTACCTACATCAGTTCTAACCATGCCCTTTATTCAATGTGGACCATTGTTTGCTAATCATTGATCACCATGAATTGCTTTGGCAACGCCGTTCACTCTCGTTGTCCCAATTGGACGATTTGTCATTCTATCTAGTGATCTGTGGCGTTTTCCTGTGGTCATGATTCCTCCGAGATAGTGATTAACCCCAACGCCCTCCCGTCCTGCTGGGAGCAGCCTTGGGGTCGTGTAATTGAAGGGAGTTCGTGGTATGGTTTTTCTTTTTCGAAAGGCTCTTATTACTGGTCACTCGACCAATTATCAGTGACGAAAGTATGTCTCAGTCATCACTGTCGATTATTCTCTGCACAATCGATAATATTTTGAGGCCTTAGGTTCATTATATAAAGTGACTATACATGCATGTTACCATCTGATGGTTTGAGTTTCAAACTAAGAGTTACTAGATTAAGGAAGTCTCAGTCGGTCGACGTTCGTATCTCGTTCCTGGTCAGTACTTGGCCAAATCGAAGGGGCAAAAACTTGAGAAGTTGTACTTAAATTGGAAATTGTAAAGGATTTTTAAAATTCATTATTGCACGACCCTAGGGAATTGAATAACTGAAATATTGCCGTTGTAATCATCAAAATCAAACAATAATTGCCAGAGAAAAATGGGAAAAACCGTTAATCCAGTTATGTTCTTCCCATGAAATGTAGCTAAACTTGACATTTTCAAGGATTTTAGAAATTCATTAGTGCATGTGCCTTGGGAATTGAAAAACTGAATGGAATCATCAAAATCGAACAATAATAATTATTGCACTTATTGCCCAAAAAATAGGAAAAAACATGGGAAAAAAACCGTTTATTCGGTAGTTTTTCCCATTTTGGTTTATTATTTTCAATAATGAACGTTTGGAATCGACCAAGAAAAAAAAAAATTTTAACACCCCCTCAAAATTTGATGGTTTACGTTTCAAGGTACGTAGAATAGAAAAATCGAATAAAAATTTGGCCGTCCGTCCGCCGTACGCCGTACGCGGCACTTTTGCCACTTAGCATTGACCGATTTTGATGAAATTTGGTATGTAGGCTCCATTTGGGGTCTAGTTGTGCCCCGAAGCTTTTGGTTGATGTAGGTCACTCCTAAGGGTTCCAAAATCAATTTTGAAATTTTGAAAACGCCCTAACTCAAAAAATTTCGATATAAAGGTATTGTTTTTCCTTCAAATTAAGATTCTATGGAATTTTTAGAATTTTTTGAGACCACGCGGAGCTCTGTAGGACAAACCGTTCGCTCACTACGAAAATTTAAGGGTTTATATTGAAATATATATATATAAATCAAAACACGAGTGTGAATCGCAAAAGAGGCCTAATCTCCGTTCAAATTTTAGCTGACCAAAATGCGATCAATGGTTGGTGATTTTGATTTTTTTTTTGATTTTGAAAAAAAAAATTTTTGTTTTTTTTCGATTTTTTTTTCTTTTTTTCCTCAAATTGGATGGTTGGTGATTTTGTAGACGAGTGATCTATATAAAAATAATAAACCGTTGTGTAATAATTTGCAGCGTTTTCTTTGGAAATTATTGTTCGATTTTGATGATTCCAACGGCAATATTTCAGTTATTCAATTCCCTAGGGCCGTGCACTAACAAATTTCTAAAATCCTTCCAAAATTTCAAATTTAGGTACAATTTTTCAAGTTTTGCCCCTTCAATTTCGCGAAATACTAAGAACGGACGTCGACCGACTGAGACCCCCTTAATAGAATCTACTTCCAGGTGTATAAATCCTATATTAGGTACAAAACTTAGTTGAAAAATTACCCAACCTATTATTCACATGGAGTTCTTATTATGTAACCGAGTTATGTCGTTGGAGAGTTTTAATCAAAACACCTCTTGAACAATGTCAAAATAGGTAATTCGGTTTGAGGAATGTATTTTCGTCTTGTCATGCACTGAATCTCCGATGACTACGATAAGTTAATACTTATCGTATTTGGTAATTTCCAGTACGGAAAAGTTCCATAATCGGAGACACCAGAGAGGTTTTTAAACCTTGATTGATATGTAGGAGTCGTTGAAGCCCATGACTACATCTGGAAATGCCCAAAAAAGTAGAAAGGGTGTTCTCTTCTTCCATTTTTGATCGTACGAATGACTGTTGGCAGGTTCATAACGACAAAAGAATATTTCGAACGTATTAGTGTTATCAGATTTTGAAAAACCCTAGAGGATATAGTAAGTATTTTGGTTTATTATTTTCCAGAACCATTGGAATTGAGCAAGAAAAACATTTCAACCCCCTCAAAGTTTGATGTTTTACGTTTCAAGGTACTTAGGATCGAGTGATCTATACAGGAAAATAATGAACCTTAGTGAAATAATTAGCAGCGTTTTTTCCTCCGAGCGCGATTCAGAGTTTACTATCAGTCTGACTGCTGAAGAATTCATGAAGTCCACCTCCTTGTTTGTCAAGTCGATGATACACGGACAGACAAGAAGTTTTCGGTGACACTAGTGTATAATAATTTATTTTGGTAATTAGAACTCTCTCACAAATTCATCAGTTGGTAAGATGTCTGAGTCAAACAAAGAAAGAAACAAGCAAATCGGTTGAAAATTGAAAAGAACGTTATTGTCTGAATGAGCCTTTTTTATGCATCCACCCCCGAATTCCCCTTCAAAGACCTGGGCAGAATACTAAGATTTCATCACACACAAGCACACACACCAAAACATACACCTATCGAGTTTTGCAGATTTGGATTCAGAATGGTCCAAAACAGATTTGTTCGTGGTTATTTTGTTCTCCGTTGAGTGCTGTCCTGCTTCAAACTAGAAGCATCGCATAGCGACGCCCAAGTCTTACTCTGGGAGCCAAAGCTGAATCACATCACTTCGGTGCACCTTGGCAGGCATGATGGTACGCTCATAGACAAAAATAACGACACAATTATGTCATAATTGTGACATTGAACACATTGTGTTCTCCTACAAGCACAGTATAGTGGGACAAGAAGCACCAGGTTGAAGTACCTACTGTCGTAATTTTGGAAACATCAAACTAACACCATTGTCCCCGTATGTTGGCATGGAGGGAGGTATAATACACAACTATGCAAATAAGGAGCCGCCTTGCTCCTACTGGATGGAAAAAGAACAATGCATGAGACGGCTTTACCCGCTTACGTTGAAACCATTGAATTGTGCAAGGATCTTGAAGTCACGTAACGAGATGGATTGATCAGTAGTCATGGAATGGAAGCGCCGGTAGGAGTTTCACAATGGCCACGCCACGAAAGGGTGTAGATCAGAGACCTCGCCAACCCCTCACCTCTCACATCTACCCGACCAAATTATTTAGCCTGGGACTGGAAAAACGACCTCTACAATAAATGAAAAGACAGTGCAAACGACTCATCCATGAACCACACTTTACAACTGAATTGCATTGAAATTAAGATAATATTATGCAATTGAATGTGCAGACAACTTACGAAAATAATGAGTTGAAGCTCCACTCACTGCTCAAGTCTAAGCTCTGGTCTCAAACTGACCATGCCTCAATTCGTGAAAATATATGTGTGCGGTGTTTGCTACTAATCTCTAAGATATTTGTGGACTTGAGTGTCACAAATATAACTTTGATGATGGAAGCGAGTACTTCTTTCTTCCTACAATAATGACGAACTACTCGTAATATGAGAGGTGTCTCATGCAACTCCAGAGGCATCTCACACATCTCACGTGCATACAACAATATTTTCAGAATGTACCAAAGAGACATACCCAAAGTTAGAAATGTATATACTAAGTCAAAAAATTTCGATTAATTTCAACTTAAATTCGAAATTACTAACAAGTAAAATATGAAATACCAATGAAAGTTTAAAATTGACCTTCATGATAGATCTTATAAACAAAGATATCGCAGACCATTATAGTAAGAGTACAGATTTTCATAAAACGTATAAATTTTATGTAAGTTTGTGTGTAATTTTATTACGATTTTCATTGAAAATTAGGGAACTGGGAGAGAGGACGTATTGCTACTCAGACTGCTGAAAACTGGATACTTTATCAAGTGTTCCATGAGAAGGTATTCATATAACAGGTAGATGATACATAACAATAAATATTTGAGATGAATATATTTATTTATAATATAGATCTATACTTGAGTGTCTAGAGCATACGAAGCAAAAAGAGTTGGTCGCAAATAAACCTAACGTATACAGATCTGTTCCCCCTTTTCCAGCTTCCGTGCTGACATTTTGAACTTCCCTCCTGTCACAGCTGCGTTCTCCGTTTAATCCGATTATCGGTGTCTCTTTACCGATTTATTATTAAAGGTTTCTGCAACACTTTGTCAGGATTAAGAGGCTCTTTGTCTCATTCGGGGGGTGCTAAATGAATGATGAAGCCGTCTTTGTGACATTTCGTTCGAAGGGGAAATTAATCCTCTGGATTTTCACCTCCAGTTGTACCGCTTTCACTTGTGTAACTTCAATCCTTTTGAATCTTCATTGACATGGGATTGTTTGAGTTGTAGCCCACGAAACGGAAGTAACTTCGATGAAAAGCGGCTCGTTGTGAAGCGACCCGATGAACTAACTGAGCGATTATGCTTCCTTCTAAAAGTACATAATGCATTGAAAGGGGATGAAATTCTAACCCTCCCCTAGTATTCCCATCTTTGACATCATGCGCTTTTACTTTCACTAATTCTTTCAAACCTACCTAAATGGGTAGACAATAAGGTGAAAACTGTGATTTCGAGGGTTTTTGAGATTGCTGAATCTTATAAGTCCTGCAAACTGAACATTAAAAGTTCATCCAACTTCAAAATGTCAACAGGAAAGATTTAGGATTAAACAGGAGATTATTTTGACCATACGGGAGAACACATTTTAATCCCCAAACCCTTCTTCTGCAACTCATCAACATACTATTTTCTTTATTCATTTGTTAAAATGAAACCACGGCTTTCTGTGCTTCAACTGCGGTTGAACACATTTAGCACTCATAATCATCGCAGGTCGGAGATTCGTATAGCAAGTCAAAAAAAGTCTGCCAAGTGGTTGTGGCACATAGTTTTCACGTATCATAACTCAATTGTTTAGATGATCCAATGCATAGTAACTAATCTCAAAACATCAATATTGAGAAAATTCCATTGGATTCGTGTGGAAAATGTGTAAAATGATGGCTGTTACAGTGGTTTTAAGTTTCCCCATGCGCAGAGGCGACTGACTCTCCGGAGGGGATGATTTCCTAGGGGACCATGCAAATGCCAATCTTTTCAAAACCTGAAAATTTGATCAAATTCAGGTGGGAAATATACGGCTATTACAAGGTTTTTATGTTTGCGCAATTATCAATCTTAGGCCAATGGTTTTCTTAAGGGACCATTTAGACATCAATTCGCACATTCCCTGCAAATTCTATTGAAATTGGGTGAAAAATGTTGGAGTTATGGCTGTTTCAACAAATTTTCGGGACACGAAATACAAAACGATACTCTTCGAATAAAAACGAAACGATTTTTTCAATTCTTAACAGTCAGCAATGTCTCAAATTCACTCCAATGTTTTTGGACTAAACACCTAGACGATTGCATTTTTAAATTTTATAACATTTGGATCAGTAGGAGCCACTGTTCCTATTTATTTATTTCCGGACGGAACTGCTTGAGAGAATGATCCATTCCTGGTGAACATCCTGGAACTGCTTTTCAGTCCATAGATAGATCTATAGATAGTCTTTAGATGGTCCTACCTATATACATTTCAACGTCTTTGAACCCAAAGTTCTGTCTGCACTAGCGCCTCCGTAAGACGTCTTCAAAACATCTCCAAACTTCCCCAACTCAATCAGCTGTGATTTTTGAGAGTATAGCAACGTATCCTGAATAATTATTAACATAAACCAGTGGTTTTCTCAAAAACATCCGAATCATTAGTCAACAAATTCTCCATTAAAAGGAAAAACAAACTGCACTGCTCAGTTTCTAACCAACTTGAGGAATTTAAAATGTCTCTTATTCGTGACTCCTGGAGAAGGTTTCTGGGATAGAAAGCGCGACCTTCTTCGGACCCACCCCCAAGAAAATCTCGTGACGTGTCGCTTGAAACTGCATCTTGCGTGAATGAGGATCAGTTTGGGTGAACTGCATTGTGCGATGCGCTGCTGCTGCTGAGAACGATCACGACCTAACTAATTGCTAGTGTGCACGCCATCTTCTACTTCACATCTCAAAGGATCGACAGTTGGGTCATCTCCCACACCGATGGTCCCTAATTGGCATTTAGGTGAAGTGACGCCATACATGAAGTATTAGTAATTGTCCATCTTCGTGAGTATAGATCTGAGGATCATGAGGTGCCAACTCTGTGCTCATAAAAATATCATCTAAAATTTCAACGATTGTCCATAACCTTGTGTGAGGGCAAAAAATGATGATGTTACTTCCAAGTCCTCGTTCACGTAGCATAATTATTAAAGGTTTTCTTTTATGGGGTGAAAAATCTACTGAATCATAATTATTCTCATTCGCATATCTTTTTTGAACCTTTTCATCTTACACCCATGGAATTTTTATGAATAGTTTGGGTTGGCACGCAGATGGCCCCATATCAATGCCGACTTAGTCTGATAGACTTTAACTATTAAGCATGTCAAAAACGTGATTACTGCCTCTAAACTTCATTTCCTCACTACCTATAATTGTATTTAATGGAATTTGGAAGGTAGTTGAGAATGGATGTTATATGTAATAAGCCAGTACAGCTGTGTGCTCTCCCCAATTGGTAAGCGATATTATGTCAGGAATATTTAGGTTAAGGGTCATTCCTGAAATTCCAAAAATTTGATTACGATTTGTCCCTGTGTTGGAGAGGGTAGTAACAGTGAAATATACGCAAACACCCTCGAACTGCTGCACCTCTCCCAACCGGTTAAACTAACCACCCCCAATCGGTTGAACCATCCATCCTCGATAGGTAGAATAATTCGAGTAACTTTTTCCTTAGAATTGACTGCGTAACGTTGGATAATAGGTACTTTGGAGTGGAAACTTCGGTGAAAAAAAAACGCAAAACTGAATCAAATAGTGATTCTATATTAAAATAGAATAAATTAAGAACTAATTCTCAAAATCTTAGCACTCTGCGGTAGTATCATCTCAAGTTCAAGCGAGAACTGGGTTTGATATTCAGGTAGGTATTGACCAACAGACAAAAACTATCCTTCTTCTTATTTATTTATTTTATTTTTTTCGTTTCGATGTTATCTCGAAAAACCTTCAAACGTTAAATCATCATAGAAAAGAATCAAATGGGATTACCTAGAACTGCTGCAACGCTTCTAAACGCTTCTTCACGACCAATCAGCTGAACCATTCATCCTTGGTAGGTAAAATTAATTGAGTAACTTTTTTCCTTGGAATTGACCAAGTAACGTTGAATGGTAGGTACTTTGGAGTGGAAACGTCGGTGAAACAATCGCGAAACTAAATGGTACTATTATATTATAATGTAATATAATATAATATTATGATATATTATATCAAAATACAATAAATTAAGAACTTTTTTCTCAAAATCTTAGCGCCCTGTGGTAGTATCATCTAAAGTTCAAGCGGGAACTGGGTTTGATATTCAGGTGATGACCATCAGACACGGGTACTGAATTACTGAAGCTGCACGTTTTAGCTGTGCACGCAAAAACAAGTGGAAATTGGATATAGCTTTCTCATATCTATAACCCGATGGTACAGATGATCCGATGAGTAGTAGCTAATCTAAAAACATCAATATCTCACTACCCTCATCCCTCATGGAGGGAAAACACCAACCCGTGCAATCCTTGCAAGTTTCGTCGAATCCGGATAAAAAATGTACTTAGAAGTTATGGCAGTTACACAATTTTTACGTTTGCGCATGCGCAGAGGCTACTATTAATCTGAGAGAATGATTTTGATAGGGGATCGTCTACACTTCAACCAATAACTTTGTACAGTTTTGCTCGTTACAAGGATTTTCTCGACAGACTGATAGACAGACACGGAACCAAAATTGTTCAGGAAGGTCTAAAACGTAAAACGCGAAGGGAAATTTAGATTTTGGAGAACGCGATTTTTTAACCTGGACAAGTGAACAAAATACGAGTATTTTATACGATCGTATTTCCGCTCACATCGTAGACTTGGAAGCAATAATATTGCTTATATTATACTCGTACAAGTTCATTCAACTGTTTTTTTCTCATATCTGCACCCAATTCCCCTGAATTGTACTAATCCACACCCAAACACAGAATCAGTTTGAGTATAGATTGGTCTGAAAAGTGCTCTGCACTTCCCAAACGATCACAGTCTAGGAACTAATTGGTACACGTCACGCCACCTCACAACTTCTGCTCCCAGTATCAACAAGAGCATCTCCTCATACTAATGGCATCAATTATTTTTTTCCCTCAACTGCTTTCGACAGCGAAATTCAATTTCCTTCTCGTCGTTGTAGGATTTTTTTCTATAAAAATTGGTTACACACGCTAATTTTTCTCATTTTTATCATGTTTTCTCTTTTCAGAGGCTCTTAGGGGAAAAGCTATTTTCGGTTAGTCACGAGAGATCAGTATCAGGGAGATACTAGGTTCCCTGCACTAATTAACGAACAAATAACACCTGTGGCCTGCAGTTGTTAACGAACGTCATTTCAAAGGAAGCATTGCATTCTTTCTGCATGAAGAAAATTTATAGAACCTACCATTTCTTCTTGGATTTTACGTTTCAGAGCATTCTCAACAAAATTGGTTCCTTGTTTGTCTGTCTGTTGTGAGTTCCTTGTCCTGCCATAACTATACAAAGGTTTCTCCCGGGTGATCTTACGCATTTCAACTCCGTCGAGCCAATTGTAGCTTATCATACAACTTCAAAAAGATCGGACGAGAAATATTATTTTTGTTACGAAGATTCTGGTTCACAAGAAACTTTACAAAGGATATGTCAGACATCTTGACAACGCTCACTTTTGGTACGTTGAACATTTTGATACTTTGGAAATTCTGGTTCAGTGGATATTTCAATAAGTACCTAAGACATTTTGATACGTTGGACACTTGCGTTCTTTAAATATTTTGGTGCATTGGATGGTTCAGCAGGTATGTAGGACAATTCGATACATTTGAAATATTGGTAGTACGTTGGTATTTTTTAATACGATTACATAGGTAATTTCGATCCGTTAATCGTTTTGATAGGAGATTTCGAGACATTTTGGTACATTAGGTAGTTCAATACGTTGGGCTTTTTGATATATTTTAAAACTTGATTCATTGGAAATTTAGATTCGTTGGGTATTTTGATACAATGGACATTTTTATTTGTTGGATATTTTGATACGTTGCGAAATTTGATACGATGGATATTTTTGTACGCTGGACAATTTAATACGGTGGCTATTTTATCCATTGCATAAAAAATATTCCGCTTCTTTCTTTTATTTCTAACTCTCATCGATTTCTCGATTTCATTTTCATGATCTTATATTTATTTGAAATATTTTATAATTAATAATTCATTATCTACATAATTAATCGTTTTTCCAGAACTAGATTTTTCCTCTTCGTTTTCTTTTCTTTTTCTTTTCATAAATTTAATTTCGGGGCAGTACACTTTCAACAATGAAGGCCCATGTTTGCACAAACGTAGTTTTCCATGAACAACAATTTATTCAATCATTCACCTCATGACTCGAATAAGCTCAATTTTGGAGGATGGTATAAAGCTTGACTCAATATGATCACTCATTGATTTCGTCATGTTCTGATCTGTAGGAAGAGGAGTACATGAAAGTAAGTCCTTAATATTCAAAATTATAGTCGACTATCGCGATTGATGGAAATATAGCTTTTTTGAATATACCGACCTACAGTTATATTTTCAATATACTGGATTCTCTTGAATATTAGTGTGTTGAATATGCCAAAATTATAACCTAGTCATTTATCATGTTTTTGGATCGAAAAAGATGTTCGTGGTAGGAAAAGACACGAGGCTGCCACGCGACCCGATCCTTCCCGATGTTCGCCGAAGAACTCCGAAGATTTTTTCTTGCAATGGTGCTTCTTCTTCAAGGGAGGCTACCCTTCTTTCCTGGTCCTACCTCTTCACATTGTTTTCGTACGTCTACTAGAACTAGGGGTTTTGGTTCCCACACCCTCCACCTGGCTACCCCGCCTGCACCCCCGCTCAGTAAGGCTTAGGTAGGTACCAACTTTCCAAGCTCCTTTTCTTTAGCTTTCGTGAAGGTATCCCTTCGCCCTCAGCATCATAATAACTCTATATACTCCAGGTACCGCCCTACTAGTTGAATTAACCTGGCGTTACTTGGAGTCGAGAAGAATTTCAACCTACCAATAACCCGATTCGTTACTAGGTATAACATAAAATAATAATTTGAAAGTTCCCATTCCCAAATATGGCTGGAAAATGCGTCGGACGCCAATTTCCATCCCCACTTTGGGTGGCTGAAAATTGGGTAAGAAGATTTGGCTTCACGTCAAAAATAGTGAGCAGCTGAACATTCCCAAGGGTGGTGCGGATTGGAAACTTCGTTGCTATTTCTTAGTTACTCATCTCGACAAAAACGGCGCTTATTTTCCCATTTTGAATCAACCAAAATTTTTCAAATAGCATTTTAGCGAATGTTCGGAAAAAATTAAGTTCCTTTGAGATATACTCTCAAATTTCATATTATTATATTATTTAGAATAATATATATTATAAATTACTATTTATAAAAATAATTATAAGTACCTATATTATATAATATACACTAATAAAAATATACTCGTAGATACGGGATATTTTTAAAATTCCCCATAAAAATCTTTTTATGGCAATTCTAAAACGGTTCCTAAAGTTTAAAATATTTTGATATATGTTTTAATAGATTTAGAGGTCTATGCGTGAGAATAAGTTTAGGTATAGGCAATACAGTTAATATGCAAATGCGTATTTTCTGCTCTACCAGAAATTTGGCCCGAAAAATGGAACAAGGCTTCCGAATTCCATTAAAATATCTCAAAACCGTGGTAAATAACTTACTTGGGGAAACGTACAAAATTATGATAGTTCTAGAAAATTCTCGCTGAGATCTTGCAAAAACAATAACAGGTGGAATTGATGGATCAAAATGACCTACTCACGCATGGTTGTGCTATTTGAAAGAAACTTTCTAGTTTCCTTTGGAGTTCTCTAGTTTTTAAGGATCAAATATCAATGTTTTTATCGACTGTGCTCGTTGAAGGGACCAGTCCACCCCGGCAGCGCCTGACGTTACGTCGAACTTTAATACACATTATATTCGTTCCTATTCAACCCAAGACCTTGAAATTTCTACCACTTGTTCAATCAAAGGTATGTTACACTAAACCAGGATAGAAACGAAACAAAATTTTGATAGGGGACATGCAAAAAATCAATAATGGTGATGTTTGTAGGTACCAACTTTTCACACTTAGGTACATTTCGCTCAGACACTATGAGAGATGTTGACATTTTTTTCTCCATTTATCCGTCTCGCTAAGCTCTAAAAACGTGCGGAATCGGATTTTTTCAAAATTTTGTGATCCTGATTGTTGGGTTCAGTAACAAAATGTGTCAACATTTTTCCCATTTTCGCGTGAATCCTTGCGCTTGTCGAAAAAAAATTTTGATTATCATTACCGCAGATTTGTGGAGTTTGTCAATACGAACATTAAAAAAAAATTATCAGAATCCTCCGAATGATTCAGGAGATAAGTGTACCTTAGTGTACCAAAACACAATTTAGCAAGAGAGCGAGTTTTCGACAACCTAATATCGTCGGAGGTCTGCCGCTGTGCGCGCGCTCGTTTTATCGAATAACGAATCAATTTAGTTTCTTTTATCCATGTCTGTCTGTTCCATCTCTTTCTGTCCGTCATGGTTACCTACGACTAACAAAAAAATATTGAGTTCACCAATAACAACTACGACAGCTATCTGTTAAGTTTGTCAAAAATATCATCAGCGTGTTTGTTGTTACTAACTTTGGTGGTCTGTAAGTACGACTTACCATTATCAAAAAATTCTGCAATTTTTTTCAGTATGTTCCTCTCATTATAAAATTATTCTTGAAAAAAGACGAACATTTTTTTCTCTGGGTGGAGTCCCCTTAAAAGCTATCGGTATGGTTCTCAATGAATCACATCTCGCCATGAACCACGGCAAACGTACTAGTAAATGTTCATCCAAACATGGTTTTCCTCACTATGTTCGCGTATTTAAATGATATTAATTGAGCTGAGAAGATCTTATCGTCATTCATTGAATAAACTTCAGCATTAGATATTGAAAGAACTGCTAGTGGCTTGTTTTCAAGGCCTTGTAAGCTAGTGCATAAATTATCATCAATAGATGGTGATAGAAATTCCCTATTCACAAAATTCCTTCGGAAGACTGGATTACAAAATGTTAATATGACAAAGTTCATTCACCTAGTCTAAGTACTGATCTTGTTCACTCTTCTTTTTCAAATTCTGGTGATACAAAATTTGAACCAACTCTTAGTTGATTGTCTTTTCGTAGTAATTATAACCCATCCTCCAATCTTATCTTGCCAATACATCATTTCCCCTATTATCCTGTTCGTTGACATAAATGGTACCCACTCTTCATGTGGGAACGTTGCAGCTTTATCACAGCTTGTCCATTATTTCTCAGATGCAACGGTAATAAACGTTAAGGATAATCGGGAAAAGAAACAATAACTACCAACCTACCTACCACATCCTCGATTCCAGAAGGTTTACGACTTGATAAAAACACGCGACCATAAATGACGAGATAGTCAGTAGATACACGTATGCAGTTTTTTCACATCCGAGAAGAATGTTCGAATCACTATGGACCTGATAATGTCAAAGCTCACTTGTCGTTTTCGTATTTCATCATCGAATTCTGCTTTTGAGTAACAATCATCAACTAGCTACGGAATTTGTGATGCAATCCTAGTTCTACCACGAAGTGCTGGGAGATTGAAGAGGAAACCATTCCTTCCATGCTCTACTTCCCCAAAGGTATTTTTAAGGCTTAGTTCATTATCTGCAGATAGCAACAACACTATTGGAGGGTATCGGAAAGTTACGTAAAAATTCGGTGCATGATATGAGGAAATAATAAGAATGTGATATTATCACATTAAGATGTTATATTCTGATGGTTACAATATTACTGTTAAAAAAGGATTTTAGGATAATTGTAGTTATAATTATAACTGAAGAGTATGATTCCAAAAGGTACTAAACCCATTCTTGTCAAACGTGAGAAAAACGCAATAAACCCTAGCGACCTGAAAAACGTGCTATAAACCAATGATGTTATTTTTTTTTGTATTTCTAAATGATAAAAAATATTGTTGGAGAAAAGGGTAAATTGGTACAAAGTTTAAAATAATTTTGAACGAGATTTGAAATATCAGATTTATGGATATAGTGCGTTTTGAAACAAAACGTGGCGTATAGTACTTTTTGCAATCAAACGGTGTCGATATAGTATTCGTACTTTTGAAAACAAACGATTTGGATAAAGTACTTTTTGAAACAAAGCGGATAAGAGACCTCCATTGTGCTGGATATAGTACCTTTTGAGATTAAACGGAATATTCACCTTCGTTTTTCTAGGGGATAGATTATCTTTTGCTCCAAAACGATCGCATTTTTGTGTAGAACTACTCCCCTAAAACCCTGGGAAAGTGTTAACTGAATTTCGATAAAAATGGTCTTCAGTACCTTTTGGAATCAAATTCCTCAATTATTCTTATGTATTTAGTACATAAACAAACTGAACAGAGTTTTGTTTGTATTCTAGCAGGAGATACAGAAACCGTCATTAATCCTAGCTCTATACATATCCTTGATATCAAAAATTACAAGTGAGAGATGAGCAAAGAAGAAACTGACAAGGATAAAGATAAATCGTGGTATTTAAGCGCGTCAAAAAGGTTGATTCACGAACAACTGGGGCGTAAGCCGCAAGGTGTTCATGTATACATCGAGTTTAAAAGCTGCCTGCAGGTGTTTACCACATCTTGTGAAAATCATTGTTCAATCACTTTTTGAGAGGTCGTAAAAATTGTAATTAGGGCCTTTTTCAAACATTAACCAGATAGTTTTTTTCACAGCTTCTCAAGGCTGGGATTGAAAGGGTGGAGAGAGACCTGAAGGAAAAGCCAGGGATACCTGTTGAAGATTCAGCAGATGGGCCGGAACCATCTGTACAACGCGCGGTTCATCTGTCGCGGTCCCCTTCGGTCTGCACAGGCGCGGGGAGGAGAATAAGTTTCCGGTTGAATCTGAGCACCGACAACCACTTCCACCCATCTTGTTCAATATCCTCTTTTTTTTCTCATACTCATTTCATCTGATAATATTTTCACCTTGAGGAAGGTATGAACCTGATTTTTCCAAAGACCATAAAAACGCCACTAACCTACTAAATATTTTCGAGATCTGCCAAAACTTGCATGATAACAGGAGCGGAAATAAAGCTAAACTACCAGTCTACCTTCTGCTACCTGATATATCACTACTTATTACCTAATCATTATCCTAATTACCACCAAGACATGACCTATTGAAACCATTTCTACTTCGTTTCTTTTCATGATTTGTGTTTTATCACTCCAATACAGATTTTAGACTGTTGGAATTGATACAGAATTAAATATAAATTTTCAATAAAGCTACATATTAAAGGACACGTTAAACGCAATTAAAAAAAGAGAGAATTGTGGGTGCCTTCATTAGGCAATTTGATTACTGGTTGCTAAGGACGCAAAACTGAGTACAACTCAAAGAAACAAACAGCAATCGCATTTTGTTCGGCTAAAATTTGAACGGGGATTTGCCCTCTTTTGCGATTCACACTCGTGTTTCTGATTTATCGTAAGTCCTACTCTAAGTTCTCATAGGGAGCGAACGGTTGGTTCTACATAGCTTCGGGTGGTCTCATTCTATTCTAAAAATTCAATACTATCTTAAATTGGTAGAAAAACAATACCTTTAGGTATATCGAAATTTTTTGTGCTAGAGCGTTTTGAAAATGTCCACCCTTAAAAGTGACTGACATCAACCAAAAGTTTCGGGGCACAACTAGACCCCAAATAAGACTCCACATAGGTACCTAAGTTCATCAAAATAGGACGGACAATTTTTTATTCAATTTTCGGTTTAGGGAGGGGGGTGATTTTTTTTTCTTTCTTGGTCGTTTCCAAAGGTTTATTACCTATTGGAAATAATGAATTAAAGGGACATTTGTTTATTAATGTTAATTTCATCGAAAAGATTTACTATTTCCGATATATCTTTGAACATCTTTTAATTCATGTGACACTTCCATAATTTAATAAGTACTCGAAGTATTACAATAAATAATATGAATAAAACACGATACACTGAATATTTCATTTCTGATCTCAAAAACAGGATCTCGTTTATTTCACTCCTCACACCTCAATTACATTCGTTATCATGGGATCATAATTTATGGGATTAATTATTAAACAGTAGCAATAGCTGCTGAAGGGTACATTAAACTTCACACGATGAAACTTTCCCTATTTAGTGTAATGCCAAAAAATCGTTATAATTATAATTAGGAACGCAAAGTTTATTGGCAGAAATTTTCAACTAGTCCGAGACGTGAAAGTTTGATAATTTAGGGTAACAAAATCACTAAAACCTCGTTTAAAATCGTTAATAGCACAGGAACACAATGTTGTATTCGGAATTAACAGAAAACTTTTCTTTGAAAGAATAGTCAGATGAGTTTTGTTTTTTCGACCACTTTTTTCGATTTCGGACCACTATGATACTGGATTTTGGAAATCACCTGTGAGTAAATGCGGTTTCAGGAAGCTTAAAAGTGAACCGCATTGATAAAGAATGAAAGGACGATTAAGATCTTTTCTGCTCGATTTCACATGAAACCGAACCCGGATCTGGAGGTTCCACCCCAAAAAGGGTCGCCCCTCATAACGCACCTGTCGGATCGTACTCAAGTGTGTCATTACTTACCAAAATCCTCGTGTATGAAGGGAAGCTGCAAAGAAACTCCTGTTCAGTCCATAGGCTTGATTAGTATGGTACATAAACGCAATGGACTATGCAGCTGCAGTACACAAGTGTATGTAGTAGGCAAAGAAGGGTTACCTCTGTTAAAATTGGCCTCTGACAGGTCTGGCTGGCTAAAATAAGCAAAAATAAGACAGACTAGATCGATGGCAAGCGACATCCGAGCTAAACGAGACCACAGTCATGGCGAGGGATGTGGTGAGGAAAAAATGACACGGTGTTACTCGAGCTTGGGATCTCGGTGGGAGTAATTCGTGGTCGCACCACCCGCGTCTTCCGCAAAGGTACTTCCTGTCATATATCACTCCCACCGATCCCACCCACCCATCTATCCCTACCTTCCTCAACTTCCAGAATTCCTTGAGTGGACGTTTGAGGAGAGTTGAAAAAAAATACTGTAAAATTAGGAAGTACCTAAGATAAATGAATGCTACCTAATTTAAAGTGGTAATAATTGTTTTCTAAAGTTTATTCTAATACTAAAAAAAATTATAATAAAAAAAAACAGCAAGTAGGTACCTGCCTATTTATTAGATTACTAATAAAATAGACTCCCATGTTACCGACTCAACAATTCATTGTCAAATCACGATTCACGTGTATTGAAACGGATTTTTACGAACTCAATTTTTGAACGTTTCCACACTCAGAATATTGGTCTTATTAAAATGACCGAAAGTTACGAGACTTGATATCGATGATTTAAAAAAAACTTCGCAGTTCCTAGAACATGAGTAAGGAAGTGCCACTCCGAGATATTGTCTTGAAGTGGGTTTCAACTTCGAACAAGAAAGGGCTGGTGAATAGATTCTAGTCCATTGTTTTGAAGGTTGAAGGGAAGCCTTTTTTCTTATAACTCCAGATGGAAGCTTACTCGTATTTACCTACAGAAAAAAAGAGCAACG
Organism: Apolygus lucorum; assembly: GCA_009739505.2. Taxonomy (NCBI): domain Eukaryota; kingdom Metazoa; phylum Arthropoda; class Insecta; order Hemiptera; family Miridae; genus Apolygus; species Apolygus lucorum. Next base: position 42,011,739 of record CM019183.2, on the reverse strand, counting down.
GAAGGTGAAAAACTCTGGCACAGGAGAAGTGGGGGTGGATTCGTCCGAAACAGCAGCCAAAACCTGGCAGGTATACATATACGTGTACATATATGAGACAGCTGGATGGGGAAGAACCCTTTACCGTTAGCATCCACGTGCCCTTCCCCGGGGTTCCCATCTGGGGAGGAAGCAGGGCTCAAGTGACGGGCAGGAAGTCCTACGCAGGTCTAGGTCTGCTAGTATAGGAGATGCCGTGTACTTGTTGATCACATCTGCATGTCGACCGACCACCGGCTGCACATCGGATGGAAAATCCGTCTTTGTTCGCGGTCCCTGTCAGCTTGGAAGCTCGCAGGCCTTTCCGCTATGGAAACTGATCTGCCAATTGGAAATATGCCCTGCAGAAGCCTCGGATCATTTTTGTGAAGTGGCTTCTGAATAGTGCTCTTATTTTTATGATTTTTGATACATGAAAATCTATAATGGGCAACTAGTATTGGAAAAAAACCATACATCGTTGGTGAGTACCTGATAGGTACTCAATATTGAAAAATTGGTGTGGCACATAGCTCACTAGTATCAACAGCGTGATATTTTAGGACCCAACCCAAACAATATCTAAAATTGCCACCGGATTCGGATGGACATTTGTCAAAGTAAGCAAGGATTCTTCGTTTGTATTTGCAGTGGCTATGAAGGAATTGTATAATTATATCATTGGACGATTGAAATTAGATAATCTCAATGTCTCTCCACTATTACATTCCAACTTTTAGCAGAATCGGACAATTATTATGTAATGTGAAACTAGGGTTTGGAGATTATGACTTTTGCACATGCGAGGGGGGGATACTTACCATCAGTGTGGAAACTTTGAAATTCCCAGGGGATCGTTGAAGGCCTTAACCCCAGGACTACATGAAAGTATAAGTTTGCCCTCAGTAGGATTTGAGAATACGAGTACATTCAATTACAGACATGAAACTAAAATTGTTCGAGAAGATCTATAAGGCAAAATGAAATGGAAAATTTTGCTACCTACCTGCTCACAATATTTCTAAACGTTGGTTTCATTAAAGTTGAATTTAAAAATATCACTTCATAAAAAAAATTAATATTATCAAGAATACTCTGGTCACTCATGATTAGAACATGGCTCATGATTACAGAGTGATACCTGTATACTATAACTACCCCGCACTTGAATAGAAAATAATTATTCAAACTACGCCATTCACGATTAAATTTAACCATTAATTTTCTGAGATTGTTGGAATGATCTCATCAAAATAAATAATTAATTGTAGAAATTTCATGAAAATGTTGGGAAATTGACTTGAAAAGTGTTGAAAAATATCGATTTTGCAATTACGTAGAATTTAGTAAATGTTTGAGTAGGTAGATTGTTAAAATATTTGAAAAACATTTTTAATGAAATCATGAAACGAATCAAATGAAAATCATGAAGCCGTAAATTCGAAGTAAATACGTAGGGTTCGGTGGAGTACATGTGCACTCGTAGTTGAAGTAGTCTATGGAAGGTGCAGTATCCACCCAGCAGGTGAGGCTGGTGAAAAGTACTTGACAGGAAATCAGAGCACACTGTTGCTTCCCATTGAAAGTTCGAGGGCGGAACCAGAGTAAATAAGTGGCAGGTAAGGCTCTGAAACTTGTTGCGGGTACCAGCTGCCCCCGACGCCAGTTGCTCCTCCCAACCAATCTGTTGGTTTCGGAAGCAGCTGATTCCTGAGGAAATAGTGGTGATCAACTCCAGGCCAAGGAGTGCAAGGCTAAGTCATCTTGCGACTGGAGATTCAAAGAAAATATACAATGAGGAGGGAGATGAAGGCCTCTGGATACGGCTGTCGAACTTATTTAAACCATTAAATTTGGCATTGATCCCGATTTCCCTCGTACACATCTATAAACTAAAACGTACGGTAATGAGAATTTCATTATTTCTGTTCAAAATTGGAAATCAACCAAATAGTCACCTATTATTTTGAGTTTAATTCCTTTAAATCTCATCATTTACTTTAATTTCGATGACAAGAAATGATCAAAACGTTGAATTGTCTTTAATCCTCACGAATACCAAATCGATAAGAGTAAGGTTCTTACAAATGATAAAAAGGTGTAAATACATCAAATGATGGTGATAGCAAATCATTAGGTAATATTATTATCAACAAGATTGAAAACTAACATTGGTTCTCCTTACCTGAACGTTCACTATTTACCACTACAGGTAGATAAGTCTTTCGAAATTTATGTTTTGAATGCTCATCCATAGTAGTGCCTACTTACCAGACCAACATCTAATTTAGGATAGGTTATGAGACTTGAAATTCGGTAAAATATACTTTAATTCCAATATCGAGTCGAATAAAGGAAAATTTCCTTCGCGATTCCGTTCCGACCCCATTTTTTAAAAATACCTGTTACAGCTTCCTTGTTATGAAGGGTACTATAAAAAAATATTACTATTCTTGTTATGTAGGGTACATCGTAACAAAAAATAGCTGTGTACAGCGGACGGACGAATTTTTTTAACCAACTTTCGGATTCTGCGTCTCTTGGAACTTTGGATTCCAATGTTTCATTATTCAAAATAATAAACCAGAATTAATACTTTCGCGTTCACAGATTCCGTTCAGAAAATTTATTTATTCATTTTTTTTATATATATTTTATTTATTTATCCGATTCATATTCTATTCTATGTTCATTGATGACGAAGTTCTTGGGAAATTGTTTTAGCGCTGGTACAGTATTGTTCTGGAAAATCTAGACAATGGAATTAATAATATTCTACCCCAAGAAACTATACCTACATTTCGTTTGAATACCTCCTCTCGATGGAGACCAACCCGAGGGCAAGAGATGCTGAATAGATTCAAGTTAATTGAGGAAAATATAGATGAATATATCGTCCCTATACCTGGTAAACCATGTAAGTCGAGTTTATCAAATTTTACAGGGGACTCTAAAAACTAAATAATTCAGTTTTTATTCCACATGCAATAAGTTTTTTCGTTCCATTCCTTAAAACAGGTGGTCACAGTAGTATTTCAAACAGCCTGAGACTAATTTCATCAAAATTTACTTTAGCGAACGAAAAAATGGACTTACACGATTTTACCCAGCCTTCGACACCCGACTTACATGGTTTTCAATTTGATTTTCATGAAAATATACCCAGCTTGGGTTATTCAATTATTAGGAATATTATTCAATTTTTTCTCTCCAGGTTTCAAGGTTACACAAAATTCCCAAATCGATGCAAAAGGAAAATATTTAAATGAAAATTCATAGGCGTTGACACAATCCAACTGTAAGGCTCCTTGAGTCAAAATGACAGTCTTCAGTCTTAATATTACTAGAGTTGAGCAATAAATTATTATACTACCAATTTCTCAATTACCATTTCTTAAATTAGAACCATTACTTACAGGAACACTTTACCTATCACAACCGTAACTAGGTAGGTATGCATTGAATTTAAGTGTTAGGTAACTAGGTACTTTTGTTTCATTAAAACAAGGGATGAGTTAGTTATGGGTTTGGGGTAAGGGACATGTTAGGGATGAGCTTGGGATGGGTTAGGGGTTGGAGATAGCTCAGGGCTGGGTTGGGTTAGAGATGGACTAGGGATGGGTTGAGGATGGGTTAGGTATGAGTTAGGTTAGGGATGGGATAGGGGTTAAGGATAGGTTGGAGATGGGCTAGGGACGGATTAGGGGTTGGGATAGGTCAGGGCTGGGTTGGGGATGAGCTGTGGATGGGTTGGATATGGGTTAGGGATGAATAAGGGGTTAGGGATTGGTCAGAGATGGATTTCCTCAATTATTATCTCTTGTATCATTAATTTTACAGTTTCCTGTAAAACATAAGCAGACCAATAGCACACTACTAATCTCTTTTTGTTCTTTCTAACATCAGCATTACAGCTACGTCAAACAGCCAACAAATCAATCAATTCATCTAAAATTATACTCCTAAATAATGTAAAAATAATTTAGAAACAATGCGGAATAACACGTAGGTAGGTCGTGATCTTAAGGTTGGCCACAGTATGGAAAATCACGTGTCTGCAGAACACAAGGAGTGGAATTTATTGCTGAAATTGTGACTAATAAAAAGGTTTCTATTTATGATCACTTTCTCCGAACTCCATTTATGTTTTTATAAACTTTTACATGGAAAAAAGTTTTAAAAAAAACTGACTATCATTGATGGAAACTTGCCACCAGCGTGAGCTGCTCACTCTTATGAAGGCATACACAGGACTTACATGGTTTTCCGGCGAAAAAATAGGTAACCGACTTACACGTTTTTTCAATGCATTCTGGGTAAAAAACTGTTCATCAGATTGGAAAACGGCTTCACTAAATGAATCAAGCGACCCTAATTTACCTGAAAAGCTCAAAACCTTATTTTCGAAAAAATACCGACTTACATGGTTTACCAGGTATAGGGACGATATATAATATAAACAATGTCGCATACATCTATGTATTGTTGGGAAGGGGAAACATCAATAGATGATAATCATCTGTGGGAGTTTGAGATTTGAGCCTCGAAGGGTCTCGTATGAGAGTATGTGCTAACAGGATCGCTGTCTGGGACAAAACTGTTGAGCAATCTCTGAGTCTCCATTCGATAGAACGAAATTAATGGTTCCATCGAATCTAATCAGGTGACAGAGTAAGAAACTGCTGCTTTGCCACAGCGCTGCCCCTCTCATAACATCCTGAAAATGGTTGAATCTGGACGACCCAATTTTTTTTGACCTGCTGCACGAATACAAAGCTCTTCAAGGAGGAAGCAAATTTTTTATTATGAAAGAAGCCGATCAAAAGTGGAGCAACCAATGAATGAGTGGTAAACACCTCGTTCAAACTAACGAGACCTGAAAGCCACTTTTCACTCGGAACAAAGAAGATCTTCATATTTTCTTTGAACCGTCGAAATTACTAACAGGGTAAATGAAAACAGAAGACATCCAATAACCGGTCTGGTGGAGATAATAAGAACGTGTTTCAAGCGTGCCCTGGCCCAACAAAAAAGTCGCTAATCACCTCAAAGATTCTTTGTATTATATTGAGCGTCGTCCGAAATTGCGCCCGAGGCGCGTGATCACACGGCTTCTCAGCGATAACAGTTGTTAAAAACCTCTGGCAAAAAGGAATGAACGGAAAACGAAAGAATATTTTTCCTTCAGAGTGCAAGAGTGGCCGATTACAGGGGAAGGGCCGTCAGCTTGTGGCCGAAAGGTCCACATGACGCGCAGGACGAGCGCCAGTTGGCGAGATTTCGCCTGAGAAAGCACTCAAGTCTCTTTCTGTGACGTTGTTATGAAATGCTATTGTCCAGAGTCCAGGGTCAGTATTTGAAATTTTTTCCAAGAAGAGAATTTAGAGACATTTGGAGTTAAAAGAGGTGATTGAAGGTGGAACAGTTCTGTTGAGACGCTTGGGTTATTCATTCTTGAAGTGATTGTATGTGGAACCTAATGAGAAAATAGATTCTAGTATCAGCCAGTTACGAGGTACCGACTTAATAATAAATTATGTTCCTCGATTCAATTACGACTTATTTTATACAAGCCGGTTCCCTGAGTGTTGCATTGGCTCGAGTAAAGTTATTCTAATTGTGGTAAGTAGGTACGTACCCTTATGGGGGAAAAACATGAATGTATAGGTGGTCAGTAATTATAGCTTGTTCACATAAAATAACTCGGATGTTCAAAGTATCAGTAAGTGTAAAAATGCTTGATCGTTCCATTCAGCTTTAACTACTGATTAATTCCTCATTACGAATTGGATTTCCACGATCATGTTGATTCGCGATTACTTTGATGATTTCCACTTGGAAATCATGAACTAAAGGCTCCTCAGAATTGGATAATGATTTTACCAATGTGAAATCTTTCTGTGCCTAACCCTGAAGTAGATAGCCTTCAGATTAAAAGAAATTGTGCTGATAGATTGTGAAAAATTGGATTTCAGATAGAAACAAGTTTTTGCGTGTGTGTATCCGCTGCTATCTGTTCAATGGTGATGTAATAAAAGAGAATTTTTTTGAACCAATTTGAAATTGAGTTCCATTTTTAGAGATTTTTTGTTGAAAATAATAAATCAAAAGAAGGGTAGGTACGTATATGATTTATTTATTAATTATCTAATCGTACTATGGTAGGTAATTGAACTTTGTAATAAAGTACCTGAACACTTCAATAAGTAAATGATTCATTTTGACTATTTCGAAAACATTAAATATAACTTTAATTTATAAGCACCACCCAGAGCTCTGTAGGACCAACCGTTCGCTCCCTATGAAGACCTAAGGATTGGACGAATAATAAATCAGAAACACGATTGTGAAACGCACATGAGTGTTCACTGACGGAAGTAGGCCGAATCTCAAGTCGAATTTGTTCAAATGACATCTATTTCGTTTCTTCGAGTACAATTGTTTGTAGCTGAGTTGTGCTTCTTAAGCAACCAAGAAATACATATCATAATGAAGGTACCCACTACTTTCGGATTACGATGTTTTCGCTGGTAGTTACTTACTTGTCAAACTGAATGTTAACCTTAAGTAATAATATGAATGATAGGTACCATTAATGGAAAGCTGCGTTATTCATCAGTAAAATCAAACCTCATAATTATTTGCAGTGGTTTTGTCCTACTGCACAAATACGAGGCTTCCCTACAAAATAGTGATAAAACACTAATGAAATAAATACTAAAAATATCAACAATGATATAATATAATTATATGTATAATTTATTATTGTGAAAAAAGATGAGGCCAACGCGTGCGTACATCCAACATCTGCTACAACCCCTGTGAAACCTGTTGAATGCGATGTTTCTAATTCTCCATATGCATGACAAAAGCAGTACCGGACATGAAGAGCTTTTCAAATGTCTCTCAGGAAACATCCGATTCAACCCATCGTGAAAGGGGTGAGCCAAGAATAAAAAATTGTTCATGCAGGGAACCAGGTGGAGGTGATTTGTTTAAATATAAAAGATAATACGTGCTACTCTTGTATATTCGAAATGGACGAGATTTGAAATGAAGACAAATTGATACGTAGATTTGAAGTCATATTTGATTATCACAATTTCTGTACTACATAAAGCAATAAAGCTGGTTCTCCTTCTATTCACTACAGAACCTTGAGATTTGGAACGTAGCATCCTAGAAAGATTGAAATTTATTGATTACTGGATTCCTGAGTTGAGGAGTCGCAAGTATTATAATATTATTACAACCCAGCTAGGATCAGGTTCCCTGCCTAAATGACAGTGGATTGGACAAAATCAGAACATTTTACTACAGAGATTCACCCAAATTTCGAGCGCTTTGAAGCAGCCTAGGCTTAAACAGCTTTCACATCTCTTCCATAATTATCAACGAAATTATCTGTCATCGCATATTCATATACAGTGATCAAATTCCAGTTATATTATTTGTTTATTAGGTATACATTTAATCTAGAGAGACTTCTTCGTTTCTGAATGTATTTTAAAACTGTTTTGTTCAAAATAACGTGGTCCATGCGAGTGTAAAAGATGCAATGGTCTGTCACAAATCCTTTAAATCAAGTCTAATTAAACCTAAACACGATCCTCCCTCTATACGTTGGCACCATTGTATCATAATGGCGCTTTTTACATCCTTGGCAGAAAAGACGGACCCCACTGTTATTTATCTGCTTAGATATAGAAGGCCAGCTCTAGGGGTGGCATTCAAAACGAAGACCAAAGATGTTTAGGGCCCCCTTTAAGAGGGGTTGATTCAGATTTATGGTGTGTTAAGACTTCGAGGACAATGGATTCAAGGTACCCTCTGCTCCCCAACGTGGCTAAATACACTCGGAAAGCGAAGGGAGAGGTAGCTGGATAACTTGGACTGTCAACACGTTCATTCCATACTGTTCCCAACGGACGATGGCGAATATGAATATTGCAACAGTAGCTAAAACCATAGGTGTCCCAATAAAATTCACCACCGAAATGTCTGCGTTAAATTGTAGTCTTGCAACCTAACATACCTGATACATTTTCCCTTAGCGATCACGAACCTTCGGTGCCTATTTTTGGTTCCTCCGTAAGTAAACATTTTTTATACAGATTATTCAGCTGAAATGAATTTATTATTGCCTTTTGGCTTCAAATACTATCCATCAAATAGGGTAAAAATATACTGGATATTTATGCAACCTCCCCACATTGATTTGGAGATTAACTCGCATGTTACTACCAACTGAACTCGACTCAACACTTGTACAGTTCATTGGATTTTCCTATTTCCTGTTGTAGGGTGGGATAGTTATAGAGATCATGGATCTCTCTCAGCATTTTGTGTATTTATGTAGGAACAAGAAGTACAAATATGAAGTAATCAGAAATCAAAGTATGGTAGCCCTATCCAACGACATTCTACGTCGGCTAGTTAGTTTTCGTATCATCAGGGCGAATCAAGGGGATCAGCCACTTTAGTAGCCCTTGGATGGTATCAGTTCAGGCGAGGGCACTCTTTTAGCGGAACAACACACACTGGGTAAGATTCGCCACGTCGCCATACTCCTTATCCGTAGTGCCGTACCTATGCTTAGCTTTTGTCTCTTGGGCCGCGGTGGATCTCTGCCTTCAGGCTGCACTGTCAGCACCAGAAAAGAGCTCCCTCTTAGCAATACAACTCCCATAATTTCTGTATGAAAGTAAAATAGTATTTTTCTTGGTGTTATTATCAATCACCATCTCAACTAACATATATTTTAACCCAAGAATGTTTCGGTTTGACGCTGTCGTCTGCATCGTGAATACGCGTATACCCTAAATGAAAATGTATTCTCCTAATCTTTTGAATGCTAATTTGAAACTCTTATATCTAGAGTGTGTAAAATATACCTGAAAATCAGGAACTTCGGTGTTTTTCTACTCTTTGAACACTTTCAGATACCATCAAAACTCGTGAATTCAACAGCGATATTCACGCACAATAATACCATTGTCATGAGGAAATATGGGAGGATGAAATTGATGCGAAAATGCCCCAAAGAAATGTTGAATGGTTTCCTTGACTTACATTTCAATGAAAATTATTCATGCCACGAGTTCGGAATATTTTGAATAATGTGGCTGCACCCAGCTTTAACCTAGACCTCCACTTCACTTCAAGAGATCAATCATTCCTCAGAAACTGTCCGTCATGGTGATTGTTTGCCTTGACGACTTCCCTAGCTCCTGCTGAATTCCTGATGAAGAATGAGTTATTTCCAGTACACTATGGGACTAAAATTATTCAAAATCTATGTTTCTGTCAATCGCTCCCGAGTCTACCAAGGTAGCAGGAGCATTGTTTTCACTTTTCAAGGTTGAAAAAACGCTGCAAATCATTGCTCAAAGGTTTATTATTTTCTGTATAGATCATCCTTCTGTATAGATCACTGGTTCTCCATCAATAGCACCTACCACCATCTGTATTCTCCCTTGACCTTCCCTCTCAAATTTCAGCTCCTGAGTTCAATAGGATTGAAAATGGCTTCGGAGCTCACTCAGCTGATCAGTGATCAGAAGAGTGAAGAAGACTCCTCGAATGCTGGAGACGCCTGGAAGAGCACTTCCATTCAATAGGATTGAAAATGGCTTTCGAGCTCACTCAGCTGATCAGTGATGTGAGGAGTGAAGAAGATCTCCTCGAATGCTGGAGACGCCTGGAAGAGCACCTCTTTTCCAACCACAGTTTCCAACCAAATTCGATGAAATTTTCAGGGATTGTGCGGATTGACGTATGGATGGTTCACTATACAAAATTATAGCTCCCGGATCGATAGTCGCCGCTGCACATGGGCAAACGTAAACCCCTTGTTAATGCCATACCTTTTACAATTTCCATTCGATTTTGATGAAATTTTCATGGGTTGTATGGGTTTTCGTGTAGTTGTTCCCTTACGAGGGTAGTGCAAGGTACTTAGAGATTAGCTACTATGCATCGAACCATCCATAAAATCGGTTTATGGATACGAGGAAGCTATGTACCACACCCATTTTTTAAAGTTGGGTACCTAGGTGTTCGCATAAGGCGTAAATATGTATGACCTCAGTGTGATTGAATAATAATCATTGATACTCAGTAAATAAGTTTACAATGCAGAGATCGCTCTCAGCAATTACTCGAGCTGATTTATAGGTGGCTTAAGACATTCATGTTCCTTAATCAGCTTGGAATTGGCAATCTCCAGTAATTTCTCCGTTCTATCGATTACAATAAACTCATGTCATGATCCATAGTCATGAACCATAATTATTTTCTTTACCATCATACAATCAAGTTTCATGGAGTTTAATCAAACATTAAATTACACACGATGATGGCCGGAGATACTTACTACGAACAAATACTGGGAACAAAGATTGTCTTTTTGTAACGATGCCTCCTCGATTTCTCTTTTGTTTTCGCATTTTTCTTCCTAACCGCCAGTCTATTGACAATGATGAGGATAAAGGACGTAGCACATGACATTTCGTTCTGTAATTTCCTTCTTTCAAACCATATGCTGCAATTACTCCTTGGAAATAATTACAACTCGCAATCATCAATAATTATTGAAAAAGAGAGGAGGCGTAATATCCAACTTACCCGAGGCTTCTCCTTTCTACAATTATTCTCGGTTTGACATTTCGGTTCAGAATGGTTATCCTAGAGTTATTACACGGAACATATATAAGGTCATCTCCGTTTATTAGTAGCTATCAGTGAGTTGGATGAGAAAAAGCATTTGAGACATTATTGAGAAGTACTTATCTCGGACTTCTACCTCTTCTTCACTGAGCAATGATATGGCTCTTAGAAACAAAAGAGAGTTAATGGAAAGATTCAATTTCAATCTTCTACATAGGAAAGAAATAATGCAATATGTTTCAGAAGACTTTAATGATGAAGATGGAAAAAGTACTGTGAAAAATTCAGGAAACAAATAAGATAAATAAGGACTGATAGAAGATAATGGAAAATAAAATTAAGAAATGACTCATTTTCTTTCCGCACTAGTCAAGGAAAAAATCTCAAAAGAATAAAATGGGATTTTTTTTACTATTTTTAGTCGATAGATAATTAAAATAACTTCTCGCATGGAGCAATCTGCAAATTATTACATAACTTTTTTTTCAGTTTCCGCCATCTGCAAAAATACGGCAGAAATACGGTGGTTTTAATAAACTAGGTATTAGCCAAGTATGTTATTGTTGAGGTTTGTGCTGATGTAATAACTCAGGGGCAGATTGGATTGCAGTGAAAAATTCCAAAGTTCTGGGTGCCTTCAACACGAAATTTGACTGTAGGTTGTTGTGGAAGCACAACTGAGTGACGTGGAACTTATTCATAGAAACATTTTTGATCGTATCTGATCAGCAGAGATTTATCCTATTTATTTTTTCGTCTGTGAATCTTCATTTACGATTCAAATTCATGTTTTTGCTTTATCATATCAATCATAGGGAGTGAATGATCAACTTCTTGCTCAACATCCGCCCAACACAGAACAACGGAGACAAATACCTTCTACGGGCCTGTGGAATGTGGGGTAGAGGGGGTTAAGACCCTTAGGGGAAAGGGATCAAGTTTCATCGAATTCGGTTTACAAAAACTGGGCTAAATGTCGGACGGACGAAAAATTTTTCATTCGATTTTTGGATGCCATCAAATTTCAAGGGATGTTATTTTTTTTCCTTTCTCAATTGAAAATATTAAACCACATTGAAACAGCAGTTTGTCACTTGCGACAGGTAGAAAATGGTGTCGAAAAGGTCTACGACCCGGTTCTATGAGCCCCCCTATGGGTCTACAATCCTATTAAACGATGCATTCGCAATGTCTAAGAGTTCTCTGACAATACAAAAACATCTGAGAACGAAGTATCAGCATGGAACATGCTTTAGCCATCACCTAACTGGGCAAAAACATGATGAAACCGAGGAACGAAAGTATCGCGAGATTTTGTAATGATTTTCACTTACAACCGACCCGTTTCTAGGGAAGTGTATCGCCGTTAGTTTTCATCCCACGAATATCGTTCGCCACTCGTTGTAAAGCCCTCAATTTATTTATGTAAATTATATACTGCCAAAACAGCTGTAAATATGGACGAAGCTGAGATTTAAAAGATTTCCTCTGATTTAAAAGAACTGTAATCAACATTCGCGGTAAAAACCAACATCGAATTAATGGATTAAAATATTGAGGTTGTAGGTTGGCTTGGCTTATGTAATGTTAGCTTGGCCGAATGTAATCAAAGGATCTTGAAACCTAGGCGAGATTTTGTTATGAATGCGGGCTTTTAGTTGTGATGTGTTCTTCGACGCTTTTATTCGTTTTCGATTTCTTAATAATGAGAATAATGTTGTGATTGAGACTGCTCAACATAGTAGTGAGTCATCGTCTACTTTCATGGAAGAGCGAGTAAGGAAGCTCATTTGCAAACTTGTATTACACGAGTATCATTCGAAAAGCTTCGACTGCTAAAGGTATGGCTATACGAACGGCTATAGAATGTTCCATGTTTCTTGAATTTTAGCCAAAGGCTCTAAGCAGTAACCATCCGGGGGTCCAGGGGGCTTGCCCCCTGGCGAGGCCCGAAGGGCATAGTTTTGACCACCAATTTATTTTATGAGAAATGTGGAGATCCCGAGATCTGTTGAATAAAACAACTGTAAGAGCATCGAACTCTTCTTCAAGGTTGATAGCCGGTGTCAGTTTCATGTTGGTTGTTTTGAATTTGTCTGGTCGTTCATTTTTGAATGTATAACTCTTTATTTAAAAAAATTAAAATCCCTACTCGCAAATTATGATTCTAGTGTAATTTAATGAATATAGTTAAGTAGGTACGTTCACCTGTCTGAACTAAGGAATGGCCTTTACAGCAACCACTCTGACTGTTGGCAACAAGTGTTCAATAATTACCTTGTTATCTGAGAGTTGTGTGCCCTCGTAATGAAATTCGCTACGAAACAAAGACAGTGAAAGAGTATGAAGGACGTACTCAATAAGCATCTTGAAATGGCGCGCCATTCCCAGAGGCGGCAGTGGTCGACCAAAACTGCGAAGAGTACATACATAGTTGGTGTAAGACTGGGTATTCGAGACTGGAACGCGGCACCACGAAGCCATCTTGACAATTCGGCATCAGTACAATATTTCGTACCATAAAAATCCTTGATTACTTCCCCTATATTTCTTGGAATTAAAAACAAGCCGGGTCAAGGTAATCGATTGAATTGGTAGTCGCTAACTGAGTCATCACAGCTACAGATTGTTAATACTGTTACCCACAATCCTTCGAAAATTCGTTCATTGATCGGCCCCGCGTGACTAAAAAATTAATGATTTCCTCATTCCGCTTTCTTCGTTCGCATTCCAACATCTTATACAGAACGAAACTAAAATGCTGCATTTGATAAGGTCAACGTCTCGTAGTCCTCGCGAGCTACAACAGTTACGACCGTTAATTTTGAGGAAAAACCCGGACTGTATACCAACATCATTACTTCTTCTACGGTTCTCCTCTTGAAAGGTGCTTTACGTGAAAGCTTGCACGCTCCGCAACAGTTCCCACGAGAGGGTACATCTACATCGCGAGGTTTACGACTTGGAAAAGTGGAATGATACTGCACTTCCGCGAACCCCCTCCCTTTGTGCGGCTACTGGCCGACGATGACTCGATGAAAAATGAGCGTTTTTTATTAAATAGGTAATTTTAGTCTAACGCTGAAATTTGAAGAAGAGGGACCGATACTATCATCATCTATTATACAAGTGGAATCTCAACATATATGGACTTTTAAATCGTTCAATTTTTTTAGTTATTCAAAATACCATTTTTTGTTATTTGCATTAGTGAACGTTTAGAATCGAGCAAGAAAACAACTTTTAACCCTTTCAAAATTTGTTGGTTTACGTTTCTAGGTAAGTAGATTTGAAAATCGAATTAAACTGCTGCAAATTATTTAACAATGGTTTATTATTTTACTGTTGGATCACCTGTCTGCATATAACGCTCATTTTCAATAATACTACCTTTGTTTTATTTTAATTTTATTTTTTTGACAGTGGGTTATTTAGGACCCATATAGCCACATGATAGCACACAAAAATTCTCATAAAATAACAACTTTCTGTATAAATTAAATAGTAATTTAAAATGTTTCTCTGACAATATACTTCAAACTTAATTTTACTGTCAACTTAAAACTGCATTCCCGCTCCTCTCGTCATGTTTAATAAAGCTTTTAGTTGTCCAGTTGTAGCAATTTTGAACATGTCGTACATGATAATATATTCGTGTAATATATTTTCGTTGGAGAGGTTTTTTATGGAACCAAGGGGTTTTGGAAATGAAGGGTTGGATCCGGTAATGATTATAACCCTTTTCCAGGGACGTTCTTTCATATTCTTCTTGCCAATCCTTCGTCATCTCCTTTTTCGTTAGCAGAAGGGCGTCTGGAAGGGAAACCAGTGTATCGTCGTCAGTTGTGGTCATATTTGCTCCAAATTTGGCAGCTGCGTCAGCTACGTCGTTTCCTTTCATCGAAATGTGTCCCGATATCCACTGAATTACTACCCTCCAGGATGAGTTTGGAAGATTTGCGCTATGTGTTTAGTCAAGTAGATGGTGTTTTTCTCTCTATGGATATGAAGGAGCACGAGACATGAGGCTTTGGAGTCGGTCAGTACCACTATTGTTTTTTTGGGTCTCTTGTTGTAAACCTGTATGTATACCAACCACGATTGCAAAAAGCTCTGTGTTGCAGATTTGGAAGACGGAGGATACTTTTTTTGAGAAGGTCTCCATGGTCTGCGGATCAAAGTACTCCACTGTCTGCGGATCAAAGTACTACCTACACGCAATACCATTGCTTTCTGAGGGTTGTAGGAGTATGCATAACTATCTTTGGTTCTTGGTTGTTTAGGAAGCGTAAGTGATTACAGTACAAAACTCTATTCGAAAATTAATGTTGCAAATTGTTACGAACGGTTTATCAGCTGAATTTCGAACGGTGATTGTGGGATAATTCCTATTAATTGCCTATTTCCTATTTGGTCTATTTGAGTGCAATTCTCACTCATGGTTCTGCTCTGTCTTTCGTCCCAATTTTGAGTCCTTATAAGGAGTGAACGGTTGGTCCAACAGAGCTCTGGGTGGTATCGTTCGATTCTAAAAATTAAATACTATTTTAAATTGACGAAAAAACGATACCTTTGTTTCAAAAGTTTTTTAGTTGGGTTTTTTTGGCAATCTCAACTTCCATTTTTCACCCCTTTGAAGTGATAGACACTAACCCAAAGCATGCAATAGATGAACGGAATTTTTTTTTTTTTAAACTTTTATTTCGGTTTCTGGATTTTACGTAGTTTGAAACGTAAACCATGAAATTTGAAGGTACGGTTACAATTTAATACCTTGCTCGATTCCAAAGATTCATTATTGAATACCAAAATCCGTCTGTCCGCCGTACTTCGCCCTCCATTTTTCTTAGTTAACGTAGACCGATTTTTGATGAAATTAAATTTAAATTTTCAAATGAAATCAAATTTTGATACATGGGCTCTATTTGGGTTCAAGTAGTGCCGCGAAGCTTCTATGCAGAAGTGTGATCCATACAATTATGGCTTTAAAGCTTGAGTGCAGAGAGTCAACCGTAGATTTATCTTTTGATGAGTCAATGAACGCCTTATGGCCCTCTGTCTTCCACTGTGAAACTTCTCTTGGATAATCATCTTAGATAGATATCTCCTTCCACCAGTATAATAGTTGATAAATCATTGTCGAGAAATTTGCAGGATTTTATAACGTGATCAAGTTAGTGTGGGAAAAGAAGGGGCAGTGCAAACAAAGAGAGACACTCAAGCCAAGGACAAAGGTGATTGAGAGAGCCAACTCACCCTTCTCGCCGAAACAACCCCTTAGCTAATCCACCCCTAATGATTGGTCACTCAAAAAAAGATATCATCCAGAAACGCCATTGATTACCATGACAATGGAGGCTCCCGACGTCAAAAACGTCCTCTTCATTTTCACTTGGGTGGTCTCTTGTTTCACGGCGGACACATCATTCCCCCAATATTAGATCCCCTTGCTCCATGAAAATATCGAACAAGAGAGGTACTAACGAAGGCTTATTCAACTCGGGATTTATACTTATCATATTGCGTACAACGGGCACCCTAAAATGACAAAGATAGTTGACTGTATCGATCGATTTCTTTCCCCTTCTGTGTCTATTGGTGAATTGATAAGGTCTCGAGCTGTAATCTTTTCAAAATCAGATGTGGGACCCTCCGCAAAGATTTAGCATTCATTTATCAGAAAAAATTTACAACTTTTTTTTTTTTAAGAAACAAAATTTGTAAGTTTTCTTCATCTTGTTGTCATCAATTTTATTCCCAGTGCTTCACTCTCTCCCTCCTAAATTATAAAACACTTCTAAGGACTTGGTTCTGTGAAATATAATAACCGTGAGCAATAGAATATTTGTCTGTGCACTTTTTGCTTCCTTATTATAGAAGAAGGGACACCTCTATATTTGTAGAGCTAGTAAAAAAATGTTGGTCTCGAAAATTTTCACCCGCTTTCTGTGTTTCAGATTTTGATTAACTTTTCAGGCATTAGGTGTACCAATATTACCCAATAAACTTTTGAATGTATTAAAACTTAGTTTTCTATATCATAATATCCCTATGAAGTTATCACCCTATTTTTCTCCAAATTGGAAGGTAGATTTTGGTTTTAAAACAATTGCTAATGAATTTCATTGCAATCCAGCCAATAATCCAGCAAAAACTTGATAAAAAAGCAAAAATTTCTGAAAAATCGTCATAAATCGGAGAGAACTTGTAAAATTAATGTTAGGAATTCACCTACCTACTTAATAATGTTCTAACTGTATGAAACAAATCAATTTTAAAGTCCACGTGATTCTTTTGAGAAAAACTTACATTTTCCATCCATTTGGCAGGCGTTTTTTTTTAAAGGTTTTTAGTACTACATACATGTCAAGACTCTTTGCATTCACAATAACTTTAGGGATATTTTTTTTAAGCCTTGGGTTGTTGGATGTTTGTAAAAAAATATCTGTAAATAAAAAATGATAAGAACGTGTGGCTAAGAGTTAATTCAGAATTTTCGCCACAGTCGTCAGACTCAACCTACCAACCTGAATCGTTCCAGTATTCACGTGCTGCCAACGATTCCATTCAACTCTGACTTGTTATTCATCCCGAGTTTCTTTCGACGGGAAAATCTGTTGCTTCTTTTGAAAATATGGATTTACTCTGGTGCAGAGGGATGGGCGGAGGGGCAGGTGCGTGCACAGAAGTGTGCTACGGGTAAATCTGGCCTGCAACAGTTGGTTCGGCATGGCCATCTGCGACGCCCAAAAACCAAACCAAACACATGTCCTCCGTGCTGGAACAATTAGTAATGAAACCGATTAATGGTCTTCAGATGCTTTCCATCTGCTTTTTGACCTCGATCGACGTTCAAATCACACCTTGCCAGCGATTGGAAAAAGCCTCTCGCTTCCTTGGAGATTGGACCTCTCCTCTGGGCCAGGCAGAATGGTAATTATCGGTGAAATGACTGATTGGTCTCCTTCACAAATCTGTCGGACTAATTTATTATTTTAGAAGTATTCACATTATCTCTCCCTACTACGTGTTCTCGATTAAAATGTTCATCACCAGGGATCAGTGGATAAAAAGAACTCTAGTCAAAAGGAATATTGTAACAATGATGAATTTGACAACTAAATTATTTTTTTGTTTTAATTCTTAAACTACACAACGTTGTTGAACACTCCGATTTTTATGAAATTTCTAGTGTTTTCCCAAATTTAGGTCAAAATTTTAAATCAAAATGTATCAAGTAAGCATTGTGGCCACGGCATCGAGATAAAATTTATTGGAACCACTTCAAACCCTTAAAATCTAGACTTGAAATCTAGATAAAATCGTAATACAATTAAAAAACGTCTGCCAAGTGGGTGTGGCACGTAGCTTCCTCGTATCCATAACCCGATTGTATAGATGATCCAATGCGTAGTAGTTAATCTCAAAACACCAATCTCTAAGTACCTTTCAATATCCTCATAGGGGACCATCTACACGCTAATCTGGACTATCCTAGAAAATTTGATCAAATTCGGATGAAAAATTAAGTGAGTAGATGTATGTGATTGGATCAAAAAATTAATTAGCCTCGGCTAGGATTCGAACACGGGACCCCTAAGGGATAGTTCTATGCTCTACCCTCTGAGCTATCGAGGCCTAGTAATGTAATGAATAGGATTTGAGATTCTCACAAGGGACCACCCCTCTATGGATGAATCCCTCAATGAAAAACCATTCTCTATGATTTTCATAGGGGACCATCTAAACACTACTCTGTAACATCCTTAAAAATTTCATTGAAATCGGATGGAAAATGTAGAAGTTATGGCCGTTACAAGTAAATTCACGTTTGCGCATGCACAGTGGCTACTATCAGTCCGAAGGTGATGATTGTCATAGGGGACCGTCAACACACCAACCCGCACAATCCCTGATAATAACTTCGTATACCTAGTTATGCGTGTTACAAGGAATTCATGACAGACACACAGACAGACAGACACACAGACACGGAACCAAAATTGTTCAGAAAGGTCTTAAATGCAAAACGCGAGTGAAAAGCTGAGAAGCTTTGTATTATATAATAATATAAAATAGGAAATAATCGGACACGAACACCTCGTTGACAATCAAACCAAGAAAGAATCTTTATTCCGAAAACAAAATCACATCAGTTCTCCAATCAAACCACGTCATCCAATCTCAAACCGGCCTATAATCATTATTCGAGTCATCACTCGCGAACATCCTCCACGCCAAAAAAAATTAAAATTTAATTTCATTCACACAATATTTTCTTTTTTCTTTGCTCGTCGACCTGTCTTCTTTTGCTTTTTATTCTTTCGGTTTTCATTTTTATCACTCGTTCCATCTTTGCTCCGACTGTCATCCTCATCAAGTTGCAGCCTCTTCTCTTTACTGCAGTTGGCCTCAGTTTTCGACAGAGATGAGCCTTCCGTGGAGCTTGGTGAGGTTGAGGATTGAGCTCCTAGCGTCTTTGCATTCGTTACCATTTTAGCAGCTGCAACTTTCCCAAGTTTGGAGGATATGCGTTTCAAGTCCTGCGCAAGAGTTATGGTAACGAGTTTACTCAGTCTCAAGTTGCTCGTTTTTCCTTTTGGATCAGTGGAGTTGTCTAGGGTGATACTTCTGGCGTCATTCTTCCACATGTCTAGCTTGTAGTTTCCTCTTCCTCTCCGTTTGGTGTTCACGTATTTTTGTTTTTCAACCAGATCGTCCTCTCCAGTCATCAACTGTTCTTCATCTTCATTCTTGTCACATGAAACGTCAGACGCCTCTTCTTTATCAACTCCTTCAACATCCTCTTTTTTCACTTCATCTTTTGCCTCACTTTCAGCATCCCCTTTCTTTGCCTCTCCCTCTTTCGCGACATCCCTTGACGGAGCTTCTTTGCGAAATTCTTCCTTTCCATCTCTGGCTTCATCGACTTCTAACTTCTCTTGTTCTGTTGACATTATCTCACCTTTTGATTCTTCTTCGATTCGTTCTTCATTCTTCATTGCTGCGTCGTTCCAGTGTGACAGCTGTAGGCTCGCTTGTGGCTGAGATGGTGCTACCTGAGAAATATTCCCATGAATAACCCACCCAAGCCATGTCAGCGAAACGATAGGACCATTCCAGGGACCTGAAAACGACTTGCGAGTTTGAAGAAGTGGCCAGTTGTCCTGTCCCAATAGTACTCTTGGAACAGCGTCTTGAAGGTTATTAACCACGGCCTTCTCCACAAAGGGCCAACGCTTTGCTACTTTTGAAACGTCCAGGGAATAATGAGGGAGCTCCATGTTACTTACTGTTCTGGCTTGGTAAATTTCGAACCGTTTAGCTTCAGGATTCGTACTAGAAATGGAGAATGCAACTTCCTCAGAATCGTCCTCCATCCGACTCATTTGACCTGTCCAAGATACTTTCAACGGGTTCCTCTTTCCTTTTATCCCCAATTGTCTAGCTAAATCACTGTCAATCATTGATACAGTTGAGCCGTCATCAAGAAGGGCGTAAGTGTCTACCACACCTGCTGGGCCATACACCTTGACAGGGAGAACTCGTAGCATAACAAATTTCTTACCATTACAATTGAGTTTTTCATCACCGCCGGTCTCATGAGTATTACAATTCGCCTGCATTTGAGTCTTCTGTGTAGCATGTTGCTGACTATGTAAGAGGATGGACCTACCTTGATTGTCCTGATTTGTATGCAGCGAGATATGGTGCGCACCTTGACACTTGTAGCAGCTTTCAGCTCTGCATCGAGTGGCGGAATGACTTCCGGATTTCAGGCACTTGAAACAAATACTACATCTCACAACCCAAGCCCACCTCTCTTCAACTGGAGCGAGAACCCATTTCCTGCAGGATTCCAACGGGTGGTCGTCGAATTGACAAAATCTGCACACTCGAGCTTGTGAAGTATTTCCCCCCGAACCCAATCTATCTGCATCCATCCTGGTGGCGGGCATGGCTGCCTTTACCGGGTAATTTCGCGTCTCAGCTAGGTAGGGCAATGCCTCTTGAATAGCTATCAAGCTATAAGCATCGGCTTTTCGTTCTAACCAAGCTGAGAATTCATTTATTCGAGGAGGTAGTAGGTTCATGGCGGCAAGGTGTTCTCCCCATTGAACTCGGACTGCACAAGGTAACTTATGAACTAAACTATTCAACATGGATGGTTCCATTAGGTACTCAAAACATTCCAAAATTTCTACCGTCACAACATAGTTCTGAACTTCTGACGAAAAATCGATCAGTGCGCGAAAATCGTGCTCCTGAATGGGCGGAACCGCCAATACCTTATCTTTCACTGCCCCAATAACGAATTCAGGTCTTCCGAATCTGCGTTCCAGAATCTCCAAAATTTTAGTGACCCCATCTGGTAACGCCAACAGAGCATACACGGCTTGCCTAGCTCGCCCGGTTAACGCTCTCTGAAGCCGACTCAAATTTTCTCCGTCTGAGAAGCCACACAACTGTGTGGTTCGCTTAAATTGGGTGATAAAATTTGCCCACTCCTGCGGTTCGCCACTAAACGTAGGTAACTCTTTTCCTTCGATCTGCCGAGCTATAAAAAACTTCATGTCACTTGCCATCGGATCTCCTAGGTTGGCACTATTACTAGGGAAAGAATGGAATTGGTTACCTGGATGACGGGTGGTAGAGGGATCGGGTTTGGAGGAAGGGATACCATTTATTTGAATGTTTGGAATTAGGGAACTAGGGACCTCACACCCGGCTGCGGCACTCTTTCTGCTTCCTGACCTCTGGGAACATGTCTCCAACTGCTCCAGGAGTTTTTGCTTCCTCTCCATAAATTCCATTTCCATCCTCTTCAATTCTCCCTCGATCACTGTCTTGGAAGTAGAACTCGAGGTCGAAGAAGAACACATCGAACGCGAACTCCCGGGCAGAACTTTTTGATTACGCAAATGCATGACCCGATCCAAATTACGTAGGTAGGTAAACCTAATTAAAAATACACTAATTCACGGCAAAGGACCAATGAAAAGCTGAGAAGCTTTGTATTATATAATAATATAAAATAGGAAATAATCGGACTCGAACACCTCGTTGACAATCAAACCAAGAAAGAATCTTTATTCCGAAAACAAAATCACATCAGTTCTCCAATCAAACCACGTCATCCAATCTCAAACCGGCCTATAATCACTATTCGAGTCATCACTCGCGAACAGCGAGTGAAAATTTTGATTTTGGAAAACTTTTTTTTTCGTCCTTGAAAAGTGAAAACAAAGCTTCCGCTACCTTGGTAGACTCGGAAGCAAAATGGTCTATAATTGCTCTGGTAAATTATCCTTTCAATTATTGGCTACCAAGTGTCATTTGCTATTTAAAATAAAATAACCAAATTGCTACCAATAGGTTACCAAAAAATTCTGGGCTATACAAACATATAAAAAAAAATTATGTTGAGGTGGTGAAATGACATTTCTGGACTTGGTTTGTATGAATAAGCTTTATTTCGGTAAGTACGACGTTTTTACCTTGGATCTGGGTTCTAAACATGTCATTACTACGGAGGAACCAGTCAACTAGCATTATAATGAATGAATATCCATTGTTTAGATAACATGCCACTGCTCTAGCAAAACTCGAAGCTCAAACGAAACATTATTCAATAGGTGAAAACTGGAAAGTATGTTGTATTGAATCCAACTTCGAAAGACGGAAAATAAAAGAGATGGATTAGTTCACTTGTTGAAATGTAAAATCAAGAGCATCATTAATCATAAAACATGTAAAAAAATCTTTCTAATGTTTTTAATTTTCTAAAATAGAAGTTAAGATTGTTGATGATGGGGTACAATCTTATCTTTCTTTCCTCAGTCGTACTCTTTATTTCTTTCTACGACCTTTGGCTTTTTCAATTTTCAGTTCTCCCACAAAAAAAAATAATAACAATAAGAAAATTAACAATAAAAATGAAAAGAGTCTTACGGCATCCTTGTTTGGTGATATAAAGTAGTTAATTGGTACAGTTTTAAACATCCATTGTACTTTAAGAACTAACTGTAAAAACCTGTGACGTAATGGATGTTGCATCTCAACATTATTATAACTGCACATGATCTAGAGTGCCGAAATTAAGCATAATTAATACTAACCAAGTCTAGACAGGTCATTTCAACACCACAATAGACTTCTACTAGAAAGTCCTAAACTTCAAAAAAAATATGTATAGAAAGTCAACTTGGCAAACTGAGATCTTCTTCTTCTTCTTGGTTTTGGGTGTTTGAAGACAAAAGACGGACAAACAATGTATGACGATTTGAATGATCTGAGTAGCTTCCTGACATGACAATAGAATCCATGGGTCTAAAAACAAAACGATTGATTGTGATAAAATACGCCACCAATATCTGTGTCTGACAACCTCCAGAAATACTCTTCTATCAAGTTAGTGAGAAGACTTTCTGAGGGGTATCATACATTTCATTTACAAATAATGCTCTATTTAGAACTTACCGGGTGACTTTTTGGGACTAAGAAACCTGCCATATAGATTCAACTCGACCGGTGTCGACCCACGGTGAAGAAACATTAGGGCCCTCATCATCAGAATATTAAGTCAGATCCACGATTTACAGACCATCTGTCCGTATCCGTTTTTTTCTAATCGTCGTATATTGGTCATTTTAGGTCAATGTCATCCATGTTTTCCCTACCGAGGGATATGAGGGTACCAGCTTGGTAGTTGGTTGGGGATTAAAAAAAATTATTTCGAAAACAATTTTGTAAAACGTGGAAGCAGGTGAGAATGTCCCGAGACGCAAGATGTTCAATTATAAACAGTGGGTCGTAATCCGTTAGATGGGATGTACCTTACGGCCTCATAGGTGGTCCACATATCTGCGTTTTATGTATTCCACGTTCTCGAATTTTACATCGAGTGGTTGTTGAACTCGGTTTTCACTCGTGACACCCGTTCTTCGACCAATTTCTTCTAGATGAAGTAAATCGTTTTCTCGTTCCTTTAAGCCTAGGTGGTAGTGTTGTATTAGTGTTTTAATTATACTTTATATTTTATGTATTTTTAATGTGTGGGTATCAAGTTGAATTGTTTTCAATGTCTCATTTAATTTTGAAAGTCACTTCAAAGTTATTTTACTTTCCGTTTTTATCTCAAAGGAGGTCTCAGCATTTTTAACATGTTTAATGTTTTAGGGCTGGGGGTCATTCTGTGAATTCCGACACGCAAATCTGCAACGCTTGTTTTTCTTAGTTACCACGGACCGATTTCTTAGTTACCACGTTATATCGGCTCCATTTGGGGTCTAGTTGTACCAAGATGGTCACTGATCAGCTGAGTGAGCTCCAAGGCCATTTTCTCTCCTGTTGAACGCAGGAAGCTGAAATTTGAGAAGCAGGGTCAATGGAGAATGCTGAAGGCGCCTGAGTGGTCACTGATCAGCTGAGTGATCGGCAATCTAATTTCTCCCTTGCGAGGGAAAAACATTAAACATGATTTAATGTTTTTCCCTCGCAAGGGAGAAATTGAACAGTTCTGTTGCTTTTTCGAATTTTGGTTGCGAAATCTGCCAATAAGGTATTTTAGTTTTAATTTGATTGAAACCGATGTTTTTAATATGATTTTTTTTCTTCAAACAATACGATTTTTAAGAAGCCAATTTTAGATGAAGTCGAAGCACACGAGGGGAATATGAAAATCACGAGGCTATCAACTGATTTTCTTCTTGATAGTATGACTCGTAATATTGCTGAAGACTCTAGATGGTTCCAAAGCAAGTCTTAATAAATACAGAAGAAAATATTGAAAAATAAACGTATGTGACTTTTATAGAAGTAATTGATATCTCTGTTATCTTTGGCCCCAACTAAGTACGTACTCGTACTTACGTAGTACGATTTTAAACATCTAAATCAGAAATCAATGTTTCGTATATGACATCATCTCCTCTGATCTTTTGCTATTATTAGCAGCTTATAATTTCTCCGCAAACGCAACCATCACTCAACTTTTTTCTTGATTTTCGAGGAGATGAAGTAACGACGCCTGCAGCAATGTACCACCAAAGAGCAATCTCCGTCTGATATCTCATCATTCAGTCTGGAACAATACCCAATTAAGATCTGGCTTTTCATTAAGAGCTTCCCGAACGGCAAAGCTAAACTCCTTTGAATGGACGGGCGTATGAAACAATGAAACTGGATCGGTCGTCTCAATACAACACGTATACCCGTCTCCTTATTAATTCTAACGAGCGGCAGCTTCTCATTGGCTCGCCCAGGTGGTCTTCATCAGATACTCCCAGTATTACGCTAACGATCAATTAATTTGCGGTTTGCAAGGGGGCCCGTCTCGCTCGTCGTTAGTGGTAAACTTACTCGTAGTTTTAAAAATTAATAAGAATCGGCTTCCCGTGTCTTAAATTATGATTTTCCGGTGGATTGATTCTTTTCAAAAACCTTCGACTACTCTTCGAGTTCAGAAGTTTCGTATTTTCACGCTTATAAGCTCTGCTTAGTATTACACAGACAAGAAAACCACGATATTTTTGTCCGATAGACTCTTACCTAGTTTTAATTTGACCATAAGTTCGTCATCACATTCAGTTCGATCTTGTCAAAACTAAAATTTGGCAATTTCGGGTGTGGGATTCATCTCAATAAATTATATTGAATTGAATTTTGAAATGCTTTATTCAAATAAATGTACATAAAACATAATAACCTCAAACAAAACATTATACGGCTGTAGCACCGAGCTATGAGCCGGGGTTCTGTCAAAATATATATGTAACAAAATATAATAAAAATAGCCTTAACACAGTTATTTTGATTAGTTCACACATGTGGTGTTGACAAGCAAAATAAACTATCACGATCATCACCTACTGATTGGGTCAATCTGTGTTATTGGGCACTGGATTGACTATGGTTTCACAATCAATTAATTTAATCCATTATTATATAATAAATAAAAGTTCCATTCTTCCACCAAAACTTTTCGGTACTTCAACGCCCTTATAATGAATCAACCTAGGGCCAACCAGTTTTTTCCATTCAAATATTCGAATGCCTCCTCATTAGTTAAATATAAGGAGCCAAACTGAGCTCTGCGATTCCTCCCAAAATATGTGAGTGAGCTAAAAAATGGATCACCGTCTCATCATCTCCTGCATTACACAGAGGACACGTAAATACACGTTCCGTGATCCATGGTTTAAAATTGAAATTTAGCATTTCGCAACGTGCTCTACAAATATTTCTAATAGCAAAATGACTAAGTTTAACTCCCCTTACATAGTTCGGAGGACCCAGACTTTGGTAAACTTTATGGAAACGGGCTGCCAATGCTCTCTCCTTACAGGATTATGTAAACTTATTCTTTTCCAATTCCAATACGAAGTTTATTTGTTACAAAATAAGTTTGGGCTCATCGGGACTGATGTTCAATTCCACATCATGCCTATCAGCAAGCTCCTTCCAAGCTGCCGTCTTTCTTTCTAATAACTTCACGAGCAATCATGTTGGTATACCTTGAAGTCGGGCATTACAATACATTAACAATATAATTTAAGCAAAGGTGAAAGCATAATTGTACATTTGCTCTACTCCGCCTTCCAAATAAACCATAATATGGTTTATTTGGAAGGCGGAGTAGAGCAAATGTACATTATATTATAATTTGGAGTAGGGGAAGGACGTGTACTTTGGGCAGCATGTACCTTGAGCAACTTTTCATTACTCAGACCCTCGATGAGAGAAATGTTGAAAGATCGTGCAAAATGTTGCTTTTATGATGGCAAGACTGCTCTCGAACAGTGGAGCGCTTTGCGTCGATTGAGAGGATGTACGCCGTCCAGTTAGTTTTGCCTTCTCATTTTAGGTAACTAACCTCTGTGCTTCGAGGTTTCCCAGCGACCTGGTAAGTGTTTATAAATAATATTTTTGGTGGATTCAGAAGCTGTGGGATGTGGGCTTCAACGAGATCTATCGATTTTTGTGTTTGGTTTTCATGGTTTGAATTGAGAGGTCAAAATGTTCTCCAAGTCCTTTCTGTGTACCTAGAGCAGCTGAAGAACTTGTACCTTGGGCAACAAGTAGGGGTTGCTCAAGGTACAAACCACTCGATTTCCTGTACATTCTGGTGACAGATTTCACTTAAGAAAACGTCTGCTGATGATGAGTAAAAAAGTCAAGCTTACCAAGAAGCTGAATTTTGGCTGTGGGGAATTTGGATATGTGGAGTTCTGGCGGAGAGCTTGATGGAAATTTGGACTATCAAGAAAGGGAAATGGTAGGAGAGACAACCGAGGAATGGATTGGAGGAAAGTGGGATTTCACCAACGTGGTGGTCAACGTTAACAAAAGGGTTTTGGTCTCTTTTTCTACACAGAACCTTGCCAAATTTCACGTCTGTCCACTTCTAGAAGCCGACAGTGACAAGTGACAGTGAAATTGTTGAGGAAAAAAACGAAAACTTTCCATATTGACATGTTTTCGAAGTGAGGGTCCGGGACATCATAAAATTTTTTCCCCAGCCTATTTTTAACCGATAAGGAGGGATACATTTCAACGTTTCTTTTGCGGGGTTCGACCTTCATTAATTTTATGATTTTTTGTAATTTTCGCTAAACTCCTTGGTAACTATACCAAGTGTTCGCGTTCTGAAATTATTAATATTGTGAAGTCGTTATTTTTATACTTTAGTATTTTCAAAACATATTTTCCAAGGAAAAAGTTTGTTCTACGTCTTATTTGGGCTCATGAATAAGTTACTGCAACCCTACTTTAAACAAATGTTTGATGAAAAATTATACTTTTATGAATGATATGTTTCCAGAGAGTTAGAGTACTTACCTATCGTGTTTTTTATATTTTTTCACCCATTTCTTTATTTGTTTGAAACACTAAAAATGAGTGCCCAAGGTACAATCAATGTTGCTCAAGGTACAATCCAAGATTGTACCTTGGGCAAAAATCCACTTTTTACAAAGTCAGTTTTAATGCATCAACCATGGGAGATTTTTTTAATTTTCAGAGGTATTCTGAAAGCCAACGAGATAGAGCATTGATATACCTTGAAAAAACTCCAAAAAAACGACGTGAACTACCCCAAATTTAGCAATGAAGAAAATCTGCCCAAGGTACACGTCCTTCCCCTATAGTTAGGTAAGGAGAACCGTTTTTTAATAAAAAGATGTCAGTAACCTGTCCACTTGTTTGGGAACCTCATACCCCCAAAATTGCCCGGCATGACACATAATTGACAAACTAACAATTATGAAAACTTTAAATTTAGCTTCCATAGGTATGTCACCACTATCTACAAATCGTGACCGTACAGCGTTCAGTCCTAACTTTGGATTCGCAAGTTTTGCGGTCAAGTGCAATTTCAAATTCTGCTGCCGCGTAAGATCCACTTCAGGTACTTATGATTCTTAACTACTCCTACTTCCATTTTATTCAGATACCAACATTCCCTTTTCGATCTATTTCCTCCCTGTTTTCTAAATATCATTATCTTGGATTTTTCTAAATTTATAACTAAATTTCACCGTTCTGTATATTGAAATAATCCATCTATCATTGATCGGAAAACTGCCGGATCATCAGGTATCAAAACTATGTCTTCTGCAACACGTAATACTTTGAAGCGAACACCACCGACACTCCCCCCCTCCCCACCACCCAAACTAGTAGCTAAGTCCGATAAGAACAATATAAACAAGCAAGACGACAATTTATCACCCTGTCTCACCCCCACATACAACCATAAATTTATCAACCTACCATATAATATATGATGTCTTGTCCATTAATTGCGTCTATTACCAAGTTTAGGAACCTAATTTGAAAATCACATGAGCCAAAACGATAAAACATATTCAAGTGCAATCATTCTGAAGCCTGCCCCTTACTCTCAAAATTTGATCGAAATCAAACAATCATATCGGATAAAATCTTCGTCTTAGAAAAATCACTATTTACACGCTGCTGCTAAGATGAAATTTATAAGCATCTAAATCAAACTAAAAAATCTTGTAATTTTTTTCGAAATTCTCGAAATCAAACTCATTTATTGGATTGGTTAAATGTTTCTCCTACTTTAACCGAAATCCTTTATCAGCCCCTCTACTTGCGCTTTCTGCAGTTATTCGTGAAAATTGCGTTCTAGAGGGTATGCAAAAAGGGTTTCTTTGTCCCTTTTGAAATAGGTTCAGACATTTTTCGATCTAATTGCTCCCAGTCATTTCTGAAGAGTGGATTTCGTTGTTCAAGTTTTCCTCTCGTCCTCGCGTAGAAATATTATGTGACAGTACGAAAAGCTAGGAGGCGTAGCAGATGAACAAAAAATGTGCACAGCGTTGAAAAATATTTTCTTGTCCCAGTGGCTCGTGCCGTGAGCGTCATCCCTTCGACAGAAAAAAACCCTCAAAGTGAGCACTTGTTGAGCTCGCGGGAGTGGCCTAATTGCTTGAAAGTTTTATCAATGGGACGACGAGCACTTTGCGAGTTCACCCAAGTGAAGAGATAAAAGAAAGGAGCAGGAAACCGAAGCGTCTGAAGAAAAAAGAACCTTCTTTATTCAAATTGCCACGCGAGCGAACTTCGCCAGGATATCTTATTCCTAGTTCCTAATGGCTAAACTTTGTGAAAAAGGGCTCAGCACATCCTTGTTGGGGTGTTTCCATCGAAATTTGATTAATACAAGCGCCAAAAAACTGAGTACAATAATATTTTGGATTACCTATCAACAGGTACTGATTGACTATGATGTCAACCGACAAATATTTGTCAATCCACCAAAAAACATACCTACACTATCGTAGATGTAAAACTGCCCATTCCCCTTGGCATATCTCACATTGGTCAACCTTCTTGATAGGCCTTATACAGCCCACTTCTCCAGGATGATACTGCCCCATCCTCTCTTGAAATATTATAGTGCCCACAGCTGATCTTACGACGTCTGTAAATTAAGTTGTGAAACTAAGTTAAAGTTTTAAATATCATTCAAATTGAATTACAATTTTATATTGTCACCCTCAAAATAACATCTTTTCGGAGCCACACAGCGCAGGAGACGGTTCTCCCACTCATCATAGCAGTGCTGGAACTCCTATACTGCAATGGCCTTCAGCTGATTGGTTACAGCTATTTAAATCTTATCTAGTGTCCTAAAATGAGTTTCCTTGAGATGATTTTTCAATCTGGAAAAGAGAGAAAAATCACAAGGACTCAATGACTCCCATTTTCTAGAATGTATCATTACTGGAGTTTGAGTGTTTGTGTTCGACCCACAAACAGGCGCCAGAGCATAGAGTGGCACATTTAAACCTCTCCAAGGACCAAACAAACAAAGAATTAGGGAGTTAAATATCAAATGCACGCTAATTTGTTCTTTTCAATATTCACGGAATCATTTTCAATGATTTTGTAACTCAAGGCCCAACGTTCAATCAACACTTTTACCGGTATGTTCATGAAAAACTTTGGAAAAGGATAATTCGTGTGAGACCAAAAATCAGGAACTACTGGGTGTTGCATGGCGTTAATGCTCCTTGTCACATGGTTATAGTAATAAACGAGTCCCCTTGTGCTCCCAAAACATAGTTTGTAGGTGCGCAGATGCTACGACAATTGGTCTGATGAGGATGAAATTCGTAAGAGATAGATGAGGAGCATAACCGCATAAACTCTGGAAATTGTATCCAAATCAAGTTCTCACAAGCCTCCTTGTAGTACAATAGACAGTATAAGATGAATGCCCAAGTATAACAATTTCTTGCAACATTGATTCAGTGTCGTTCAAATAATCTTGTCCGGTTTTAAAATGCTCGCGTGGGCTGCCTCGTGCGTGAGGCGTCTAGCTGACCACAAATGTCAGGTCACCCTTCCAATCATTTGGCCGAACTTCGAGTAGAACCGTTTACGCAGAAAAGTGACCTGCTTCCCAGGTAATCATCTAAACGAATCCTGAGAGTCTATAAGACCATTAGACGGAAGCTGTGCCTAAACAGTCATCTATCAACGAGGTTTTTAGAGGTACCTTGTTATGACGCACACCTGCCACTAAAAAACCTTTTCCCAATTATTACTAGTACCTACTACCATCAACCATGAGAGGGGGCTTTGGAGTATCAATGTCTGTCATAATAGTGATCAAGTTACACTTTCTATCTTAGAGATTTTAATTTCCAAAATTATAATAATTTTACTTCATTTGGCACACGGGTGTTCATCGGTCATGTCATATTGAATGAGGAATTCCAGCCCATGCAAGAGAAGTGAAATGACTGGTGCACGCAACTTTAAAAAATCAGAGAATAGAAACTACATTATAATAATAAAGTACAGTTAGTATCAAAATTTGGACGGTCTTGAAGACTCACAGGTCAACAACCATAATATCATGATATTAATCATAATGAATTAAATTGACTTTTTCCACAAATTGTTTAATTAAATCTATATTTTAAATGTATATTATTCTTAATCAAAGCACTTTCAAGTTCAATATTATTTCATAAATAAACACATAATTTTAAAAAATGCATAAATTTTCTATCTATAACATAAATGATAATATATAACATTTAAATATGATATTACATAATATTGTATTTGTATATAAATTGATATATCTTCCCTATTATAAGCTTAACCTAGGGAGGCCAAAAGGCGCTCTTTGCCATTAGTTTGTTAATTTCTAAATAGGTAAGTACCAACGTGTACGTATAGAAACTTTGTGTAATTTTGCTAACTTAATTTTATTTCAGTTTTGGATTCTGAGGATGAACATTTCATGAGCCAAGACTTGAAATAACTAGTTTAAAAAAATTAAATTCAATAGCAATAATTCTACATCACAATACTACGTTACTTCCTTAAGTAACGAGAATAAGTAACAGTAGATTATGGGGATCGATATTTTAAACTTTAAACCTAAAATGCGGATTCTGACCCTTTCGAAGAGAACCTCCTCAGTAGGAATTTTCCATGAAGTCTTGTTATTTAAGGAATACATGCTTGGGACTAGGATTTGACTATACTGACCGACAGACATAGTAGTTACCACAATTGTTTAGAATACTCCGAAACCCAATTGACTCGAATGTAAAGGCAATTATGAGTCTAAAGGTCCTAAATTAGTTTCAACTGCTGCATCGTGATTTTTGACTTTGTGTGGTAAGCACGTATAATTTGCATAATTTTGCTATAATTTGCTAGATTAGATTTGACTGTATCTTGACTTAGGTATCTAACTGAAGAATTCAAAATGCAACACCTACTACGAGAAAGTAGAACAGCGACTGTGAGGGAAATTTTCGTTTCCCATAACCTCACTTATCTCACATAAATGAAAATCCAAGTATGAATAACTCATTTCTCTAATAATACTCGTCAAACCAATCGTGCCCGAATTAATACCGTTTCAAGGAACAATAGCTCGAGTCACGGAAAACAATGCAGAGCTCAGGAAATGCTATTGGTGTCCTACGTGTTGATTGTCCGCTTTCAAAGTGAATTTCGTGATCCTTCGTCGTGGTCGCGTTATCAAGCTGCATCCCGTCTCTTCATTTCCTTAAAATGGGCGATTAGGCATACTTAACGGGTTGAACAGGACAGAACCTCGTCTCCCTGGCTCATTAGTATTCGATTGGCTGAATCGCCCAGCACAGTTTTACAGACCGATTTTCTGTGTCGCGTGATCCGAAAACACGTACGATAGTGGTGCATGGTTCATCGTGAGGTGTTGTTATTCAAGGTTTTGATGACGGAAGGTGGAAGGTATTCACGAAAACACTAAATTCCAGTCATGCAGGTGACCTAATGCTGGAAGAATCTGGAGAAAGGGGAATGAATCATTCAGGATCTGTCAGGATCGAGGTAGTTGTCACAAATTACTCTCAGTTTGTATTTTTACGCAGGTTTTATCAGCCAAACTCTGCAGGGAGGAATCATGAGAGGACAGCTTACTGGATTTTCACGACTAGTTTTCCGTAACATTCTGACGTATGCAGCTGGCATCTGGGGTTTAAAAGATTATGGAGTTGTGGAACAGGAGCAATCGCAGTTTATAAAGTCTTCCACTGAACTCACCAAATAATTTATATGGTGGTTACATTTCGAGACAATTTCGCTACACATCAAAAAGTTTTGGAATATCAGAATCGAGATATCCAAGAATTGTTGCTTTAGAAATTATAAGCAAAAACCTCTACTCGGCAGGTGAGTTGGAGACACTTGCTGGACGTTTTGAGTGTAGTCTGAATTTTGATATTGGTTATCTTGCATAATGTGACTCACATTTGAGTACTCGGATGGAGGGGTGCAAATCCCCCCCCCCCCCCCATTCACTGTTGCATCGTGAGGAAATCATTGCTTGGAGCTTGCTTCTAGTTACTCATTGTACGGACAGCTGGACCAATCCTTGCGTTCGATGGACTTGTTGAACGAGAGTCTAGGAAACTATGCGCATCGCAAGGCTAGTGAAGGTACGGGACTCCCTTCTGGAACTTATCGACCATTTATTCCGGCTGCAGATAGAAGGGAAAATAGTTTAATTTGCACATGAGGACTTTCTTGAAGCGTGTCACGTGCTGGGAGAGATCAGGAATGTTTGCCTTGGTTCGTGGGTAATCAGTAAGGGATCGGGTGCTTCAACTTTTGGATGGCAATTTCGGTTGTCAAGTTATAGTCGTGAGAAATGGTGTTACCGATCCGAACTGGTTTGGAAATTTAATTGGCAATCAGTTGATTTATTGAGGATGTAACAACTACCTACTAATCTGCTGCAGCTTCTTTGCTTAATTAGTTGATTTCCAGATTTCCAAAATGTTAGTAAGTATTTGTCTCTTCGACCTTGGTCTATTATCGAAATTTACCTAAGCTAGTATTCTTGATTATTAAGTTCTATTTCGCACATTTTTATTTCACCTATAATAATAATAATGAATAATGTTTTTCTTCTTCTTTTTTCGTCAAAGAAGGACGGAGATCGGGCATGAATCAGAGGATAGAATTATTCTAGTCACAAAACAACAGGCTATTTCGTTGTTGTGTTAAAATTAGAAACAGCAATACAATTGAAAATTTATTCTCATATTTATCAAATTTTCGAACTATACCATGGCTGCTCCTGATCGAACCGGTAAAATACTTCTGGAGCAAAGGCAATAAGAGACCTAAAGACTTCATAAAATTAAATGTTAACTATTTTGAAGTACCCTTTTTTAGGGACAAAAGTTTTTCTGATGTTTTCTAAGCGTTCTAAGGGAAATCATAGTGCATGTATTGCGTTGCTGTTCTACAAAAACGAAACACCTGTAAGTCCACTGTTGACTAACCCGTACATTTCTTGGGAATTCCATTGAAAACGTGGAATTTCCCTTAAAAAATATTTGGTCTCTGACAGATTGACGAACCAGTACGGAGCCAAAATATTTCAAAAATCCACGAAACGCAAAATGCGAGTAATCATTGTGATTTTAGTCGTATATATTTTTTTAGATGCTGCACAAATAGAAAACTCAAAAGAAATAGGTATATTTACTATTACCCTCCTGAAAAGAACAGGATTCAAGCTTTGAATGAATAAACAGGCTATCCCAATCTACATTACCCAATGACCGCAACAACATGCCGCCTGAGGTAGACCCAGGCGATGACACTCAGATAGAGGGCGATAGGTCGCATTTACACCCCGACCGAGGCCTCCGCGGATAGTCTCATGTTCCAGGACCTTTTATAGAGCTTTCCTTGTGACAGGAATGGGTAATAAGGTTTTGAGAGGACGTTCTTTGGCGACAGCAGAAATCCTCCTCCGCTCCTATTTGCATACTAGGAGGCAGACAGCACAAGTTAACGAGGATGAAAGCTACCCATAGGTTTTATACAAGTTGGATGACGTGAACTCGGGGGTCAATCCGATCTTTCCATACTCGGAAATCTGTCAACAAGCTCGCTCCGCAAAGCATTGTGATCATTTGACATTTTATCTGCTCTTTTACCATCTGGAATGCCCATTTAGAAAGTTTACCAGCACCTCCGTTCATAGCAATATACTACTCGGTTATCAACGGACACTTTTCTTTCACTCACTTTTTACACACCAACTGTTTGTACATTGCTTGTTTCTATTTAATTTATGAACGATTATGTAAGGTAGGAATCTACCTCTCACTTTTGCAAATTATTTCCCATAGGTAGTTTTGCCGAGTTTCCAATATCAATAGTTGAACAGATTCAAAAGAACACAGCCGGAGGACGCAAACGCAGAACCCATTGAAGAGTCAAAAGTATTTTTATCTTCAATCCAAAATGCGAATTACACCATTAATAGCGAATATAAAATTTATTATGGATCACAAATTCGGGTTTAGACAAAGACACTCTACGATAGGCCAACTCAATGAGATCACAAACGGTACAGAGAAAGTAAAAAGCAGTCAAGAAGCAAAAAGTAAAAGCAGTTGAAGATTAAAAAAGGTCCGGGCAAGCACTATCTTAGATGTTGCTCAGGCATTTGACTAGCTGAAGCTGGACAGAGATCTCTCAAGTCCAACCTTGAACATCGACATTTCAGGGTGAAGGAAGGTGATTGAAGCCCACAAAAACAGAAGTCCCGAAAGGAAGGCCTTTACTGTACTCATGAACATTCAATGGTTTTTGCTTCCGAGTCTACCAAGGCAGCGGAAGCTTTGTTTTCACGTTTCAAGGTTGAAAGAAAAAATTCTCCAAAATCGAAATTTCCACTCACGTTTTACGTTTCAGACCTTTCTGAACAATTTCGGTTCTGTGTCTGTCTGTCTGTAAATCATTGTAACCGGCATAACTATACGAAGTTATTGTCCGATTTCGATGAAATTTTCAGGGATTGTGCGGGTTGGCGTGTAGACGGTCCCTTATGAAAATCATCACCCGCGGACGGATAGTAGCCGCTGTGCATCTGCAAACGTGAATTCCTTGTAACAGCTGTATCTTCCACATTTTTCATCCGATTTCGATGAGATTTTCAGGGATCATGCGGATTAGGTTGTAGATGGTCCCCAATGAAAATCAAGGCCTTAATATTGACAATAGCTTCTGCGCATGCGCAAACGTAAAATTCTTGTAAAAGCCATAACACTTAATTTTTCATCCGAATTTAATGAAATTTTCTTGGATTGTTCAGATTAGCGTGTAGATGGTCCCTTATGAGGGTAGCGGAAGGTACTTAGAGATTGATGTTTTGAGATTAAGTACTATGCATCGGATCATCTATTCAATCGGGTTATGGACACGAGGAAGCTATGTCCCTCACCCACTTGGCAGACTTTTCTTGCTGTGGGACCAATAGGTGAGGAAATACGGTAAGTTTAAGAATCATTTAGGAACATTATGATAATAAATAGTTGAGGAATTCAATTGAAATGAGAGAGTTTTGGATCCTTGAAGTTTGAGAGAAAATACATCTGAAAAGGAGCTCAATCATGAGGCCATTATTCGATGGTAATTTCTCTAGAACTGAACCCAAACAGTCCAACAAATAGAGTACTCGAGTCCAGTGCAACAAATGGTTTATATTCCCACCTCTCGTTTCGCTGTAGAGCATTGACTAGGTGATTTGGTGCTTAATATAAGAAGCTGGCTTCAAAATTGAATAACGCCAATTTCCCTGATCAAACCCTACATTGAAGGAATCTGAGTAGCATAGGCATAAAAAATTAGTAGCACAAAAAAGAAATTATTTTTCCTTAAAAAAGCTTTTTTAGGTATCTAAAAACTTGAATAATATTGTAGAGTATTAAATCTATTCTTATTTTCCAATTAATGCTAAAAAAGTTCTTACTTTCCGATGATTTGAACCCAGACACCTCTAGCAACGCGCCAGTCAGTTCCTAGGATCACGTAAGAGCTTCTGACGGCGAGTTTGTTGGTTGATTGACCCAAAATCCTCAGTAGGTGCTAAAAAAAAAATCGATGAGAAACGTCGGAGAAGCGTTTCTGCGCTAGTAAAAACAAAATCAGCTTGATAAGTGCAGATAATGACTGAATCATATTAGGATCTGAGACGAGGTAAGATGCTGCCACTCAGCGTCGTCGTACATCATTGCAGGTAGAGTAAGTTGCAGGGCAGCAAGAAAAATGGCGAATGTCTGAACAGACATCACGGGACCTCAAGGAATTATTAAGCAGACTGAAATGACTAGTCGTTGGCAGCAGGAAGATCCGCTGCACAAATTCACTTCACAAACTCCGAGTACGCATCAAATTTATCGATGTGAAATTGGTCCGAGAATTCACTGGATAAATATAAGCATAGGTAGGTAACGCTTTGAAAGGAGATAAAAGAGAACGCTGAGGCATTAACAACTGGTTTTCAGGAAAGAAATCTGTAGTCGTACTTGTTTGTATAATTTCCTGTTCACAATATCACACCAAATCACACCAAAATGGAGTACCTCCTCCTTCGAGCCTACGGCGGTTTTTAAGTCGGTACAAATCAAGTTAACCCATCTGAACTCCCGCTATCTTCTTTTCCCCAAGCTTTGTTTGTGATTTCAAAGCAAAGCGATGAGTCGTTGAAAATTCCTTAGAAGCTCTACGGGTCGCCGGTTAAAGCTTTAAGTAGCTAAGTACTGCGTAACTGGGAGCAATTGTCTGTCATTTCGATATTCCAAGGGGCACGAGACTGAAAAATTCCGCTGTGGAGCATTTTTGCTTCTTCTTTCTTCCTTCACAAACTCTCATAAGAAAATAGGAAAAACAACCACAAAAAAAAGCTGCGCTGCAGTTAAAAACAATCGGACGCCATAGCAAAGTGGCCTCTTTGACCAGCTTAGATCTGTTGTTTGCTGGAAGAGAATTCCTTCTAAATGAGAACAGGCAATGAGGTGCTAGATGTTCGAGAAAAGAAACCGAAAGGATACAACTTTCTGACTCACAATTTTGTTTCCTGTCCTGCTATTTTTATCAGCAAATAGATGGGCATATCTATAATTTATCTTAACTTCTTCTTTATCGAAGATAGGAAAATTTCGTATTCGTGCACCAGGTAAAATAATATGGGGTCTTCCAAAAAAAATCGTGCTTTAATTTTGAGTTCCCGAGCTTTTTGAACAAGATAGTGAACTCATTAATTAATCTACTCATTAATTTATCAAAACGATTGAGACAAATCGACGATTCTTGGATGTGTGAAACATAATTTTTATAAAAGAATCAAAGTAAAATTTTACGTTGAACCAATAAATAAGAGGCCCAAGGAAACATGTCAGAGGATTCGGATAGGAGGACGGAGCAGCCATTTGGCCACAAAATTGACGCCTCTCACACGAACGTAGAAAAAAAAACTGGCATAAATCAATTTGAATTTTCGGCAACTCAATTTGAACTTTTGGCAAAACATTCCGTTTTGACAACTATTGGAGTCCTTGTCCAACTTTTTTACCCCCAGAATGTTCAGTGAATGTTTTTCTCTCTTAAAAAAAAGTGTGCGAACAATGAATATGACAGATGATGAAGTTTCATTTTGTTTTATTATTTTCAATAATGAATCATTGGAATCGAGCAAGAAGAAAAAATGTTAACCCCTTCAAAATTTGGTGTTTTGGGTTTCAAGGTAGAATCCGAAAATCAAATTGAAAAAAAAAATCGTCCGTCCGCCCTACGCAATTCAACAGCAATAACTAGGTTCAGTGGTTTTAGGACGTGAAGGAGGACAACACTCAACAGAAAAAAAATAACCACAAAGTGATCCGTTTTAGACCACTCTGAATCCAAATCCGTGAAAAAAACCATAGGTGTGTGTCTGTGTGTATGTGTGACAAAATCTTGTGTCGTCTGCCCAGGCCTTAGTTGTCAACCGATTTTCATGCATATTTTTCTGTTCGACGCGGAAAACTATCTAGTTGTGCACTACGGCACCGGAATTTCGAATTTTGCTTTTTAGGGGCGGAAGGGGGGGTTAATGCTTAAAAAAACGTGCTTTTGTGGGCATAATCTTGTAAACTCTGCTCAGGCCTCAATTTCCAACCGATTTGCGTGTTTCTTTTTTTGTTTGACTCAAATAAATTCCGAGTTGTACATGATTTCACCAGAGTATCAAAATTCGCAAGGGGAGGGGGCGAGTGGGGGGATAATTTTCACAAAATATCCGATTTTTCAATATTTCGGTTCCTTTACTGCTTACTAATTGTACCCAAGCTTTGAAATTGAGGAAAAATATTCATTATACCTCCGGATTTTCATCAATTATTTTCTGTGCCACCATGGAACTTATAGTGGCGCCATCATGGTGCCAGGGCACCATAAACCGCATGTTTCGTGGGGTTTTTTCGTGTTTCACCTCGAACACGGATGTGAACTTCGACGGACTGCCTACTAAAACTAATAGATGAAAGTTCAATGTTACGCCGTATTTCAGCTTTGGTGCCAGACTTGCACCATCGGTGGTGTTGGTGATGAGGGGGGGGGGGTGAACTCGAATTCCCATGTTGGGTATCGTAGATCATGGATTTTAAAATTCTCTTCAGATTCGAGGATCCCATGCCGCTAGAAATGTCATGATTGAGGGGGGGGGGGGGCATTTCTTGCCTAAAGTAATAAATATGTTACATCGAGTGAAACCGTTTTACGGCTTACCAACTGGTTAAACTGATCTAATGATTATCCAATGGAACGTCCCCTGGAATGTATGCATTACTAAACAATGTGTTTTTCGCTTGAGTCGCCGGAGTTCATCTTCTGTCCAAAACGTAGGTCATTACCGGGTTTTCATGATTGTGGAGGCGTTTTTCGTGCCTCCTTGAGTACCTTGCGATAATTTCGTGGACTGTTTCCATCCTCAAGTCTCGAATAATATCATCGCTTCTCATGTACTCGTACCAAAGTGGACGCACTATCCTTCTCAGTATTTTATTTTGGGAGGTTTGGATTTTGTTAATGTTTGATTTCTTGGCACAGCCCCATAACTGAATTCCATGGGTCCATAAAGGGGGATGGATCTGCTCATAAATAAGCGATTTATTGAGGAGAGAGAAACGAGAATTCCTTCTCATCAACCAATACATCTTTCTTAGTTTAATTTTAATGTATTCTTTTTTCTCTTCTATGAAATTATGACTAACAAAAACGAAGGGCCTTTGACGACACAAATACATTTCATTCTACCATAAAATTTATATTATACAAATACCATTGATTGCTGAACACGCCCAATAACAATGTTTGTTTTCTGTTGTTTTCCTAATTTCTAAATAGTAAATTGATGATAGTTTATTCATACATTGTAGATGAAGACACTGAAGTAAGGATTTCTGACAGCTGCTCGGGCACTGCTCATTTTTGGCTTTTGCTTTGTGACTTTGGGTCTGGAAAAAATACTGAGCTAGAAATGACCAGGTGCCATACGTCAACAAACATAGGATGAAGCATGTGCGCGGAATATGCATTAGGATGCAGCTGCGTCCGTAGAGCAACAGGCGACACCATACACCACCTAAGCTGCGGAGGTGGAGGCACGTGTTCGCCGCTCAATCCTCCCCAAAGCAGAGATAGAAAGAAAAGGGGCGCATCTGACATCCCGAGTACAAGGTGTTCTGCGGGGGCCTTCAGGTGGTCCACGACTCCTTCAAGTGTGCGGATAGGGCGGCAGATAGGCGATGGTGTCCTGGAAAACACTGTAGGGCAGATTGTGTGGTGTATGAAAGGACTTGTTGCTCAGCAGATGCTACTCTCGAACAGTTGGCTCTAATCTCGGCTCGCACAAGACACGGCATTGAGTGCTCCTGCACATGATGCTGAACAGCGGAAGTTCTAAATTATTGTCCAACCGGTTTTCAGCGATCAACTATTTTCAACCAATTAGGAAAAATTACTCTGCAATTAAGGTCACATCGAAAGCTTTGTATTTTCGTAGCAAGCCGAAAAACTTCTGTCTAGTTTGGTGGGAAGTAGAATTTCCTCGCAAAGAAAACATGAAGACAAAATCTGTTAATTTGAAATTAATAGCGTTAAACAGAGCACTAAAAGACACTAAATTATTTTCTAGTTTCCTACATTTGAAAGCAACACACAATTAAAATGTTTTCCAATTTGTGTCGGTTTTTCGGAATATTTTGCTGTTTTTCCAGAATATTTCTACAAAATGGATTGGTATAAAATTCTCAAAACCATATTCTGAAACAAACTTCTGAATTAGAAAATCATCAGGTTATTAAATCGAGAGGAACCGATGTTTTAAGAAAATCTTGTTTTTTTATTTAAGTTTGTGCATGTGCTAATACTCTTGGTGCAAAGGCTCATTCAGACGAAACCATGCTTGTTTCTTTCGACTCATACTACTTCCCAGTTGAACATTACTTCACCAGAGTATAAAAATTTTTTTGGTGGGTAAGAAGTGGGGGGAGGGATAATATTTCGGTTCCTATTAAGCCTTACTACCCAAGCTTTGAAATTCAGAGAACATAATCAATATACCTTTTATTATTATTATTTATTTATTTTTGGTGTTTTACCTGGTATAGAGGTGTAATCTTCCAAGGACTACCTACCAACACTATCAGATAAAGAAAGTCCAATATTAAGGCGTGTTACCATTCCGGCACCGTTGGTGTGAGGGGGGGGGGGGGGGGTGAATGGAATTCTTAAGTATTTTCTCAATCAACCCTTTTCATGTCCTAGAGTGTTTTGGTGGTCTCATTCGATCCTGAAATTTCGAATTATATTTATATAATAAAATAATAATAAATAAAATGTATTTTAAAAATAATGTAAATTAATCATAATAACATAAATATAAATAAAATAGTAATAATTTAAATTAATTATATTATGTTAATAATTATAAAATAAATATTTCAAAATTGTATTATTATATTTTGAATGATGAAAAAACTATTGAAATTTCTCCAGTCAGGGAGCTTGAAAACGTCAACCCACACTTTCCGCTTCTTACCAAAATATCCAGAGCAGATCTAGACCCCAAAAACCATTCGTATTTGAGTGATTTTGAATTTTTCGGAAATGAGGAATCTTAGTTCCAATCAGTTAATTTTGGCATGCGCCCACATGCAACCGTTAGTTCAACAGCAATGAAATTCTAGAGGGTTGAAAAGCGACTCACTAGCACATTCATAGAAAATTCCATTAACATTTCAGAATAGGTATAATCACGTAGTTTTTGCTGGAACAAGTGGTTCTGCTTCGAACAGATATACACGGTATGTATTGGAGGAGAAATGAAGTTCTCAACATTTCATGTGAAAACCACGTTCTTTAGAAGGGTATGACAACCTGGAGATGATAAAGACGTTGATCGAAGAAAACATTCCCCAAAGAGGAAAACAACTTAGGAAACTTTTTCTTTCAAATATTTATTTTTTAAATTGCCTTTCGCCCGCTTAATTGAAACATCGGAAAAATGGACGTTAACAAGACGGATAGTCTGGGGTAACGTAGACGCAACATATGTCCGCTAACCTTTTCACATGTCACAGGAGAGAACCGCAATAACAAATGGGGCACAAATCGCCGACCTCCCTCCCGACTTCAATTATTCCACTTAAGCTCCTTCCGAATAAGGGATTGTCTCCGAGACGATTGAGTTAGAAAAGGATATGGGAAGAAGCTATGAGGGAGAGCACTGAGTGAGTCGTTGAATGGAAGTAGTCAGATCAAAAAAACCGGGATGGATCACCTCATAGGTAGTCGTGAAAACTTCTCTTCGACGGGTGGGTGAATACTGGGTGTGTGCGTATTTCTTATCTTTAGCGAATATTGAGGTAAATTTTAGGTATTGCTTAGGTCTAACATTTCGAATGGAAGAAAAAAAACGGATGCCAAGTTGGGTGGGCAGTATAGCTTCCTCACACAGATTAACGTGGACATGAACAAAATTAGTTGATGAAAAAAAAAGCTTAATATAACACTAGTTACATCAGCGCTTAGTGGTAGCACTGATAAAAAACGTCTGCCAAGTTGGGTGGGCAGTATAGCTTCCTCACTCATTGTAACATGGACGTATAGAATCAGTTGGCGAAAAAATTATGATTCGAAGAGTTATTGAATACCAAAATATTGGCGATAATATGCGGGATAGGGTTGCAGGTATTAATGTTTATAATAGTGTTGTAAATAGTTGCTTTTTGTAAATAG
Organism: Apolygus lucorum; assembly: GCA_009739505.2. Lineage (NCBI taxonomy): Eukaryota > Metazoa > Arthropoda > Insecta > Hemiptera > Miridae > Apolygus > Apolygus lucorum. The sequence goes on along the minus strand of CM019183.2, from coordinate 41,968,929 downwards.
TGCTTTTTTTATTTAGCGGTCCACCGTCTAGGACCTAACCCACACAATCCCTGAAAATTTCATCGAAATTGGTTGAATAGTTGCGGAGTTTTGGTTGTAACAATAAATTTAAAGTTCGCGCATGCGCAGCGGCTATTGCTTGACCAATTTTATTGAAACTTATAGGGTGTCTCTTAGAAGTTAGTCCCTAACTAACCTCCAAATTTGAGCAAAATCGGTTCATTAGAAACCGAGGTTCCAGGAAATTCACGTTTGCTCATGCGAACTCGCTCCTATTGGTCCGAAGGTGCTGAAATTGATAGGGGACCGTCTAGGACCTAACCCGCACAATCCCTGAAAATCTCATCAAAATCGGACCACTGGTTAGAATAGTTTTGCCCGGGACAAGGATTGACCACAGACAGACCGACAAACCGACAGACCGACAGACAGACAGACAGACACGGAACCAAAATTGTTCGGGAAGCTCTAAAACGCAAAAAGCAAGTGGAAATTTTGATTTTGGAGGACATTTTTTTTCACTTCTTTCACGAATACAAAGCTTCCCTACCTTCGGTAGTGAGGAAGCAAAAAAATACACAGTGCACAGCAGTTTACAGTACCGATTCCGCACTGAAGAAATCCTCATTACGAAATTTGATATTTGATATTCATTTGATCACGTTGCTGGTTCACTATGTAAACAGACAGCCAGACGATTGTGAAGTCGTTCATGACTGTTTTGATGATTTTTCACTATTTCATGCATTTGGTGGCTCCAACAGATGAAACCATGATGAAATCAGTCTACATTCCTCTTGGGCTCAGCCCTAATATTCAGTCAAAATTTGAGAAGAATTGAGCTATCAGACAAGGAACTCTCTCGAGGTTAACCCTCGTTAAACATGGAAACGAGTGAATGAATGAATGATTTATTTGCCAAAAGATGTTACAAGAGATGGCAACAAAGAGAAAAAATGGCAAAATAATTCATATTTTCTATTAAGTCAGTAGAGTAAACCATCACCTGTTGAGCACATCCTCAAGCGGACCACCGTTCTCAGGGATCCTAAAAGTCTTGCTGGAGTCGCCAATGAAACTGATGTTCTAAGCTCGGATGACGGCATTCTGCTCCACTTCATTAATTACTTTTACCTACATTTTATTGTCAAGTGAATGAATGAATTCTGATGATTTATTTGTGTAAGTTGGCAACAAAAAATAGCAAGAAAAAATAAAAGAAAAAAGAAGTGGTAAAATAATTCATATTTTCTTTAAACTCAGTAGAGTGAGCTATAACTTGACGCCCAAAGCAGATCTGTGGCTCTGCTCGCACTAAGCAGGCTAGTTTTGACCAGCCGAGGCCCAGCAGTGCTTCAAACACTCTCACCTGAATCCATTCAAGTATAAACCCCAGGTTTGGCACGCATAAAGGCTGGTTGAGGCATATAGGCTAGGTTGAAAAGAGCCCTCCTGGTCTCTGGTAAGTTTGCCCTTGTTTTGAAAATAACTTAGCAATTACTTACACCCCTTTGAGTTGTCAGTTTTGTCAGAGGTGGAAATAAGCCTGAGAAAGAGAACAGCATTCCCATGAAAGAAAATTAATCAACAACTTCCAAGCAGGACTCTCCACATGGCATCTCGTAACTCCTGAGACGACCTTTCTTCTGAAACTCCAATACTATATTATTTTAAACACCATCCTAGATACTCAGCTAATCAGTAACCAATCTTTATTATTCTGTGGAATGTACGAGAAAGTTGGCTATTCAAAAATATTCGTTCGTAATGCCGTGCCAAGAAGTGATACTTTTATTAGGGAAGGAAAACAAGTGAAATTTCCAATGCTACGCACGATCACCATGAGAAGTTGGCCGGTCCGTATTATAGGGATCTTTTATCTCGAAGAATCTCATTCAGTGAGTGTACGATCTGGAGGATATCTTAACGAGGGACGGACTTCCGCGTACAATAGAAATATTATACATCACCATACGCCAAGAATGGGTAAACCCTTGCATCCCCGTTTATGAATGTAAACAAGGACGTTCAGTATTCAGAGGCGCGCGGGTATAACTGGTGCACTTTCCGTCGGATTTGTGTCATCTTTTATTCAGAAAGGCTCCCAGTAAGATAATCCTTGGTTGGAAACCTCAGAAGGGGGGTCGAAAACTGCTTTTAATACGATCTTCATCGCTGGATTTAAAAATACTCTACCCGAGGGTGAAATCATAGTTTGTTCGAGAGCTTTTTTCTCGAACATCCAGTTCCCTAAGGGATTGTTAGGGGGTTTTCTCAGCTAGGTAATACATCAGCTTGTGGTTGCTTCCAATCCACCGAGCGACTTGACAACAATGCAAGAATTGTTTTCACTTTTCAATTTGAATAAGAATTGACCTCCAAAATCAAATACAAAATCCAAAATCAAAAAACCACTCGCGTTTTACGTTTGAGACTTCTGTATAGATCCCTCCCTACCAACCATAGGTACCTAGGTACTACCTACTAGGGCATTTTTGGAAATGTTAACCCTTCATTTCTATTTGTTGGCGGTTGGGGTTGACATTTTCAAAAATACCCTAGTAGGTAGTAGGTACCTACGGTTGGTAGGGAGGGATCTATGCAGAAAGATGATCTATACAGAAAATAATTAACCTTTGGGCAATGATTTGCAACGTTTTAATATAGGAAACATTTGTGGGCAAAAGAACGATAACGAATCTACTTGTCAATGGTAGTTGGTAAATTTTAGAAGATCTGCGTAGTTGATACGGCAATACTTTTATATTTCACCGCTGGCTTCAGTAGAAGGCCCTGGCTTAAGGTTTGACAACACTGCATTCAGGCAGACCGCTGCTACCAATGTTGAATTAAATATCCCGAGTAACTTGATATGAATGATGCTATGAGTTATGATAATTGTTGTTATTAATCATGTGGTGGTGGGTTGGGACGGGTTCACTCTTTCCCAGAATTCTTGGATATCTACTTTATTGAGAAGTTCGGGAGCAACTCATGGGAAGGTGGTGTTAATTAGGCTCGGCAGCCGTTGACCTGGAGCCCGGAAAGAGCCCGCTTAGAAAAAATACCACTAGTATCGTGAAGGAGCATTTGGAAGAAGTTTTTACTCTCGCAAGCCGGACGATAAGTCAATTGACAAATTGTACAACGTATTTGTGCCTGCGCAGCAAGGGACGTGTCCACTCTGTATTATCTGATCGGAACTCATTAGTCGAGACCGGATTGAATTTTATCTCGGTTGAGAAATAATCAACGGTAACTGGAAAAATGAAAACCCCCATCAATTCCCCACGGATGATCGAGCGGCAGGAGAATATAGCTGAACACTATCCATCTTGCTGCACTTCGGGAAAGCTAAATTTCCGTGTTGGAGGAGACCAGTGGGAATATGTCCTGTTTTGGAGCGGTACTTGAACACTTCAGGATATAATCCGAGTAATATTAATTGATCGAGAGTGAGTGCATGTTCAAGTGAAACGTCGCATGCAACATCGCCAAAGGGGCCGCTTCACCCTCATTTTTCCTCTAGATGTATCAAAGATCTCCCAGCAAAGTGAGAAAGTCGGACGAGCAGATATAACATGAATTGGTTCTGCTATGAAGAGGAAATATTATTTTGAAAAAAAAAGTTGAAATTGATTTCTAACAAAGAAAACGGAAATGGCGGGACTTCTGAGCGAGATAGTTCGTGCAAATATATTTATATCACTGATATTACGAATATTATAGAAGTAAATAAATTACGACAAAGACCACACGTCAGAACTTCTTCTATTACTGTGAAATAGCTGTTTAGTTTATGTTTAATACAGGCGTCTCTTGAATTTTCCTCTTATTATTATGTTTAGGATTATCACGATTAGATACATCAGCATCGGACAATGTTAAAGTATTAGACTGCTGATTCTGAATAACAAACTTAGATCCTCTGTGATCAGCAGGGTGAGCTAAATTTGCATCTGGTGGACTCATGTAGTTTCAGGCAGGGATTCGTGCATGGCGACCAGTAGAGGGAAAATGTATGTTCTGGCACATAACTATTAATACTACGACCTTTGACCTTTACCCCTACCCCCCTCCCACCCCCTGACCCCTACCCCACCACCCCCTCCCGCCGCCATACTCCTCCCGCCCCCGTACTCCTCCTGCCCCCGTACTCCTCCCGCCCTGTACTCCTCCCGCCCCCATACTCCTCCCGCCCCCATACTCCTCCCGTCCCCGTACTCCTCCCGACCCGTACTCCTCCCGCCCCCCATACTCCTCCCGCCCCCATACTCCTGCCGCTCCTTTACTCCTACCGCCTCTAACCTCTACCCCCCTTACGCCTTTCGCCCCTTACTCCCCCCTCCCCCCGACTCGTTCCTATCACTCCCCATACTCCCCCACACGTACCCCATATATCCCCCCATACTCCCACGTACTCCCCCAAATTTACCCCCACATATTCCCCCATACTCCCACGTACTCCCCCAAATGTACCCCCACATATTCCCCCATACTCGCGCAAACTTACCCCACATACTCCCCTATACTTACCCCTACACACTACCCCACATACTCCCTCATACACTCACCCATACTCCCACAAACCTACCCCATTACTCCCCATACTCCCTCTCACCTACCCCCACATATTCCCCCATACTCCCACGTACTGCCCCAAACTTACCCCCCCCCCCCCTACTCCTCTACACACCTACCCCACATACTTCCTCATACTCACGCACACACTCACCCATACTTACCCCATACATACCCCCACACCTACCCCATTACTCCCCCATACTCCCACACACCTACCCCATTACTCCCCATATTCCCTCTCACCTACCCCTACATATTCCCCCATACTCCCACGTACTCCCCCAAACTTACCCCCTCCCATACTCCTCTACACACCTACCCCACATACTTCCTCATACACTCACCCATACTCCCCCTTACATACCTCCACACTCTCCCCATACTTACCCCACACACTCCCCCTCACTCTCACCCTCATTCTCACCCCACCTACCAATGTCATGAGGTAAAAACTATCATTTATGCTTGCTTGAGAATGAAGCTTCATGATAGGTTAGCTAGATGGCACTATGGTCGATCTTTCCTACCCTGTAATCATGTTTCAATCTCTACTACAAGTTTCAAAGCAAGGTCAGTACAACTAAGAGAAATGACATTTATTGTCCTGAAAAGGACAGTTCAAAGGATCTAAGGTAAGTACAACTAATTTCTTTACCATTAAGATGCAATTAGTACCATTGTTCGACCCACTCGGTCATTCCAACTAAGCTCTGTCACCGCGTCAAGGTGGGGTCGATCGACAGAGTTTATCACGTGTAAATTTAACATGTTGGTCCTCCAAAGGAAAAACTTGTACTTCACGCAATCACACTTCAAAGAGAAATTTAATAGTTTGTTGACCCTCTTGGTCGTTGGAATTTCCAACTAAGCTCTTCTTTTATGTAAATTTAACATGTTGGTCTTCAAAAAGACCGATGAAACAACTTATACTTTATGAAATCACACACTTTTTTTTTAATAATTATTTTTATTCAGTCTTTCCTTCTCTTGTATAAATTGAACTTGTTGGTCCTCCAAAGGACCGATGAAAAATTTTAATTCAAGAATAAACGATACAATGAAATAGAATAGAAAAATTAGTGTTCGTGGTCAGTTAAACATTGGGAACACCACGAAAGAAACCCTGAATCTAAGCTGTTGTTCAATAGCGGCTGGTCGTCTTCTGGTACTGGTGAGTATCTATCAACGGACGGAGATGGAGGAAGTAGATGCAGAAGAAGGTATGAGGGAGAAAGGTATGGGTATTCGACGACAGAGTAGTCTTCAAACGAGGGAGTAGGATATGGACTGTAAGTTTTCATCTTCTTCCTGGGCGGCGATTCTCTGGAAGATGGCATCACAGCATACGTCTGTAAATAACCATAAAAATTACATAAGTAAGCAGTAAAAATTAAAATTGGTACTTGAAAGTATCTATGAAACTGAATCTACCTTATTCATGGGGTCAGAATACTCCTTTTCATCAGTGGATGGCGTTGAGAAATCGTTATTTATAACCCACATTGATGGAGAAGCAGGACTGGGCGATCTTTCCCGTGGAGAGGCTCGAGTGCAGGATAATTCATGGAGCTGGCATGCTCTCACTGTGATAAAGTTGGCACCACAAACTGAACACTGCTTACTGGAAGAAGCCATCTGAAAAGTTCCGATGAAACATTTATATTTACGATAGTTGAATATGGATAAAACTCATAATTTAAATGAGGTAAATGATAACTTACCTTTCACACAAATTGCAAGTCGTGCTGTCGGTTGACAAGGCCTCTGTAGATGAGGTTGACTGATCTGATGACCTTGTTGTTGTACTTCTGAATTTCGTCCTCGGTGAGTACGTCGTTGAACCGTTTTGGTAGGAAGACTCTAATGGAAGCTTCTTGAAGACAGCCAATGGGGATCAATGAAGCCACAATAGTGTCACCAAACCGACTTTGCAATCTTTGAAATGAGACCACTTCGTAGGGAACTCCAATGCGAAGGTCTGAGAGACGGCAGATTCCGTTGTTCTGGTTGTTGGCTGCGTTGAGTTGAGATGAGAGAGAGTTGATCATCTTGAAGGGCAGGAGCAGAATGAAGAGCCGCCTCCAAGAGCAGCCCCTTATATACCCAAGATCAACCACCCCCTTTCCCCCTCCCACCTCCCACCACCGCCAAGGTGAAATTAATTTGTGCATTACTACTCTATGAATAAGTATTCCTTCTCAATAGGTAGGTAATTTGTAAGGTTATCCTTCTTAACAAAATTCAATAACTTCTCAATGAAATTGTATTCCTTCTGAATGCACCTTCAGTCAACAACCCCAACAATTCAAACTTTATTCATGTATTACTTCTCTGTGAATAAGTATTCCTTCTCAATAGGTAGGTAATTTTTGAGCTTATCCTTCTTAACAAAATTCTATAACTTCTCAATGAAATTGTATTCCTTCTCAATGCCTGGAGTCAAACTCCACTCCAATTCAAACTTTTTTTTCTTGTATTACTTTTCTGTGAATTAGGTATTCCTTCTCAGTAGGTAGGTAATTTTTAAGCTTATCCATCTTAACAGAATTCTATAACTTCTCAATGAAATTGTATTCCTTCTCAATGCCTGGAGTCAAACTCCACTCCAAATTTTTTTTCTTGTATTACTTCTCTGTGAATTCAGTATTCCTTCTCAGTAGGTAGGTAATTTTTAAATTTATCCTTCTAAACAGAATTCTATACCTTCTCAATGAAATTGTATTCCTTCTCAATGCCTATAGTCAAACACCCCCTATCAAACTTTATTCATGTATTACTTCTCTGTGAATAAGTATTCCTTCTCAGTAGGCATTTTTTTAGGGTTATACTTCTTAACCGAATTGTATACCTTCTCAAAGGAACTACCCCCCTCCATTCCCACCCTATATAAGGAGCTGCTCCTCCTCTCCTCCTCCCACTCTTGCTCGTTCTTTTGTAGTGTTCACTAGTTTTCCAGTGCTCTTCTTCAAGCTCCAGCTCCCATCTTCAGTTCCAGACCTGCTCTTCAGCTCCAGACCTGCTCTTCAGCTATCGTCCTCTGCTCCTCTGGGATAAGTGAGAAACCTCATTCGTTTACCTCCTGGTTTGCAATTTAGGTCTACCTCTCAGCCAAAACCCACTCTTTTTTTAAATCAAGTTTGACCTTGATTAGTTCTTTTTTTTTCTCTCAATCACTTAGTAATTGGTTTTTTTCCCCGTTCAAGTTTGACCTTGATAAGTTCTTTTTTTTTCCCCAATCACTTGATTGGTTTTTTTTTTCGTTCAAGTTTGACCTTGATAAGTTTTTTGTTCTCAATCAGTTGATTGTTTTTTTTTTTTATATTTTGAAATTAATTTCGTAATTTTTTTGTTGTTGTCTGGGTTTTTTAAAACAATTTTTGTTCATTAGCTAACTTTTTGAAGTAATTTTTTCTTTTCAATCTGTTGATTGAAAATTTTGTTACTATTCTTTCTTTTTTTTTCTCTCAATCAGTTGATAGTGATTTTTTTCTTTCTGTAAGTAATTTCATAAAAATTATTTTTTTTTGTCTTGGTTTTGGTTATTGGTTTTTTAAAACAATTTTCGTTCAATACTTTTCTAAAAAATTTTTCTTTTCAATCCGTTGGTTGAAAATTTTGTTATTATTCTTTCTTTTTCCTCAATCAGTTGATTGTGTTTTATTTTTCCTCTATTTTGCAAATAATTTCATTAAAAAATCAACAAAAAAAATGTTTGTTTTTTGCTTTATCTATTGGTTTTTTTAAAGCAATTTTCGTTCAATACTTTTCTGAAATTTTTTCTTTTCAATCCGTTGGTTGAAAATTTTGTTATTATTCTTTCTTTTTCTCTCAATCACTTGATTGTGTTGTTTGTAAATAATTTCATAAGAAATTTCAAATTGATTAGTTTTTTCCTCAATCACTTGATTGATTTTGTGTTTTCTTTTTTTTTTTTCGTTCAAGTTAGACCTTGATAAGTTCTTTTTTTTTCTCAATCCGTTGATTGAAGATTTTGTTATTATTCCTTATTTTTCTCTCAATCAGTTGATTGTTTCTTTTTCCATTCTGTAAATAATTCCGTAATTATTTTGTTGTCTTGGGTTTTCTAAAACAATTTTTGTTTAGTACTTTTCTGAAGTTTTTTCTTTTCAGTCCGTTGATTGAAAATTTTGTTAATATCCTTTCTATCAATCACTTGATTGTGTGTTTTTTCTCAATTTCATAAAAAATTTAAAAAAAAATCTTGGTATTGGTTTTAAAAATAGTTTTGTTTATTTTTTTCCATTCAATAATTTACTCGTTTCTCAATTTGAGTTAAATTGATTCCAAATTTACTAATTTCCATACAAATATTTTAGTTCAAATACTTTAAAGGTAGAGATGGCTAGTACATCAAAGTTGTGTACCTTTTGTGGGAGGGCATTTGACAGTTTAACCATGCTGATAGCCCATGAAACCCAATGTGGAGAAAGTAGATTCCCCACCACCAATACTACTCCACCTACTATCTTGAAGAGACCAGCATCTCAAATTGATGATAGATTGTCAATGTTCACTAATTTGTGTGGATTCTGTGGGATTTATTTTCCTTCAATGGAGGAGAGGCTGAGTCATGAACAAACTCACGCTGGTACATCTTCTCCCTCTCCTTCCAAAAAGAGGAACACATCTCCCACAGATGACTTATTCTCCTCTTACTTTGCCAATGTTTGTGGATATTGTGGATTGGATTTTGCCACTAGAGATGAAAGGGAAGAACATGAAGTAGTGAGACACAATCGAGATTTTTGTACTAAATGTGGCCAGTATTTCGCTGATAATTTAGAAAGGATCAATCATGAAATATACTGTTCTGTTAGTTTAATATGTGAGAAATGTGGGGCTAGCTTCACGAACTCTTATTTGTTTGAAGCACATAACACCAACTGTGGTCAAGAGGTGGATAATGTTAGACAAGGTGGTGACCCAAATGTTAGAGAAATATTGGCTAATGCTCCTGATGATGAACAAATCATTCCCTACATATCTGCTTTTACAAATAGAATTGCTTCGTTTTTTATACAATCAAATTTTGCATTAGATCTGCCTTCATTCCTTTCCGACATAAGACCAAAATTAATTAAAATCCTCAAAAACTCTCTTCGTGATCATGGGGCGATTAAATTCAATTTGGTTCTTGATATTTTAGTAAATAACTCTCTTGGAGAAGAGATGGATTGTAATTTAAAAGTAAAGAATGATATATTATTGCACAACACTCAAATAGATTCAATCCTAAGATCAATGAATGAAAAGTTAAATACAGAGTTATCCGAGTTGGAAGTTAAAAAAAGTGGTTGGAAGTTGGCATTAATTTATGGTCTACGAGTTAAAATCAATAAGTACTCCCCACTGAGAGGTGGCATGTTTATTGATCTCCCAGAAAAAATAAAAAATAAAAAAGCCTGTATCAATGTAATTAATCAGGACGATTTTTGTTTCAAGTATGCCATATTAGCAAATTTGGTTGATAGGAATCCCCAAAGAGTTTCCACTTATGCTAACCTGAATCATAGGTGTAATTTTAACTGTATTAGATTCCCTGCTACAATGTATGACATCAAAAAATTCGAAAAAATCAATAATATTTCAATAAACATTTTTAAATTAGATGAAAACGATAACGTATACCCCAAGAAAATTGTTGAGCAGGAACTAGAGGACCATAGAGATTTATTGTTACTTGAGAAAAAATTGGGAAGTGGTGAGGTTATTAACAACCACTATGTACATATTAAAGATTTTAATAAACTAGTACGTTCACAGATAACTGCCCATGTAAGTAGGATTAACCTTTGCAAAAGATGTTTGTGGTACAAACAGACAGATAATTCTGGTGACATTAAGGCCCATGAAAACCTATGCAATTCTAATAAACCAGCTCTTCCAAAGATTCCTGAGAAAACTTATGTGGAATTTGAAAAAGTGGTTAGATCTATGAGAGTCCCCTATGTTGTTTATGCCGATTTCGAATCCATGTGTGAAGACATCCATTCAATCCTCCCAAACCCAGATACATCATACACCCACCCATATAATCAACATACCCCCACTTCTGTGTGTGCTTATGTCCATATCCAAGAGGAATTCTTACCCATCAGTGACAAAATACCAAAAGATTTGTTTCTATATCGAGGGGAAGATGTTGTGGAAAAACTGTTGGAATTTTTAAATCGAGTCGCAGAAGAAGTCAGCAAAATATACAGTTCAAATAAAAAAATGCCAATTCTAACCCAAGCTGAGAAACATCAGTATAACAGCGCAACAACATGCTTCATGTGCAATAAAGGGTTCAGTTCCCCGGAAAATCCCAAAGTACGTGATCATTGTCACATACTAGGGACTTACCGGGGAGCTGCCCATCGTAATTGTAATATTAAGTATCAACCCCCCTCCTTCCTCCCCGTCCTGTTCCACAACCTCTCTGGATTTGACGCCCATTTCATAGTACCCAAATTAGGCTACAATAAACAACAAATTGACGTCATAGCATCCAATTCTGAAAACTTTATCACATTCTCCAAAAGAGTAAATAAAAAAATATCATTGAGATTCTTAGATAGTTTTCGATTCTTATCAAAAAGTTTAGATGGTCTTGCCAAGACTTTAATCAATTTTAATATATTACCCAAATTTTTTAATAATAATGAATTAGATCTTGTTAAAAGAAAAGGAGTATTCCCCTATGAGTATGTGAACTCCTGGGAAAAATATAATGACACCCAGTTGCCCCCAATTAATGATTTTTACAGTAAATTGAGACATAGTGGTATAACCAATGTGGAATATGAGCATGCACAGAAAGTGTGAGAAGATTTTAATTGTAAGACCCTCGGGGAATATAGTGATCTTTACATGAAGATTGATGTGCTTCTTCTCGCAGAAATATTCGAATCATTCAGAGACATAACCATCAAATCTCATACTCTAGATCCTGCACATTATTTTACAGCCCCAATGATGACCTGGGATGCCATGTTAAAATGTACCCAAGTCAAGATTGAACTCCTCACTGACTACAACCAAATTTTGATGGTGGAGTCAGGCATCAGAGGAGGGTTAGTACAGGTATCAAGAAGAATGGCTGAAGCAAATAACCAAATGGTAGAGGACTATGATCCAAGCAAGGATACAACATTTTTAGCTTATCAAGACTGCAATGCTCTGTATTCCACTGCTATGACTAGTCCTCTACCAATTGGTGAGTTTTCATTCATACCCTTCTTCATTGAACCTTGACTCACTCTCCCCTGATGACCCATATGGCTACCTTCTTGACGTTTGCCTCGACTACCCAGATGAGCTACACGATTACCACAATGACCTTCCTTTCCTGCCAGAGAAGCTGGCTAGTATTGGAGGAAAGTTGGTAGCTCATCTAGGTAGTCGGAAAAATTATGTAGTCCACTACATGGCTCTCAAACAAGCGCTAGACCATGGTTTGAAATTGGTTAGGATAAATAGAGCATTGAAATTCAGACAGTCACAATGGTTAAAACCTTACATAGAATTAAATAATGAATTGAGAAAAAAAGCAACTACTGATTTTGAAAAAGAGCAATTTAAATTATATAATAATGCAGTTTATGGGAAAACCATGGAAAGTATCCGCAATAGAATAGATTTTAGACTCGTGACAAGTTTTCAACAAGCAGAAAAACTGATAGCAAAATCAAATTTTATAGATTCAACTGTTTTTAACGAAAATTTAGTTGGAATACTCATGGGGAAAACCAATCTTGAATTTAATCGCCCTATTTTTGTAGGACAAGCCATCTTAGATCTTTCCAAAACTGTAATGTATGAATATTTCTATGACACTCTAAAGCCCCTGTATCCTGACACCCTCAGCTTATTATACATGGATACCGACAGTTTTATCATGTCTATAAAAACCGATGATTGGTATAAGGACATGAAAGACCATCTACTCGATCACTTAGACACATCAAATTATCCCCTAGATCACCCCCTGTATTCAAATATAAATAAGAAAGAATTAGGAAAGTTTAAAGATGAAGCAGGAGGGAAGCCTATTAATTTATTCGTTGGACTCAGACCTAAAATGTATGCCATGCTAATAGATGGGCAAGAATATAAAAGAGCCAAAGGTGTCCAAAAATGTGTTGTGGAGAAGAAAATTCAGGTTGATGATTATCTAAATTGTCTTAGGGAATCATCAATCCGACGAGACTTCTGCACACGTATTAGATCCAAGAAACATAACGTCCAATCAATAATTGCAAACAAAATATCACTGTCCCCAAATGATGATAAAAGACATATTTTAGAAGATGGCATCAGCACCTTAGCTTTAGGGCACTACAGGCTAGCTCCTGAGTGATCCAATTTCATTTAATTATCGTCATACCAAATTTTAAACAGGCTGGCTCCTGAGTAATCCAATTTTATTTTATTATAATTTTAGCAAATTTTAAACAGGCTGGTCCTTTTCAACTTTATCATTGTCTTAGGTTATCAAATTTTAAACAGGCTGGTCCTTTTAAAAAATTTTATTATTGTCTTAGGTTATCAAATTTTAAATAGGCTGGTCCTTTTAATTTTTTTTTATCATTGTCTTAGGTTATCAAATTTTAAAAAGGCTGGTCTTTTTAAATTTTATCATCGTCTTAGGTTATCAAATTTTTAAACAGGCTGGCTCCTATCAAATTTTATCATCGTCTTAGGTTATCAAATTTTCATCATCGTCTTAGGTTATAAAATTTTCATCACTATTCTAAATTTCTCATCATCGAATGTACACAGGGGTGGGTAAATTAATGTGTACGAGAGACAACGACCTGGTTGCGTACCAGTGGAGCAACCAAAGCTACAGACTGTAGCTGGAAATCTTTCGGGATTTCCCGGGGGTTGCGGAACGAGTAAAACAACCAATGGTTAGCGGAACCTATGTAAAGGATTGCTTTCATTTTTCTTTATCTTTTTATTTTTCACTTTGATTTTATTCACAATCCTTCATATTTGTTTTGTAATAACCTATGTTTGGTTTACTCGTTCCATTACGCGAGGGTGGGCCCGGGGTACGCAACCAGGTCGTTGTCTCTCAAAAAGGGAGGGGTGAAAGTTATTGCAATGGACTTATGATGAGAATTTGGGTGGGCGTTGATGAAATTTTTAAGTTGTGGTGGTGGTAATAGTAGGTGGCAAATAGTATATAAGGACTGGTCCTCTCACAAACATCCTCAGTATTCAACATGCAGTTGGTGAAGCAAGGTGTCGGTCTCCCAGTCCACAATTTGGCAAAGTTAGAGGACAATACTTACGATAGAACAAGGCATAGCTCACTGCTACCCAATAGTATAAGGTGCATAATGTGTGCGACTTTGAATGGTGGCAAAACAAATTTGATGCTCAATCTATTATACTCTCCTCAGGGATTGAGATTTGAAAACATCTATCTCTTTAGTAGAACCCTCCACCAACCTCAATACGTCCAATTGACTAGAATCATGGAACCCCTAAAAGAAATCGGCTTCTTCAAATATGAGAATAGTGATGAAGTACCACTACCCTCCCAAACTAAACCAAATTCCGTAATGATTTTTGATGACGTAGCTTGCGACAAACAAGATAGGATTAGGATGTTCTTCAGCATGGGTCGACATAGTAAGACAGATAGCTTTTATTTAGCCCAAAGTTATTGTCGTATACCTAAACATTTGGTCAGGGATTGTGCCAATTTAATCGTTGTATTTAGACAAGATACGTTAAATTTGAAAAAGATATACGAGGACCATGTAAACATGGATATGTCATTCGTCAAATTCAAAGACATTTGTTCAAGGTGTTGGGAAACTAGTAGGTATGGGTTTTTGGTCATAGACAAAGAGTGTGGTGTCAGCAGTGGGAGATATAGGCTAGGTTTCGATACCTATATAATACCCTGAATTAGGATAAATCAGTTAGTCTATTGCAAACCATGGAAGGAGTAACATCTATTGAGCGAGAAATCGCTGAGGTTCGTAAAGCTATTAGAGCGAGGTATAACCAGATAAGGAGGAGCAGGGAGGACACAGAAGAACATCTCAAGAAGAGGTTTGAACCCATTCGAGAAGCTATTCTGAATCCGCCAACACCCAAGAAGCCGAAATTGAAGCAGACAGCTGGGTCATCTACAATTGATTCATGGAAGTACATTAACAGGAGGAGAAGAAGAACCAGACCAAGACGTATTTTTGACTTATTCGGAAGGAAAGCAGAAGAAACCGATATCTCATCAGATTCTACTGCGATACCATACATCATGTCACCTAAAGAGGAACCACCTACTGGATCGACAACGCAAGAAGACGTGAGAGTTATTCCAACCCCTCAAGAACCATTTGCATCGTCATCACCAGTTGAGCCATCATATGGACAATATGCATCAGAGTACGTCAGGAAGAAAATTGATAGAGAACCAGGATTTGATGACCTTTATGGAATCCACTACCACAGAGAATCTGACCGCTTCACATTGGGAGACAGTTATGTAACTATCAGAGATGATGTGATGCGAATAGGAACAGACATGCAAATCCATTGCACCCTTGGACTATTGGAACTTCTCTTCATGAAAAATCCGGACAAGACAATGATCAGGGACCATGATCTTCAATCCTATAAAAAGATACTGGATGCGACCAATGCACATAAGAAAAGATTTAGTTCAACAGAGAATTTCAACATTGAACGGACACATCCGAAATGGGCTATTATTAGGAAATTCTACCCAAGAAAGAAGCCCAGTACTTCATCAGAAAATAATTCATAATCGTCTAGGTCCAAGTATCCGAACGGTAAGACCTATGAGGCACTAGTAGTGAGGACCTGTTTTTAATAGACGGTATCAAAAGAAAATCTCTAATTTTGCTGAGTAACCCTCCTTGAGGTTGTGGTGGAAATCCCTTCGGATGGGAGGGTCAGCATATAACGTGATTTTCTCAACCTATATAAACATCAGTATCTGAGAATACATCATCATTCAGTGTCAAGCCTCGAAACATGACAGACGTCAAGAGAAAAATCATTGAGGAGCTTCATCGACCAGCCAGGAAGAACTATAAAAGAAGAAGAGTGATTCTGAGAGGAATAGACGATTTATGGCAAGCAGATCTACTGGAACTTCAACCGTATTCGAGAATCAATGGAGGAAACCGATACATACTCGTTGTAATAGATTGCCTATCGAAATTCGTTTGGATAGCTCCACTCAAATCCAAGACAGCCACAGCAACCAGTATGGGATTCCAGCAGATATTCGAGAAGTCAGCACCACGTTTACCACGTCATTTACAAACTGATCGTGGAAAAGAATTCTATAACGCCACTATGAGAGGGCTACTGAACAGTCATAACATCAACCACTACTCTACCTTCACCAATCTGAAAGCATCAATAGTGGAACGAGTGATTCGCACTCTGAAGACATTGCTTTGGAAACAGTTCAGTATGCAGGGACATTACAAATGGGTGAATGTCATAGAAGAAATCGTTGGACTGTATAACAAGACCAAACATTCCTCGATCAAGATGGCACCCGCAGATGTCAAAGGAAAACGAAAAGAGAAGTTGGCACTCAAGACCTTATTCGCACCGAAGAAGAGGAAGAAACAACAGCCAAAATTCAAGATTGACGACTACGTGAGGATATCCAAGAGGAAAGCAGAATTTGAAAAGGGATACACTCCCTCGTGGTCAACTGAAATATTCAAGATCATTCGAGTGAAGAAGACTGTACCACCCACCTACATCCTGGAGGATAGTGAGAAGAAACAAGTTGCCGGAGGATTTTATCAAGAAGAACTACAATTGACCAAGTACCCAAGAATATATCTTGTGGAGAAGATACTACGACGAGATGGAGAGGGTCGAGCGTACGTAAAATGGTTGGGATTCGACTCGAGACATAATAGTTGGATCAATACCGAGAATTTTGCTCAATGAAGATAGTACGATAGGATTCTCGTATATAAGGAGCTGCACACCCTGAAATCAGTCAGTTGTTAATTGGATCTCGAAGAGTCAACATGTTGAACGTTGAAGAGCACCTATCTAATGAGGAGGAAGGGGTTGAACGGGTGGAGTACCATACTCACTACCCCTACGGTTCATCCTTGGACTATGGACAGGAGATACGGATCGCCATACAGCATCAAGACCTCTTCACCCTACCGAGTCAAAGTTTCCTGGAGCTACAAGGACGTTTCCTGAAGGAAGATGGATCAGGACCACCGCCGCCAGCTACTATGTCAATGACTAGCAACGCCTTCCCGTTTCTCTTTGATGAGATACGCTACGAAATATGTGCCACAGAAATCGACCGAGTGAGGAATCCCGGCATAACATCATCGATGAAAGGCTACACATCGTTCATGAAAGGCACCGAGAACGAGATTGAAAATTATGGTTGGGTAGTAACTGATACTCTCAACGTATCAACTGAAGGGTATTTCAACGTCTGTTTACCCCTCAGTGTGCTACTTGGATTCTTCGAATGTTATCAAAAAGTAGTGATCAACGTCAAGCAAGAACTGATATTTCTACGATCGAGAAGAGATGAAAACTGCTACTTGTCTCAAGGAGTTGCAGGAGCCGAACCAGCTCGGGCCAAAATCGAATTGACTCACCTCTCCTGGCGTGTACCCTACCTCACACTCGACAACCATCATCGACTGGAACTTCATCGTCATCTTCAAAAAGAAAAGGCAATAAGAATGGATTTCCGCTGCTTGGAGCTCTACGAGTACCCTCTACTTCCGACAACCCAGAAGCATGTATGGAACGTCAAGACGTCGTCTCAAGTTGAAAAACCTAGATACGTAATATTAGCTTTTCAAACTGGAAGAAAGAACACGGTGAGGAAACTGTCATGCCGTTTCGACCATTGTAATCTGAGCAATGTTAAGTTATTTTTGAACTCAAAATCATACCCATACGATGATCTGAATATCAACTTTGAAAGAAATCAATTTTCTGTCCTCTACCGAATGTATGCCACATTTCAACAAAGTTACTACGGGGTTGAATACAATCATCCATTACTTTCACTTCACCAATTCAAGGAAAAAGGAACATTGGTTGTTTTGGATTGTTCAAAACAGAGTGAATCCATCAAATCTGGACCTATAGATGTGATGTTGGAATTTGAAGCGAGCGTAGCATTTCCCGGTGACACAACAGCGTATTGCCTCATCATTCACGACCGATCAGTGGAGTACAACCCTTTGACCAATATAGTCCGTCGAATGGTATAAAAATGTTGTCAGACTGCAAGTAGGTATGAATCCTACGTCTTGAAGGAGATTTAGCGAATCATCGAACCTCAGCAGCTGGACCACTTCACCACTGACATTTGTCACGTGAAGCCTATATAAAAGGAGTACCATAATCGATTGTCATTCAGTCATCATCATGCCGTCAAAGAGAGAGGTTGTTCTGGATCTCCACTGGTTCTTCAACAATGAAATGAAGCATATCGTTAAAGAGTTATCGTTGAGTGATCACAATGTTTTCTCAGCACAACATTGGATTTTCAAACCACCCAAGGGATTGTACATTTACGTTCCAAAGGCTCGAAAAGCTAATAATTGGATCGTAAAGCACGTACACAGAATTCCGTGGGATGAAGGAGATGTGGAATACAGCCAGCTATCAAATATTATTCATCGCATCTCATCTAATTATGACATCATCTATGTGAAAGGAAAGCAAAAGGTTGACTTCGTTCAACAGCTGGTCCCAAGAAACCTACGAATAGTTGACGTTGAAAGTATTGGATGCCCCAAAATATCTTCATTACTTGAACCTTTAGCGATAGGATCGCATTGTATTTTTCATAATTCGGCACCAACATTATGTGCATTCCATAAATGTAGAGCAATAGCTGACTGGATGATAACTGATTGTTTGTAAATATGTTTTTCATAATTAATAGTTAAATTTGAAATGTTAAAAATTGTGTTTACGTTTATGTTTGAATATTGTTTGTTATTTTTTTAAATGTAATGAAATTAGAAAAAATAATGTTGAGATGTAACATCCTTTATTGTCTTTGGTCCAAGTATCCGAACGGTAAATCCTGTATGGTGCTAGTAGTGAGGACAGGCCGAGTAACCCTCTCAAAGGTTGTGGTGAAAATCCCTTCGGGAGAGAGGGTCGGCAGGGAAAAAGACAACAAAAATGATGACTCAAACTACTAGCCTAATACATTATGTTCATCGTTCATGTTCAAATATTGTTTATTTAAAAAAAAAATTGTATATTGTTTGATAAAATTATATTAATTCATGTTGAAAAAATAAATTAAAAAAAAAAACTCTATCGATTGACCCCACCTTGACGCGGTGATAGAGCTTAGTTGGAAATTCCAACGACCAAGAGGGTCAACAAACTTTTAAATTTCTCGTTGAAGTGTGATTGCGTAAGTTTTACCTTTGGAGGACCAACATGTTAAATTTACACGTGATAAACTCTGTCGATCGACCCCACCTTGACGAGGTGACAGAGCTTAGTCTCCAATGACCAAGTAGATCGAACAATGGTACTAATTGCATCTTAATGGTAAAGAAATTAGTTTTACTTACCTTAGATCCTTTGAACTGTCCTTCTCAGGACAACAAATGTCATTTCTCTTAGTTGTACTGACCTTGCTTTGAAACTTGTAGTAGAGATTGAAACATGATTACAGGGTAGGACAGATCGACCATAGTGCCACATAGTTAACCTATCATGAAGCTCCATTCTCAAGCTAGCTTAAATTATAGTTTTTACCTCATGACATTGGTAGGTGGGGTGAGAATGAGGGTGAGAGTGAGGGGGAGTGTGTGGGGTATGTATGGGGAGAGTGTGGAGGTATGTAAGGGGTAAGTATGGGTGAGTGTATGAGGAAGTATGTGGGGTAGGTGTGTAGAGGAGTATGGGGGGGGGTAAGTTTGGGGGAGTACGTGGGAGTATGGGGGAATATGTAGGGGTAGGTGAGAGGGAATATGGGGAGTAATGGGGTAGGTGTGTGAGAGTATGGGAAGTAATGAGGTAGGTGTAGGGGAGTAAGGGGAATAATGGGGTAGGTGTAGGGGAGTAAGGGGATGGGGGGTAGGGGTCAGAGGCGGAAAGGAGTGAGGGGGGGGGGGAGTAGTAAGGGGGTGGGAGGAGTCAGGGGGCGAATGAGTAAGGGGGCGGGAGGAGTACGGGGGCGGGAGTAGTACAGGTCGCGAGGAGTACGGGTCGGGAGGAGTACGGGGGCGGGAGGAGTACGGGGGAGGGAGGAGTACGGGGGCGGAAGGAGTAAGTGGGCAGAAGGAGTAAGGGGCGGGAGGAGTACGGGGGCGAGAGGAGTATGGGGCGGGAGTAGTATGGGGCGGGAGGAGTACGGGTCGGGAGGAGTACGGGGGCGGGAGGAGTATGGGGCGGGAGTAGTACGGGGGCGGGAGGAGTACGGGGGCGGAGGAGTACGGGGGGGGGAGTACGGGGGGGAGGACTAAGGTGACAGGAGGGGTCAGGGGGTGGGAGGGGGTGGTGGGGGTGGGGGTCAGGGGGTGGGAGGGGGTGGTGGGGGTAGGGGTCAGGGGGTGGGAGGGGGTGGTGGGGGTAGGGGTCAGGGGGTGGGAGGGGGGTGGTGGGGGGTAGGGGTCAAGGTCAAAAGGTCGTAGTATTAATAGTTATGTGCCAGAACATACATTTTCCCTCTACTGCGACCATCGAGATCGGTGGGCAGTGAAACCTTATTATTATTACCTCTACCAGGTAATGAAGTACATTTTTCTAGAATTTAAGATGGCGTTATGTTTTTAGAAACGATTGAAACCACCCAGACGATCAAATATTGTTAAATAAACAATTTATTGTGAAATGTATGTTGAAAAAAAAATTCTGCATTTCATTGGTTTGATTTTTGACCATAACATAGACGATTCTGGGGTCTGGAGGTGTCCCCCAGATATTATGAACAAACACCACTGGCTACTAAGCACCTCCAACGCCACCTTTTTTTACCATTAGGGGTCTCCATATAGTATGGAAATATCAAGCCTGACACAACATCCAAATCCGTGTTATGGGAAAATAACCAGGAATCCATCATCTTTGAGCAACCTACTCAAATATTCAACGTAGACCACATAAAAGTTCTTCCACTCCTGGATGAGCAATGAACAAACAGCCTGTACAAGATTCTTAGCCGACATGCATGTCATACCCCTCAAAAGGTAATGGTTGCCCCAATTACTTTAATTTTACTTAGCTATTTGTTGGCTAAAATCAATGTCAATATCATCTATCAATCTGGATTTTGGCATCATGAATGTTTCCTGGTGATCTCTCTCCAGAACCAAAACCAGGGACTATCATGGTGCTACCACCAGTAGATTAGGTTGGTAAACTTGTTGTTTTAGGTTAAGGATGGGATCAAGCTATTCTGGTCATCCGTAGCTGTCTTATAAGGCGGAGTTATGTTGGGCACACAGAAAAGGCTCTGCTTGTATGAAATAGGACATTTTGATTAAGGGGCTAACATGTTTTTGACCTCCGGCACGAGTGCACAAGGCTTCCTTACCATTGTTAGTGAAGAGGTAAGGAAACAATAGGATTGAAGGTTACGTAGAGGTGTAGTACAATAAATGCATGCATCAGTCGCTTTCGATATTCCTCAAGATGATTCCGTCATTCATCGGCTGACCTTTTTTTAGCGACCGCGGCGCCTCACGTCTTCATCTGAAAACCGTGCGGGCCCGCAATGGCTAAAGGGGGAAAATAAACGATCGGTTCTCAGCGTGCAATTAGGAGCGTAGGCGTGGAATTAGAGGGTCAACTTCAGGTCAAATGCAAGTCCTCTAGCCGTCGAAGAACCTCTCAACCACAAACCTTCCTCCAGCCTTGAGGCCTCGGTTTTAGTTCAATTGGGTGCTTTTACCATTGAGAACTGGTAATTAACAACAACATATCACGGGACAACAACGTATCATTTGGAAATGGGGATAATTACAAAGAATCAAAACGGGCTTGACCCCGGGCGGAAATCCAGAGTTGCCCATGTTTTGTATAAATCTGGAGACAGGTACCTAAAATAGTTTCGTATACCTAGCCTCGAAATGTTTTTTTTTTTTTTTTACTGAGTTGTAAAAAATGGACCGGTTTGTGATGCATCATAAACCCTTTTCCTCACATTTCTTTAGAATTTCACACAACTTTTATTAATTTACAACGATAGGATTTCCATAAAATCACCTTTGATGGTGTTATCCTGAATTACTTAATCGCCATATTTTAGAAAAACTTTGCATTCGTGCAGTAGGTGAAACAAATCCCTGCAAATTTTTTTCTGTACTAGCTTGCAAAGATGCGAATTATTTCATATGGATTGGTGGGGTATACTTCCGTACGTGTCACCAAGTCATTGAGACATATTATAAGACATAAAAGTCAACAATAAAATGACATTATCAACACAATTTGATTTCACGATCTGGAATCGAACCAGGGTCTCCCAGACTAATGATTCCTGTAGTGTTTTCGATTCTCTGTGCCGTAAAGACGTAAACTGCCAAAAAAGAACTCCATATCACCGACTACAATGATTTAGTAACATCAGAAACTGAGATACAATTCTTCCAAAAATCCAAAAGAAAAACATATTGTTTAGTAATGTATGCATTCCAGGGGTCATCCCATTGGATAAGCATTAGATCGATTTAAACCAGTTGGTAAGCGATAAAACTGTTTCACTCGATGTAATTTATTTAGTACTTTAGGCAAGAAATAGTGGTCCCCCCCCCCCCTCAATAACCTTTATCAATCACATTTCTAGCGGCATGGGATCCTCGAATTTGAAGAGCATGTTAAAATCCATGATCCACGATACCCAACATGCGAATTCGAGTCCCCCCCCCCCCCCCCAATGGTGCCAGTCTGGTACCAAAGCGGAAATACGTCGTAACGTTGAACTTTCATCTACTAGTTTTGGTAGACAATCCGTCGAGATTCACACATGTTTTCAAGGTGAAAAACAAAGAAAAAAAACACATGAAATATGCGTTTTATGGTGCCTTGGCACCATGGTGGCATCACTATTAGTTCCATGATAGTATAGAGAATAATTAATGAAAATCCGGAGGTATAATGGGAATTTTTCCTCAATTTCAAAGCTTGGGTACAATTGGTAAGCAGTAAAGGAACCGAAATTTTGAAAAATCGGATATTTTGTAAACATTATCCCCCACTCACCACCTCCCCATGCAAATTTTGACACTCTGGTGAAATAATGAGCAATTTGGAAGATTTTTGAGTCGAACAAAAAAAGAAACACGCAAATCGGTTGGAAATGGAGGCCTGGGCAGAGATTATGCCCGACTACGCACGTTTTTTGAGCATTAACCCCCCCCCTTCCCCCCTTAAAAGGCAAAATTCG
Source organism: Apolygus lucorum (assembly GCA_009739505.2). Taxonomy (NCBI): domain Eukaryota; kingdom Metazoa; phylum Arthropoda; class Insecta; order Hemiptera; family Miridae; genus Apolygus; species Apolygus lucorum. The sequence goes on along the minus strand of CM019183.2, from coordinate 41,945,924 downwards.
AAATTCCGACGACGTAGTGCACAACTAGATAGTTCTCCACGTCGAACAAAAAAGAACCAGGAAAATCCACACACCTAGACATACACCTATGGTTTTTTTCTCACGAATTTAGATTCATAATGGTCTAAAACGGATTACTGTGTGATTATATATATAAATATATAGATATTTCTGTCGAGTGTTGTCCAACTTTACCCTAGATCGATCGCATAAGGACGCCCAAGTCTTACTGTGGGACCATTCACCTCGAAAAATTTCACTCACCTATAGATTGACAGATCAGACAGAAATGGTTCAGAAAACTCTGAAATGCAAAATGCCAGAGGAAATATTGATTTTGAAGCGCATAAATATTTAACCCCCTATCTTTGGTTCTAATGAAGTAAAATAACCAATACAATTATTATCTACGTACCGTATAGATAATAAGTTTTACTATCTTCTAGTAATTTGTTATTTTTAAAGCAATTCGTGTTCGCATCAACCTCTCCCAAGTAAGGGCAAAATCAGCTGTCTCGCCTGTCTGTTGAAAAGTGGCTCCACGCAAGTTGAGAAATCAACTCACCTCGTACGACCGATCGACCTGAGAACGGGAAAAAAGAACGTCAGTTTATCATAGAGCCTTATTGGTACTTATTTGAGAATTATTTGCGCAAAGATTGAGCAGGTGCTGGTGCGAGTTTAGTCGTTTGCTGTTCCTGGTAGCAATTAGTCGAGGTTGTGCAACTATGAAGGCGGAATAGTTTTTTGCTTGGACATGCATCACAATATAAATTAAACTAATAAATAACATTAGGTGAGTGGGCAGTTGAAATATTTGATCTTGAAAATTTGAAGAAAATTACTCAATTTCTATTCAACCTCACGGAACCCGGATTGATTCCAAATGTCCATCAATCTCTATAATATAGAGATATATTAATAGAGTATATTATACTGTATACACGAATGTAAAATCGAATAAAAAAATTGTCTGTCCGTCCGTCATACTCGGCACTTTCCTTAGTTACCATGGACCGATTTGGTTGAAATTTGGTACATCGGCTCCATTGGGGGTCTAGTTGTGCCGCGAAGCTTTTTGTTGATGTCAGTCACTTCTGAAGGGGTGAAAAATGTGGGTTTTAATTTTCAAAACGGTCTAGCTTGAAAACTTTTGATGTAAAGATATTGTTTTTCACCAAGTTTAAAAATACCGATCAAAACAGTAAAATAATAAACCAATCTGCAAACAGTTTCATCGTTTTTTGACACTACCGAGAGCTCTGCGGGACCAATCGTTCTCTTCCAATGAGAATAATTAATTTTCTAATTTATGGATAAATGTTACTGACGTTTTTCATTAATTTAGTGTTCAGGTTCGAGACCATCCAGAGCTCTTAACAATGAACCTTGAGAGCTGATCTCGAGATTAATCAGGAAGCCTTGTTCATGGCAGGCGGTTGATCTTTACAGAAAAACAATGAACCCCAGGGTAATAATTTGGTGCGTTTTGGCACAGTGTGTGAAAAAAATTGCACGCTTTCTAAACCACACAATTCTACATGAAACTTGAAGAGAAATTAGTTTGCAGAATTAAAATATTTTATTCGCTTCTCAAATAAAGGAGAAGTAAACGAAAATTTCTTCACTTTGGTATGGTGGCAGATGTCACTACTAAGTCGATATCAGAAAGTAATATAAACCTATACCTATACCTTCGTTTATTTGTGTAAGAGAAAGGAGCAGCAAGAATCTCAACTGTTAACGAGGAACAAATTCGAGGAGCGAGTGTCTTGTAAGGTTTCTTACGACATTGAGTTGGTTTAGGTATTAATCGACTCTCATTCCTAATTGCATGGTATCCAAGGCAGTTAGCAAAAACATTACTTGTGTAAGCCTCTACGAATGTAATAGGACACTAGACAACATTTTGCTGACAGGGGAATGAAGCTGTCTGCCTCGACGCTTCGAATGTTAACAGACGCCTGGACTGCGACCTGGAGAGCTGGGCAACTTTCAGACGCCGCTTTTCAATTAAATGCACTGAAAACGTGTGAGTAGGAAAAAGCCTCAACGAGGAGGTGGCTGACACTCGAATGCACGTGCTCCAGCAAGGCTCACTCAGGTTTTTAATTCGCAATAGAAAAACACTCGCACGTTTACAACTAAGAATTACTTAGAGAGGGCAGTTTAATGTGCGTGAGAAACCAAAAGAAAGGCTTGGAATGATCAGGATTTTCACTTCGAGTCCAGATGAAGGTTCGATCATGGGAAACACATTTGATTGTTTCAAGTTTTCCATTCGCATTGTCGGAGGCTGACAGATCGGATTGATCTGGATCTCCATTAGCACTTTGTTCGAAGAGCTTTCTAGAACCCCTTATCTCTGTATCTCTCAACCACTAGCAAAGCACTTACCTTCCTGCAACGTTCAGTTGCAAGTTACTAAATCCACAGCCTTCCACTTCATGTAGATGCAATTGAAATATAAGTTCAACTATGAGATCAGAAAGTCTAAGTCACCTTTTCACAGCTTTTATGTTTTTTTTATTGATTGTATTCAATATTACTGGACATAATTTATTATAATATTAAATACCTGTAACAAAGTTAGACGCATGTTACTGTTAATTTTGTTGCTGAATACCATTTGTTTCAGGTTTGAAGCTTATCTAAGAACTTTCCTAACTATTGAGTTTGAAATTACGCTGTAGGAAGAATAGTTTCAACAGTTTGACACCACTTCAGTAATTTTGGGCTCTTATTGTGAATCCTTTCTCTACTTCAAATGGCAAAGGAGATTGAAGGGTTTATGGAAACTGTTAAAACATTGAAGGAAAATACGTTCTTTGTCGAAAAAGACGTTACTCGGTATTCATAATTCAGTTACTATCACAAAGACGTCCGAAAAGACATTCTTTGGAATTCATAATTCAATTATCCCATATTTATATAGAACGAGATTTGAAGAATTTGCTTTGGTATCTTTACTTTCTCACTTCAATATCAGAACTAAAATTTGACACTCCTAACGGTTAGCTGAGGAAAAATTGGTTTTAGAGTTTTTTGTGTGGAAAGATGCGGGAAGTATTCTTATATAAGTTATCACAAGTACACAATTCCTAAAATAATGGCTTATTACACCAACATCTTTAATATCTTCAAGAAATTTTCAAGCTATAATCGTCAAGAAGGTCAATAATAGTTTTGTTAAATTTGAGATTTTCTGAAGTTGAAAAAAAAGTAAAATGTGGAAGATGGATGGACAAAGCACCTTTGTGCCTTAAGGTATCGATATATGTTCCCTTGGTGTTCCCAATCAGAGATTTCCCATCAAATTTGACATGAAGAGGTAAGAAGAATCCTAGATTACAGAATGTTTATGTTCAAATGGTGATCTCGATCCAAGACCGCACTTCAAATTGAGCATACACTCGGAAGCGGTTCCCACTTATTTGAAGGTATAAGATTGATAGGTTTTACCGATCAGTGTTCGCACATCAAGTCAATTTTATGTCTGTAAAAAAATTGTCAAACTGACCAAATTTAGTTTGGAAAGGTTTTGATATCAAAGATCCTTGAAAACAAGCGTCTGAGCGTAAAACATTACGTCCATCAGAATGTCTCATTCGGCTTGAGCCCTCAGCTCCTAAGGAGTCTCCTTTTCCTTCAGATTACCCTTTCCGCGAGAAAGGTGAGTTCAGCCGATGCCTCTGGGGAATCACCAGGTCTGGTGAGAAACTATGGCTGTGTTTATTATATTAAATTCTTATCAAGTATTAGTCGTCCCCCACACCATGTTTCACTGGCGTTGGGTGGCAAAAGTGAAGACGTCTTTTGACGAGAATGCAAACTATTTTGGAACATTGAACTTTTTTTGGATTATTTCCAAGTATGTATTAGGTACGCTTTCCAACATAATTTGCATTGTGAAATAATAAACTATTGTTGGATATGGACACTCGGCACGCTCAACGGCATCTATCATGAGTTGAGTGATAGTGTAAATTGTAATAAATTACATTATGAATGCCACAAAAACCTATTGCTAACAAAAGTGATCCTTAAAAATAAATTGATGGTAGTTAGGTACTCATAGATTCAGTTTGGTTTCATCAGACTCCTTCCATCAAGAACAGAAACACTAGGGTAACGTCATCAATTACAGGCACGCTTACGATATCAGTTTCATGTTACCTCAAATTTCCAAACATTGTAATGTATGCAAAGATTTCCAATGTTTTTTCTGTCAAGCAGCAACATCTTTTCCAACGTTGGCTGCTTCTGAATTCTATAAGTAAGCGAGTCGACCCCCAGTAACAGACATCGATAAATCTGATGATCCCCACTAACAGACAGGGTAAAAAGATGAGTAACTAAAAGCACAGAGTTCTTCTTGTCAATGAGAAATTATGGTTGAAAATCTACGTCTCCTTATCTCAACCAGCTAGCTGCAGCATCATACACCAATTGGTCTCATGGTGGCGTTCATAACCTTGATGATGCTAGAGAGCTATATCCTCCTAAAAGACTTATTATTACTCGTTTTTAGGTCCTAGTTTTTGAACGTCTGTTACTAGTGACCTTGCCCTACACAACTAACAATAATGTGTTTTTTCAATAATTCTGCACGGAAAGTGTACGATATTCATTCCGTTGCTATGTTAGTTACCCCTCTGAATTTCACATAACTCTCACTGCCACCACTGTCGTCCTGGATGTGTTGAACGTTAATGAACTGTAAAACTTTTTTTTTCGGGAGCGATCATTCTGAGTAATGTTTTCCTAACGTCTCCACCCATCTATTTTCGTTTTTTGGGGGATTGTGTCTTTTTTCATCCTGCCGAAGACACCTCTGGGGTTTTCACCTGGCCCAGCGAAAAAGTCACTTTAAAAATACTGGTTACGGCAACCACATGACCAAGGGGGTGTGCTCTGAGCTTCTTTATAGAGGGCCTCGGCGTCTTTTCAGTTGACACTCAATCACTCAGGGGACGCTATAGCAACCGTTCAACCTTCAAAACAACATCAAGGTTTCCTTCAACCGGGATATTCTTCATTCTAGCAGCTGCGTCTTCTTTTCGTCGCCTCGATTGAACTTTTGAACTCTCTGAAGTTGGGGGGAGGATTATTTTCACCCAATAATCACATCGGAGACTGAACGGTATCCTCATACTTTGCTTCCTTGTTGATACCAAAAGTACCTCCTTATTCTTTTTTCTAATAGGGAATAGTGATTTTCTCACTCCAAAATCAAAATTTTCCCTCTATTATTTTTCACTTTAACTTTTTACTTATTCATATCGTACCTTTTATGAACAAATTTGGTAGATACCCAATCAATACAGTAGTAGTAGTTGTTAGAAACTGTTTCCTCTTCGAAGTATGGTTCATTTTACCTTACAACCCGTGTCCGGCTGTCCTTGGAAGCACTCCTCTTGTAATAAATTAATATTTCAGAGTAAGTTTAGGTACTATTGCATCCGGGTCAGCCAAGGCAACGGAAGCATTGTTTTCACTTTTTTACGATGAAAGGAAAATGTCTATCTACACCTCTACAATCACGTTATGTATACGAGGAAGCTGAGTGCCACATTTAACTTGGTAGAGGTGTTTTTAGTTGTATTCCAGCTTGTAGGAATTCATCTCTACTGATGACATTTTCGGCTGCAGGTTCACATCTAAACAGGAGGTACTGCGCTTACTGAAGCCGAAGTTCAACAAATTGCAGTTCTAAACATTTTGTCAGTAAAGTGGTCCTAAACTTCAAACGCTTGGAACAGGCTCACCATAAGTAGATACCCCAAATGTCAAGTCACTTAGTTTTTCTGAGCTGTTCTAAATTTCTACGTTGACGACTTACTGTGAGAGGTGCCCTTAGGGGTCTTCGTCCGGCAAATTCAAGGAGCGTCGAGTTATAACTCTGAAATGACTTGCAACCTCCGGATAAGCCATAAAATCGTACAGACGAAACACCGAAAAGGTTACGGCGGAATGCGCACAAACCAACCCTCTTTCATGCTTTGACTATAGGAAGGCAGCACAGGACCGTAGATTGGATCTCCCTTGGATTTCGCTTATCATTCTTTGAATGAAAAAGCTATAAAACATTCACCTTTACCGTTGTGATGCCGCTTGTAGCAGCAAGATTATGGCCAGGGACTTCGTAAAAAGAATAATATTCTCTCCGACAGTCGCTAGGCAAGAAGAAATCGTCTTCAGCTCCTCCGAGTGTGATTCCGACCGACCTCACTGCAGTTTATACATTCATACGTATGCACTAACTCAGAAATCGGAATATAGTAACATACTATTAGGTTACTTATAATTATATATTGTAAGTACAATAATGACATACCTTCAATAAAGTGTTGAACTCTCAATTCTGTGCTGATTTAGCGAAATATGATGTGTCTATTTTCGCATTCTCGCAATCGAAGATAAGGTAAGAAAATTTCAAATGAAAAAGGCTGCAAATTATTTCACAAAGGTCTATTAATTTCCTGTATAGATCATTCGTCGGCAAAGATCACAGCTTTGCCATTGTCACTACTTATTTATTTTCTACCTATTTTTTTTTAACTCCCCTGAAAGACGCAGCGGGCACGCCATGAATAAATATAAATAAATAAATCAAATATAATGGGGTGGGCGCCCAGGACTCACCCGACGCCGGCCAAAGGGATGAGAGAAGATGAGGAAGGTGGGGGTGGAAGAGAAGGATGAAGGGAAGTGCCTCCATTAAAGGACCACCAATTAAAATATGAGCCGAGCAGGACACGGGTTGTGATACCACAGAGTACGCCAACTGAGATGCCCAACTTGCGCAACTCCGTGGCACTTTTCTCGCACCACACCCCGCGCCACGACAAGAGTGCAGCAACCACCCTGATGTTGTTGGGTGCCACTCCTTTCAGCTCCGACACCGCTTGCCGTAAATCTGCAACTCTCAACTTCCATTTGGATACAAAACGCTGCAAATCATTGCTCAAAGGTTTATTATTTTCTGTATAGATCACCCTTCTGTATAGATCACTGGTTCTCCATCAATAGCAACTACCACCATCTGTATTCTCCCTTGACCTTCCCTCTCAAATTTCAGCTTCCTGCGTTCAATAGGATTGAAAATGACTTCGGAGCTCACTCAGCTGATCAGTGATCTGAAGAGTGAAGAAGAGCTCCTCGAATGCTGAAGACGCCTGGAAGAGCACTTCCATTCAATAGGATTTAAAATGACTTCGGAGCTCACTCAGCTGATCAGTGATCTGAGGAGTGAAGAAGATCTCCTCGAATGCTGGAGACGCCTGGTAGAGCACTTCCATTCAATAGGATTTAAAACGGCTTCGGAGCTCACTCAGCTGATCAGTGATCTGAGGAGTGAAGAAGATCTCCTCGAATGCTGGAGACGCCTGGTAGAGCACTTCCATTCAATAGGATTTAAAATGGCTTCGGAGCTCACTCAGCTGATCAGTGATCTGAAGAATAATTGAAGCCTTTGAGCAATGATTTGCAGCGTTTTTTACCCACCAACATTTTGCTTCCTCACTACCGAAGGTAGGGAAGCTTTGTATTCGTGAAAGAAGTGAAAAAAAAATTTCCTCCAAAATCAAAATTTCCACTTGCTTTTTGCGTTTTAGAGCTTCCCGAACAATTTTGGTTCCGTGTCTGTCTGTCTGTCTGTCTGTCTGTCTGTCGGTCTGTCGGTCTGTCGGTCTGTCTGTGGTCAATCCTTGTCCCGGGCAAAACTATACTAACCTGTGGTCCGATTTTGATGAAATTTTCAGGGATTGTGCGGATTAGGTCCTAGACGGTCCCCTATAAATTTCAGCACCTTCGGACGAATATGAGCGAGTGCGCATGCGCAAACGTGAATTTCCTGGAACCTCGGTTTCTCGGTTTCTAATGAACCGATTTTGCTCAAATTTGGAGGTTAGTTAGGGACTAACTTCTAAAAGACACCCTATAAGTGTCAATCAAATTGGTCAAGCAATAGCCGCTGCGCATGCGCGAACTTTAAATTTATTGTTACAACCAAAACTCCGCAACTATACAACCAATTTCGATGAAATTTTCAGGGATTGTGTGGGTTAGGTCCTAGACGGTGGACCGCTAATATTTTGGTATTCAATAACTCTTTGAATCATAATTTTTTCGCCAACTGATTCTATACGTCCATGTTACAATGAGTGAGGAAGCTATACTGCCCACTCAACTTGGCAGGCGTTTTTTTTACCTACCAACTTTTTTTTACCTACCAGCTAGGTACTACCTACCACACCATACTGGCTTCACACCTTCACAATCAAGTTTATTAGAAAGAACTAAACGCTTCACACTCGATTGGAAAAATAGAAAGTTTTATATGGAAATTTGATTACTGGTTACGCAGAAGGCAAAACTGTATACAAATCGAAGAAATGAACAGCGATCACATTTTAGTCCGATAAAATTTGAATGGAGATTAGACCTCCTTTGCGATTCACACTCATGATTCTGTTTTATCGAAGGAAAACCTTCAAGTACTCGTAGGGACCGAAAGGTTTGTCCTAAAAAGCTCCGGGTGGTCTCAAAATTTTTTTAAAATTCAATACTATTTAAAATTGGTGAAAAAACGATACCTTTATTTCGAGAGTTTTCGAGCTAGGGCACTCTTGAAAATTTCAACCCTTAATTTTCACCCCTTAGAAGTGACCTACATCAACCAAAAGCTTCGCGGCACAACTAGACCCCAAATGGAGCCCATATACCAAATTTGAACCAAATCGGTCCAGTGTTGCTAAGAAAAGTGCCGCGTACGGCGGACGGCGGACGGCGTACGGTGGACGGACGGAAATTTTTTTATTCGATTTTCGTATTCTACGTACCTTGAAACGTAAAACATCAAATTTTGAGGGGGGTTAAAATTTTTTTTTCTTGCTACATTCCAAAGGCTTATTATTGAAAATAATAAACCAAAATGAAGGGTACCACCTATGGTAGGTAGGCAAAAAACAAAAAATAAATAAATAGTGACAATGGCAAAGCTATGATCTTTGCAGACGAATGATCTATATACAGGTAAATAATAAATCTTTTTGAAATAATTTGCAGCGTTAAATTTTTCTCTTCCTCGATTCCAATGGTTTGAATTGAATTGACAATAATGAACCAAAAATTGGAAACTTCCAAAATGAAAATTTTTACTCGCATTTCTCGTTTGAACGCTTTTTGAACAAATTAGTCTCCGTGAATGTCCGTCTTCATGTCTGTCCGTCTGCACACAAAAAAACTGAAAAATTATTGAGAGGTAAGGGTTAGTCTCGAGGTAATCTTACATGAGTTTTATTCACAACAGATAATGTATTCCTTCATAAGAGCGGTTTTGGCAGTACTTACAATTATTGCATTATATGCGAGTTTTCCAATGAGTGTAAATGAATGGAGCTACACTTTGTTAGCAATAAATTGGTGCTGGTACCCGAAAACGATGAGAAAGTTGGTAACATTTTCCGTAACTCACATATGAATCGGATTTTAAATTACCGTATTTGAATGCGTATATATTTTTAATAAAGGTTGCTAAGTTATAATAATAAACAAAAATAGCTAATGCATGTTGAGAACAAACCCAAGCAAAAGCTGGAGCCCTGATGAATCTCCTGTTAGCCACGAACAAAGATTTTATTTTGGTGGATCTGTCAAACTCGATGGCCCTCAACAATGGGTGGAAGTTAAATGTCAAAGGACGTGAGAAACCGTCGGGAACGGGGGGAAGAAGAATGCTCCGCTGAAAGAAAAATTGATGGAATAACTCGTATGAAATGCTGTAAAGGATGGGATTTTAAGCCTGGTGAATATGATGCATCATCCGGTGACAGAATTCCTGCTAACGTTTGCCTTCAGCTCGTTTTATGAATGGAAAGGGTGAGAGCAAGATCCGTTTAGATTTTTTCATTTTCCACAATGTTTTTGAAGTTTCTCAAGGGTTAATTTGTATACAAAAATTTCCGTGTATAGCCCATCTACAAAATTTTTGATTTTCAATTTTTATTTTTTTGTTGTGTTTTAAAAAATTGTTTATTTAATTTTTTTTTCCAAGTTGTTGGTGAACTGTAACAGTCGATATGCTACGTAAAAAACTGGTATCCAGAAAATGGAATTGGTCTTGCTGAATTTTGATCAGCACTTCTCGCCTTTTGATAACCTTATTTTCAACATAAGCAGCCTCAATATGATGGCACATTTCTGCCCGCATCTCTCAAGGACCCCAACCAGAACTCGAAATTCTTAGCTACGAAAGTTGGTTATCGAAGAACCAGTTAGTTACCGGCTGGTAGTCCAGATCTGAGCCCGTGAATTTGCTTCCGATATGTTTTGGTGAATTCACTTTGGAGATATTATATTTATGATGATACTTACAAACGACTGATGCAGTTGGCGCATCCATTTTGCATAAAAGCAAATGTCTTGAACAATTCACAACTTCAACCTAAACTCAACCAGTGGTGGTTCAAGAATACATAGAAACAGACAGACAGACAATACAAAAGAAAAATGGGCTTAGGAGGAGTGGACCTTTTCTGCGAATCGGTCGAGGCTGGTAGTAACACTTGAAGAAGGCGCAAGACCAGACTTCAAATATAAGCCACAGACGGAATGAGGTGTACACAATTATTCGGTTCAGTGGAACCAAAGAAACTAGAAGTTTGGCAGAAGGCTTCTCTCCCATTTCAGACTCTGCGAAGATAATTTTTCTCTGAAACGTAAACGTTCGGGAGGTGGTGACGAAATGCATAGGTCGATTCTTTAGGTTCATGATTGAAAACAAAGGAACAAAATGCAATGCTAATCAATCTTGACTTCATGTAGTTATGTGATATGTGATCATAGAATGAGAAAAAAATGTAAGGGAGGGTTTCACATCCTGCCGTGTCTTTTCAGATAATCGAACATCTTGTAAATATAAGTGGATGGAATTCAGGAGGAATGCCCTTCTTTCATGCAACGAGACAATGACTGGAAATCTGAAATGATAATCGAGGTCATCCAAGTTCCAAGTTAACTTGGACTTTTCTGTTGAAATGAACAAATTTACAATATTATTATAACATGGCGTGCATTTAAATTAACAACAGGAGGAAACTCTTCCAACTGTCCGTTCCAGCTCAGTTCGCCTCCATGAAAATCTTTAATGCAAATTAAACGAAAAAACAATGGCAAACATGATTGATAAGGATTTGGAATGTTGTAAAAATAACCGGTAGACGACGGGGTTCCGCAATTAGTATATCGTTATTACTACTATCAGATGAAGGGAAGATGAATAGTAATGTCCGGACGGTCGTTTGTCTTGAGGTTTTGATGTGGATCGGAACAAGATAAAAAGAGCTAACTATTCCAAAAACTGAGGGTTCGCTGGCTTAATAAACGATAGAGGATGTAGTAAATTGAGGGAATATCCTCTCTGTCACAATCATTAATGGGTATCAAGAAAACATCGTTAAAAAAAACACAAAACAAAACTCTTGTTTAAAAAAAAAATGTTTAAAATAATAGGTTTTTGAAACAATATATTATGAGCCCAGTCAATTCATACAAAAATTTAATGCAAGTTTAACTGAAAGTTTAGTTTTTTAATTTACCGTAATCTCTCCTAAAAAGAAATTTTTTTTTGTTTGCTTTTTATTAATTTTGAGAAAACTATGACGGATTTGGTAGGAGTGAGATTTCAAATTGAATCTGATCACAATCTCCCTCAATTCCCCATCTTTAATTTATTTCCCCTTTATTTAAACCTACTTAGTTTGGGATTAAAAGGCTCAAAACGTGGTCTTGACTGAAAAATTCCACCTCTTAGAAATGAATGGCCACTTTCGAGTTTCTGTATCCTCGTTATTCTTTAACCTACGGAGCTCAAGTTGGTCTCAAACTGTAGCAAATTTAACCTATAGTTAAATTTAACACTATGATAATTTCAATAACTTGAGCTCTGTAGGTTTTTTATTTCAAACTTAAAAGGTATAGCAAATTTAACCTACTTTAAAAAGTTACTGAGCACAAATTATTGAATTTACCTCAGTGTAGAAGTTACAGTTTTTAAAACTTTAACAAGTGCGAAAATAATAAACCTTTGTGTAACAATTTGCAGCGTTTTCTGCATCAATCATAGAGGATACAAGGGGGCTTGAAGACAGAACTATTCTCTGCATAATTTATGAATGATCAAGTTGGTTCCTGTTGTAAATATTACCTACCCAAATTACAGAATAAAAAATGTTGATGACACGTAGGTATACTATATTTGGTATTTTTCGCAGAGTTTTTGGTTACTAAAAAAGGACGACCATCATTCCACTATGTGTTTCCTCAACTATGTTGCTGACCACAAATCATGGTTTAAGAACGTAATATTTATTTTAATTTCTTTCATTGGAATATGAACCTTAAATATGTATTCTTTCTAAAATCGAATTTCATATACATACTAGAGTACAGCCTATGTTTTTTTTAACCCATCAGCCAACAAACGATGACTGACTAAAATCCTGTCCAGCGTGAAGGCAATATTTTCTTCGTTTTGAGGCAGGAAGCATTGTTCACACAGGTCTTCCTGTTGATGTTCGTTGCTCGTATTGAAATGAAGTAATAAAATGTGTATAAACAGTCCAGGAACGTCCCCTAAAGCCGGCCGTTCACGAAAATACATTTTCTTTTCATCAAAATGGAGGGAAGAACTATAAAAACTAAGCCAGAAATTCACTTCATATTGGTGACCACATTGAGGCTGTCAGTGATTCATTAGATTTCATCCCCACACTCTCGAGATAAGCCTCGGTTATGCGCTTCTTTCATCCGACATATGAATATTTTTGTAAGAGGGTGAACCATTTGGGGAGAATGGCGTCATGAATAATGCATTTTGGGTGTTTTCTTAGCCTTCCCCATATCTCTCATCTTTTCCAAGAGTACAATGTGATTCGTCATCGCTTGTTGCCTCTTTGAGCTCAAGGAATATTAATGTAACTCGATCTTTTATGTAGGGACGAAATTTCTTTAATGAGATGGTAATCTAACTTTATTTAGTTATACTCTAAAATACGGGGAGCTCCAAATCATAAGCGTTCGGCAGGCGTTTCGTAGAGTGAAAGAAATATTTATGTCGATGAAAAGATTCAAATTTAAATCATTACCAAACTCAGTGCTGACTAGAGTGAACGTTCGACAACGAACACTTTCCTCGACACTACGTACTATTTCAGTTAAATCAAGATCACATTGTAGTAGATTTCTTTATACTTTTTCTTTTCCTTACTGGCTATATGTATTTTACAGTCTCTAACAATGGAGAAACTTGAGGAATCCGTGAAACTGCCCAATTTGCCCCTCATCAGTCCTTCAAACCACGTACTAGATGGAAAGGTATGCTAGTTCCCACACTAAGGGTTTCGATTATTTCTAAACTCAAAGAGGGTCGACCACCAATGGCATAACATGTCAAAAACAGCTGTGACTTGGGATCTGTTTGGTAGAATAACACTCGAAAACTCCCTTGAGTGACAAAGTATTTTTCCGCCAGTTCCCTCCACTAGTTCCCTCTTGAAGATGTTTTCCGTTTCATTCTAAAAGTATACCTACCTTTCTTTTCAAAAATACGGTGCAAGAATGAAACTCTAATTAAAACTGAACTTCTCGAGAAAGGTTTTCAAGAGGCAAATGATACATCGTAACGACTTTTTTCCTATTGTGCACTTTTCTTTGAGGTCGCCAGTGGACCGTTGAGAAAACTGCAACCAGATGAATCCTCGAGGCTTCGGGTCCTGGACCTTTTGTTGAATAACTTCCCACATTGTTGGCTACCTTCGTAATCAGAGCTGAAAGGTCCTGGCTCTCCACCCCAACCCTGTCAATCACTCCAGAGGTACCTACTATGTACATAGATACTACCTAAATGCTATAGACGTAGTAGGTAAAATTTTTTGCAGGGTCGTTAGAACCTCGTATTTAACTGGGTAAACACAATAAACTGACAATTTAACAAAATAATTTAATTTAAATTCCAAGTGTCTGAGTGTATCAAAAAGGCCGGAAAAATTGCTTATGCCTGTCTTAAGAGTGTGACCAAATGCATCACGAACTTGCGTGATTATTATCTTGCCTTTTAAAGCTAAATAGCGAAACTGGTTTTAATTTTTGCTCTGTTTCTTGATTATATCAAAACGTCTTAGATAAAATTAGGAATGTTATGCACTCAATTCAACACTATTATCACACGTACATTGAATTGATGAATTCCACAAAGAACTTAGAGCACAAACTATGAACGGTCTTTTGCATACATGGAGTTTGGTAAGAGGCCAAAAATTATTTTGGTGTTTTGAATGACTAATGAATATTATGTAATCCATGTAATGATTGTAGGAAGCTGTGGAGTTGTTAGAAGTTGGACATCACGAAGACGCGATAGGGGAAAATTACACGAGAGAGAGTTTGTAAGGTGCAAGACTAGGATGTTCTCGGACTGATGAAGTCTTCTTGTGAACATCACGTTAAAAAACCATCAGTTCTGGCAGCTGAGGATGAGACGGAGGCCCAAGGGCAGTGGCCAGATAGACAATGTCCTCATAAGGCGAGGTGATGGAGGCTCCATTGGTTAGCCTGGATGACTCTGCAGCAACTTGTTGATTGCTCGGCCGTGCCAGGACGCTCTAATCTCTGCCTGATGCCGAGGTACCAGAGGGATACCATCCTGGACTAAGCCGCGACTCACGTGTCCCTTTCAAAGCCGTACCGGTAAATATCTCCCTAATCACCTGACCATTAGCCTTCATAAGGGTCTCCCCTTCCCTAACTACCATCACCCACCTTCATGGGACGAGTCCGAAATCGGCCGTAAGTCACATTTGCGCTTCGTCAGGCTCAGAACAAATTACTTGACTGACGTAACTGGTTCTTAGTTCTTCACGCTGAGTCTCTGGGTGTCTGCGGGGTGTGTGACGATTATAATTTCGTTTTTTTTTTTTTTTTTGTCTTGTCGTTCTCTTGTTCGAAGCAGTAAAGCTACAAAAATTGAATTATTTTAGGTGTGCTTATCAAAACAGGTTTAAAAGTTGTTTCTTCATGTTTCACACATTATTTTTTAACTCTATTCAATCAATAACAGATGTTATTATTATTTCACTCCCTCATCTGATCCATGCGAGAACATTTTGGTTTATTATTTTCAACAATGAACCTTTGGAATCGACCAAGAAATATTTTTTTACCCCCCCCCCCCCCCCAACCAATGTGATTTACGATAAATCAGAAACACAGCAAAAGAGGCTTAATCTCCGTTCAGTTTTATCTAACCAAAATTCAATCGCTATAGGTACGTGGTAGGTAGATAGTATCTATGGTTGGTAGGATGTGACTATGCCAAAGCCGAGTTCTTTGCAGATGAGTGATCTATATGGAAAGTTATAAACCTTCGTGTAATAATTTTCAGCGGTTTTTTTTTTTTTCATCTTTATTTCATTTTTTACAGCCAAAAGAAAGAACTCATTCCTGACACTTTATCAAAAATCATCTTTTCTTTTTGTTGTTTAAACGACTATTGTACTAGTTTGGTTCTACCTGCTTCTGAATCTGTGTCTGTGTCGGATTTTGTTTGTTTCACAATAGCTGCTCAAGATTAGTTCCATTAATATGGTTTTCAGTGACCAAGGAAATTTCTGTGCAGGTACATTAGTGAGTCTCAAAGAGCCGGAAATTTCTGCAAAAAAGTTGATGTAATGCCCTTGATTGGAAACCAGAGTTGGAGACTAGAGTCAACCTAACAAAGTGCCACATGTCGGAGACGAAGGCTCATTGGCGATTCTCACCTATTTCTTCCTGACCGACGCGACGCCACAGCGCGCGTTCCGTTTGTGGGAAACAAGCGCCACGGCCTCCCCGAGCCCACTTCCCGTTCAAGGAGCTCTTGTCCGAGATCTGGCGTGAATTATTCAATTCGGCTCCTTCCCCGTCTTTTCCATCCCTTCACCAATCAACTGAACAATCTCCCGTATAGGGAAAGGTCAATTCGAGCGGTTGTTAATTGTCTCTGTTATACCTCAACCCCGATCCCAGTAGTTACACATCTGTGTCAAGAAGGCTTGAACGTTCAAGATCAATAAACCAACGGTAATCCTCGGAGATATAAGACGGGAGTTATGTCGTGAGTGACCCAATTCTGCCTTTTCCATTCTTGACCATAAAAACCTTGAATGAATTCTCGAAAAGTAGTTAATTAGAAAATAATAACTAACTTTGTTGAGCGCAGCTACTCTCCACTCTATTGTAAGCTCATTCAAACATAATAACATTATATCAATCCAGAAACTGAACAACTATTAAACTTGACTCCAGAACAATACTAATTACATACATCCTTGCTTTCTTTAAGACGATGCTACACTGAACACAAATTGGTTGTCCAAGGAAACAATTTGTGGAGGTGGAAAACCGAATGAGTAGCATTTCCCTAGTTACGAGGTTTTGACATGAATTTTCCTTCGAAATAATTAGCCAAATAAGACATCTTCCTCCAAGAGTATCGATGGAATATTTATGCAGTGGCCTCACATCCTGAGGTTTCCAATTATTCAACATTCGAGCCCCCTGCTCCTAAAAAACATTGAGAAAAATTCGAATTTTTCTGACATTTGTAGATACCGAGCCCCCTGCTCCTAAAAAACTATGAGAAAAATTCGAATTTTTCTGACATTTGTAGATAAGTACTTTTAGTCAAAATTATTGTTAACTCAACAACTTGTTGTTTTTCTACGAGAATAAGACTCAAGAGAAGCGATGACAAAAGAATGGCAAGATTTATTCGATCAATACCCATCCGGTGAACTATACAAAGCAATGATTCCCAAAGTTTCGCTGACACCGTGGTTCACTAATTTCCCGGGAAAAAGTAAATCTTTTTATAAAACCGCGAGCAGAATCCGAACCGGGCACTTTGTCACAAAAACCTTCCTACATCGAACTGGTAGATGTGATACTGACTTGTGTGGCATCAGTCAGAAGCCTGAAACGTTGCATCACATAATTCTCGAGTGTAAAAAATTCACTGTAGAGAGAGATGTTATGATAAACAGCCTCCCACCAACCATCCCTCGACCGTTCAACCTTTTAACCATACTTTGTGAAAACATGATATACGTCTACGAATTAATTTTCAAATTTTTATGTAGCTCAAATTTAACCATTTAATTTTGAATTGTGAATGCACATAGAGTGTCAAGCTTGTCGGGTGACTGTAGCTGTGACTGCAAGTCCACAACTATCTGAGCTGGTGAGTAGGTACTAAACTTGGGGCTTACCTACTTCTTGGGTTTACTCGATCTCTCTCAGGACCTATTTCCAGTTCCCAGCTCCTCTTATATTGTATCATTTTCCGATGCAGTCTGCATTATGCAGAATCGTCAGCCTCTTCTTCATTGACGGACCTCCGAGCGGTTCTCTTCACCTTAGTTTTCGACTTCGGCATGATTTTCAACATCTGACACCATGGAGTGTTTTGCAAAATGTATAATTAATATTATAAACTGATAATAGAACACGCAAGTTACATGTCAAGAAGTAGAGTGTTTTTATTAAACTCCACTGACATGGTATATAACGGGTTGCCATGGAAAACCCCAAACATAATAATAACTGAGAAGATAACACTACAGAATCATATTTAATTGTATACTTAATAATGTAACAATAACACATAATGTAAATATTTGCGATACCACCATGGGTGTATGGTAATTCCAATGCCAATAAAATAAAATTTTAAAAAAGCTCAAGAAACAAATTGACGGAATGGTTAATAAGGTAGCTGAACGAGTTTATGTAACTTAACGCGATACTTAACTGAGCAGAATTTCTTTCGAAATTAACAATATTGATATTTGAATGAAAGAAATGGTTAAATACTCACTATAGGTGTAAAATATTCACCAACATTAGTTTAGGTCATGCGACGTGTTGCATCTTCCAATTAACTGAACAAAGCAACTTGTACGCCTTCACAAGAAATATAACTGACCATTATTAAAATCCCCATCACCATCCACGTATGTATTCCTGGGAGGTCAGATGCGTCCGTTTTATCGGAATTCAAAATCATTCATCACAACCGGTCTGTCTCCCCCACGCGAGCGTGCCAAAATCACAAGATTTTTATCTGATTAACCGCAGGGAGAGTCATCAACCCACCTCTTCTCACAGCTGCGATGTTCAACTAACAGCCGTATTTTTTGTCACATTTAGGTTCCTAAAATTCCGTCTAATTTAGGTGATTGGTTACGAAATGTTTCAGTGGGACGGTGTTGAGAAAAAACGCGAGGTGTGAACAACGCCAACTCACTTTGCACTATAATTTTGGTTTGTTATTTTCAATAATGAACCTCTGGAATCGACCAAGAAACAAATTTTTTCAACCCCCCTTCAAAATTTGTTGGTTTACTTTTTAAGGTACGTACAATCCAAAAATCTACTAGAAATTTGGCCGTCAGTCCGATTCGCCGTCCGTTCGCGACACTTTCCTTAGTTAGCATCGACCGATTTTGGTGTATGGGCTCCATTTGGGGTCTAGTTGTGCCCGAAGATTTTGTTTGATGTAGTTCACGTCTAAGGGTTGGAAAATAAGGGTGAAAAACGCTTTAGCTCGAAAAAGTTTGATACAAAGGTATTGTTTTACCATCAATTTAAGATAGTATAGAATTTAAAAAAATTTTTAGAGACCACGCGGAGCCCTGTAGGACCAACCGTTCGCTCCCTACGATAATTTAAGGGTTGGACTTACGATAAATCAGAAACACGAGTGTGAATCGCAAAAGAGGCCTAACATCCGTTCAAATTTTAGCTGACTGAAATGCGATCGATGTTTTTCTTCATGTTGGTTCGTGGTAACAATGGCAAAGCCGTGTTCTTTGCAGACGAGTGATCTATATAGAAAAATAATAAACCTTTGTGTAATAATTTGCAGCGTTCTATCATTGATTCTCAGCTCTCTCAGATATTTCAACTCAACGTGCCTCATTGTGACTGCTCAAATCACAGAAAGCCAGCAGCGGGGGTTCTTATCTGATGTCTTTCTCCAAATCCGTTGTGACAAGGATCTTCAATCTGTCAGTTCATTCCTTCTCATGCATATCCATCGTCAGAAGCATCTTCCTCCATAAAGAAGGGTATGAGGGAGCTTCTCATTGTTATATATCCCCCCCCCCCCTTCCGCAACTGTCCCCGGGGCCCCAACGTTCTTTAACGGTAGTAAAAAGGCACCCAAAGTTGATCCTTTCAAGGGAAAAAAATCAAAAGCATTGAAAAAATGAAAAGAGCTCCTAGGTGCTTAGTTTAGTGTGAAAATTGAGCTCTTCTCAGCGAGGGGCACCCCATCCGTGGAAAGACGAGTACGGGAGTAAGATTTCACACAGAAGTGATCACTGCAAAGACTTATTAGTGGACCTCCTAACGAGGTATTCTGAACTCTGAACCCGTGTTACCTTACGTAAGCCCTGAAAATCTCTTTGGTAAAACCTTCGTGGAAAGTCATGAGCCTTCACTTCGCTCCCTCTGGTAATTCAAGACGAATCAGGGTTGGGGATGAAGGACCAAACTTCGTGCGCACGTCTCTTGCTCGTCGTTCCCTCCCTCCGTTAAAAGCCGACCGACCCTCGTTTTTAGTCGGATTAGGATCACTTTACGTCAGATGGGAAGACAAATGGCTTTTTATCAAGTCATCCGACAAAACATTTTGGAGACCGATTTCGTGCGTCGCTCCTGAAAGCTGCCCCTTACACATTTCCAAAAGTTAGGAAAATACAGGTGGTCGGGAAAAATTGAGAAAGTTAGGAACCCATCTATGATAGAAGGTTACAGCAACAAAACGCTGCAAATTATTACACAAAGGATTATTATTTTTCTATATAGATCACCCGTCTGCAAAGAACACGGCTTTGCCATTGTTACCACTAACCAACGTGAAGAAAAACATCGATCGCATTTCGGTCAGCTAAAATTTGAACGGAGATTAGGCCTGTTTTACGATTTACACTCGTGTTTCTGATTTATTGTAAGTCCAACCCTTAAGTTCGCGTAGGGAGCGAACGGTTTGTCCTACAGGGCTCCGCGTGGTCTCTAAAAATTCAATACCAATCTCCAATACAATCAATCTTAAATTGATGGAAAAACAATACCTTTATATCACAATTTTTCGAATCAGGGCGTTTTCAAAATTTTAACCCTTATTTTTCAACCCTTAGAAGTGACTTATATCAACCGAAAGCTTCACAAAATATTCACAAAATATCCGATTTTTCAATATTTCATTTGCTTTATAGCTTACTAAAGTACCCATGCTTTGAAATTTAGGAAAAGTTCGCAATATATCTCTGGATTTTCATGAATTATTCCTTGGGGAACCGAGAAACAAATCAGTGGTGCCACCATGGTGCCGCCAGGACACCATAAACCGCGTATGTCGTGGGGTTTTGTGTTTCACCTTGAATAAGGATGTGAACTACTATGGACTACCGAAACAGATGGAAGTTCACCGTTATTTATTACCGCTTTGGTTCAATTGATCCATTGATTGATGATTTGGATTATTCCAGACCGGCACCATTTATGGGACGGAGGGGAGGGGGGAGTTGGGTATCCTAGATTATTGATTTTAAAATGCTGTTCATTCAAATTCGAGGCTCGAAAATGTTACGGTGGTTAAGGGCGATGGGGGGGGGGTGAGTCCACTATTTCTTACTCAAAATACTAACCAAAATACATTGAGTGAAACTAAAGATGTGTGTTTTGCGTTCACCAACTAGTTAAAATTGACCTGATGCTTATACAATGGTGCCCTGTAATGCATGCATTACTAAACAATAAGTTTTGATTTAAAGATAATTATAAAGTTTCAGGAATTAAAAAGTGCTTAGCATTCCAAAGTCTAACTAGAGAGCGTAAACTCTCGTAAACCCGAGAGTATAAATCATAGATACGACATTTAATGATAGCAAAATCGAGATACGACTTTTAGGCTTAGTACATCTCGCTTCAATGTAAGTAAAATAGGAATGGAAAAATGTTTTACCGTTTTTTGACAATTTACCCTCAAAAATGTTTCATTTTGACTGCAGAAATCGATTCCACTACTAATTTCCTATGAAAAACACCTTTACTTGTGGTTAAAGGAGGACAATAATTCCGTGAAAGAGTTATTTCGCCACGAAACCTATTAGGTCGGTTTCCCGAAAGTTGGGTGAAGTCAAGCTACGAATTTCTGGGTTAGCACGGCAGTATAGATATCTACCTAACCATCCGGAGTCTCAACCACTCAATCATGGGAAATTCCATCCGAAATGTATGGAAACTGTAGAAATTATGCTTGTTACAAGGATTTTATGTTAGCTGATGCGCAGTAACTACCAATTTTATAGAGCACTATCTAGTGTCTCAATTATACAGTCGCTAAAAATTTCATCACATTCGCATGGCAACTGTGGAAGTTGTGGTCGTTACAAGAGTAATGCGCAGAAACTACCGATGTTCGATAACGATGAAATTGATATCTTGATGGGGACCCATCAAGAGCCCATCCACTCAATCTCTGACGAGAATGGCATCGAATATGAATGGTACCTGTGAAAGCACTAATCTAACTAGAGACGACAAAAATACACTATTGTAACTACCGTCCTTACTATAGTTAGTACTTGGATGGGAGACCGCATGTCCCATTGGGATCACATGTTCAAGTAATTTTTCGAGTCGGATCGTTGGTGAACCCTTCTTCACTTGGGGGAGTGAGACAATAAGTAACCAAGAACAAAATCATCAGAACAAATTGTGATCTTCCCTTTGGAAGACACCTGAACAAGTCCGCGACGCGAGGAAATGGCAGCCGGACGAAAACCCAACCTGAAATTGTTGTTTTCTTTACTTTTACTTTACTGCATTCGATGCTTCCGCCCCTTTGGTCCAACATAATTTTCACATAATTTTCCGCATGAGTCATTAATTTCATCTTACCAACTCCATCAATTGTCCGTTCTACAACTCCAGTAACTGTCCTCAAACCACTGAAGCAGCCGCAAATTGCATAACGCCTTCGTTAGGCGAAATAAGCCGCAAAAGCTTCCAGACTCGTGTGATTTATCATTAAAGACGTTACCTTGAACCATCCAACTGGCTGTATAACTGCTCGAGGAAAAATAACAAGTCAGGAGTCATCAACGTGGGAGACCCTCCCATTAAATAACCAAGCGCGGTTTGCACGGCAGCTCCGAGGTCCGTGAATTCAACAATGATTGTTAGAAAAGAAACGTAAATCTTCCTGCGTCCCTGATGCAATCTGTAATAACTCCATTACTTCTAGGTTGAATCTGCGATGGAACTAGCCATGTTATAAACCCTCGAACGAATGCTGAAATCGCGAAAACCTCTAATTGTGGGAATTCTATTCGAAATAATATTTCCTATGGATACGTGAGATGTACAAATACTTTCCGCTGAGTTCAGAGTTAGTTATAAAGAAACTCTTCAAATATCGTTGGAGTTCTTGACCGTATTTTTTCTAATCAATCTGCTGATTCTTGAGAATCCCGTGACCCATTATCAATATCCTGCAAATTGAATTTTTTTTTCAAAGACCATACTTACCTTAATATTGCTAGCTAGGCATTAATTTTGGTTTATCATTTACAATAACGAGCCTTTGTAATCGAGCGAGAAAAAAAATTTTAATCACCCTCAAAATTTGGTGGCTTGCGTTTAAGGTACGTAGAATCCGAAAATCGAATAAAAGTTTTCTGTCCGTTCGCCGTACTTTCCTTACCATGGACCGATTTTGATGAAATTTGGTATACATTTAAGCTTTTGGTTACCATCAGTCACTTCTGAAAGGTGCAAAATAGGGGTTGAAATTTTCAAAAACTCCCTACCTCAAAAACTTGAAATGCACGATTAAGTTAACTTTTTTTTATATATAGAAACACCAATGCTTTGGAGAGTTGTTTCCAGTTCATGTACATTTTCCGAAATTTTTATGACTACTTACTGTTGACAGTTATTTTGAAATCCAGCAGATATTCTCAAACCAACTACCTCCAAATTCAATGTCAAGTAAGTTGTGTTACATCAAGGGCCTGATACAAGTAATGCTTGAAAATTTCATCAATAACGGACTTTTATTTGTCTAATAGTTTTGCCATTTTGGTCTTCGTGGCTCCATCTGATCAGAATACAATCAAAATTATGGATAATTGTTTTGGACTCTCCATCTAAATGCACTAGGGATTCGGGAAATTTTAGAGTTAGTATACGTATAGACTATTATGAACTCAAAATCTCATTTTCAAGTCATTAACTACACATATGCAGACACGTTACAATTAGAGTATTTTTGTATCTACTTCCCGTGTTGCCAAAACGCTAAACGTGAAAAAAAGCAGCTAGCGCAAGCACTTGTATGCTAACTTTCCACGTCATTTTTCAGATCTCCTCTGTGAAATCGTGAAAAAGTGAACTCCTGTAGTGACGTTAACGTGACGCTTATATATTAAGTTTCTAATCTTTGGCGAGTTTTTACTCCTTGTCTATTTCAAATTTTGTTCCCCTTTCAGATAGGATATATTTTTTTGTTTTTGATGTTCCTAGTATCAAGATAGAAGTTGTGGAAGAATAGGTGGAGCTTATGGCAGAGTGCATTGTACTGAGTACTGAGTACTGCGGAGGAACTTGATCAAGTATTCGATATTTATGTTAGGTCTCTGCTAGAGAAAAAGCACCCCACTTCAGAAATTCGGGCGTTTTCAACTGAAGACCATGGCAGAATAGAAGTTTCATCTGTCGGTTGAAACACCAGGATATACCAAAACTGACTTGAGGATTCAACATAACTACATAGACAATCTAGTACTCCCTTACAGATCAAATTTTCCTAAGTTTTTATCATTCAATTCAATTAATAATTTTTGATTTCTTATAAATATTATAAGAAATCCATAATATATCATTTTTCTTTTTAAAAATTAATAATTTATGTTGTGTCTCTCAGGAACGTCGTATTTTCCAAATAAACCAACTGTACCTTTCCCTCGGAAACCAGGTCACCAGACAAAAACCTCAACGGACGTCTAGTCCACTCCCCGGGGAAGAATAGAGCCCGGAGAGTAGGGGTACACTATATAAGCCTGTTTCCCGAGGAAAAGCCCCACTTCGATTCTAAAAACTCAAACTGTCGTTCTCACTTCAAACCACCGTCTCAAACCTTAAATCTCAAACCAAAACTTCAACACTTAGGAAATAAACCTAAGTAGTAAGCTGGTTTCCCATAAACCAGAGGCTACACATCTGCAATCTCCAATCAACTTAAATTCTCAATAAAGTAGGTAAAGTCATTTCACGGTAATCCGGTTTTCCATAGACCAGAAGCCTTTTCCCTCAATAGTTTAGCAAGCCGGTTTATATTATAGACCGGGCCTACACTATTCAACAATTCCCTCAAAACATTCAGACACAACATCTATCAAAATTTTGAGTATATACCTACTTCCCGTAAATTCATTAGTTATTCAATTTTGGAGTCAGATCTTTCACTAGTTCAAATCACAACAGTAGTGACCCAAATCACAACAATTTATTTTTATTATTATTTATATTACATTATGAATATTTATCAATAATCAGTAATACCAGTAAAATATAGATACCAAACAACATATATAGTGAAATAAATAAAGAAGTATAGTAGTACCTACCAACTGATGTAAAAAGGATTGGAGAAAAATTGGAATCCATAGTAAATGAAACAATAATGAGAATTGAATTAAAATAACTTCAAAATTAATTACGAAGTGGGTAGGTAGTGGTACAATCAAATCTTTTCAGTTCAACCTTCAATATTGCTGTTGTCTGCCTTGAGCAGTTCATGGAAGAAGAAAAACAATTCGTGTGGGATTACGGAAACGAAACGGCAAGTACAAAAATACTCTGAAGTATCAGCATTGAAATACAAGGAAGACTTTGCAGGGGCTGATCTGCAAATTTCCTGAGAATTTCATCGATGTTCCAAATCAAGTACCTACATACATATCCTTGGACAGACAAACAGAACACCAGAAAGACATTAATGTAACCAAAATTATTGTTTTTTGACCTCTTGAACGAACATGAAGCCTTTTTGCCCGCTGAAGCAAAATGGACTTCCGAAAGCATAATTATTAGGTACCTATGCTTAGACATATTATACGTCTAGTCTATGTTACAAATCAACCTGTCTAGTGTGTCAACTATCTCAAAAAGGTCTGCATTTTATCGAATCACTTAGATATTTCACGCAGCGAAGATATACATCAGTTAGTTGGCGGATCTAATCGCATGTTCCCGAAGTTGGTACAAATCGAAAATCGTGTCTCCAGAATAGTCCAGGGGCATTATCCCGGAATAGGCGGCTGTGGCACGAACGGGGCAGATGGCCCCGCTCGCTCCATCGGAAATATCTCTAGTGAAATGTCAATATGTAGGACGTCTATATTTCGATAAATATCAACAATAAGACCCCTTGTTCCTGGATCATGAGAGCAAGCCCATTGTAGTTTCCGTCGCACGTGCGTCGAGCAGTTCCCCGGAAATGGTCTCTTCTCGTCAATATGAGGAGAGCGGAATCATCCGCTCACGTTCTTCAAAAATATAAATATCTTAAATTGGTGTTGTAAAAATTGTATGTTTGTATAATATCCAAAAATGAATCATGCATGTACTTGGTATTGTACTGACGTAATATACACAAAACGACTCAACTCGATCATTTTACGATCGATAATTTCCGCATTCCCCTCATTTTCAAGCCGTTCTTTCCATCACCATTGGAAAGCCTCGCCTGGAAATTCCTTTAATTCTGTCCGGTTAATCAGGATGTCAAGGAATTTTCTGGCAAAAAACTCATTGTTCTATGGATTTTCAAAGAAAACGGCTCAAGACAGATGCCATAAACAACTAATCTGGATTATTGGATCCTCGTACATTAATTCAGCCAAAACAACTCTACTCATCTAAATTGGCGATGAGTTGTTTTGTTTTCAAATTGTTCACTTCACTTCTCAGTTCAATTGTTTTATTGGAATGCTTAAATCGTTCTGCCTTCGTAAGTTATAGCGGCTGTTCACAAACGAGAGGTTTTTCATACAATTCGAGTATCGTATAGCAGCTGATGGCTATAATTTGTTCATCATGCCATTAGACATAAAAATTATTTTGATTTTAGTTCTAAATTAGCTATTAAGATCCATATTTCTATCTTGGATGGGTTCCAAAATATTTTTTTTTCAAAGCCCTCTCGCAATATTTTTATGATTAACCTAGTGAATGGGGTAAGGATAGTAAATAGAAAATGCACAAAATGCAAGGACCAGATGGAGAAAGATAAGAAAATAGGAAGGAAAAGTTAGTATGTACGTAGGAAATAAGTAGGCACGCACAAAGTAAATAAGTAGGTAAGTAAAGTAGAAAGCGATAAATTAGAAAATAAGTATAATGTAAAGGTAAGTAGGTGGAGAATGATACGTAATGAAACACCACTCAAAGTAAAAGCAGGCGAGGTAAGTAGGTACCTAACCACCTGGAGTAAAGAAGTGGACACTCAAAAGAGCCTTCAGGGTAAGTGAGTAGGTAACGTGAAGATAGCACACAAAACATTTGAGGAAGCAATAAACTTTAATTTCTTCAATAATTTTGTTCTGTGGGAGCAGTTTTGGCTGGGAACTAATCTCTAATGTGGGTTTTCCAAACGCAGATAGAATGATTTGAATGGTTATTCTTGAAAATTAAACATTAAAATGTAGATCGGATGCTCACCAAAACAACTTTTATACAATAATCTATATTTACGCGCATCGATGTTCGGATAATTCATGTTCCCATGAATCATCGATAGTCGATTAATCGATACTCGAAGAAATGAAATTTTCATTATCATCTGGAAAGAAACACGACCTTTTTTCAACCCGAAAACTTTAATGCGCTTTCTTGAACAATTACATTTTAAGAGACGAGTTTCTTGGCAAAGTAGTGCTTCCACTCTTTTGAAAGGGGAAAAAATATAAAATTTTAAGTAGGCCAGCAAACCCAAAAAGCTGCAAACTATTACACAAAGATTTATTATTGGTATATTATTTTTCAATAATGAACCTTTGGAATCGACCAAGAAAAAATTTGTTCAACCCCTCCTCAAAATTTGTTGGTTTACGTTTCAAGGTACCTACGTGAAATCCAAAAATCAAATAAAAATTTGGCCGTCCGTCCGCCGTCCGTGATTTTGATGAAATTTGGTATATGGGCTTCATTTGGGGTCTAGTTGTGCTCCGAAGCTTTAGGTTGATGTAGGCCACTGCTAAGGGTTGAAAAATAAGGGTGGAAAACGCTTTAGCTCGAAAAATTTTGATACAAAGGTATTGTTTTTCAATCAATTTAAGATACTATTGAATTTTTAGAATTTTTAGAGACCACGCGGAGCCCTGTAGGACAAACCGTTCGCTACCTACGCCAAATCGAGGATTAGACTTACGATAAATCAGAAACACGAGTGTGAATTGCAAAAGAGTCCTAGTCTCCGCTCAAATTTTAGCTGACCGAAATGCGATCGATGTTGTCCTTCATGTTGGTTTATGGTAACAATGGCAAAGCCTTGTTCTTTGCAGATGGGTGATCAATATAGAAAAATAATAAACCTTTGTGTAATAATTTGCAGCGTTTTTTAGGACGTCCCACAGTAAGACTTGTTCTGTTTAGATCACTCGCCACCTTCCATCCACATTTTTGCTTCACATGTTTATTTTGACGAAATAAACGCTTCACACTCAATTCGAAGAAATAGAGAGTTGTGGGTGTTCTTTGTCGATTCAAACCGTTCATTATTGACAATAATAAACCAAAATCAAATATTAAAAATCAGTCTCA
Source organism: Apolygus lucorum (assembly GCA_009739505.2). Lineage (NCBI taxonomy): Eukaryota > Metazoa > Arthropoda > Insecta > Hemiptera > Miridae > Apolygus > Apolygus lucorum. The sequence continues at coordinate 41,917,994 of CM019183.2, read as the reverse complement.
TAATAAAAGGTCTTTATTGGTTTTTACGGGTGTACATGTAGGTACCAGAATAAAAGGTTTGACACCCAGTAGCACAACATATTATGGATACGAGTAAACTACATGGGGCACAGTCACCCGGCTGACTTTTTTCTAAATGAAGAAACCCCTTTGATAGGCTCGATAAAATCGATTAGGGCCGTGGAAAGAATGTACGCTTATTTCGTATTTTGTATTTACCAAGAATACAGACAAAAAAAATCTCGTTTATTTTTGGTTTCTCGACCTTGAATGTCCCTTGTTACTTAATTAATGTACTTCTACGTGATCGTTCGGTTTTCTTCAGATATAAATATACTAACTTAGTGCAATATATTTTATTGGTAGGTATCGGAGAGAGGCAAAAGTAAACTCGATCGGCTTCCATTTACCGGTATTTAGGCCATTAATATCCACGCTGCTTGCACGCCTTTTATGGAAGGGCCAATTTGAATTGAAGTGTCTGGAAGATGGAGAGCGTTTGCCTCGTTCTCACGCAGTCGCCCTATTTTTTCGCCATCGTAAAACTGCATGGAGACAGGAAGAATAATGCAGTCGATGAAATGACAAAACCGTACGAGTCTCTCATCGAAGAAAGTGGTGGGCTGTTGCTAGAAGATATTTACTACTATCTGATATTTCCTATCGAGCTATATAATTGTTATGCTTATAAGTACCTATTGGCAATAATTGATAATTACCTATATTACATGAGTACCATAAAATTTGAGAAAGGAAAATAACTGTCTAGTTGGAAAGAGTAAAGCGATTTCTGCTGACACATCAGATGTAACCTCCTTTCATCAATGACGGCAATCAATATTAACTTTTCATTGGGGCGAATCGTAGAAGGTTCCAAAAAGGTGTGAGTCAAATGAACAGAAGTTGGAACAAGGGGAAGGAAAAAGCAGGTAACGTCGTCTGCAATATATTGTCCTCTTCATCTTGTTTTTCTGTATTACCTGGATTTTGGAGCTGAAAATTGGGACACGGAGCTTTTGAGGATCCTGAATTCGATTGAAAAGTAAAAACATAATTCCTGTTCATTCCTGAATGTCACATAATTTTTTGGTGGGTAGACACCGGGTTTTATCATCTCGATTGATTTTTTGATCACTGCCTGGATTGGAACAGCCTAGTGGAATCAGTAGGCTCGCGTCTAATTTTTCATCCATTCTGTGTGTGGATATTTATTGTTCTATCTAGTTTCGCTACATTCATTCTAATAGTGTTCATGTCCATGTTTCAAAATCGGTAGGTAACATTGAAGAAGAATAAAGGGATGTTTCAATTTTGAGTAGGTAAATGTTTTTGTAGTAGGCAATATTCTAACCCCCGCAAAAAAAAAATTTGATGGTATATTTTTGACGTTTCAAGGTATGTAGAATCCAAAAACCAATTTTTTTAAAGTCTTAATTGAAGACAATGGGATGGAAAGAAGCCATCTTGTCGGCAAACTCGATTTTTAGCAAGCTTTTAAAGCGAGATACAAACCGTTTCAGAAGGAATTCAACTCGTGTGGTGACAGGTCTTATCCCAAAGATTCAGAATCTGTAAAAAAACACAAAGTGTAAAATGTGGATATAAGTCCGTTTGAAAGAAAACTTTTCAAATCTGACTCATATATTACAATACATTTTATTCAGGACCTAAGATACATAACTTTGTCCCGTGTCTCTCGAAACTATCACATTCACTTCCTATACGAGTTCATGCGGTTTTAGACGCTTAAGACGTCGAGTAGGATCTTGCACATCTAGGAGCTTTACAGCTTCCGCATTCACATGATCTTTCAGTCTGGCAAGATGAGCCGTTGCTCGCTTTTTAATTACTTCATCCACACTGTCCACTTGAAGTTGGCGGTGGAGAGCATCATTGGAAGAAGAACCACAGCGAATTAGTGATACATCGTAGTACAGAATTCTGGAAATGTTGGATGATGCAGCTGCTGGTTGGAGCTGTGCAGCCCCACAAACTGGCTTGAGTACTTGATTGGTCATGGTAGAACGTCGGCCGATCAGCCAGTAAATATTTTTAAATTTCAATGCGAGCTCAGTCCTCTTCTTTTTGGCATGTTCCTTCCACCTGAGTTTGGCATCTAACGTCATGGTCAACGGTATTTCGCTTTATTCACATAGGGAATGGTCACGTTGTTGAGGAAAGTAGGGATTTAGTTGATTTTCCAGTTTGGTAAAATCAACGTGCACAGATTCCCCATTCAAAGATCAGACAGAGGCCCCAATTCAATGATTCAATCTGATGCTCCATTTCGAAAATATTATTCTTTAACATTATTACTATTATTGGTTTTTCAAGATTTTATAACTATTTCGTCACTATTTCCTCTTTTTTTTCCCCTTTATATCATTTAGGATTCCCTCTCCCCCCTATGGCTCCCCTGCATATTATTGGTTCTTGCACCACCAATTATAGAATTGATGAGCAATCTTTTGGCTTCACAAATCAGAATAGATATTCCAATATATAGGTGGTATTTTCGACAAGAATCAAAATCTCAGTCAAAGAGGATGCTGTTAAGGAACGCCATTTCCTCCAGGCCACTCAGATCCGTGTCGCAGGCCCGTTGATCACCCACGCACCCTGACTTAGCTCCAATCTGAGGCGACATCAAACGAGGGGCGTGTCAGGCGGGGCCCAGAAGGCGTAACCTCTTAACGCTGATCTGGTTATAAAAATCCGACCCCGTCATTATCCCGTACTCAAACGTCCAGGAGGGTCCCCTCTCACCCGGGCTATCGCCGATCATCTAGCCTTATCAATCGGACCGATCGCCTATCTCTTCTCATTTGGGATTTGTATACAGATAGTTGGCTGCTGGAAGGTGGTGGGTCGTGTTATGAAGTTTTACGAGCGTCATTAAGAAATAATGAACTCGTATCCATCCGTTGTTCGGTGGAGATAAGTACTGATGAGGAAAGTCAGTACAGGACAGTGACTATTCAATGGAATAAGATATTCTTATAACAGAAAACTGGTCTGTTGGTCATATCGTTCCAAAAATGATTCCTGAATGGAGGTCAATTTCGCACTACAAGGTGTTGTCAGCACCTGCTGTAGTAGCGTTATCAGCTGTGCTAGCTCAATAGTAAGTAAGTAAACAACCATTTCAGGTTGAATTTTCGTCTGACTGCCATTCCTGGCGTCGCGGACGTCATCAGCTGTCCTCCAAAGGGAAGATCAGAATTTGTTCTGATGATTTGCTCATGGAATCCCATTACCTCACCGCTCTGGGTATGGACAAGGAGGGTGATGAGAGCCCCGGCCACCGAAAAACGCACGCTGCCGACGATGAGCCTTGAACCCACGATCCCCACAGAGGTCGGTCCAAAGTCCACCACCAAACAACGACGCCAAAACGACCGTAGCCACACCACTGTCCCCAAGCTAGCTCATTGATAAGTTAGTTTATTCGGATCCCTTTTTAGACATTCGAAACCTTTCAAAAGTTTTACCCACACATTACTGGCTCTCCATTACTTAGATGCTCGTTTTCAGATGCCTTTGATTAAGACCTGTAGTGTTGCTCTAACGAATTTCCAAAACATGAGACCATTTCAATAGACTCAAGATTTTTAGCACGGACGTTTTGAAATTCGTCTTCACTCAAATCCGTTTTGGAACATTTAAAAACGATTCCATGAGTTTTTTCAAAAATCTTATGTGGTTATACAATACATGCATAATTTGTTTATATGGGTACATAATTATAATTTATGGCAACTTTTAGTTTCTGAAATTGTATTTATATCAAAAATTTTGTTTTGAATCCAAATACAACATGATAATACTATAATTGTTATAGTAACATCCACCAAAAAAATCCCTAAATACTCGTTTATTGGCCGTTTTTGACCAATTTTTTTGAAATTTGAACCACTTTGGGTTTTCAAAAATCCCTGGCTTTTGTGAAACAATTTCTCAAGTTAACGTCTGAAGTGGCACTTACATAACGGGATACATATAAATAATGGAAACCGGCGTGTATTTGTTCAATCCAAAAATGAAATAGCCGAGTGGGTGCTCTATGAGTTTGTGGTGATGCGTAGAACATGAATATGGGCTCATAAAATCTTTAAAACGTATCCTGTGCATACAGTATGTTGTTATATCCGTGTCTGTCTGTCTGTGTATCTGTCATGAAATCCATGTAACCGGCATACTATACGAAGTTATTGTCCGATTTCGATGAAATTTTGAGGGATTGTCCGGGTTGGGGTGTAGACGGTACCCTATGAAAATCATCATTCCTGAACTGATAGTAGCCATTGCGCATGCGCAAACGTTAATTAGTTGTAACAGCCATAACTTCCACATTTTCCCTCCAATTATGATGATATTTTCAGGGATTATGCGGATTAAGTTGTAGATGAAAATGATGAAAATGATTGTCCCCGGACTGGTAGTAGCCACTTTGCATGCGCAAACGTGAATTCCTTGTTACAGCCATAACTTCCACATTTTTCATTGGATTACGATGGAATTTCCAGGGATTATGCGGATTAGGTTGTAGATGATCCCTAATGAAAATCAAGGCCTTAAAATTGGCAGTAGCCTCTGCGTATGCGCAAACGTAAAATCCTTGTAACAGCCATAACACTTACATTTTTCTTCCGAATTTGATTAAATTTTCTAGGATTGTTCATATTGACGTGTAGATAGTCCCATATGAAAATAATTTCCCCCAGACTACTAGTAGTTGCTGCGCATGCGCAAACGTGAATTCCTTGTAACAGCCATAACTTCTACATTTGCCATCCGATTTCGACAAAATTTCTCAGGATTGTTCAGATTAGCGTGTAGATAGTCCCTTATGAGGGTAGTGGAAGGTACTTAGAAATTAATGTTTTGAGATTAACTACTTTGCATCGGATCATCTATACTGCCTAGTAGAGTCTGATCTGAGTCGGATCATCTACATGTGCCACACCCACTTGGCAGACGTTTTTTATATTTGATTGATAAGACTATTGATTATGACTGCTATGAACTTTCTTTGAATATCCGTCCAATACACTTTTGTCCTCTGCCACGAGTTCTTTCAATAGGTGCTTGAAATCACAATTGAACTCCAGGAGGGGATGTTGCAGTTTCGGTTCCCTGCAACTTCGCCAAACGTTCTCAAAGAAACGAGGGGCTGCACTAGGGGTACAACAATGGGAAAGGAGAACTTTTTTTACTCTTTTGTCACAATTTTCTTTGCGAGTGTGTGTGCGTGCCACTGATGCAACAATGATTCTGAATACCTGTCCTATCTGCCAAGCCAAAAGTTTTAGGGTTTCAACGGAGGCAGGCGGACCAGGTTCGGAAATGGCAGCTCCCAACGTAAGCTGTGTTCTTGCGGTTTCTCAGTGTATACACGTCTTTCCCCTCCTCGGAACCCGTCTTTTTGTGACCTGTTTTTTGTCAATTCTTTTAAAAATTTGCGTCGGCGGAGGTGGCTAATATTCAGATATAGCATTTTCAAATTAAATTCGTCCTATTACGAAATAAATTCGTCGTTTTCCAAAATGAATTCGTCCTTTTACAAAATGGATTCGCCCTTTTACAAGATGAATTAGTCCTTTTTCAAAATGAATTCGTCTTTTTACTAAATGAATTCGTACTTCGTAAAGCGGATCCAAATCATGAAGGCGATCAAGCTAAATGATTATACAGATACCTTTTTCTCTGTTCAAAATTGGTACAGTATCGCTGATACACCTTCTATTATTGTTTCTCGCAAATGATGTTCTCCTGGGCTTCCTAGAATCCCTCGAACGTCGGATTTAATTTTCACAAATGCCTGCTCGACTGGATTGAGCATAGGCGGATATGGGGGTAGGAACCTGATGTTTATTTCGGTTGACTCTGGCCACTGCTGGATTGCTTGTGCTCGGTGGACCCTAGCGTTCTCCGTCAATAATACGTTATCTAAAACATTAAATTAGCTAATAAGAACATAAACAAAGCCACATCATTTGATAATACATTATTCAACATAAAATACGTTCGGGGGAATCAACATTTTAAAAAAAAGCAGCTAACCTGGGCCTTGCAGTTTTTCTTCGAGCTCACGAAGGAAGTCGAGGAATATCTCGGCGTTCGTAGTGCCTGAAGGCGGAAGGTGTAATACCTTTGTAGTGGGCCACTCCTACGCTGTTTAAGGCAAAAATCAGGGAAAAATGTCAACCTCTCACTGTAGGCATGTAACAACTGCTCCGAGTGTTTGCTTTGGAACGTGCTTGTGATTTCCTCATATGAAGGTTAAAGCCTGATTCGTCAATGAATATCCAGCGCTCTTGATTTTGAGGAACTTCTTGATGAAACTCGAGCACTTACAGTTTTCTGAGCTCTCGTGTCCTCTCACTGTTCATTCGGTCGAGCTCGCAAGTTGCTTGTTTCAAAGTTATTCTCAGTTTGCGTTACCCTTTGTCAACACATACTGAGGAGAATACTCTTTTCAGCAAGTTTTCAATACATTATATCTGCTACATATTTTGTTTGATTTCAATATTTGGTTCCGCTTTATGTAGGACGAATTTATTTTGTAAAAGAACGAATTCATTTTGGAAAAGGACTAATTCATCTTATAAAAGGGCGAATCCATTTTGTAAAAGGACGAATTCATTTTGAAAAACGACGAATTCATTTTTTAAAAGGACGAATGCATATTGAAAAAGGACGGATCCATTTTTAAAAAACAGAATTCAATTTGAAAATGCTATATAAAAGGAAGCTGAAAGTGGGTGTTAGAGCAATAGATTTTGTCTGCGCGTGCGTTTACGCTACTGTTGATTTGATGGAGATTCAATTCAAATCTCGAACATTTCATCAAAATTAAACCATTTTTTCGTGAAGCTATTCTTGGGATGAGAATTCTTAGATTGAAGAAAATTAGAAGAAATCTTAGATTGAATCGACTCACACTGACGTAAAAATTCTTCAAGATGCATCGAAACTACAAAATGAGTGAAGATGTTGATTTAAGAAGACCATTAATTTTGGTCTTGCGGAACTCAGTTTTTGTATTAACATGAGCCATCTTGTGAATCGCACGGAGTCAGTAGATCATGAGTTGAAGTTGCAGAAAATTTGATGACAGTTGCAGAAAGTTATGACTAAACTTATGACCATGATTACAGCACAACGGTTGACAGGCGGTGCAAGTAGTCACGCTCATCGCGAGGCAGTTATGAGCGTCGAGACAACTATACATTTCCCACGGCTTGGAATCGGACAGTGCTAGTCATTCAACCTGATTTACTTCTTGTTCGGCTAGTCATCGCATGGGATTCATTACGCAGTAAATGGTAAGCTGTATTGTTAGGTATGCCCGTCGATTCGGAAGAGATTTCGATAAATCGGTTACTTATTGTCATCTCCCGAGGAAATTGACGTATTTGAGTGACCAATAAATACTTAACAATAGATACTTCAACATATCGATACTCCTTTCAATACGATACTAGTCAGAAAGTATCGATACCCGATATCTTTTCGATACCAATATCAAATATATCGACACTTCGATATATCGACTCAAAGTATCGATACCACCGAATCAAATTTAAAAAAAAACAATAATTAAGAAATAATAAAGAATATATCAGGTATAATAGAAGTTAATAATTTAAAATGTATTCCATTTCATTTTATATTTTCACCGCATTTAATTGGAATAAATACCTTCCATACAATACCTATTGTAAGGAATGATTTTGTCTTCTACTACAAATGGAAAGGATCAACTAATAAATCAATTATAATTTCAAATACCTACTATCTATAATCAAATTCAAATCACCAATCATCGAGACAACTTCTAAGCCATGTTTTCTCCATCCAATAACAGAAAAAGTCGAGAAATAAGAAATCATAAAAACTTGTTGATTTACTCGAGAGAAAAGACAAATTGAAAGGGTTATATTTACCTTCCATTGACTGAAAAAGTCGCAAAAGAAGGGTGAAATCGTCAAAATTGGTTGGTTTACTCAGAAGACAAGAAACAAGTTGTTGATGGGGCTGGGTAGAGGGAACTTAAGCCCCCAACACGCTAGGGCCTAGCCTGACTGGCGCCCATGTGCGTAAGACCCACTAGTGAACCAAAACGGTTGATCAAAAAACAAAAAACTTCTTCCGAGACTAATTACTAACTTGAAAAAGCTTATCAAAGATAGGTATCTATGAAGGAAATAAAAGCGATATATCGTTTCAATGATTACTATAATATTGGGTATCACTCTGCGACAAACAAAAGAAAAAATTACTACAGTTTGTCGTGGGATACCTACGGTATTTTGGTTTATCATTATCAATAATGAACCTTTGGAATCGACCAAGAAAAAAAAAAGTTTAACTCCCCCTCAACATTTGTTGGTTTCATGGTACGTAAAATCCAAAGATCGAATAAAAATTTGGACGTCCGTCCGCAGTACGCAGCACTTTCCTCAGTTCCCATGGACCGATTTTGATTAAATTTGGTATATGGGCTCTATTTGGGGTCTAGTTGTGCCCCGAAGGTTGATGTCGGTCACTTTTAATGGTTGAAAATTAAGGGCTAACATTTTGAAAACGCCCTAGCTCAGAAAATTTCGATGTAAATATATTGTTTTTTCACCAATTTAAAATTGTATTGAACTTTCAGAATCGAATGAGACCAATCAGAGCTCTGTAGGACCAACCGTTCACTCCCTATAGGAATTTGAGGGTTGGATTTTTGAGAAATCCGAAACACGAGTGTGAATCGCAAAAGAGGCTTTCCGTTCAAATTTTGGCTTACCAAAATGCGATCGTTGTTTGTTTCTCTGAGTTGTACTTAGTTTTGCGTCCTTAGCAACCAGTAATCAAATTTCCTAATGAATGCACCCATAATCCCTATTTCTTCGAATTGAGTGTGGAGCATTAAATGCTCCACACTCAATTCGAAGAAATAGGGATTATGGGTGCATTCATTTTTCATTCAAATTTTATTTCTTCCAAATATATTTGATTGTGAAGTAAGTAGGTTGTACCTAAGGTTGGTGGGTAGTGACAATGGCAAAGCTGTGTTCTTTGCAGACGAATGATCTATATAGAAAAATAATAAACCTTTGTGTATTAATGTGCAGCGTTTTTATCTGGACTTTGCCAAAAATTATCAATACCTATATCTGCAAGAAAGTATCGATACTTCCGATATTTAAGTCAAATGTACCGATACAAATATATTGGAATGAGTTTCGCATCAAAAAAATATCGATTCAAATATCGGTATTGATACTCCGGTATATCGGTGGCATCGTGCCTGAAACAGTATTGTTCTAAGGGATCTGGAGAATCTGATTAATTGATGAGAATAATTAAACCTGCGCTGAATTCTACCCCTAGTGAACTATACGTTTCATTTGAATACCTATTCCTTGGCGGAGACCAACCTAGGGCTAGGGATAATAAATAATAGATGCTAATTGATTTAGGAAAGATAAATGCTATATTGTCCTATAATCAATGAGGCTTGAATCTATAGATGGAGGGAAAGACGTATCAATGGAGTTTACCTATTAGATCTTCGGATTTGAACCACGAGGGTAAGGGAAATGATCTTGTATGAAAGTATGTACTTACATGATCGATGTCTGCAAACAGACTGGGGAGCAATTCCTGAGTAGTGATAAGATAGAGCGGAAGAATCGGTCCATCAAATCACGAATCAGGTGACAGAGTAACTATTGCTCCGTCACACTCCCACCTTATTTGAAAATTTTTTGAATTTTGTGAAATTTTTCATCTTTACCGTGGTGATTCTGATCCTTACATAGGTATGGCAGGAAAGAAATGACTCTTACATTGCAAACCACACAGAAATGGTGGCGCCTATAAGCCTCTTTTAGTTACTTCATTCATCCTATCTATCTTTTTATTCATTTATTTATTTTTTATTATATATTATTTATTTTTGGAAGTGCCGATCTTCGCAAAGTGCTTAGATCGAGGCTGCTGGACCTAATAAAAACGGAGTTGAGTAGAACGTTGTCTATTTCCACGAAAATAATGAGTTACAAGTTAAATCGATTTCGACGGTTAGGTCATCATCAGTAACAAACAATAACTGAAGGTACATCACAGAGAGCATAGCTTATATAGACACAAGTGAAAGGGAGCTTGAATCCCATTGGTCGAGAAAGTGAAAGTTATACCCAATCAGATAAGTGAAAGGAAAATCCAATTGGCTCAGAGAAGTGAAGGGACCTGGGAGGATCATCAAATGCCAATCAAGGCAGACAAAGTGAAAGGGAGCTCAAACATTGGTGAGGGTAACATTGTGAAGGGGAGATCAAGCTACGAATAAATTAAATTTAACATACCTCACATACAACATACCTCCCTTCGGGCAAAAATGAGGAAATTCTATATACTGTCCGTTTGTTAGATCAAAACTAAAGTTATGATTGGATTCTCTCAGGTGATTCGCAAAAGCAGAATCACCCTTGCTGTCCCTGAAATCCTTCTCATGCTCTTTTATTCTTTCCCTAAATTTCCTACCAGTTTGACCACAATACTCAAGCCCACAAGAACATTTCAGCTTATAAACCCCACTTTTATCTTGAACGCTAATTTTATCTTTAACAGAACCCAACGAAGCTTTAAGATTATTTTTATTTTTAAACCCTACTTTGAAACCTCTAGATGATAACATTTTGCCAATTTTGTCAGAAATCTTTCCATAATAAGGTATACTTATCCACTTTTTCTCCTCTAATACAACTTCTCTAACCAAATTAGAAACCCCGTCTCTACACTTTTTCCTAAGAACCTTATTCCATATGGAATCAATGAGACAACCCCCATATTCATTGCTTGCGGCTATACTCTTGATAATAGTTTTTTCTTTAGATACATTTTGATCACTCATTGGAATTGACAAAGCTCTATTGATCATACTATGAAAAGCAGCATGTTTATGAACTAAGGGATGATTTGATGTACTATGAATAGTGATATCACTGTAGGTATCTTTTCTATAAATGGAGAAATCATGTTTTCTGTTAATCAACGAGATGGACAGATCAAGAAAATTAAGATTATTTCCACCTAGTTCAAGAGTGAACTTAACAAAAGGATCTAGTGTATTGATTTTTTCATGAAAAGAATCCTTTAGGTCCCCTACCCTATATACCTATTAATTGTTTTTTTGGTTTTGCCCATTTGTGGGTTTAGTCCCTCCCCTGTACGGCCTGTTGTGTCGGTGATGGGGTAGGGTTCTGAAATTTTGGTTTGGGGGGTGCCAGATCGAAATTTGTCGTACTTCAATAGTACCGTCTGGCGCCACCGTCGTTACCGGTGCAAAACCCTGTGGTCTTTCTGTAGCGTCCCTTTTACAGGGGTAGGGTCTTGTGTTCCTCTTCCTTGCGTCTCTATAATAGAGAACCATAAGGACCATAATATTTTGACCTGCTGCAGGAATTCAAACCTCCCGTATTTTCAATAGCATGGAAGAAAAAAAAAATCATCCCAGAAACATGCAAGTACATAAAATAACGAACAATGTTCATTTTCCCCAAAACTGGAAATGAAAAAGCGTGGTTGTGTTCCAATGTGAGAACCTTTCTTCGATTTTTGATGAAACTCTCATACTAAGAAAAAAGGAGTTCTGCAACTCAGCCCCTCATTTCGATTCGATGCCGAACGCAATATTCGAGAGCAGACATTTCTTTGTGAGGCACTTTTTGATTGCTTGCCCTAAATTAACATCAATCTAGGTACGCAACATCAGAATTTCACTATTCCATTTCACCGGTTCTTTGTACCTCTCCAATAGCTAACAGTTTACGAATCGACCGATTTTCTCTTTTGAGACGCTATGTGGGGCAACTAAACGTTCAATAAACGGATACAAGTTTTCAATCATGGGCTCGCTGGACGCCATCTTCAAGAAATCCGTTTCCCGGTGGTCCAGACGGCAAGAAGAAATTAATTTGTGTAAAACCCGAAGATGTAAAAACGTTATCTACGAAAAGATGGAAGTTACTGTTGCGTGCGCGTCGCTTTGCAGTCGTCGCTCACCCACGTAGAAAGAATAATAAATTCTAACACGAGCTGCGAGTTTTCTTTTATTTGATACACACCAGATTCAATGGAATTTACTCGAAGTAATTTCCTATATCCCGCCTTCTTTGAACCACTTAATTTGGCCTTTTGTTAATGCAAATCTATTTGCAAAGATTCTCAAAACAACTCAGTATATTCAAAAGTTTTCGACAATTTCTTTTGAATGTACATCATAAACATCTTATTGATGTTCTCCGTGAACTTACAAACTCGGTCAACTGCCCTCTTTTTATAGTAGACAGACCTATACCGTTTTCAGACTACTGGTAATGTATAATTATTTTAAATGTTTATTGGCTCTATGAATATACATTTCAAATTTTTCTTCTTGAATAACCGTTAAACTAAAGCACTAAAGTTTCTCATGTTTTGTCCAGTGTGTATGCCTATTGTTCTGAAAACTTCCATAAACAGGAGGAAGCAATCATCTTGACAGACGTGTTGGAAATGAGGGCACGCCCTTGTCAGACTTTAACTTTGTTAGGAAAAGAGATCTTGAATCATGAAACAGTTTTTGTCCTGAAATAAGATGAATGATCGGATGTGTAGAATGACATACAAAAAAATAGTTTTAAAAAGAATAAGCCTGCGGTAGTGATGAAATCTTTGTGGTTTTGGTATCCATTCTTGATAACACAAAGATAAAGCCTATATAAATATATATGTTTGAGTCCCTTGATGTTTCGATTGAGACGGCTTAGTTTTTTCGAGATTTCTTTCTTTGACCAAACCTCGATTGCGTGTTGAAATTGAATGATAGCGTTTTTCAGTATTTTTTACCGACAGTCCATCTGGTGTTTTATGGAAATGTCCTTCAACTGCGATGCGTGGAAGAAATCTCGGGAAAGAGACGGGGTCACACGTGAATACGGTAGGTAGTAAATAATGATTGTATGCAAGATGTTCCCGCATCGGGGAAGTCAGGTATAGTCGTCCGTCTGTAGGACAATCATTCGAAAGGACAATGATTTCCAGGCCAAGTGGGTAGGATGTAGAAGGTGAATTGCTCGAAGCAGATGCGGGTTGTGATGCCCATTGTCGGTGTGGACCTTCCTCTACAGAGACGATCCTTATTTTTACGCGTTTTATGAGAGCTTTTTTTGATTTCACTACCAAAACGAACTCATGGACCACTTATTCAGAATTGTGACAGCATAACAAGTATCATGTTATAAAATTGTAGCGATTCTACTCATTTATGGTCTTTCTTGACTGGATTCTCTGCAACGTGCCTACGAGATCTAAGGATCCATCTACTAGATTTCTGACAGTGTGTTGGTTAATTATTTTCAATAGTGAACCGTGTACCCCCTCCCCCCTCCTCTCAACCTGGATGGTTTACGTTTCAAGATACCTAATTTAGAATCCAAAAACGCTGCAAATCATTGCTCAAAGGTTTATTATTTTCTGTATAGATCACCCTTCTGTATAGATCACTGGTTCTCCATCAATAGCACCTACCACCATCTGTATTCTCCCTTGACATTCCCTCTCAAATTTCAGCTTCCTGCGTTCAATAGGATTGAAAGAAGATCTCCTCGAATGCTGGAGACGCCTGGAAGAGCACTTCCATTCAATAGGAGTAAAAATGGTTTTGGAGCTCACTCAGCTGATCAGTGATCTGAAGAGTGAAGAAGATCTTCTCGATTGCTGGTGACGCCTAGAAGAGCACTTCCATTCAATAGGAGTAAAAATGGCTTTGGAGCTCACTCAGCTGATCAGGGATCTGAAGAGTGAAGAAGATCTCCTCGAATGCTGGAGACGCCTGGAAGAGCACTTCCATTCAATAGGAGTAAAAATGGTTTTGGAGCTCACTCAGCTGATCAGTGATCTGAGGAGTGAAGAAGATCTCCTCGAATGCTGGAGACGCCTGGAAGAGCACTTCCATTCAATAGGAGTAAAAATGGTTTTGGAGCTCACTCAGCTGATCAGTGATCTGAGGAGTGAAGAAGATCTCCTCGAATGCTGGAGACGCCTGGAAGAGCACTTCCATTCAATAGGATTGAGAATGGCTTTGGAGCTCACTCAGCTGATCAGTGATCTGTGGATTGAAGAAGATCTCCTCGAATGCTGGAGACGCCTGGAAGAGCACTTCCATTCAATAGGATTGAAAATGGCTTCGGAGCTCACTCAGCAGATCAGTGATCTGAAGAGTGAAGAAGCCTTTGAGCAATAATTTGCAGCGTTTTTTACCCACCAACATTTTTTTTTACCTACCAACTTTTTTTTACCTACCAGCTAGGTACTACCTACCACACCATACTGGCTTCACACCTTCACAATCAAGTTTATTAGAAAGAACTAAACGCTTCACACTCGATTGGAAAAATAGATTGCTTCTTATGGAAATTTGATTACTGGTTACGCAGAAGCCAAAACTGTATACAAATCGAAGAAATGAACAGCGATCGCGTTTTAGTCCGATAAAATTTGAATGGAGATTAGACCTCTTTTGCGATTCACACTCATGATTCTGTTTTATCGAAGGAAAACCTTCAAGTACTCGTAGGGACCGAACGGTTTGTCCTACAGAGCTCCGGGTGGTCTCAAAAATTTTTAAAAATTCAATACTGTTTAAAATTGGTGAAAAAACGATACCTTTATTTCGAGAGTTTTCGATCTAGGGCACTCTTGAAAATTTCAACCCTTAATTTTCACCCCTTAGAAGTGACCTACATCAACCAAAAGCTTCGCGGCACAACTAGACCCCAAATGGAGCCCATATACCAAATTTGAACCAAATCGGTCCAGTGTTGCTAAGAAAAGTGCCGCGTACGGCGGACGGCGGACGGCGGACGGCGTACGGCGTACGGCGTACGGCGGACGGACGGAAATTTTTTTGTTCGATTTTCGTATTCTACGTACCTTGAAACGTAAAACATCAAATTTTGAGGGGGGGTTAAAATTTTTTTTTTCTTGCTCGATTCCAAAGGCTTATTATTGAAAATAATAAACCAAAATTGAGTACAATTTTTTCCATCAACCCACTGTCAGAGGCACTTTCCTTAGTTACCATGGACCAATTTTAATTAAATTTGGTATAATATACCATATTATGCGTATATAATATACCATATTATGTGCCTATACCGGGTGTCCCAGAAGTTATGGTCCACCCTTTTTATCTCTGTTGTTCTGAGGGGTAGACAAAAACTTCAAGCGATAACCCCCCTTAATTTTTTACGAGGAATTCAACTATCACACTTTCGCGCATTGCGCACCTGCGCAATCGTGCGCAATGCACACCAACTTTGTTATTTCAAATGGGAACCCCTATTTTTTATTGCAGATTCGGATTCTACGCAAAATTTCATGAATTTTAGACCCATCAACCGAGTTTTTTGGTTGCGCACAACCCGTCCAGTGAGCGCGCAAACATGCGCAACCCCTGGATTGCGCCAAAATTGAGATGGAGGTAGACCTCAAGTGTGATACATGTTTTTTCATTAATTTTCGACGCTGAATCACGTGGTGGTATCCATTTTCGGATTTTACTCATTTTTCTCGAAACGGCGGCTGAAAACTAGGTAGTTGAGCCTGTTTTATCGTCAGAATCTGACTGGCGGAGTGATGACAAGTCGATACAAGCTTCAAAGTATCTCATTTGTATTAGGCAACTATCCACTTATTCCAAAGTAAACAATGTAAACAAGAAATCAAGGAATAAACCCCTGAATGCCTGCTTGCTCTCAAATGATTCAAGTCGCGATTTCTTTGAGTAACCATTTTCAATTACTAATTATTTTAAAAGTTATAACTCGATCCACATTGAGAGTTAAATGACCGATAAATGGTGAGTTTTGATTAGAAAAATTCATTATTCCGGCAATAGTCGCCATAAAATCAAGTTGAGTAATAACGGATATCATGCCCTGATTCGGGGTTGAAAAATAGCGCTGAAGCATGTTGCGCACGATGAAATAATTCGTTCAAGGGGTGAATTGTTTATGAAATTTGTCGCAGAATTCGAATTTGCAACAAAAAAATGTGGTTTCCATTTGAAATAACAAAGTTGGTGTGCATTGTGCACGAATTTGCGGACACCCTGTATTAAAAACTACTCATTTTTCGGCCGCCGTTTCGAGAAATTTGAGTAAAATCCGAAAATGGATACCACCACGTGATTCAGCGTCGAAAATTAATGAAATAACATGTATCACACTTGGGGTCTACCTCCATCTCAATTTTGGCGCAATCCAGGGGTTGCGCATGTTTGCACGCTCACTGAACGGGTTGTGCGCAACCAAAAAACTCGATTGATGGGTCTGAAATTCATGAAATTTTGCGTAGAATCCGAATCTGCAATAAAAAATAGGGGTTCCCATTTGAAATAACAAAGTTGGTGTGCGTTGCGCACAATTGCGTAGGTGCGCAATGCGCGAAAGTGTGATAGTTGAATTCCTCGTAAAAAATTAAGGGGGGTTATCGCTTGAAGTTTTTGTCTACCCCTCAAAACAACGGAGATAAAAAGGGTGGACCATAACTTCTGGGACACCCGGTATAATATACTATATTATACCATATTATGCGTCTATAATATACCATATTATGCGTATATAATATACCATATTATGCGCCCCATTTTAGAACCCTCCACGACCTGTAAGGCTTTTAAGAAAAGCATAAACACGAGTGTGAATTGTATATTTTCCCCCTATAATAGGTGTGTTCAACAATGGGGGGTGATTTTTTTAATTTTTTTTAGATTTTTAATCGAAAGTTGACTACATCCTGAGAATTTTGGCACCAACCGCGACCTTCTAGCATGAGTAGATCTGTTTCTATGATTTTTCAAGGTTTCGACCGTTTATGACGTCACGCGCCACTCTCGCCTGGGCGGGACCCCCAGCCCACTGTGACGTCATAAACGGTCGAAACTTTAAAAATTCATAGGAAAAGATTTACACACGCTAGAAAGTCGCGGTTGGTACCAAAATTCTCAATGAGGTCTACCTTAGATTAAAAATAACAATAAACAGTTTTTCCGACCTAGGCGCACACCCAATTATGATTATTGACGCCGGACATAATACGGTGTTTTACAAATTAAGGAATATCATTTTATCCAAAAGGTTAATCTTTGATAGTAAAGCGATGAGAACTTCAATGTACGGAACAGTTTTTTGAAATTAGTAGAATCGTTCCCCAACAGTTCGCTTAAGTTATTCTTAGGTTAGGTTAATTTTGGGATAATAATGTTCTAATGTTATTATATTCAGTTCAATTAAAACCAAAAGAATGAGCGCATCCAAGAAGATGTAGTATGAAGATGACGGGATTGAGCTGGACCATCTAAGATGTCAATTTTATGAGACGATATCCAAGCATTGAGCTGACAGTATACATATATGCTATGATGGGCCTTAAAGCCTACAACCCACCATACCATACTTGATGGTCGAAACAATGTCCTAGTGGCTCTTGTCTGCGTTTTTCCCGCACAACAGAGCGACTTGCTCAGTTATCCTACTTCTAATGTTTCAGTTTTGGTTTATTATTTTCAATAATAAGCCTTTGGAATCGAGCAAGAAAAAAAAAATTTTAACCTCCCCTCAAAATTTGATGTTTTCCGTTTCAAGGTACGTAGAATCCGAAAATCGAATAAAAAAATTTCCGTCCGTCCGCCGTACGCCGTACGCGGCACTTTTCTTAGCAACACTGGACCGATTTGGTTCAAATTTGGTATATGGGCTCCATTTGGGGTCTAGTTGTGCCGCGAAGCTTTTGGTTGATGTAGGTCACTTCTAAGGGGTGAAAATTAAGGGTTGAAATTTTCAAGAGTGCCCTAGCTCGAAAACTCTCGAAATAAAGGTATTGTTTTTTCACCAATTTTAAATAGTATTGAATTTTTAAAAATTTTTGAGGCCACCCGGAGCTCTGTAGGACAAACCGTTTGGTCCCTACGAGTACTTGAAGGTTTTCCTTCGATAAAACAGAATCATGAGTGTGAATCGCAAAAGAGGTCTAATCTCCGTTCAAATTTTGTCGGACTAAAATGCTGTTCATTTTGGTTTATTATTTTCAATAATAAGCCTTTGGAATCGAGCAAGAAAAAAAAAATTTTAACCCCCCCTCAAAATTTGATGTTTTACGTTTCAAGGTACGTAGAATCCGAAAATCGAATAAAAAAATTTCCGTCCGTCCGCCGTACGCCGTACGCCGTACGCGGCACTTTTCTTAGCAACACTGGACCGATTTGGTTCAAATTTGGTATATGGGCTCCATTTGGGGTCTAGTTGTGCCGCGAAGCTTTTGGTTGATGTAGGTCACTTCTAAGGGGTGAAAATTAAGGGTTGAAATTTTCAAGAGTGCCCTAGCTCGAAAACTCTCGAAATAAAGGTATCGTTTTTTCACCAATTTTAAATAGTACAGAATTTTTAAAAATTTTTGAGACCACCCGGAGCTCTGTAGGACAAACCGTTCGGTCCCTACGAGTATTTGAAGGTTTTCCTTCGATAAAACAGAATCATGAGTGTGAATCGCAAAAGAGGTCTAATCGCCGTTCAAATTTTATCTGACTAAAATGCGATCGCTGTTCATTTCTTCGATTTGTATACAGTTTTGCCTTCTGCGTAACCAGTAATCAAATTTCCATATCAAGCTTTCTATTTTTCGAATCGAGTGTGAAGCGTTTAGTTCTTTCTAATAAACTTGATTGTGAAGGTGTGAAGCCATTACAGTGTGGTAGGTAGTACCTACCAATAGTTGGTAGGTAAAAAAAAATTGGTAGGTAAAAACAATGTTTGTAGGTAAAAAACGCTGCAAATCATTGCTCACTGATCAGATCACTGATCAGCTGAGTGAGCTCCGAAGCCATTTTCAATGCTATTGAATGGAAGTGCTCTTCCAGGCGTCTCCAGCATTCGAGGATATCTTCTTCACTCCTCACATCACTGATCAGCTGAGTGAGCTCCAAAGCCATTTTCAATCCTATTGAATGGAGGTGCTCTTCCAGGCGTCTCCAGCATTCGAGGAGATCTTCTTCACTCCTCACATCACTGATCAGCTGAGTGAGCTCGAAAGCCATTTTCAATCCTATTGAATGGAAGTGCTCTTCCAGGCGTCTCCAGCATTCGAGGAGATCTTCTTCACTCTTCTGATCACTGATCAGCTGAGTGAGCTCCGAAGCCATTTTCAATCCTATTGAACGCAGGAGCTGAAATTTGAGAGGGAAGGTCAAGGGAGAATACAAATGGTGGTAGGTGCTATTGATGGAGAACCAGTGATCTATACAGAAGGATGATCTATACAGAAAATAATAAACCTTTGAGCAATGATTTGCAGCGTTTCTTCGATTTGTATACAGTTTTGCCTTCTGCGTAACCAGTAATCAAATTGCCATATGAAGCTTTCTATTTTTCTAATCGAATGTGAAGCGTTTAGTTCTTTCTAATAAACTTTATTGTGAAGGTGTGAAGTCATTATGGTGTGGTAGGTAGTACCTACCAATAGTTGGTAGGTAAAAAAAATTTGGTAGGTAAAAAATAAAACGCTGCAATTCGAGAAGATCTTCTTCACTCTTCAGATCACTGATCTGCTGAGTGAGCTCCGAAGCCGTTTTCAATCCTATTGAATGGAAGAGCTCTTCCAGGCGTCTCCAGCATTCGAGGAGATCTTCTTCACTCTTCAGATCACTGATCAGCTGAGTGAGCTCCGAAGCCATTTTCAATCCTATTGAACGCAGGAAGCTGAAATTTGAGAGGGAAGGTCAAGGGAGAATACAGATGGTGGTAGGTGCTATTGATGGAGAACCAGTGATCTATACAGAAGAGTGATCTATACAGAAAATAATAAACCTTTGAGCAATGATTTGCAGCGTTTTACTATAAATGATCCTACTCGAGCATACATAGAATATGAGTCACCATTGAACAGGGATGAATCTAGCTTCGTAGTACACGTGTCTTTATGCGGTCTATCGGCGTTTCCGGTTTTAATAAGGTCCAAAAATATTGTTATTATCATGGCTGCTTGCAGAGGTGACTGTGCCGTGGCGCCAGGACCTTCTGGTGGCTATATCTGGAGCCCGAGGACCGCAGCTGCCCTCCCAGCCACTTATGCGCTCTTCCTCCCTGCCTACTCTTTTTTTCTCAAGCTGTTTGCCACTACATCGAAATAGCCAAATTAAACCCATGCGTTGCTAAGGATCTTATACGTTTTATATTTTAATCTGCAGTAAGTGATTGTAAATATAAGGTGTTGTTAAAAGATTCAAACAAAGGAGAATAAATACAGTGAGTATCAGAAGGTCATCTTGTTTGCTTACGTTTGTAATATTGGTCATTTTTGAATTACTTTTTGGTTATACCTAATTCATCAAAGCTAATACATAAGTGACAATAATACATAAAGTGACGATAATTTCTGATGAATAATAATACATAAATGACAATAATACATGGAGATTATTATTATTATTATTGATCAATAATAATAATATTGATTATTATTGATGACAATAATACATAAAGTGACAATAATTTCTGATGAATCGTGGCGTCCTGAGCATCGGTCAAAACCTGGCGAAGATGAGTTCAACTCACTTGCATCAACAACACATTGATTAAATTAGCCCAGTAGAGTATTTAGTAACTTGTTAGTAGAGTATATTAGTTATTTAGTCGGAGCTGGTTGAATCTACACTATGAAAACATGTAGGTCATCATCATAATGAGAACAAATTCTCAATCAGGACTTTAGTCAGACTTTAGTCTACGAGTAATTAATGAAACTATGAACACGATTTTCAAGAGCTTTTTCACTTCAGGGAAAACCGATGAATTTTGTTCTCTCTTCGAGTATGTGAGGAAGCTATACTGCCCACTCAACTTGGCAGACAATAAATTGTCACTTGATTTATTTTTGATTCCTCGATATTGAAGACGAGAAAGCTTTAAAGTACATAGGCTATTAAAAATAAATTATTACACACCACTTTCGAACTTTTTCTTTCTTTATTTTTTTCCTAATTAATTATTTTTTTAAATTTATTATTTGTGCTTTTTATGGTTGTATAATATTCTGAATAATAATTCCAATTCAACAAAATCCGAATGGCGTATAAATTGGGCCAATACCTACTACTTATGTAGTACCTATCTTAGTATGTTTATTAAGATGTAACTAGAGCATAATTATTATAATATTACGATTGCATCTATTTATTATTGAAGATTTAATCAACTTAACCGAACCCTACGTCCCATCAATAAGCCGTTGATAGTAGAAGACGTTTCTAGCGTGGGTCTCCTGTGAAGATCTATGGCTGCCACGCCTTTTGTTCAAGATTTTGAAAACACAATGGGAAGTATCAACAAGTCGTACGGCAGAGCTCGTGCCCCGAGACTTCTTCTTTTGGTGAGTTTTTCACGGGAGACCTCTCCTCAAAAACGGCAGAAAACCGCGGAGAAGAGGGTGGAGAGGGTAAAGGGAAGAAGGATTTTGAAAGAATCTGTTGTGAAGGGAAGAAGCCAGTTGGAGGCCCCTTTCCAAGGCGAAGGAGCAGAAGAAGAAGTCTGAAGAGAATAGGGAAGCCAGGTGTAAGGGGAAGCGTGCCTTGTGCCCTCTTAGGTAAATCCCTGTTCGGCAGCTGGTCCAATGGAGCAGATGCAGCCCGGTCGCGTGCCTCAGGATCCCATTTAAAGAGGCAAACAAGTGACCCATCTGCCATGCGGAGTTGACACCTGTCAAAATCATGTCCTTGGGCGATGTGATAGCCATATCCTCGTGAGGAAGTCCCGAGGAAGGCGGAAGTCCGATGGCCAGTCCGTGAGAAATTATCTAGTTGACACCTCAGTGGGCGCCACCACTTCCTCCATACTTTTGAAGATGAGACTAAACCTACCTCATTTCGTGACTACATGATATTGTAAGAGTACATTTTTTATGGATTAAATTGAATGATCGAGTTGCTGGACATTAGGTAAATGCGAGGATTCAACAGCCATCTGATGAACCATCATTACCAATGAAACTACCGAAGAATACAATGCTATGTTAACCTTAAAGGGTAATTTTGAAGATTAGATGATAGTAGAACAAGACACACAGCATGCGTTAAAAATTCTCTATGAATCAAGCTTCCTACAATATTAATTGCCAACTGCTCTTGAAAAGCTCTTGAGCAAACTCACTCTTCCCTTTGCTATTATGAACATTTTGTGCAAAATTTAAGCGTCTTCAACTAATTTAGTAGGTATGGATCCTGGAGTGAGCTATCGTTCAGAGTTGCTCATCGGATACAAGTATGTATATAAGTAGGAAAGTCTTACGCACTAGAAATCTTTTATAATTTTCCAAAACGGTTTTTCTACACAAAAATCTTTCAATTAATACGAAAATTTACCAAAATTAAAGTTGGGATTATAATCAAAGGCAGTTGATTAAGTGTGTATGTTCTAAGTCTCTTATTAAACATTTATATTTCAAACGTTGAACAAAACAGACAATAAGAGCAAAGTCCTATAATAGTACCAGTGTTTTTTTCTGTGATTTTCCCTATTTCCGAATTTTCCCCATTCTTGCAATGGTTATCAAAGATCTCAAGAGGTTATCAAAGTATGAGATTATTATTATAGCTCAAAATTATATACATTTTCACACAACTGTTTGTTTCCAAGTCTTCTTGTATCACTACAGAAAGAACTCAAAAAGTTCTGGTATTTTCCTGCAATAATATTACAATCCGAGAATTTGGACTCTAATGATGGCTAACAGAGTGAAAGAAACACTCTCTAATATAATTTTGAGCATCTCGATCAGACCAAATTGATTTGCAATTCGTGCTCGTGTGTTTGATTTTTTATTCACCAACCCTTAACTAATTAGATTTAGGAATTGAAAACTAGTCATAATCGATTATATAATAATAATAATAATAATAATAATAATAATAATAATAATAATAATAATAATAATAATAATAATATACCTATATTATAGCCATAATCGATGAATATGTTATACTCATTGAAATTTCTTGAGCTAGGGTGTTATGAAAATTTTTTCTCCTTTTTAAACTTCAAGAGTAATTTACGGTAATGCTATACCTCTTGTGCAATATCCATAATAGGACTCGAATATAAAATTTCGTACATTAGAACAAAATTATGACTTGTACTAATTACTCTAACTACTAACCTTTAAAATTATAATTCTAATTAAACAGAGTTTTTTCCTATTTCTGTTGAGCATCTGCCTATACGAACACCAAATAAATTGGCATTTGCATCTTGGTATGTAAGGTGAACTCTCCTGTCATCTCATCCGATGATGGGCATACCTTCCTCACATCCTAATCCTATCTATCGGAGAGAACTATTCGATTCTATAGAGAATTATTCTCATATGTTATACACCCTCATACGAATATATGGTACATGGTGGTTCGAGTATATGGTATGAAATAAATGGATACCTCGTTGGATTCCGAAGGGAATTGAATGTTTGGGCCAAGGACTCCTTCGTGACAGGTGTAGGAGGGCGGCAGATGCAGCGGCTGCACCATCCGCGCCCTACTTGGCTTGGAATCTCTCGCGAACTTTCTAATTCGAAATCAGTCATAGCGATTCACGATGGGGACCACTTCTCACGACAAACTGCAAGTCCGATTAGCATCTGAGTACCGGGGTGGCGATCGTGTGGCATGCAGGTACCTACCAGGAACTAGCTAGCTTTATTGGATTTTTATAGCAGTCAAACAACTGACAAATTGATTTATTGGGAGTTGAAGGAGACGATAGCTCGTACCTTCCTAGCACATCAGTAACTATATGTATCTATAGGATATAGATGCATTTTTCGTTGCCCACTGTCTCCGTTAGTTTTAATGGAGAAGAAATTTCTTCACGAAGTAGGCTAAAGTTCAAACAGACTTAGTCTAAGTCACAAACAAAGCCATTACACTCCCCCAAATACTCACCATGTATCTCAGTGAGAGATATTCCCAATACAATTAGAACCAAATGTAAGGACAAGATGACCAAAAATCAGGGATGTAACCCAAACTTGATCAAACAATAAAATCATTCCTCAACTTTATCCAGAGAGAGAAGTTTGAGCGGTCTCAAAATTCGCTTTGCTGTAAAACTGATGAGAACATTTTGGTTTACATCGTGACCGTTAAAAATGGAGGTGAGAGGCGTCAATGATCGCCATATTGGAGCTTCTTTGAATTCAAATTGTACTTTGAATGCTTTGGCAGCTAATTGCACTGGACTATTAGAAGAAGTGTACATTTGAAGCGATCCTCAGTTTGGGCCCCTCTTGAGTCACTCTACGCCAAGTTTTTAGTTGCTCTTGACTACCTCATTCAGAGATTAAATAACAAATATTTATTAAATAAATTGAATTCAGAGATTAAATAACAAATATTTATTAAATAAATTGAATTCTTCAGGAACAGGTAATGAAGCACATGTTTGAAACCTCAGTACCTAGGTGTTGGCATGAATATCATCAGTTAATAAGCACGTGATTCATACAACAGGCTTTTGAAGTGAGTCTCCGTGTTTCGATTTCGGTAATAACCGTAACGAGAAACTGTTGACAGGAGGTTGTTAGTTTGCTATGGAGTTCTTTGATCAGGTGTGTCATTATTCTGTGCTACTGCTTGTTGCTCTTCTCGGTATTCACCCTCTTCAAACCATCTCCCAGCTTCCATCACACAAAACGATCATATTATGTCTTTTTTGTCCCTCTTTCAACATCATTTAACGAGCCGACGAAGTAAAATTATGTTACCTTTTCTCCTCTTGTAACGTAAGAGAATGGAACATATGAAAATTCACGTCAGTACGTTTTTTTCATCCTTTCAAATTGATGATAATACACTCACAATAACGCAGTTATTTCAACAGTTCTTAATAGAATAATAATATTCTTTGCTTCCTTGAAAATAAATTTTCCATTAAAGGCAAAACCCACAATCGTATGTTTCTCTGTTCGCTGACGATTTGCAATGATATTTCCTTGTAAGAAAAAGGTATCCAGTTATACATAGAAGTGAGAAGTATATTCGGTAAGTAACAATTTTTTTTTCTTTTTTAATCTCTATTGCTTATGATTCACATTAGATAGGAACCACGATTAAGATCACACGAATGAAAGATTGAAAAGTCTGTGAACCACAACCATCGAATCTTGGTTCATTAAATTCATCATTGTTAATATTATTGGAATATTTCTTACAGATTTTATTTATAACAAAAAACATCATCACTGCAATGATTCATTTCCTAGTTCCATGTTCGGAGGGTATCGTCTGAAACGGACCTATGCCCTGTGAGGCTTGGTATCTACTACATGAGGTGCATTAAGGACTGCAGTCCAATTATAGCTTCTTCGTCTCTGAAAGAACTAAAAAGAAACACATCTGCCCCCACCTTCGACTCAAATTTCTTCAGTCGAATGACTTCCAACTTGTTGCCAGGTGGATGCGAAAAGCCTCGGTTTTATTGTATTTCGTCGAGTGCCCGAGAAATTCGGGAAAAAAGGAAAGCAACAGGCGACAAGAGCTCCATCTGCTCTCAAGGTGTCGTCGATAACCTGTGAAGTCGTCGGTAATGAACCTCGTCCACTAGATGGAAACTGCTGGGGCGTGTCAGACTTCTATAGAAGAGTGAGGGTTGTGTGCACTATACAGAGAGCACCTCGCCAACCCTTTGAACTCTCAAAAGCAACAGGCAGAATCCCCATCTGTCCTCTTCTGTCAAGCATCCATTCCAGCTGATACTAAGTTGTTCAGCACATGAGGTAATTCATATCAATTCCAAAATAAGCCGAAAAAAGATACAAAATCTGGAAAAAATTCGTATAAATAAAATCATTTACAGTCGTTTAGTTTTATGTTTATCTATGTGTAGATACTGCCTGATGCAAACAAACTCCTACTGACTTAGAACGGTCCATTGAAAGTGCCAATAAATTCGAAAAACTGCCCCAGTTTCATGAATACCTAAAGATGAAAAGTCAATTAGTACACAACAGTATTATCATTTTTCAAATAGATAACCTTCCTGCCTCGACCAAAGTGGGGGCTTCTGTATTCACAATTAACTGGTTAATTCGATCTGTGATTTCAATAATATTTTTGTCAACCTGTGGAAACACGAGAAATGAATTTGTATTTTTATAAATCCTAACCTAACAGAACTGGTAAGATAGAGTGCTCAGCATATTTCCAATCCTTCGGTTCCATAAAAACACCTGGCGAAACCCAACCTGAACTCTTTGCCCTTTTCGAAAGATAGGTACTTTTTTCGGGTAGAACAAGGTGGCGTTCTTCATTATTGTTGGAAACTGTGCCAAACTTGTTACATTGAGGCTTCCTGAAAGGAGGCCAGGTGGAGGGGAATCCGGGAATCAAGTCCCACTATACGGCTGTGGAGGAGAGAAGCAACAGGGCTACGCCCCATCTGCCCCAGGTGCTCCCCGTCTCCACCTGGCGCTTGTGGCCGCACTGATTCTCTCTTTCCGCCATGTGCTGTAGCTTACATAAACGTCGACTTGTTGATTTCTCTAAACCAAATGAACTTTCCAAACATTGTACACGCACCTTTCGACGCCACAGACCAGCATTTTTAAATAATTGTTTTCCCATGATTAAAAGCATCATAGGAAAGAGACCATTCGCATCCCGTTGGTAGTTAATTTTGGCTCCGTACCTCTGTTTGTTCGTATTATGGTTCACTAAAAATCATGTGGATACACAAAAAAAACAAAAATTATATTTAAAAAAATCCCACCTTGAGTAGGTACGAGAACCAAAATGTTCGAGAACCGAAATTTAATTAAATCTGACGTTTCTAGTAGGATTGTTTGCTGTTTTTGGTTTATTATTGAAAATAATAAACCTATGGAATCGACCAAGAAAAAACTTTTCTTTGTTCCCATGGACCGATTTTGATGAAATTTTATATATGGGCTCCAATTGAGGTCTAGTTGGGCCCCGAAGCTTTTGGTTGATATGTCACTTCTAAGCGTTGAAAAATAAGGGTTATAATTTTTAAAATTCCCTAGCTCAAAAAATTTTGATATAAAGGTATTATTTTTCCGTCAATTTAAGATAGTATTGCATTTTTAGAAATTTTAGGGACCACGCGGAGCTCTGTAGGACAAACCGTTTGCTCCCTACGAGAACTTAAGGGTTGGACTTACGATAAATCAGAAACACGAGTGTAAATCACAAAAGAGGCCTAATCTCCGTACAATTTTTACCTAGCCAAAATGTGATCGCTGTAGGTACGTGGTAGTTAGTATCTATGGCTGGTAGATGGTGATAATGGCAGAGCCGAGTTCTTTGCAGACGAGTGATCTATATAGAGAGAAGATAAACCTTTGTGTAATAACTTGCAGCGTTTTCACTTTTATTTTATTTCTTTTTTTAGATTTAAAGTTGGTTTTTTATGTGCTCTTGAAGATCTACTGCTTTTCAGATGTGAGCCTTATGTTATAAAATTGTGACGGTTTTGGCTCCAATATTTTTCTGCTGCTTAACATACAGTAATTTTCACTCATTAAGAGATAAATAAGAACAGTATTTCAAACTCTTCGGCCTGGGGTTAACTGATTAATCAATTAGATTAAATATTTTGGTGCTAAATGACCCCTTGGTGGTCCCCAAATTCATCGAAGAATGATAATTGTACCAAGTTGTGTAGATGATGTAGGTAAATTCGAATTTTGCCATACAGGGTATCTCATTTCATGCATGTTGAAAAAAATGTGCCACACTCGAAATTCTCAAAAATCTAATTTAGGTGCAATCATGGAGTTGCGGAATTTTGAACCGGGTAGCGCGCCATCCAACAATTAAGAGATTGCTCAAACATTTATGAAATTTCACGCAGAATTCGAATATGCAACAAGAAAAAGGGTTTCCATTGAAAAAAACGTTGATGTGCATTGCGCGCCCATGAGCAATAGCACAGTGCGCAACATTGACTTATTCAAATTCCTTCTCTATCACTTTTAGGACACCCAATAATTATCGGATACCTTGTATAGTTGACTATATGATGATATCGTATTTTTTCTCAGAAATAGGCCATAGACATACTGACCGACAGGCACATGTTCCAGAATGAATACTAGTAAATTTCATGACAACCCGATCTAATAACGTCTGTTCATCTGAAGAATCACTGTGCATTGTCAAACGTGATGATGGTTCTAAGACTCAGGAAATCGACAACTTAATCGTGAAGCTCTTGTTTTATAATAGGAAATGTGTCGATCCAATCATTTATAGAATCCAACAGATTCTATAATATTACATTCTTTGTGAGGAAGCTTTACCTACTTTCCATCCAACCAGTTGAACATTTTTTAATTCCGTGTTTATCATAGTGGAGCTACGAAAACAATGTAATGAACTATTCATGATTCTTTGTTTGAGGTTTGACGTTCACCCTCTTGTACGCAGTTTTCAAATCGAGCGAGCAATACATTTCCTCGTCGAAGAGGTATGTCTCAGTTGGAGATTACTTGAGACATCAAGGCCTCTCTATAGTAATAAATGCAACAGTAATGGCTAATTAAGGACCCTAAAGGAATTTAATCAACGATTTACGATAATTCTAACCTCTAACGAAACCTGTAATTTCGCATCAAGAAATGTAGGTTAATTGATTTTTCATGACAATGCTGGTGTCCGAAAACGGAAACCCAAACATCGTTAGAGTAATTATTACTTAACGGAATCGTAAGATAAATTATTTTCTGACTAATTCTAAACTCACATGTAGTTGTTTTTAGGTACGAACAATTCAACCACTGCACCTGCATAACCATGGAGAGCAGGTGCTCTTGGAAGTGCATTCTGGCACAATGTGTGTCCCGTGGAGCGTTTTTTGCAGCTTGCACTTTTTCGAAAATCCATAATCTGGATTCTTCAAGGCAGTCGCGACAAGGTTGTCCGATTGAGCCGGTCCCACCTGCGTAGCCGGATCGTACCTAATCAACAGGTGGTCGACGTTGGTGTGTGTGAGTGTTGTAGGATCGGGACGAGGAGTACTATAGCCTCAGTACCTACTATTCTTGGGCGCGAACAAAAAATTGCAAGGAAGGTCGATTCACTCGTGCAACGTTTTGTTGTCATGACGTAATTCATTATTACAGATGGATCCTAAACCAGTTGTGAGTTGAACAAGTTCATACAGTCGGAGAATTTGAAGTAGTCAAGAAGGGATATAATCAACTTCTTATACCATGGAGGACCATTGTAGGAGTGACGAGCTTCTCTCCCGATGAATTGTATCGCAATCAGATTCTCATAAGCCATTTTCAGCATTCTGAGTCCTGACAAGAGGAATATATATCTGTTTTGCATTCAAGGCTACGCTACGGCTTCGGCTACTGGGCTTGAGCAAGTGGGCCCCGTGAGACTTGGAGCTGGACTCTAACCCAATAGGAAGGAGTAGCGTCGGATGATAGTAAAGCCATACGAAGCGTAATCCTCCCTCCATCAACTCGGGAACAATCTAATTCAATCTTGTCCCTCACCCTTAATGTTCGGGGTCGAATCTGGGACCCTGAAACCAAGCTACCAGGTGGACACTGCCGAATACTAAAAGTGCTGATGTAATTACTTTTATTTATATTTATGTGCACTACCATTGATTGTAGCGGTGAGAAGAAACTGCCATCATGTTGCAATGTAGAGTCAATCTTGACGTTAATGTTTAATATCAAAGAATTTTGATAAAAAAGATGAAGAAAAAAATTTCGGGTTCTTAAATACTGATAAGGAAAATGGAAATGAAGAAATTGATAGAAAAGAGTATGATATTATAAAACTAGTTGCGTTCCTGTTTTTGTTGTTCCTGATCTTGTTTTAAATCAAAACAACTTTCTATTCAAAATTATGGGCGAATAATATAAGACTAAGAAAAATAGAGCTAAACACACTTAACTTAATTATAGTTCTACTTTAACAATATTTTCTCCTTCATTAACTCCCAAAATATGTTTTTTTCTAACGCGAGTGATGGTAATCAGGTTGGAACTTCGTCAATCCAATTTATGGTTCTTCTATCTTCCCGAAAAAACCAGAAACTCAGCCACTTAAGAACGATTAGGTTTCCACCTATCTATTAAGAGCGAGAAAGGTATACAATAGCTATGAGAGTTTGGTGGGCATTTTAATATAGCGTATCACACAAAAGAATTGCTTCATGCAGAAAGGGTCTTTATGCATTTTTTTCTGTTTTGAAGTAATGAAAAAAACCTGTTACTTTTCTTTTCAAGTAAAATGTTGGTTTATTTCAATGAAATTTTTACTTCGCATTCTTCAAGTTATTCATCTTTGGAAGCCAAATTTCTTCTTCGTTTGTTCAATATTTCGACAGCCCCACTGCAAAACCCTGTATGTTCAATACCAAAAAGTTTCCAGGAGACGAAAAAGACTGTGACATTTTCAGCATGTGAACCTGGCTTACAGGTTATTACATTTCACCACAGAAAAGAAATGAGAAGCCATAGCCCGATTTTGGCGACACTATAATGTGCGCAAGAGCACAATCTATCGGAAAGGCTCAAATCCTTATTTTAGGAAAAAATGGAACTTACAGGGTTTTGCAGTGGGGCTGTCGATTTATTCATTAGGTCTAAAATACAAACTGCAGTCACAGTAAGGTCCCTTTCTGAATGAATCAGTCGTAGAAGTTCCAAATAACGCAAAACAACTTTCAAACACTTCTTATAGAACAAATTACCTAAAGGTTTTTCGATCAGAATGGATTGCAGATAAAATCACCAACAGAGTCACAAAGCGCGATATAGGAAGCACAAAGAATACGATGAGGTGTTGAAGTTTATTCAAGAAGAGACCTTAATCCAGGAATAATGCACCTTCCTGCATGAAACGAAAAATGTATTCTCTTTTCTATTTGAAGCAGTGCCTGGAGAAAGTCCCAATCGGTATGAATCAGTGAAATCAACGGAAAAACGTAAAGACCACCACCATCTCGATTTGGTCAAATGTTTCGCTAAGGAGCCTTTCTCCACGAAGAAATGAAGGGATCTGTGAAACTTTTTTAAAACCTAATTTGAGTTTGATGTACTTACTCACCTTGGATTTCGAATTAAACATAGGTATGTCATTTCCATGAAATTTTCATAATAGTTGCATTATTTACTGATAAAAAATAGAAGTAAAAAGAAGTAAGAAGAAGAAAGTAGGAATAGAAGGAAGTAGATAAAAGTAATCAGTAATGAAGTAGTTTAATCAGTGGTGTTATAATGGAAATACCCCTTACTAGGTATATGGTAAAAAATTCAATGATATTCATGTACCCGGCCCTTAGCTAGGTGGGGAAATTTTGGAAGAAGACGTTTTCGAGGTGACCCATTTAAGTTGTGAGAAACTATGTCCTGCGAATTAATTCTGCTGATATGAAAATCAGAAAGTTACAAAAGCTTAGGGAGTTTCAGGTTGAGGCGGAAGGCAGATGGGCTTCCAGAAGCTCCAGGTGGCTTCAGCCTGCGTCAGTGGTGGGCGTCGGTGAGCATTAGGATCGGTGGCGTTTCTTTTTAAAAATCTAAGGTAAGGAAATCAGAGGGCGGAAGTGCACATGGTGTCCTATGGGAACTTCCTGGACGAAGGAAAGAACAGGAACCACCTTTCCTATTGAGGAGTCATGGAAGATCAACAGGTTCCGGAGTTGGATGGAGAAAGTAATGGGAAGGAAATTTAAAAAACAGAACTCCATTGAAGAAATTAAAGTTGATAATATTGTTTGAAAGGGTTGAGATAGTAGCGATCAATTAAAGTACGTCGGAGATCGATCGATTCAAAGAGAACTTTATCAAGAAATATTATGATTTCATTTGAAGTGTAAAGAGGAAAAACCCCATCATCGCCAAAAAGCTGATTTCGAGAAAAATACAATTGAAAGTTAACAAATGAGAAAGGAATGAACCACGGCAAAAACAATTAAGTTTAAAATTTCTCAGTACTTTACCACTACTATCTAAAACAGTGCTGGTTTTAAAGACCTATACTTAAGATGTTTGTTAGTTTTCCGAAACTTGAAAATTGAAAATTTACTTCGAAAATTAGCTAATAACAAACCAAGACAAAGAACGCTTGCATAAGAGTCTGCAACACATTGGGACATTTTATGTCTTTAGTACGGTAACCATCAGAAGTTTCCGCGTAACGCTCCCCTCGTAACGCTCCCCGCGTAACGCGTAACGATCCCCGCGTGACGATTTCTCATTTATGTGCCATAGTAAAGACATAAAATGTCAAAAAATCGGCATTCAGAAAGGTGTAGAATGAAAATATATTCAGAAAAACTAGCTAATCAAGCATAAAAATTGGCATTCCATCCTCAAAAACCATCAAAGTGAAAGGGAGGGTTATGATAAATACCATACAAAGTTCTATTTCAGAGCTGAAAAAATTACAGTTTATTCGGAAGCCAATAATGTAGGAAACATATCTCGAAGGGGTGGGACATTTAAATCGAAATCACGGAGTTTTTGCCCACATGGGCATTCAATGAAATGGCTTTTGCCCGGTATAGTGTAACTACAAACTGCTTTTAGACGGCGATAAGGCGTTTTTCCCCGGAAACGACTGGATATTCAAAAAGTACGTCTCAAAATCCTACAGGTTACGTTGCCAACTCATTGACCGGAATGGCTATGAAGGGTACCCCGTACCTTAATTTTACAATCTTACAATTCAAATTTAAATTTAAATTTTACCTTTTGTGTTTCATTTTTTCACCTTTCATATATATTTAAATTGTTACCTTTTATATAATAATGTTTCATTTCATTTCATTTTTTCAATTGTTTTTTTTTCATTTTTTTTTTTTTTAATTTACTTTTTATCATCCTTTCCACCTTTGATTACTTGATATACATTATACAATGATATCTCTTAAATAAAATGTATGGAATTGGATGAAAAAATTATGAAATTGGTTGAAAAGTGTATGAAATTGGTTGGAAAAATTATAAAATTGGTTGAAAAAATTAAGCACTTGGTTGAAAAATTATGAAATTTTTGAAAAACTTATGAAATTGGTTGAAATAATTATAAAATTCACTGGAAAAAGCTATACTTAATTGATAGTTCACTCTAATTCTCTGGCACATGCTCTTTCAAGTGCTGGAGAGAAATCATGATGAACAATCGTCGTCGAGCAGCTGAATGTCTCAATTATTTCCTGAAGATGCAGTTGAGGGCTTCTATTGTGATCTGTTATGTCCACCCGTGTCTATTTGGTCCGCCATTGTTCCAAATTAGGACCCCCTTCTTCTTCATCGCTCTCGAACATTGAAAAGGGGTGTTTTCTCACCTAGAACAGGGGTCATCATAAATGGTTAAGCCTTTACGCCCCCAACAACCGTAGTTTATTGTGGGTACGGGACAGCTGTACTCTCACCTGGGTCCACTTATCTATCAGTGATTTGTCAGGGTAAACATCAGCCTAGAACAGTGCCCGCCCTTTTCTCCTTGTCATCTGATAACGACCATCCAATATATGAGTTCCATCTTTCGGGGGATGCGCCTGGGACGAGGAGCCAGATGCGTTTTTTCGACATTTACCGCAGCTGCCCATCATTCTGACCCCTTCCGTCCCTCTCACATCTACCATTACTATCATCCAGCTCTTCATCTTATCTTTACGGTAGACCACGTTCAAATAGTAAATAAAAGCGATCAATGTCTCGACATCCTCCTCACTTCTGACGTGACAGCTCCACCAATTTCCATTTTTTCTGATGATGGCTATTGACTTTGGAGGTCAGGGTAGTTTGGTGGCGCCTCCTTTTTTTTCTTCGAAGGAAATGTGACATTAAAAAAAAAAGTCTGTTAAGAGGGTGTGGCACATAGCTTCCTCGTATCCATAACCCGATTTATAGAAGATCCAATGCACCACCCTCTTAGGAGACCCTACATTGATGGAAAATGTAGAAGTTATGGCTATTACAAGGATGTATCGTTCGCCCTTGCGCTCAAAATACATTCAATTTGTGGGCCACAATTTTCATAGGGGACCATGTCCACACTAACTCGCACAATTCCAGAAAATTTCATCGAAATTAGATGGAAAATGTAGAAGTTATGGCTGTAACAAGGAAATACACGTTTGCGCATGCGCAGTGGCTACTATCAGTCTGGGGGGTATTGATTTTCATAGGGGACCATTTACACGCCAACCCGCATAATCCTTGAAAATTTCATCGAAATCGGATGAGAATTGCAGAAGTTATGGCTGTAGCAAGAAATTCATGACAGGCAGACAAAGACACGGAACCAAATTTGTTCAGGGAGGTCTAAACGTAAAAATCGAGTGGAAATTTTGATTTTAGAGACTTTTTTTTTCAACGTTGAAAAGTGAAAACAAAGCTTCTCTACCTTGGTAGACTCGGAAGTAATGATATTAAAAAAGTCTGCTAATTAAGTGGGCTGTGCATGCATGCAAATCATCAGCAATTATTTAAAAACTTACTTCTAGCCATCCTCTCAACTGAAGCAATATTGGGAGATTACATAGTGAGATATCAACGTTTCGGATAAATCGAGTGTGTATAGAAGAAAAGACCATGAAATTTATACATGCGATTCCTTAAAGATTCATCAAAATCTGACAATATTTTCGAATAGTTTTACCCAGAGTCTTAGAAACTAGTCCAAAACCCAATAATAGGTAAGAGCAAAATTTGCTTAAAATTTTGCTTAAATATAAGAGCAAATATTATTTTATATAATTTTATATTCAATACGAAATTCTACTCACATTTTGAGTATAAGATATTCTTGAAGGCATTTGGTTACATACGTTAGTACGCACCACAGTTCTCATTAAAACTTCTGCAAAATTCTCAAGGATCATACAATTATGCAGAATTCTCAAGGATTATACAAATAAATTAATTTCTTTTTGGAACAAATATAAGTAAAAATTCCATAAAATTAAAGAGATTTGAATCGGTTTTTTTAAAAGAGCGTAAGTCCACAAAAATACCATTTCGGTTTTGGTTTATTATTTTCAATAATGAACCTTTGGAATCGACCAAGAAAAAAATATTTTAACACCCCCTCAAAATTTGATGGTTTACGTTTCAAGGTACGTAGAATCCAAAAATCGAATAAAAATTTGGCCGTCCGTCCGCCGTCCGCGGCACTTTTGCCACTTAGCATTGACCGATTTTGATGAAATTTGGTATGTAGGCTCCATTTGGGGTCTAGTTGTGCCCCGAAGCTTTTGGTTGATGTAGGTCACTTCTAAGGGTTCCAAAATCAATTTTGAAATTTTGAAAACGCCCTAACTCAACAAATTTTGATATAAAGGTATTGTTTTTCCTTCAATTTAAGATTCTATAGAATTTTTTGAGACCACGCGGAGCTCTGTAGGACAAACCCATCGCTCCCTACGAAAATGTAAGGGTTTTTATTGAAATATATATGTATATATAAATCAAAACACGAGTGTGAATCGCAAAAGAGGCCTAATCTCCGTTCAAATTCAGAGCTGACCAAAATGCAATCAATGGTTGGTGATTTTGATTTTTTTTTAAATTTTCTTTTTGATTTTTTTTTTTTTTTTCTTTTTTCTTCATATTGGATGGTTGGTGATTTTGTAGACGAGTGATCTATATAGAAAAATAATAAACCATTGTGTAATAATTTGCAGCGTTTTGCTTCCGAGTCTACCAAGGTAGCGGAAGCTTTGTTTTAACTTTTCAAGGATGAACAAAAAAAAATGTTTCCAATATCAAAATTTTCACTCGCGTTTTGCGTTTTAGACCTTTCTGAACAATTTTGGTTCGTGGCTGTCTGTCTGTCATGAAATCCTTGTAACGGTCATAACTATACGAAGTTATTGTTCAATTTCTATGAAATTTTCAGGGATTGTGCGGGTTGGTGTGTAGACAATCTCCTATGAAAATCATCATCCCCGGACTGATAGAAGCAACTGCGCATGCGCAGACGCGAATTCCTTGTAAAGGTCATAACTTCTACATTTTCTACATTTCTTCATTTCTACATTTTCAGCCTAATAATGTCTTCCCTCGACTTTCATTAAGAACGGTCCACTGAAGACACCGTTCGTTTTTGAAGATAGCTACTTTTCTATACGCTTAGGTAGGTATAACTACTTCAATATATCAATCCCGCTTACTCGGCGACTGAAACCCAATTCCGAGGCAGTCATGATGTTTTAGGAGGTACATGATTCCCACGTATTTCGAAATCACAGCCATATGCTCAGATGCACCCAGTCGTGCCCCACAGAAAGAACAGTTGGCGCGGATGATACGTGAGAATAGCTCAGCTACGCTCACTAAACTACCTTTCATCCAACTGCATTGAATAGACGAACTTAATCCCTTTTACAATAGGCCAAGTAAAGACATGCTGGCTTCAAACTTTATGCCGACGTGAAACAAGCTGTCTTGTTTTCTTTTTCTTCCTTTTTTAATATATTATTTATATTTTTTAAAGTCTGTTGGAGACCACCTTTAGGAACACTCTAGGTATTTTATAAAACCTCGAATAGAAATACACTTAGTTTCAAGAATCACGTGAACACGACCCTCGAGTATCCAAACTGAACAGCGTAGGTCTTCATTACCTGTCGCTCAAAGTGGCATGCATTTCAAGCGTAACAAGTGAAGCATATATAATAAAGATCCATAGACAACATAACCATTTGAATCATGCCAGAATTCGGCTCAATAAGGAAATTCATGAGAGCTGATCATCTGGATGGTTTCATTCGTTTCTCAAAATTGAATACTAACTTAAATTGATAGATGGTTACTGCTTAGAGCCTTCGGCTAAAATTCAAGAAACATGGAACATGCTTTAGCCATGCCTTTAGCGGTCGAAGCTTCTCGAATGTTCTTGGTGTAATACAAGTTTGCAAATGAGCTTCCTTACTCGGTCTTCCGTGGAAGTAGAAGGTGACTCACTCCTTTGTAAAGCAGTCTCAATCACAACATTATTGTTATTATTAAGAAATCGAAAACA
This sequence comes from Apolygus lucorum, assembly GCA_009739505.2. Taxonomy (NCBI): domain Eukaryota; kingdom Metazoa; phylum Arthropoda; class Insecta; order Hemiptera; family Miridae; genus Apolygus; species Apolygus lucorum. The sequence goes on along the minus strand of CM019183.2, from coordinate 41,880,895 downwards.
TCTAAAGTCTCAGAGAACACATCACAGCTAAAACCCCGCGTTCATAACAAAATCTCGCCTAGGTTTCAAGATCCTTGGATTACATTCGTAAAAACCAAGCCAACCAACAACATCGATATAATCCATTAAATCGATGTTGATTTTTACCCCGAAAGTTGTTTACAGTTCTTCTAAATCAGAGGTATGTCTCAGCTTCGTCTATATTTACAGCTGCTTTGGAAGTATACAATTTACGCATAAATTGAGGTCATTTCGACGAGTGGCGAACGATTTTCGTGGGATGAAAACTAACGACGATACATTTCCCTAGAAGGTTGTAAGTGAAAATCATTACAAAATCCCGATCTACTTTCGTTCCACGGTTTCGTCACGTTTTTGCCCAGTTAGGTGATGGCTAAAACATGTTCCATGCTAAAATTGCTTTCTTCCATATGACAAGAGTTATTTTCTAGTCACACCCATAACTGACTGCCCCTGACCGGGCATCCGCTTCCTGGTTCATCTCCTGCGGTTCCTGTTCCCAGAGGGTGCGGCTTCTCTTCACATGTCCAGGTTCACCCCATGAAAAAACCCTCCCATATTTCTGCTACTGTTGCTCTTCGTTCCATCAGTCAGACGTCATGTGACGGAACATTACCTGGTTCTCGGACCATGTCCCCCTTTGGGAGGTAAAAACTCCTTCCTCTTCAGGCACAGGTTCTTCAGGGGGCTTTGGTTTGTTGTTTTATTTAGTTCTTTTACAATGATGGTCGAGATTCAGCCAATTACCTATTCTTATCTTGATTCCCCAATATGAAACCGAATTTTCACTATCATCTCAATGCATTTTTGTTCTGAAGAACATCAATTTGATTAAGAATATTTTGTGTTTATTTGGACAATTTTTCACTTTTTAGGACGTCCCACAGTAAGACTTGGGCGTCCTTATGCGATCGATCTGGGGTGAAGGAGGACAACACTCAACAGAAAAAAAATAACCACACAGTAATCCGTTTTAGACCATTCTGAATCCAAATACGCGAAAAAAAACCATAGGTGTATGTCTGTGTGTGTGTGTGTGTAGGTGTGTGTGTATGTGTGTGTGTGTAACAAAATCTTGTGTACTCTGCACAGGCCATAGTTCTCAACCGATTTTCCTGGTTCTTTTGCTTCCGAGTCTACCAAAGTAGAGGAAGCTTTGTTTTCACTTTTTGAGGACGAAAAAAAAAAGTTCTCCAAAATCAAAATTTCCACTCGCGTTTTTCGTTTTAGACCTTCCTGAACAATTTTGGTTCCGTGTCTGTCTGTCTGTCTGTCTGTCTGTCTGTCATGAATTCCTTGTAACGCGCATAACTATACGAAGTTATTGTCCGATTTCTATGAAATTTTCAGGGATTGTGCGGGTTGGTGTGTAGACGGTCCCCTATGAAAATCATCATCCCCGGATTGATAGAAGCGACTGCGCATGCGCAAACGTGAATTCCTTGTAACGGCCATAACTTCTACATTTTCCATCCGATTTCGATGAAATTTTTAGGGATGTTACAGATTAGTATTCAGATGATCCCCTATGAAAATCATCATCTTTGGATGGATAGTAGCCACTGCGCATGCGCAAATGTGAATTTCCTTGTAACGGCCATAATGTCCACATTTTCCACCCGATTTCGATGACATTTTCAGGCATTATGTAGATTAGGTTGTAGATAATTCCCTATGAAAATCATCATCCCCGGACTGATAGAAGCGACTGCGCATGCGCAAACGTGAATTACTTGTAGCAGCCGTAACTTCAACTGTCCCCCAGGGGTCGCGGGTTCGAATCCCAGCCGAGGCTAAGTATTTTTTTGATCCAATCACATACATCTATTCACTTAATTTTTCATCCGAATTTAATGAAATTTTCTAGGATTGTCCAGATTAGCGTGTAGATGGTCCCCTATGAGGGTAGTGGTACTTAGAGATTGGTGTTTTGAGATTAACAACTATGCATTTGATCATCTATATAATCGGGTTATGGATACGAGGAAGCTATGTGCCACACCCACTTGGCAGACGTTTTTTTGTTCGTCGCGGAAAACTATCTAATTGTGCACTACATCGCCGGAATTTCGAATTTTGCCTTTTAAGGGGGGGAAAGGGGGGGTTAATGCTCGAAAAACTTGCGTTTTTGGGCCTAATCTTGTGTATTCTGCCCAAGCCTTAGTTCTCAAACGATTTTCGTGGTTCTTTTTTCGTTTCACGCGGAATACTATCTAGTTGTGCACTACGGCAACGGAATTTTGGATTTTGCTTTTTGAGAGGGGGAAAGGGGGGGTTATTGCTTAAAAAACGTGCGTTTGCGTGCATAATCTTGTAAACTCTGCCCAGGCCTCAATTTCCAACCGATTTGCGTGTTTCTTTTTTTGTTTGACTCAAATAACTTCCGAGTTGTACATGATTTTACCAGAGTACCGAAATTCGCAAGGGGAGGAGGTGAGTGGGGTGATAATATTCACAAAATATCCGATTTTTCAATATTTTGGTTCCTTTACTGCTTACTAATTGTACCCAAGCTTTGAAATTGGGGGAAAATTCTCATTATACCTCCGAATTTTCATGAATTATTCTCTGTACCACCATGGTGCCAGGATATGGTGCCATGATGCCATAAACCGCTTATTTCGTGTTTTTTTTTTTTTTTTTTTTTTTTGTGTTTCACCTTGAATACGGATGTGAACTTCGACGGACTGCCTACCAAAACTAACAGATGAAAGTTCAACGTTACGACGTATTTCCGCTTTGGTGCCAGACTGGCACCATTGTTGGCGTTGGGAGGTGGTGGTGGGGGGGGGGGTGAACTCGTATTCGCATGTTGGGTATCGTAGATCATGGATTTTAAAATGCTCTTCAGATTTGAGGCTCCCATGCCGCTAGAAATGTTAAGGTGGATAATGGTGGGGGAGGGTCAGTATTTCTTGCCTAAAGTAATAAATAAATTACATCGAGTGAAATAGTTTTATCACTTAACAACTGGTTAAACTGATTTAAGCTTATCCAATGGGACGTCCCCTGGAATGCATGCATTACTAAACAATATGTTTACGTTTAATATAGCTTTTACGTATTGACTGCATCGTAATAAAATCTATAAGCATTCTCCTTGTGTCCACACTCAAGCAACCACCTAAAATGAGGAAAATAAGTGTTTAGGTATGTAAAGGAACTATTGCTTCGATCTTTACTATATTGTGTTTCCTAATAAGAAATAGGTACTAGCTTTAGAATTTGTTTAAATTTGGTTCGGAAATTTGGAAGGAGGTTTGTGGATATAAATCACAAATGTTACCGTGGAATTTCCACACACAAGCGAGTAATTTATAATGTACTGGAGTTGGAGAAGGATAGCAGGTGTTACCAGGGAGAATTTCCCTGCACAAGCAAGCTATTTAGGTTGAGGTACTACTCAATAGGTGTTACTAAGGCGAACTCTGCACAAGCATTGTGTAAGGGAGAAATTGAAGGGCGAGATATTAACAGAAAGGGGACGTAACCCTGCACTAGCGACCTGATAATAACTCAAAAGGGTTGAACGGTAAACTGCCCATTATGAATTTGGAGAGGTTTTAGGTTTGAGAGATTTAGAACACGAAGTTTGAGAGAGAATAGACTGGCTCATAGCTTCCACCTCCTGACCACGATGGCTTGAGCCGTTGGCTATTTAAGAGGGGTCCCTCCACTTGATTCGCCTTCCCTTGCCAGGGTCGAGAGAGGTCAAGTTGAGGGGCTGTTTGTTATTTAATGAAATTATACATGAAGAACTGTTCCTACAAGGTAATATCAATCGCTCCTATTTGTCAGTTGTTCATGGACATCACAGGGAACCGCCTCGAGGTTAACGTATGAACGCTAGAAATTTCATCAAAATCGGACAATGATTTTTTTGGGATTGACTGCAAATATAGGGTTATTATTGGGTTATTATTAGGGTTATCATGATAGCCCGACAAATACCGAACAAAAAAAATGTTTAGAAATCTCTGAAATGCAACATGCAGTAGTGAATTTTTTTGGTTTATTATTTTTGATTCCCTTTTGTCAAAAATTACGAAACAAAATAATCAACATGAATGAGGCTCCTCACATTATTTTAGCGGTCCATCAACATCGTGATCATTTCCAAACGTAATTGCATTCAGAAATGTTACCAGAAAAAACTTCTTTAGTGCATCGAAACGAGTTTTTATGTTACGACTTCCTACAAATCTAATTGATTTTGCCTAATGACTATACCAACCTAATTTGGTTTTGAAGGTGAAATAAAATTCGACAACATTATATCCGTTCTGTAATGATCTGAGGAATTATTAAAAATGAGAAACGAACATACATTCCTTTCTCAAGCTGTTCTTACACCTGTTTACCGATTTCTCAAGTTTTGAACTACCTAATTTCTTGTCTCGTCGTTCATCATTACCCGCATCATGCAGCTTACAGCTTGAAGAGCCGTATTGCGCAAGGAGGGTCGTGGCCCCGAAAAACTTGAAAAACGACCCAAGCAAATTCAGATCACTACCCGCATCACTTTAGAATCGTATTCATAATAATATTATTCTCACTGTGAAAAAAGTGGTTCTCAACGAAAACCACGAACCCGAAATTGAGAAACTATCCCACGAGAAAAGGGCTGAAATGTGGCCTTAGCAAGGTCGCTCGAAACAGGGCCTTAGATGAGCAATAAGATGAAATCCACGATAGGGGCAAAGCCCGCAGATTGTCCAGATTACCGCGCGACAACTCCCAGGAGGGCATCCCCAAAAACGGGCCTTCGCGTCGCGTCGAAAAAATATTTCCTCATTTTGGGGCGGACATCTGTCTGTCTGTCTGTCGACCACCTGCTACCGTCTTGATGCAAATTCGTCGCCGCGTCGCGAGCGGCCGAATTTTTAATGGATTTCTAGAGAAACAAAAAATCCAGATCGCGAACAGGCTCCGATTCGAAGACGATGTTTCCTCGATGTTTTTATATGAGCCGTGGTAAATTGAATTCGCGAGACGCATGTCGATTAATTGGCTCGGTCGAACGAAGTGTCGATGTAATTACTAAGAGCGTCTTCATCTTCGTTTGAAAAACAGATTTTCGACACTTTCTAAAAATCTCAAATTTGCTCCCACACTCTCTCTTTCGGTAGAAAGCCCGCGTGGACACCATTCAAAAAGCAGGACTTGGTGCTTTGTCACTGTCCGGTCGTTTTCTTCAGCTTGGCCAGCTCTAGTTATCAAGTCCCACGACCATTAGGATGGGGTTAAGAAATTAAGAACGATCTTACTGGGCGTTTTAAATTAACAGATCAGTAGCTTTTGCTTTCACACTATCCATGGCAGGGAAGCTCAAATGTACATGTCATGAAAAATGAGTCCCCCATTTTTTTTTTTTTTTTTTTTTTGACATGGATATGTCTTAGTTCTGGGGGTTATTCCAACATTTTCGACACACAAAACAATGCAACGTTTTTTTTCTGATGCTGTTGAACGCAGGAAGCTGAAATTTTAGAGGCAGGGTCAATCGATACATACTTCTATACATCATCAAAGTTGATGATCACTGATCAGCTGAGTGAGCTCCAAGGCCATTTCCTCTCCTGTTGAACGCAGGAACCTGAAATTTGAGAGGGCGGACCAATGAAGAATGCTGAAGGAGCCTGAATGGTCACTGATCAGCTGAGTGAGCTCATCATTTAAATTGCCACCATAAGACATATCCATGTACAGATGTATCTGCATGCAGTGTAGATACTCGTTTAGAATTTTTAATTTTCATTTGCATCAGCGAGCTTTTTGAGCAACTTCGATTTCGTAATAATTACGAAATCGAAGTTGCTCAAAAAGCTCGCTGATGCAAATGAAAATTAAAAACAATTATTGTTTGCCTGCATCTGTCCCGGATCTATCTACACAAAATAATGGTTTCATTTCGATGGAATAATCAGTGTTTAAGCCTGTTTGCCTACAAGTATTATCATAATTGGACCGATACTTGTGGATATATACATCCCAAGCCATTTTGCACAAACTTAGATGGTGGTTTAGGCAACATTTTTATCAAATTTGGAAAGTGGTTTGGGTCCCAATTTATTATTTATAAAATTTATATTCATTAACCTAAATTTGAATGTAATTTAAATTTAATGAATTTATAAATTAAATTTAAATAATTTATTATTTATTCACATTGTGAAAAAGCAAAAATTTATTGACATAATCGCAAACAAACTACTGTTCTTTAAAACTGTCAGAATAAGGGAACTATACAGTATACCAAACTTTGAAGATTTTTTGTTTACTCACTTTTTTCCTGAGATAAGTAGGCAAAACTAACGAAACCGTGAATTAATTGATGTATTTCGTTCTTCATGAATGGTTGAATCATTGATGAAATTCATTCACCATGTCTGAGGTCAACGTCATTTGTGAAGTTAGGCTATCGCCCACTGAGGATCATACAGTTGGAATCTAGGCCACCATAAAAACTCCCCCCCCCCCCCCCTTCCGATAAGTCGTGATCTTTTTGTCTCGTTTGAGATTTTTGGAATAAAACATAATCCTGCAATAAGCCTGCAAAGATACTACTCAGTTTTCACTAGTTTTCCACGAGTTGAGTTGTTGGAGTTACGCACTTTCAACAATCATTAGGCTACTTGACATCCAGCGATCACAAAAACTATGGTCGAAAACGCAGAAATGAAACCCCAATTATCGTACCAAATCCATCTCACATTACGTCACCACTGAAGATCGAAGTGCCCCAGGAAATTCTCAGGGCAGCTGGTCTCGCTGTCGTGCTTCTTTCCTGTCGCCTTTCAGGAGCTTCGCCTGCGGGCCAGCAGCTCGCGGCGTGAAGCCCACGTGGCTCTGATTCAGTTCGGACTGAGCAGTTAGAAGGTATAGTATTATGTGGTCCGGACTGCGCGAAAGGGATGTGGTTAGCGGGACAAGCTGCACCGAAGCTGTCGCACACCACTTCCAACATGCAACGTACACCCCGACTCTTCAGGAGTTCATCCAGCCTTATCAGATCGTAACACCTACTCCCAGTGTATTGTATCTTCCTTCTGGTTAATTATCTTCAATAATGAACCATTCGAATCGAGCTGGAGAAAAAAAATGTTAGCCCCCTAAAAATTTACCTAATGATTTACTTTTCAATGTACGAAGATTTCAAAAATCTGTTTACAAAACTATCTTCGATCCATTTCCTTCCGGCATTTTGACCAGTTCCCGTGAGTCGATTTTTATGAAATAAAAAATTTGATTTTGATGGATGAAAAATTACTCTGGTAAATGGATTCCATTTAGGGACTAGTTATGCCCGAGGATTTTAGTTATTGTCAGTCACTTTTAAAAGGTGAAAAGTGGGAGGTTTAAATTTTCAAAACGCCATGGCTCGAAAGTTTCAAATGTATTTTTTCATTAATTCAAAATGAAATTAAATGCCCCTGAACACAACTTTTCTACTAATCCCTTAAAAGGAATGAAAATGAGAGAATTTACTATTTAAAAGACTTGAGCGCATTGGGCAACCACGTGCTATCAGCCGAGGATCACGACGTAAAAAATCATGAAACAAAATCTGTAAAGAAATGTATTTTCTTCTTCTTTTTCTTGCAGTAACGACACGTTAATTCGCAAATAATTCCTTTGACTCCGACCCAACCAAACCCAATAAAGTGTAGTGGTGGTTATCCCGTTGTATAATTTTTCACAGTCTCTTGACCGTGGTAACTGACAAATACGAGTATACTTTATGGATGGGGGATGCAGTCACAGGCCATTGACCGCTCCAATGATGCACCCTGCTTCCATCTGTTGGATGCTGAGGGCGCTGCTCCTGCCGTCCTTCTTTACCACACTAACCCCTCTCTGGGGTCGAAGTACGTCAAAGGATTCAAAAAAAGGCTTCAAATCCATCAAAAGGATGACATCCGACCTCGTTACGCTCAAACAGACTCGACTGATAATCGAATTACGCAGTTCAGCGATACAAGGGCAGAAGATTTTCTGCGGTCTACATGAATCGAAAAAATGAAGGGTTAAGATGATTCTATTCATCTTTGAAAGAATAACTTTAACCCCTTTTATGAATTGCAGCTGCTAGGTAACCACAATAGTTTCTTTTTCAGGGTAAAAACGAGTTATATGGAATTTCCCTCAAGTACAATAGAGCAATCAAACATTCAGTTTCTAGAAGTCCCGTTGTTATGCGAACATGTTTAAACGAAAAAGTTTTAATCGTCAAAAATAATCTTTCCAAAACCAATTTTCATAGAGAACAATTTAAACATTCTTTTCTCGAAATCCGCCGACATTGGGGTGTTATTTCTTATTATATACGTGAAAACTAGTTTGGTGAAAGCAATGTCCAGGTATTTTCATGTGATTGATCAAAAAATGTTCTTCCAAATGGCCTACGAATGAGATGAAGTGAGTTTTTGGATCTTTACCTATAACAATTATTGAAGATGCAGTTAACATATTATAATTATACTTCTCTTGAAATAAATCAATTTCGCTTTCAGTGTATTAAAAACGTGGTGTTGGAAATCTAGGTTAAAACAAAATTACCAAAATATAGGTGAAATGTTGCTTTATCCAAACCACCATCTTTCGATGCGAGACAGCTTTTTTGGGGTATAAGAAAGTAGGATGCAGCGGGCCAAGGGTGAAATTAATTTATGCGCAAGGAAATGCAGATGGGCCCTGGCGGGGGCGTCATATGCAGTGAAGTGCCCCAAGGGTCATTAGGCAAGTGCGGATGGGCCAACCGTCCGCTTCCATCTGTCCCTTCAGCTAACCCTTCCAACAAATGGCCCTTTCTTTTGCCCTTCTCATCATTATGTAAGATTACCAACGACTTGATATCCCGTGGCCTCCTTCTTCTTGACTCTTCAATTTTTTCTTCATTGTGGCTCAATTTTCTTCTCTCACTAGGAGCTGGATGGGTTATTTCATTTGTAGTCACACGGAGACCGACTGTTGTCCTTCCCTTTGGCGCAACTGCCTTCCAACCCCTTTTTTCCAAACCTTTTCATCAATTTGTTTTTAAAAAAAGTCCTGACGTGCTTATTCATTAACGAATGATTTTTGAGGAAATTGGCTTTGAACAGAAAATATCTCCAAGATAACTCCCCTGCTGTACATTCTTCTCCTTCGATTTCCATCAAAAAAATTTAGTTGGATTGATAGTGACTTATCACAGGGCACGTGAAATTATACAGGAATATCGGTTTGGGTGAAACTGGAGTAGGTAGGGGAAGTTGTGGCAAGGGATGGCAGTGTAAGGGTTGCCAAGCAGGTTCTACGATGATGCATGAAGAATGATGAACTTCTATCAACAAGATGAATAGTAGGTATACGATAAATATACGATGAATAGTATACCCATATATCGATACCTCTGCGCCCAAAGGGCCAAACTGCTTCCGGAACTACTATTTCTAAAACGCGAACGATTGTAGCGAGGCCAGTGTACATGAAGTCAACTAGGTTTTTTTTGTAATTGGTCCAAAATCTATGTAAGATTGAATTCCAAACCGTTTTTTAATCATCCGCAATTTGTAATATTAAGAAAAAAAGATAAACTGGGAAGAGGTCCAGTTTGGCCCTATGGGCATAATTTGACCTTGAGATCTGTGAGCGACAAGGGGCCAAACTGGCAGTTTGGCCCTAAGGTTTGCGACTTTCCTTCAACTGGAAATTGCTCTGGTCAATCTGCAATTTCTTCTTCAATTAATACATCAGTTGAAATTAAACGTTAATAAATTATTATAATTAACAACCCATTTTTATAACTCTCTGGGTATTTTGTACCTGTCCAATCACTTATATTTTCGTCTTTCTTTGAAACCCCGATTTTAACTCACGTAGGTATGGTTGAATAGTGCCATTCTATTACCAAAACACAGAAATTAAGTAATTTCTGAAACACGGATAACGAAATTTTAATTATTCCAATAGTAAATGAACAGCATAGCATTTGAAACAAATCTAAAAATCATTGATTTTATCGTCATCTATTCAGCATTCTCCTCTTCATTTGTCTCAATGAGCTCATCACGTATGTTGAGCTTATTCTTCATCTGGAAGTATTCTGCGTGGTACTGGTGAGGAATCGCCCCTTTGGTACACAAACTGAAGGAAAAAGCAGGTGTGGTCACATTGACACAACTGGACGGCAAGAAAATTATCATTACACTTGACAAGTTACCTATCTTTCTGGTGTTCAGACTTGAACTCAATTGATTCAATGCAATTTGATTGATTTAGTTGTTTAACTGAATCGTCTGTACCTAAGCAAACATCAGGACTTGAAAGAACGAACTCGATTCTGCCAAATCTTACTGATTCAAGAGCCATAAGTCATAAAAAATATTCTAGTCAATTTAATCGAAACTATTCGAATAATCATTATAATATAATGAGGTATAATGGTATGAAGGTATATTATACCTCTCTCAGTTGTTGTAGGGCCCGAAAAACCATGAGCTGAGATCTGGTTGAGAACACTTTCCCTTGCTTCCCCCTTCGAGTTCTAGCCATCGTTTGAAATCACCTTTTCCAAAACCACATTCGAGAAAGAACGAGTGGAGGGAGAATAGATTGTACTAAAGACAATCAAAAGAAACGCCTGCCAAGTGGTTGTGGCACATAGCTTCCTCGTATCCATAACCCAATTGTAGGTATAGTTGATCCGATACATAATACTAGTCTCAAAAAACATCGATCTCTAAGTACCTTGCACTACCTTCATAGAGGACTATCTACACTCCAATTTGAACAATCCTGAGAAATTTCGCCGACATTGGATGAAAAAGTAGAAGTTATGACAGTTACAAATATTTCACGTTCGAACATGTGAAAGTTATGGCTGGTACAACGAAACACACGTTTGCACATGCGCAGTAGCAACTATTAGTCTGTAGGCGATGATTTTTATAGGGGACCATCTACACGCTATTCCGTACAATCCCTGAAATTTTCATTGAAATCGGATGAAAAATGTAGAAGTTATGGGTGCGCAAGGATTTCATGACAGACACACGGACAGACAGACAGACACGGAACCAAAATTGTTCAGAAAGGTCCGAAACGAGTGGAAACTTTGTTTCTGGAGAACATTTTTTTAAAAACTTGAAAAGTGAAAACAAAGCTTCCCCTACCTTGGTGGACTCGAACGCAAAAACTGATGGAAAAACAATACCTTTACATCAGAATATTTTGAGTTACGGCGTTTTCAAAATTTCAACCGTTATTTTGGAACCCTTAGAAGTGACCGACATCAACCAAAATCTTCGGGGCACAACTAGACCCCAAATGGAGCCTACATACCAAATTTCATCAAAATCGGTTAATGCTAAGTGGGGAAAGTGCCGCGTACGGCGGACGGACGACCAAATTTTTATTCGATTTTTGGATTCTACGTACCTTGAAACGTCAACCAACAAATTTTGAGGGGGGAGGGGTTAAAAAAATGGTTTATTGGTCGATTCCAAAGGTTCATTATTGAAAATAATATAACAAAAACACAGGATGGAACAAGTTGGTAGGTAGTGGACGTGAACATAATAAAGGGTCAGAGATCGATTTTCTAGTCAGTTGTTGTGGTTCTGTGCCATTATATTTGTCTCTGACACGCAAATAGCAATCAGAGTAGTTTGTGGCTGCGTTTTAGTTGGTGAGATCAGCAGTTTGGCCCTATGAATCACGTAGATGGATGCAGTTTGGCCCTAATCACTTTTCGTTTAAATTCCAGTTTGGCCCTTCGGACTTCTGACCTTGAAACCGATTTCAGTTTGGCCCTTTGAACAAGAAAAAGCAGTTTGGCCCTTTGGGCGCAGAGGTATCGATATTATAACATTAAATGCTCTACTAGGCATTTCTAGAACTTTTACGGCACTCTTACGGCTCCGCCATTACTCAAGATACCAGGATCTGTACAAAAGTATATCTAGATGTATCAAGGTGATGAATCCAGTTTACAGCAAGACCCTCAACTTCTCTATAACGATCTAAACTTCCCATATCTTCCCATATGGGAAGATACTTCCCGTATCTTCATAAACTAGACTCCATTCGGTAGTGCCATAGGAACGTAAACATGGTTCTTCTCTTACTTCATATTAAGCCAAACCCATGTTCCGAAGAACTTCCGTGAATTGAAGAGATTGCTTTCCACCTATGCACTGCACCTCTTCAACGCTGTTTAAGTATGAAGACATTAACCAGTCTTGCATGTATTGAGCTACTTAGAACCTGCACTACAGTATCTTCACTCCTCCTTACAGAACTGAACTGTGAAGGGGGCTGAAGCTAAAGTAAGGCTCATTGTATCAGCTCCCGACTGGAAGAATTATTTTTTGGATTCCTCACTTGATTCCATGAGTATCTGGTCAAATGATCATAAGAAGGGAGGAGGGAGGGGAGTTGAATAAGTTTGAATAAATCGAACAACGAAGTTTGTAAGCACATATTCAAGTGTACCTACAAATTCCAAGTTAGGAATCCATTCAATTTCGCAAAATTCCAAATTTGCTGTAACTGAAGTAATTATCATTTACCCTGAAAAATTATGTGTTTTAAAACAAAAACGACCAAAATTTTCAAGCAAATTTAAATTGTGGGAATAACTTAGGAGATACCACATGACAGTATGGCTCGCAAAACGCCCTTGGTATTTCAATAAATAAATAACAGTATATTTCTGAATATTTTCAATTCGAGGAATTCACGTGCGTACCAATTCTGAGGACACAGAGGTAACTCATAACGTTCTAGATGCCAACGATATGCCCCACAATGGATTTTGCGTGTGCATTTCGTTCCGCGCATTCGGAACGCGTTCCACGAGCGAGCAGACCGGATGGGATCATCACCATCTTCAGATTATCAACTGCCTGGATTGTGGCCGATATTGACCCTTCAGGACCAACGGCCGGTGACAGATTGGCTGCACTTTTCCTCACCTTTCCGCCCACCTCACGGAGTGCTCTGAATGCCTGTCACTCAGTTTTCAACAACCTCGCGACAATATCATTGTTGTCGTCTCCATTGTTCACGGCGTCTTTTTAGGCCACTTTGGGATCCCCCGGAGTGGACTAGGAGATGGATGATTCCAACCTTATCTAATAGTGAGAGGGGGAAGGGGGTTCAATATTTGGTACCTACCAATAGGCCCGTGATTCTCAATGAGATTTTAAATTCATCGAATTTTTACTAATATCAAGAAGATTTTGGTTATCAAGAAATTTAAACCTATTTTATTCAGCCGAATAACTCCAGTAACGATCGATAAATTTCATGCTAATGTACATCACTAATGTACCAGTACCTAACAACTACGCATAAGTGCCTAATAAATACAAGTACCAAATGATTTTAAATCATTATAAATTTCAAATATTTTCCTGCTTCTTCAATTCAAGAACACAATCCAATCAAATAACACCTTGAAGTAGACATAGCTAGTAATTTTTGGAATGTAAATTCACCATTATTTTCCTCACTACTACAGGTAAAAAAAGTTCTGCTTTCGTACTGAGAAATTTGGGCAATACATTTATTTTCCATATGAATCCAATACCCTCCAAATCAGTTTTGCATTAAATACAATTAAAATTAAAATTTTTAATATTCGGAACAGAGACACCGTAGTTTTAAGTTCAAGATCAAACCATAATTTCGTGAAGTTTTGTCCGAAGGAAAATGAATCTGGGACAAACAGACAGACCGACTAATAAGGAGCTGAAATTGTTTTAAAAGCTCTAAAAAACAATCACAGACAATTTTGTTCAATCCAAATTTTGTATTCATACAGATTATCTGGGATTACTATCACAGTATCAGGAATTACTATCACAATGCATAACGATCCAAAGCCGCTCAGCAATATTATCTTTATTTTCCAATACTTGACCAAAAATAATTATAACTTTATGTTGCATTTTTACGTGTTTTACATAACAGTTCATTACTTTGTAGTTATGATCGAATCCTGGCATGTAATATCATTTATGTCATCCCGCAATTTCCTCTGTGTAGGGAGTTCAGCAGCCATGAGACAACCGTTTCTTCTCGACTCCTTCACACTTCCACCGCTTTCCGTAGAATTCCAACCACGTTCGCTCCACGGGGAGGCGGTATTTTTAATTAAATACTTGTTACACCACCGGCCTTGTTACTCCTGCGGCCGAGACGTAAGATCCTGGAACTGTTACACGGAGGAGAAATACACTGCATAGCTTCTCTGTGCAACCAAACACCTTGACGACTCATTAGGTTAGAAAAGCCGATTAATTAAGAATTTCCACGACGTGTAAACCAATTAACACGAACGCGGCTGTGCCGATAATGAACCGCTTTTTCTCATACCTTCCCAACAAAATTCCGAGTTTGGAACGCAGTCAACAAAGCAAAAACTGTGTTTGTTCGAAGTCACATTTAGAAAACGCAGCAGATTATTACACAAGTGTATAAATTATGTTTATTGGCCTGGTTTGAATTAATCAGTCTTTCGTCCAAAGGTGTTTACCCCCACCCCCTCAAAATTTGTTGGTTTACGTTTCAAGGTACGAAGAATCCGAAAATCGAATAAAAATGGTTTCTTCCGTCCGCCGTACGTGGCACTTTCCTTAGTTTCCACGGACCAATTTTGATAAAATTTGGTATATGGGCTCCATTTGGGGTCTAGTTGTGCCCCGAAGCTTTTGGTTGATTTCGGTCACTTCTAAGGGTAGAAAAACAAGGGTTGAACTTTTGAAAACACCCTAGCTCAAAAAATTTTGACATAAAGATATTGTTTTTCCATCAATTTAAGATAGTATTGAATTTTTAGAATTTTAGAGACCATTCGGGGCTCTGTAGGACAAACCACTCACTCCCTACGAGAACTTAAGGGTTGGTATTACAATAAATCAGAAACACGAGTGTGAATCGCAAAAGTTGCTGTCATTTTTAGCGAAACGTAAATTTGTATTGACCTCAAAAAAATTTGATGCCACCCTTTACGGTTCAGTTTCAAGTTGAATAACATCCCAAATTCGAGTTCTAAGAATTTGATGTTTGTTTAAAACTCTCACTACTTTCCCTCAAGTCAGGGGTTGAATAAGCGGTGTAAAAACTACGTGTAGTATAATGGCTGGAATTACGTAATTGTGGAAAGATACGAAGCTGGGTTTCAAGGAAATGTAGATTGAAGGGCCAAATAATATACCTTCTCATATCTCAGACGTAAAAAGAAGCCTTTTTTAGGGAGCCTAAACGTCCCGCATGATCTTTTAGAAGCAGAGACTTCAATTAAAAAGTAAAATCAGGATGAAAAAGAAAAACATCCTTAAATTACTCCCATATAATTGTTCCGTTTAAAAGACCCCTCGGAATGAGGAGCTACCCTCGTATGGTAGTCAGATTTTAAGGGGAGCGATGGTCGCTAATATTAGATCAGGTACCTCTTGATACCTTGACGACCCCCCCCCCCCTCGCAGCCTCCAGGGTCCTATCGATCGACTCTTTGAAAGCAGATGCAGTGACGTCGCGCGAGACCAGAGCTACAGGTGCGATCCACCTGCCCCCCGCGCCTTCACCTGTTCGCTCAAAAAACCTCACCAGTCGAAGAATTATTTTTCGAGCGGAGGTGAATTTCTTCCAAGAGAAAAAATACTTATTTTCTCGGTTGTGTTACTTTTTATCCAGTGACTTGATAAATCAGTTTTTATGCTCTCGAAAGCAAGCGTAAATACTCGTATATTCTTCACTCAAGGTGCACCCTAATGCAAAAACAACGCTCACCTTCAAACTTTTTCCATTCAGTCTTTAAGTCATGTATATTTGCTGTTCGATTATGCAGATAGGAAAAACCGTCGGCCATGTTGGGTGGACAAAATAGTTTCCTCAAAAAGAACTTCGTGGCAATATAAAATCTGTTTATTTAAAATGTAATGGTTTCATGTAACGAGCTGAGTTAATAATTGAGGATTTTGATTCCAAAAGGTACTAAAGACCATTTTCATCGAAATTGAGATAATACTTTCCGAGGGTTTTAGGGGGGTAGTTCTTTACAAAATGCGATCGATTTGGAGCAAAAGATAATCTATTCCCTTAACAAACGAGGGTGAATATTCCGTTTAATTTCAAAAGCTACTATATTCAGCACAATGGCGGTCTCTTATCCGTTTTGTTTAAAAAGTACTTCATCCACTTCGTTTGATTTCAAAAAGTACTTCATCCACCTTGATAGTTCCACAACAAGATAGTTTCCCGCATCGAACAAAAAAGAACCACGAAAATCGGTTGAGAACTAAGGCTTGGGCAGACGAAACAAGATTATGCCCAAAAACGCACGTTTTTTGAGCTTTAACCCCCCCCCCTTCCCCCCTTAAAAGGCAAAATTCGAAATTCCAGCGACGCAGTGCACAACAGATAGTTTTTCGCGTCGATAAAAAAAGAACCAGGGAAATCGGTTGAGAACTAAGGCCTGTACAGACGACACACGATTTTGACACACACACACACACACATACACACGTACACACACACACAGACATACACCTATGGTTTTTTTTTCAAGGATTTGGATTCAGAATGGTCTAAAACGGATTACTGTGTGGTTTTTTTTAACACAGAATGTGTTTTAGCCATGGACTAAGTAACTAGCCAAAAAAGCTAACGAAATCTGGGACGACAACATGGATACCGATGATACGGAACTAAGGATCGTGTAACCTGGTGTAACCTATGAGATATTTGTTATGACGAGGTGATTATATGGTTATATGATCATATGATTACATGGTTATATGATTATATGGCGGTGATTACTGTGGGACGTCCTAAAAAGTGTTAACCTTGAACAGACGAACGCGAATCACAAATTATTCATAAAGCTTCGAAAAATAAAACACGAATACAAATTGTGGAGGACCTAAATTTGTTTGATCAGCTGCGTAAATACAAATATCCCCAAACTTTGATAATGGAGAAGGAAAATACTCGAAAGAAGTAGAGTAGGACTAACAGAAGTAGTTCTTATTCTTGGGCAAATTGAAAGTCCTATGTCATTTTTCATTGTTGCAGGTGAGTGTCGGAATAGTTCACGAGGCCGTACAGTTTTGATGAAAATTCAATCAGAGCATAAACTGAGACTTGAAAAGGGCGACAAGGGCCGTTGACATGAACTAGAAAGAGGGAACTCGGTCGATTCTTTTTTCCAGTTCTAAAGCGAGATTTTCCTAGTTCCTACAGCTCACAACCTACTTCAAAAGCACTAAACTCCTCCGTTCTCATTCCTCAACCTATCGCAGGAATTGGTGATGTCTGCTAGCCGTTGAGTATTTCTGGTATAATAACTACATACTTAGTTGAAGATTGATCATTGGGAAAAACCACCTTTAAGGATGTTTATGGTGTACCAAATCAGAAAATTACCACCGTTTGTTCAGGTAAGGATCAATTTTGAATGTGCCCAAAACGTTTCAAACCGTCGTCAATATTTTTTTTTGCTTCCGAGTATACCAAGGTAGAAGCTTTGTTTTCATTTTTCAAGGTGGAAAAAAAAGTTCTCCAAAATCGAAATTTCCAATAGCGTTTTACGTTTCAGACCTTTCTGAACAATGTTGGTTCCGTGTCTGTCTGCTTGTGGGTCTGTCATGAAATCCTTGTAACCGGCATAGCTATACGAAGTCATTGTCAGATTTCGATGAAACTTTCATGGATTGTGCGGGTTGGCGGGTAGACGATGGCCTATGAAAATCCCCCCCCTCTACTATGATACTAGCCCCATAATGATACACACCCCCAGAATGATACTAGCCGCTGCCCATGCGCGAACGTGAATTCCTAGTAACAGCCATAACTTCCACATTTTTCATCCGATTTCGATGAAATTTTCAGGGATTATGCTGATTAGGTTCTAAATGGTCCCCAATGAAAAACAAGGCCTTGAAATTTACAGTAGCCTCTGCGCATGCGCAAACGTACAATCCTAGTAACAGCCATAACTTCCACATTTTTCATCCGAATTTGATGAAATTTTCTAGGATTATCCAGATTGACGTGTAGATGGCCCCCTGTGAAAATCATCTCCCCCAGACCAATAGTATTTGCTGCGCATGCGCTAATGAGAATTCCTTGTAACGGCCATAACTTCTACATTTTCCATCCGATTTCGCCAAAATTTCTCAGGATTGTTCAGATTAGCGTGTAGATGGTCTCCTATGAAGGTAGTGGAAGGTACTCAGAGATTGATGTTTTGAGTTTAACTACTATGCTTCGGATCATCTATACAATTGGGTTATGGATACGAGGAAGCTATGTGCCACACCCACTTGGCCGACGTTTCTTTCTTTTTTGCAACTTTATTATCACTGAAATTATCAATCTACTTGTCAGCGAATCCTTGTGTTGTATGCTTTAAAATATGAATATGGAGTCCGAATTTCTTCACTTGTTATTATTTTTACAGGCGGAAAAATTAGTGTACCTTAAGATTATCATCTGTATGTGAGGAGTACGTTTTATTGTGTTGGATGGTATTTCACAGAGAGATCCCGCAGGATTTTTCCACGATTAACTCCACAGTAGACACTTCCAAGAGTCACAGTTCGTCCCCCCCAAAAAATACAAAGGGGATTCCAAAACATCATTGTTGCTAACGAAGACCGTTCTTTCCGATTCCGCCTCATCTAACGAGGGGCAGCTCCTTCCATGATTGTGCAGTTTCTCTCTTGACGTGACCCCTTCCTTCCAATTGTAACTAAAGATAGTGTGGTAGATATTTATTTTATTTACATTCCTCGATACCAACTGTCTGTAGGGGCCGTGTGATGTCTTTGTAACCCTCGGAACCGGGCACACTCACAAAAAATTAGAGCCGATCGCTCAAGAAATAAATGTATTCACTTCACTGTAATATTGTATAAGATTGAGAAAATTTGTATTTGAGTACTTTACAATATCGATACTTTTTTTAAAAGTATCGATACTTTTTTATTAGCAATGTATCAGGATACTTTTTCTTTTTTCAAAGTAAAAACACCGATACTTTTGACATTTTATGTCTTTACCTCAATGGCACCTCAATGAAAACTTCGCAGATTATTACACAAAGGTTTATTATTTTCAATAATGAACCTTCGGAATCGACCAAGAAAAAAATTGTTTAACCATCCCTCAAAATTTGTTGGTTTACGTTTCAAGGTACGAAAATCCAAAAATATAATAAAAATTTCGCCGTCCGTCCGCCGTCCGCCGTACGCGGCACTTTTCTCACTTAGCATTTGACCGATTTTGATGAAATTTGGTAGGTAAGCGGGCTCTATTTGGGATCTAGTTGTGCCCCGAAGCTTTTGGTTGATGTAGGTTACTTCTAAGGGTTGAAAAATAAGGGTTGAAATGAGAAAAGGTTTTCATCAATTCAAGATAGGTAGGGTTGAATTTTTAGAATTTTTTGAGACCACGAGGAGCTCTGTAGGTCATTTCTCTCACTACGAGAACTTAAGGGTTGGACTTACGATAAATCAGAAACAAGAGTGTGAATCGCAAACGCTGCAAATTATTACACAATGGTTTATTATTTTTCTATATAGATCACTCGTCTGCAAAGCCACCATGCAACATGAAGAAACATATTGTTTAGTAATGCATGCATTCCAGGGGACGTCCCATTGGATAAGCATTAGATCAGTTTAACCAGTTGGTAAGCGATAAAACTGTTTCACTCGATGTAATTTGGTTTATTACTTTAGGCAAGAAATAGTGACCCCCCCCTCACCATTATCTACCAAAACATTTCTAGCGGCATGGGAGCCTAGAATCTGAAGAGCATTTTAAAATCCATGATCTACGATACCCAACATGCGAATTCGAGTTCACCCCCCCCCCCCCCCAACCACCACCAATGGTGCCAGTCTGGCACCAAAGGGGGAATACGTCGTAACATTGCACTTTCATCTATTAGTTTTAGTAGGCGGTCCGTCGAGGTTCACATCCGTATCCAAGGTGAAACACAAAAAAAAAGCACGAAATATGCGGTTTATGGTGTCCTGGCACCATGGTGGCACCACTATTATTTCCTTGGTGCTACAGAGAATAATTCATGAAAACCCGGAGGTATAATGAGAATTTTTCCTCAATTTCAAAGCTTGGGTACAATTAGTAAGCAGTAAAGGAACCGAAATTTTGAAAAATCGGATATTTTGTGAATATTATCCCCCCACTACACCCCCCCCCCTTGCGAATTTTGGTACCCGGGTGAAATTATGTACAACTCGGAAGTTATTTGAGTCAAACAAAAAAAGAAACTCACTAATCGGTTGGAAATTGAGGCCTGGGCAAATTTTACAGGATTATGCCCGCAAACGCACGTTTTTTAAGCATTAACCCCCCCTTTCCCCCCCTTAAAAGGCAAAATTCGAAATTCCGGCGCCGTAGTGCACAACTAGATAGTTTTCCGCGTCGAACAAAAAAAGAACCACAAAAATCGGTTGAGAACTAAGGCCTGGGCAGACGACACAAGATTATGCCCAAAAATGCACGTTTTTTGAGCATTAACCCCCCCTTTCCCCCCCTTAAAAGGCAAAATTCGAAATTCCGGCGACGTAGTGCACAACTAGATAGTTTTCCGCGTCGAACAAAAAAAGAACCAGGAAAATCGGTTGAGAACTAAGGCCTGTGCAGACGACACAAGATTTTGTCACACACACATGCAACATGAAGAAAAACATCGATCGCATTTCGGCCAGCTAAAATTTGAACGGAGATTAGGCCTCTTTAGCGATTCACACTCGTGTTTCTGTTTTATCGTACGTCCGACCCTTAAATTCTCGTAGGGAGCGAACGGTTTGTCCTACAGGGCTCCGCGTGGTCTCAAAAAATTCTAAAAATGCTATACTATCTTAAATTGATGGAAAAGCAGTACCTTTAAATCAAAATCTTATGAGTTAGGGCGTTTTCAAAATTTCAATATTCATTTTTCAACCCTTAGATGTCTGGGCCTCATGGATTGTGTAGTTTGTTGTTTCATTTCGCGCCTTCCCCTTCCAGTGTTCAGTTCCACCATAAAAATAGAATTACAAAATATAAAATACCTAGTGATACTTATTCCACAGGGAGTTCTACCTAATAAAGTTTGTAAAAAGTATCGATACTTGAATGTATCGATACTTTTTCGAAGTATCGGTCTGATACTTTTCGACGTTTTTAAAAAATATCGATACAATATGAATCGATACATTTTGGAGTATCATACATCCCTGAATGGAACACTACCCTGATATCCTCTGTCTTCATTCCTCCATAACTGAAGATTTTATCAGATGGTTATACCAACCTAATGATATACAAAATAAAGTAATATTTCCGGACAACCCATGAACTCAAGAGGCGAGTAATTAGTAGTACCCTTACCCCCAAAGTTAGGTCAAAAAGATAATTTGAATGTTTTATAACGCCATCGAAAAAAAGTTCAGTAAAAAAAGGTTCCAGGTGGCGATAAAGCCACGTGCACGCATAAAAAGTAACCATATTATGAGCTGAGGATCCTGATATTATTTACGTCTTTGGCCGTAACGGTCTTTCAAAGATTGATCACAGCGAGAGCTCTCCTAAATGGAGTACTAAAAGTGGGTTATCCTATTACTATAAGTATGATCAAAGTAAATGTTCACCATGGAGCTTTTATCTCTCCTGACAATAAATTGTAAAGATCACGGAATTTTGTGCTGAAAGTTCGTGTTCAAGGATTTCAAAGATATCCTACTTTTCTATTTCATACTAGGTGGTTACATGTATCATTATAATACGATTAACCATCAGCCCAGCCATTCGCTCTGCTCTCGGTTGGTGATCCGATTGCACGGAGACCACACTTCTTCCTACTAATAATGGGAAAAACCTCTCCTTTCGCTGAATATAAATGACTTCAACCAAAAAAAGATGCCAAATGAGAATTTTTCCCAATTCATATGAAGAGAGACTTCTTCTCAAAGACATTAATCCTCAGACTCCTAAACAGAAAGTGGTAAATACCTAAACAGAGAATGACGCTAAGATTAGCTCACTAGATTAATATCCAAACGCATTACCTATTTTTTTGATTTCCGAACTGTTTAGGACACCGTTAAAAGACCGGATCTTTATAGACGCATGATGGAGTCGGAGTGCCATCCACGTAAAAGACACGTACCACCGACAATGAGTTTAGTACAATGCTGTGTTCGGACAGGCAATGAGTTCTCGGAGTCTTTCCCAACACAGGGTCTGAGGTAGGGTGACAGCTTTCTTGCCTTCTATTCATTATCGCCCTTGAGAAGGCAGTGAGAGGATCAGACGTCCGAGTTGGCTCAGTATGGCTCAGATATTGGGATATACAGACGATGTTGATATCATTGGCCTTTACTCCTTTCGAGAGACATTCTCGAGACTGCAAGTTGCAGCTGTGCAGTGGGGACTTGAATTCAACCAGTCTAAAACCAAGTATATGGTAGTAAACTCCCAAGGACCCAGCCCAGTTAAAGTTAGTGGTTATAGATCTGATCGTATTCATGGATTTGTCCATCATAGGTTCTTTAATTACAATAAGTTGCTACGTAAATGAATGAACTATATTTTTGGTACACGTAACAATTACAATTCCTTGACAATTGTTGGTATAAATAGCGATTCTACATCTTCTTGCGAACAAAGATAACAACATGGGAGCTGAAATCCAGAAAAGATAAGCTGAAATTTTGGACTGGTAAACCAAATTATAAGCTACTATCCCGAAATACGAAGCTGCATCTCTACAATATATAGGTCTCACAAGACCTATACTCACTTATGAATCAGATACCTTGACTCTGACTAAGACCAAGAAAACAAAATTCTCAGGTTTGAACGAAAAATCTTTAGAAGAATACTCGATTATGATGATTGTGACATCGCTTGCTTCATCAAGATCGGCAGGCTCCAATGGGTAGAGCACGTGGCCAGAATGACTTTAGAGAAGACAGCCAGGAGACTCCTAGAAAGTGGTAGAAAAGAACTGAATTGACTGGAAAAACTTAGAACAGGAGACTCCTCGTAGGTTGTAAATCCAAAAAAGATGCTGTTACCATGCGCAGAAATTACTATTAGACAGGAGAAGATGATTTTCATGGGGGACCATTTACATGCCAATCTGAACAATCCTAGAAAATTTCATCAAATTCGGATGAAAAATGTAAGTGTTATGGCTGTTACTAGGATTTTACGTTTGCGCATGCGCAGAGGCTACTGTCAATTTTAAGGACTTGATTTGCATTGGGGACCATCTACACGCTAGCCCGCGAAATCCTCGAAAATTTCATCGAAATTGGATGAGAAATGTAGATGTTATGGCTGGGGCAAGGATTTCATGACAGACTGACACGGAACCAAAATTGTCTAGGAAGGTCTGAAACGTAGAACGCGAGTGGAAATTTCGATTTTGGAGAAATTTTTTTTCAACCATGAAATTGAAAATAAAGCTTCCGCTACCTTGGTAGACTCGGAAGCAAAAATTACGAGCAATAATTATTGTTAAGACTGCAGTTCATTTTTGTTCACGGGGTATCACAGACATCGCTGGATGCTCTCAATTCTCATCGCACCCAAAAGTGTGACCGTTATTCTTCAATAATTGCCTCGACTAATCAGCTCTAATTCAAATAACATAAATTAATATTAGAGCGACGGAGATTCTCATGATGTCGAGCCAAAGGTTTGTGAAGGTGGTAACAGCTCTGGTTCTCACTCATCTTCCTCCATGCATTATCATAATTTGCCAGAGAATCCCCTCAACACTCACGAGCATCCGGCTTCCGACTTCCGGAGATCTCTTATTAGCAGGTGGTTTGTTTCCGCGGAGGTTCACAAATTATCGGCTCAGAACAGTTCCGAAAAAAATAAGGTTCACTTTTCTTTAACCAAGCAAAACATTAATTTTTTCCGAAGGCTCAAGATAAAGATCTAAAACGTAGAAAGTTGCAACATTACATCCCTTATCGCTGGAAATGAGAATTTTTTCCGATATCTCCATTTGGATCGAATTGAACTTCCTATGTCTATCACGAAGACTCATCCAATTTGTAAACATTGATTATGACTACACCCGAAATTAACAGTCTATTGTTCATCAATTTTTTGTGTCAATCAAAACAGTTTCTTTGGGATGTTAATTCGTAAATAATATACTGAAGTGCTGTATATTGGGTTTTAACTAAATCCTCTCAATTGTGAAAGATTTTCCCTAAGATGGACAAACAGTTAATCAGTGAGAAAAAAGAGATTTTTACTATTACAATACGAACAGTCGAACAATGGTTATTTTTGACGTTTCCACCTAGTTAGGCCTAGAAGGAATTGACATGGAATCTCTCAGTTTTGGAGATGAGGAGCATTAGTGATACCTAAGAAATCAAGTAACTTATTAGTTTCATTAACACTCTCAGCGCGGGTGATGCCTTATGGCCTCGTGGAGGTTACAGAACGTTTTTGAGGGTTCCTTCTTGTTTACTGGACTTCGTTAGCTATCTGACTATAGTAAAGTGACCTTCGGATATGTTTTCACCATTTTAAATGTTATTGTTGAAGGGTGTTGAGTCGGATGATATAGTCTTGTTGGTGGTCGAAACGACTCCGGGTGAATAAAAAACGCTGCAAATTATTACACAATGGTTTATTATTTTTCTATATAGATCACTCGTCTGCAAAGCCACCAACCATCCAACATGAAGAAAAACATCGATCGCATTTCGGTCAGCTAAAATTTGAACGGAGATTAGGCCTCTTTTGCGATTCACACTCGTGTTTCTGATTTATCGTACGTCCTATTTCCTACGTCTGATTTATCGTATTCTCGTAGGGAGCGAACGGTTTGTCCTACAGAGCTCCGTGTGGTCTCAAAAAATTCTGAAAATTCTATAAAATCTTAAATTGAAGGAAAAAAAAACCTTTATATCGAAATTTTTTGAGTTAGGGCGTTTTCAAAATTTAAAAATTCATTTTGGAACCCTTAGAAGTGACCTACATCAACCAAAATCTTCGGGGCACAACTAGACCCTGAATGGAGCCTACATACCAGATTTCATCAAAATTAGTCAATGCTAAGTGGCAAAAGTGCCGCGTACGGCGGACGGACGGCCAAATTGTTATTCGATTTTGGTTTATTATTTTCAATAATAAACCTTTGGAATCGAGCAAGAAAAAAAATTTAAACCCCCCTCAAAATTTGATGTTTTACGTTTCAAGGTACGTAGAATACGAAAATCGAATAAAAAAATTTCCGTCCGTCCGCCGTACGCCGTACGCCGTACGCGGCACTTTTCTTAGCAACACTGGACCGATTTGGTTCAAATTTGGTATATGGGCTTCATTTGGGGTCTAGTTGTGCCGCGAAGCTTTTGGTTGATGTCAGTCACTTCTAAGGGGTGAAAATTAAGGGTTGAAATTTCCAAGAGTGCCGTAGCTCGAAAACTCTCGAAATAAAGGTATCGTTTTTTCACCAATTTTAAATAGTATTGAATTTTTAAAATATTTTGAGACCACCCGGAGCTCTGTAGCACAAACCGTTCGGTCCCTACGAGTACTTGAAGGTTTTCCTTCGATAAAACAGAATCATGAGTGTGAATCGCAAAAGAGGTCTAATCTCCATTCAAATTTTATCGGACTAAAATGCGATCGCTGTTCATTTCTTCGATTTGTATACAGTTTTGCCTTCTGCGTAACCAGTAATCAAATTTCCATATGAAGCTTTTTATTTTTCCAATCGAGTGTGAAGCGTTTAGTTCTTTCTAATAAGGTAAAAAAAAGTTGGTAGGTAAAAAAAATGTTGGTGGGTGAAAAACGCTGCAGATCATTGCTCAAAGGCTTCTTCACTTTTCAGATCACTGATCAGCTGAGTGAGCTCCGAAGCCATTTTCAATCCTATTGAATGGAAGTGCTCTTCCAGGTGTCTCCAGCATTCGAGGAGATCTTCTTCACTCCTCAGATCACTGATCAGCTGAGTGAGCTCCGAAGCCATTTTCAATCCTATTGAACGCAGGAAGCAGAATTTGAGAGGGAGGGTCAAGGGAGAATACAGATGGTGGTAGGTGCTATTGATGGAGAACCAGTGATCTATACAGAAGGGTGATCTATACAGAAAATAATACACCTTTGAGCAATGATTTGCAGCGTTTTGGATTCTACGTACCTTGAAACGTAAACCATCAAATTTTGAGGGGGTGTTAAAAATTTTTTTCTTGGTCGATTCCAAAGGTTCATTATTGAAAATAATAAACCAAAAGAGAAACGTTGATTTTCTGATGTTTAATTCTCTTTCTAGAGATTTTTAATGTTTGCAAGTGACGTTTTTGGGGAGGGAGTCACTTATCCCTCACTTTTCTCATTCTCTCCTGGTACAATGTACCGAAAACGTTCGTTTATCTTCATGAAGCCACAGTTTTTCTTTAATTACTTCATTTATTTATATTTCTTTGAAATTACATTCATAATTGTCGATATTTCACGCTGCAAAGTCTTTTTTACAGGGTTTTATTATGCAAAATTTAGATTCTTTTTAAACTGATTCTGTATCATGAATAATGACTCAAAGAGCAAATTTTTGGAACAAAAACACGTTTGAGTGCTTTTTTGTGCACAGAAAGTGATCATATTCGAAGTAATATATGAGTTTTCTGAGCATTATCCAATATGGCATCATCCGTCAGAAGGAAAAATATGTGCATGTTGGGGGTTTGCACACCCTGGTTCTTTCCCTCTGCCGGATGAAACCATATCGCATCAAATTTTCAAAAATTGATAAAAATTTATGTACTAAATACTCCTACCCTGATTAAAATAAATGCACTATAATTTGATTAAAACCTTTCCAAAATTCAGGCAGGGGCGAAAGTCACGAAAATTGATTCCGTCCTGAGAGTTTTAAGAAACATTGAGCAGGATCTTGGAAGGGAGCGGTTTTTAATTTAGTACCTACACCTACAATCAACAGAAATCAGTGATTCAGACTGTTCAGATGCGGGAAATTCATTGGGGACTGTCTATGCACAGCTTCCCCAACTTCCTTAGTGAGGAAACTAAAAGCCAATGTAGCTTATATTTAAACTGATCGCAGAGTTGGTAAAAAATATATATATACAATTGAATGCAAGGACTTATTTATTCTATTTCACATTATTTACTCATCATCTAGCATTCAAAATGTATCAAGAACAAAATTGCTGGCAATTTTGTATTTTATTAACAACAAAAATCCAGATCGACTTTAACGTTATGTTTAAACTTTTCCACAAATGTATTTGCATATTCCAGCAGAGAGGTAGATTGCTTTAATTTTTAGGACCCCTACCATTAAGTTTAGAACGGAGTACATATATAACGAATCAAATAGAAACCATAATTGGAAAGCCATAAATTCCTTCTTAGTTCATCTCTTGCCTAATATTATTCTTATGCACGTCTCAAAAACAACGTATAGTCCTCATTTCACATGCATATAACGGACACCCATAACCCGCACTACCATCTTAGTCCCATGTTCTTTCTTTGACCCACATCCTCGCTGGATGCGCGGTACCAATAATTACAATTAGAATTGATAACATTCTCTTTTACCCCAGGAAACACCCTTCACTTATCCAAGCGATTGGATGAGGGTATCCATTTCAGTTTTACTATCATTTCGTTACACCTTGTAATTTGTCTGGGATACCTTTCTGCTCGGACAATTAAAACCACACACCTTCTTTTTTGGAAATAGAAGAGTTGGTGATTCGCTCGGTATTTCTGGTCCTTTCTAATTTATGATTCTTATACAACTAGGATTTCTTGTTAGTTTTAACAAGAAAAAGAGACGAATTTCTAACAGCAACGTCCGAGTACAGGCATTTGCCGGAGTGCATATGATTCGTTGAAGAATTCGATGAAGTTGTTGAAGTTATTGGGATAATATCCCAATTCATATTATGAATGTTTTTATCATTGAGTTACAACCTCAACTTCACGGCAACTAAAACATTTGGTGCACAACTAGACCCGAATTTTAACTCACAACTCGATATTTTCATCCATTTTGGTCAATAGCTCAAGAGTCGTGGGCTGCGTATGTACAAAATTGTCCGTAGCAGAAGAAGAAGAAAAAATTTTTATTGAGAAAAAAATAATCGGATACAAAAACTGCCAGGAGTGGCAGTCGGACGAAGAGCTAACCTGAAATGGTTGTTTACTTTACTTTACTCATTTATCAATATAGCAAGCGTATTCTTTGCATTTGGGTGACTTTTTTTAGATTCTACACACCCTGAAATGTAAAACATCAAATTTTGAGGGGAAGACCAATGAAAACTTGGATCTACACTCCACAGTAACGATCTCCACTTCGAAGCAAATTTTCTCTTGAAAACGTTCAAGTATCCATTCTATTAGTTGAAGAGCAGGTGTGGAAAAGGGAGGTAGCACCTTGCCAAAAAATGAGTTCGTCTTCACTAAAGCTATAACTTTCGAGCTCCGAACCACCATTTCTTTCGTTGGTTTCCTCCCGAGATCAATAAACGAATAAATTTACTGTCCTCTTTTTAATTGTGATTCGGGGAAGATATCTCAGGCAACAGGTGCTACTTAGGGGTGAGCAGCTGATGGTTAGATAACCACCAGTTCACTTGGGCCTCGACAGAAATTGAAGAGGACAGTTCAGAATTAATTTCAATGCAGCGAGAAAATAAGAGGGTTTTCGTGTCTGATTCATCGTTAATCAGCTTTTTTTAGTGTTTTCAATTTAGATGTTCCCCAATTATCCAGTACACCGTCGTTTCTGTCGATGGACACTTCATCATCACACATGATTACGCAGTTTTGACGGCTATTACGAGCTTCTCACTTCGAGTAGGTACTTCCTTAATTTAATTACGTGACATCTTGTTGTCTGCCCAGGAAGTCAACGTAAGAAAAATAAATAAATAAAATCAATTTAATAGGATATTGAAAGAATGGACCGTCAACGACTCGGTCAGAAGTTACACGGGAAATTAAGCGATTACGCACCAATCTTCCCGAAATCAAAAACGCTGCAAATTATTACACAATGGTTTATTATTTTTTATTTTTCTATATAGATTTTTTATATAGATCGTCTGCAAAGCCACCAACCATCCATCATGAAGAAAAAAACATCCATCGCATTTCGGTCAGCTTTAATTTGAACGGAGATTAGGCCTCTTTTGCGATTCACACTCGTGTTTCTGATTTATCGTATGTTCAAACTTTAAATTCTCGTAGTAAGCGAACAGTTTGTCCTACAGAGCTCCGGGTGGTCTCTAAAAATTCTAAAAATTCTATAGAATCTTAAATTGAAGGAAAAACAATACCTTTACATCAACATTTTTTGAGTTAGGGCGTTTTCAAAATTTCAAAATTCATTTTGGAACCCTTAGAAGTGACCTACATCAACCAAAATCTTCGGGGCACAACTAGACCCCAAATGGAGCCTACATACCAAATTTCATCAAAATCGGTCAATGCTAAGTGGCAAAAGTGCCGCGTACGGCGGACGGACGGCCAATTTTTTTTTTTTTCGATTATTGGATTCTACGTACCTTGAAACGTAAACCATCAAATTTTGAGGGGGTGTTAAAATTTTTTTTTCTTGGTCGATTCCATTATTGAAAATAATATACCAAAACCACGTTTTTCACCTATTTTTACCAATTTTCGACACTTTTAACAAAGCAAAATGAAATCCGTTTGAAATGGAACCACAACGGGTACTGGTAGAACACATTTCAAATAGAATCAGGCAGTTTGTACCAGAATAAAGAAATGCAAGGTGTTCAGACATACAAAAAAATAAATAATTGAATCGCCGTCCCATGACACATCAAATAGAGAACCTCATCCTTCGCGCCTACGGCGATTTTGAAGTCGGTAAAACAATGTCAAGTTTAAAAGTAAAACAATGACTAATTAATCAACATCGATACAATGTTGCTGGAAATTCAATCTGGTTTATAAAAGTAGGTACCTACATTTGGAATTGCTGACAGGAAGATGAATTGAATGGGAGATTTGGGTTAAATGCATGACAATCGGAGGATGATTATTGAGATGGAAGGTAATTATGAGGTCATGGGTTCCGCCTCCAAAACATGTTTTTTGGCGTTTCAATCCTTGTTCGGAAGTAACTATTCGAAATCGAGGACTGATTTTCATGGAATTTTTCAGGGGTTGTGCGAGATAGCTGAAACAGTTCCCTATTAATTTCACCGAACAAACATAGGGTATACCTACACGAATAAACAAGAGACCAAATTTTTCAAAATCTTCTAGCTCGATGTTTTTCAGATTTGGAGAGTAGTTTTAAACGAACCCAAATTGATTTCATCACGGTCCAATCAGTGAAAGCCACGACAGACGTGGAATAGTGAAAAATTGTCAACATAATCACAAAGGACTTGTTAATCGTGTTGCTGTTTGTCAACACAGATAAATATGAGTATGATCGTGAAAACGCTGTGTCATACTGGGGAAGTTATTAGTGGCAGGTAGTGCGTCAAGTAATTCTATTCTATTCTGCTCAACCTACTTGGCAGACGATTTTCTGGACATCTGAATATAGATTCCAATGAACATTTAAGTCTCCTTTTCCTCTATCCAGCTCATGTATTGCATTTTAATTGCTATAAAAGAGGTGCAGAATTGGACCTGTTTATTTGCTGGCGCAGCCCCTGGGTGTAGTTTCACTCAGTATCACCCATATCCGATGAACTTTATCTAGCACATCTTTATCTGGTATTTCTGAAAAATAGGTATGCTGGCTTGGATATGATGAGCTTATCATTATTCAAAATGCTATATTCAATACATGATTTATGTTCAGAAAATACCTGTGTGCCTTGATTACACGAGAATTACCCTTCGTGTTGAAATCAAAATTCGGAACGGCTTCATGATATTTGACAAATAAGTCGAGGGAGAGGATTATTGTTTGCGAGTCACGAGCATCTTCGAAGAGGTCTGTTCTTTGATTTATGCCCTTCGGAGGAGAATAGGGAGAATGTAATTCTGCAGTCATCTCTTTGGAAGGAGAATTTACTAGTAAATGTCTAGTACCCTACATAGCATGGCTGTCTTTGGGCCCGAAAGCATCGTGAAAATGGAGTCCCATCATGTGGAACTTACAGTTCTCGCGACTACGTAGATTCATGGAAGTCATCCTTAATTGTTCACGATAAACGTTCATGCCTCTATAATAGGGATGGGACATCGAACGGAAAACATCGATGTCGATATTTCTCGGCATTTCGATATCGATGAAACATCATAAGAAAAACATCGATATTTTTCGGAAGCGGGAAATATCCTCACCTATCAATGAAATAGAATCACGGAAGAAAACCAGAAGAGGCTGTTATTCCTTTATTCATTAGAATAGGATGTTGTCCTCTAACGTGATTTTTTTACTGGATAATCTCCAATATAATTTTTTTCATTCGTGATAAATTTTTCCGATTTTGTGTACACTTCTTCTTTCATTTTGATATCCCATACTTTTTCCCATTCCGATTATTTTTTTCAAATACAATAATAGATAATTTTATAGTTTTCCAGTAATTATCTTGTGATGATGAATGATAGGTAGGAGGTGTTCTTCTAATTCCAAATAAATTCAATGAAGTTATCTGGTCTGGAGTTTGGATCTTGGTTTCCTAGCAGTAACTAGTACTTAATTCAAATTTATCAAACGATGTTATCAGACCAACTCCTTGACATATCGATAACATCGTACCAAATCCACCCATCGATATATCAAAAATGTTACAATGTTATAAGCAAAACACTCTATACACTACTCTATAATACTTCTAAAATATTCAAATCAGTAGGAAATACCCAAATCTGTTTAAAATGTTGGGTAACATAGTGTAAATCTCCTGCATCACACGAGTTACAGGAGTTGAAATAAAAAGCCGCTTTGTTTGACGAGGTTCAACTGAAGGCTTGACTAGAACTTTTGAGAAGGGATTCTTCTTTAACCCAATACTATGCTTCATATACTTTACTCTAGTTTGACAAGGTTCCAACTCCACATTTGACTCAGTTTTAACTATAGACAGTTATATTGAAGACATAAAGATTAGTGGCTTTGGTGACTGAAGTAGGTCGATTTAATGAACGGAGTCAATTCTTTCAACTCACTACTCGAGGACTCTTCAAATCACTTCCTAACTAAATAACTTCGTCCACTCTACACTCTTTTACCAAAAG
Source organism: Apolygus lucorum (assembly GCA_009739505.2). Lineage (NCBI taxonomy): Eukaryota > Metazoa > Arthropoda > Insecta > Hemiptera > Miridae > Apolygus > Apolygus lucorum. The sequence continues at coordinate 41,848,630 of CM019183.2, read as the reverse complement.
ACTCTGAAATACGAGAGGCCGCCCGAAAGTTGGAAGCGCTATACGAATGAGAGTGGGATGAGTGCTGAGGTACCATGGCTTTTCCTCTCACTGAAACTGAAACTCTACTCCCCCTTCAAATGAACACTATCACCCACTTCTACTTCTACGAACATGATCTTTTAGGACTCTTGGATATTTATTATTATTTTATGTTTAGCACTCTTGAATATTTATAATTATCTTATTTTTAGCACTCTTGGATCTTGCGCACGATTCCTCAACCGAATTCAACTCTCTTTCCCAAAAACTCATTCACTCACCCGATTCTACTCATATACCATTGTTTGGAGTACCACTGGTAAAGTTTCTTAGTGTTAACATTATTGTCTTGATAGTAATACTTAGAAAGGAAAAGATTCATTAATCATCAATAGAGCGCTCAATGCTCATGTATCTACTAATGAAGTAGATACATCAAGAAGTAGATATTTTGCCTAATATGTTTCGTTCATATTTTTGATGTTCCAAAGTTGTGCTAAAACTAAGGGGAAAGATTTAAAAAATAATGCATCCATTAGCCCTATCTGAGTTTGGTAAGTTAAAAATTGACAAATAGTATGTTCGTGTCCTCACAAAACCCCAGAACTGTTGAATGTGAGTTCCAAGGACAGCATTCATTATCCTTCCATTATTTCCCCATTAAACGCCTGAGATTTATAAAAAGCCACCCCGTTTTCATGCAAATTATCTCAGTGGGAATATAACGAGATTAACCAACCCTTTATAACCTTATAATAGCCTCGCGTTATTCTATAGTCATCCGTTTCTCCAGACGTCGACCTTGGAAGGCCAGAGCGTAGTTATCACGGGCTGGTTATCTTCGCCCAGATGTCTTGTCTAACCCCTTACCTGAGACTACAGATAAGCCCCGTGGGAAGCCAGCTGCAACCGAGGACCACGCATTTTTATGACGAAGGCCTCTGATTAATAATAATCTTCGGCACAGGAGACTTTCGAGGGCAATCAAAACACCTTTTGGGACTCCTGCGCTCGCAACCCTACTCCATTGTTGTGGGGGTTAGAAGGGTTGCAGCTTTTCATTTAAGTTTGTCTCTCTGTTGTCGAAGTATTATGTCGTTTAGACCGCTCGAAAAACAAACTGACGTAGCTGAAATAATTTACCGATGGGGCTCTTCAGTAAATTTCTGAAGTGGAGCAAAGACATCCCAGAGAAGCCTAAAAAAGTATTTATTTAGGTTTCTTTTGAGTGTCCTTGCCCCAGTTTTACTTGTGTTAGTATTACTTTTATTAGTACAAGAAAGCATTAGTTAATAAACAAAGAAAAGACAAGAGACGCAAATTATTACAAAAAGGTATATTATTATTCCGTTTAGATCACTCGCCTGCAAAGAACACAGCTTTGCCATTGTCACTATCAACCAACCATATTTTTGTTTCACAATCAAATTTATTTCGGAAAAACAAACGCATCAAACTCAATTAATGAGAAAACGCTGCAAATTATTACACAATGGTTTATTATTTTTTATTTTTCTATATAGATCACTCGTCTGCAAAGCCACCAACCATCCAACATGAAGAAATACATCGATCGCATTTCGGTCAGCTTTAATTTGAACGTAGATTAGGCCTCTTTTGAGATTCACACTCATGTTTTGATTTATCGTACGTAAAACCCTTAAATTCTCGTAGGGAGCGAACGATTTGTCCTACAGGGCTCCGCGTGGTCTCAAAAATTCTAAAAATTTTATACTATCTTAAATTGATGGAAAAACAATACCTTCATATGAAAATTATTTGAGTGAGGGCGTTTTCAAAATTTCAAAATTCATTTTTCGACCCTTAGAAGTGACTTACATCAACCAAAATCTTCGGGGCACAACTAGACCCCAGAAGGAGCCTACATATCAAATTTCATCAAAATCAGTCAATCTAAGTGGGGAAAGTGCCGCGTACGGCGGACGGACGGCCAAATTTGTATTCAATTTTTGGATTCTACGTACCTTGAAACTTAAACCAACAAACTTTGAGGGATTGTTAAACCTTTTTTTAGCTCGATTTCAAAGGTTCATTATTGAGATAATAAACCAAAAGTAGTTACCAAATTTTGAGGGGGGGGGGGGTTAAAACATTTTCTTGGTCGATTCCAAAGTTTCATTATTGAAAATAATAAACAACAATATCTTTATATCAAAAATTTTTGAGATAGAGAGTTTTGAAATTTTCAGCCCTTATGGGGAGCAAACGGTTGGTCCTACAGAGCTCTGGGCGGTCTCATTCGATTCCAAAAATGCAATACTATTTTAAGTTGATGAAAAAACAATACTTACCTTATAAACGAGAGTTTTTGAGCTTGGGCGTTTTAAAAATGTCTGCCCTTATTTTTCAACCTCTACAATTTATCGACGACTTCAACCAAAAGCTTCGGGGCACAACTTGACATTATACATACCAAATTTCATCGAAGTCGGCACATGATAACTAAGATTTTCGGATTCTACGTACCTTGAAACATAAACCAACACATTTTGAAGGGGAGTTGCAAATTTTTTTTCTTGGTCGATTCTAAAGGTTCATTATTGAAAATAATGAACCAACAATATCTTTATATTAAACATTTTAGAGCTAGGAAGTTTTGAAAATTTGAACCCTTATTTTTCAACTCTTGAAAAGAAGTGACTGACATCAACCAGAAGCTTCGTGGGACAGCTATACCCCAAATGGAGCCCATATACCAAATTTCATCAAAATCGATGCAAGGTTTCTACGTATATTGAAAGGTAGGTATACCAACAAATTTTGAGAAGGTGTTTTTTTGACATTTTCATGTCTTTCATATGGCACATAAAAAAAAAATCGTCACGAAATTTGATGCAACGATATTTGTTGCAACGATATTTGTTGCAACGATATTTGTTGCAACGATATTTGTTGCAACGATATTTGTTGCAACGATATTTGTCCCAAGTCGCCACAATGATGATTATGACCATCAGAAGTGAAGTTGTTAGGTAGGTAGGTACTTTACAGCATGAAAATGTTTCAATGTGTTGCAGACTCGTATGCAAGCGTTTTCACTCATTTTTTCTGTCAATTCCAAAGGTTCATTATTGAAAATTATACTTTTTTTCACTATCCCAGTAGGGAAGTTTTGTGTGGCATAGGTCAGAAACAGTTTGACATTTTGAGCTTTTTGAACCATAATTATGGTTCTTAACCGGTCCCTTACGAAATATATTATAGTCTTATAGATCCCAATGCGTTTTATAAGACTATATCGCTCAAAATCGCCTACATCTCGTTTTGAAGTTCGGGATTCAAGACGACTCTCTATAAATTTTATTGCATTTAGAAAAGCAAAACAACCTTGACATTTTTCAGGATTTACGTGTATCAGTCTCTAAATAGACCTTAACATCGATGCTCACCTATAAATTACATCCTGATTGCACCAAAAAGTACTTAGCTAGAGCAAGCTTGGAGAAGTTACTCTTGATCTATGTTACTAAATTATTAGAGATACAGGCCGGTTATCATCCAGAAGGTTTCACACGAATTACATCACTATCTATCCCAGGCAGCCACTTCATGTGTGCAATTCTCAAGCTGATAGCAGCTACTGTAATGTGATTAACATGAAGGAGCTTTATTGCAGGGAATTTCTCATCTCAAACTACCAGGCATTAAATTATTCACAATTTACAATCAGTGTTCCAGTGTTCAATGTTGGAATCAACACTGGACATTTTATGTTATACGACAATAATTATTATTGAACCTCATTGGTCCATTATCACCAGTTTCAGTAATTTAAAAAAGTGTACTCATTTGCCGAGACTTCAAGCGTCTTTTTTTCCTCAGTTGTTTGTTTTCAATGTTTTGAGAATAGACAAAATATTATTGCTTCTTGGCACACTTATGTGCGGTCAAGTCGTTACCTATATGAGTTACCTATTATCTTCCGCTTCCTGGATCAACAACAATTATTGTATTAATTAGCAGGAAGTTGTTTTGGAACGCGGATAAATAACATTAAGGTTCCATCAGAGACATATCATTTCCGAGTAACTATTGTGGTGGAAGATTTTCCAACAAACCTGTCTGGCACGTGGTCAGTTCGGATCAAATGTAAGTACACCACCAATCAACCGGTTGAAAATAATGAACCAAAAAATTGACATCGGTGGTTCAAAAATGTCCTGATCTGTGGGACCAACCGTTCGCTTCCTAAGAAGATAATTAAATACCTAAATAATGAATTTTTACAGGAGTTTTTTCATTCATTTAAGTGTGTTCAATTTTGGTTTTTTATTATCAATAATGAACGTTTGGAATCAACCAAGAAAAAAATTTAACGTCCTTCAAGGTCCGTACATGGCACTTTTCTTAGTTTCCATGAACCGACTTTGAAGAAATTTCGTACATCGGGACTAGTTGTGCTCCGAAGCTTTTGGTTGAAGTCAGTCAATTCTAAGGGTTGAAAAATAAGAGTAGACATTTTGAAAACGCCCTAGCTCAAAAACACCCGTTTAAAATGTATTGTATTTTCATCAACTCAAAGTATTACTGAATTTTTGGAATCGAATGAGACCACCCAGAGCTCTGTAGGACCAACCGTTCGCTCCCCATGAAAACTTGAAGGTTTGACTTATGATAAATCAAAAACAAGAGTCTGGACCGCAAGAGATGTATAATCTCCGTTCAAACTTTAGCTGACCAAAATACGAGCGCTGTTGGTTATACGTTATACGTTATACTCAGTTTTGCGTCCTTAGCAACCAGTAATCAAATTCCCTAATGAAGGCACCCACAACTTCCTATTTCTCCAAATTGAGTGTGAGGCATTTATTTCTTCAAAACAAACTTGATTGTGAAGCGAAAATATGGTTGGTAGTTAGTGGCAGTGGCAAAGCTATGTTCGTTTCAGGCGAGTGACCTATACAGACAAATAATAAACCTTTGCCTAATAATATGCAGCGTTTAAGAAACGAAAGAGACCACCCTGAGCTCTGTATGAAGTTTTGTTGGCAGGTTTCTACTAACTATTCCAAAGAGGACAAAAATCTAGTACAAAACGGATTTTGGTTTGTTATTTTCAATAATGAACCTTTGGAATCAATTTTTTAATCGACCAAGATTAAAAACTATAAGCCCCCCCCCCCCTCAAAATTTTTTGAATCCGAAAATGGAATTGAAATTTTGCCGTCAGGGGCACTTTCCTTAGTTCCTAAAAACCGATTTTGAAGAAATTTGGTGTATAGGCTCCATTTAGGATCTAGTTGTGCCCGAAGCTTTTGGATGATGTCAGTAACTTCTAAGGGTTGAAAAATAAGGGTAGAAATTTTGAGAACGCTCTAGCTCAAAAAATGTCGATATATTGAATTTTTAGAATGTAGTATTGAATTTTTAGAATAGATGAGACCTCCCAGACCTCTGTAGGACCAACCATTTGGTCCCTATGAGAACTTGAGGGTTGGACTTACGATAAATTGGAAACACGAGTGTGAATCGCAAAAGAGGCCTAATCTCTGTTGAAATTTGCTGACCAAAATTCGATCGTTGTTGTTCCTTCTAGTAGTGCTCAGTTTTGCGTCCTTAGCAACCAGTAATCAAAGTAGGTAGGTAGTGACAATGGCAAAGCCGTGTTCTTTACAGACGAGTGATCTATATAGACTCAAAAAACCTTTGTGTAAGTTAATTAATAATTAACTTAATAATTTGTAGTTTTTTTTTTTTTTTCAACGAGACCACTTAATTATTCTTAAACACCGCAAAATATACTGAACTAATAACCACCCAAATCGAAGCAATATTCATCTTTCAACATTTCTCAAAAATCGTGATAGCATTGGTCCATTCACCCAAACTGCTCGAATGTGATTTTTTCCAACAGCAAACGCACCAAAATTATAACGTGTAGTAATTTTGTATTGTTTCCTCATAATGCGAATGTGGATCCACTTTTACGTCAAAGTGATGACTTACACGAATTATACAGACACTCTTTGCTTAAACTAGCTGTGATATTGTATTCCCCCTGTGAACCTCTCAACTCCACTGGGTTTATCTTTAGTATCGTAGTCTCATTGTCTGCCTCGGCCAACCCTCTGCATATCAATTGAGAGCCCCCCTCGCTCCCCTCAGGCCACAATTCTAGGAAGGGGGCGCATTCCTCGCGCTCCTTATTCCCAATATTCTCACGGCCCTGTGTCCTTCTCAGATCCACTCCCCTACCAGGAGCTTCGGCGACGCGCCCTCCGCTTCCTGGTTCCCTCCTGTCTGCGGCTGATCCCCAGGAAACGCTCCAGATGACCGCCCAAGCTGCTGCTGACCACTCAAGTACTAGAAGCTACCTGAGGGTATATCACATACACAGGTGTTCCTCTAGTGGATACAAAACGCTGCATCATGTGTAGATACATGATCACTCGTCTGCAAAGAACACGGCTCGGCATTGCCACTACCAACCAACTACCTACCACATACCTACTTCACAATCAAGTCTATCTGGAAGAAATAAACGCCTCGCACTCAATTCGAAGAAACAGGAAGTTGGGTTCCTTCATGTGAAAATTTTAATACTGGTTGCCAAGTACGCTAAACTGATCACAACTCGATAAAAGGAACAACTACCGCATTTTGGCCAGCTAAAATTTGAACGGAGATTAGGTCTATTTTGCGATTCACACCGTGTTTCTGAATTATCATAAGTCCAACCCTTAAGGGGACCACTCCATCAGAACAAAAATTCGTATTTTTCTACATAATTTTAATTCAAACTACATAATATTGGGAACGTACTGTAAAAATTTAAGTCTTTTTTGATAACTGTAGGTAAGTCATGACTTACAGTTATCAAAAAAATCTGAATTTTTTACAGACTGAAATACTTAAGACTGAATACTTACAGACCAGTTGTTAGAAACAACAAACACGCAATAATATTTTTGATAAACCTAACAGATAGCTGTTGTTGTTGTTGTTAAGGGGGTCTCAGTCGTTCCGGTTTAGTATTTCCCTGGATTACCGGCGCTCAAAGTTTAAAAGTTGTACCTAAATTTGTTATTTTCATGGATTTTTACAATTCATTAGTGCAGCAGCCTAGGGAATTGAAAAACTAATATATTGCCGCTGGAATCATCAAAATCTAACAATAATTGACAGAGTTTAAAAAAGAGAATAAAAAACTCTTTATAAAGAGAATAAAAGAGAATAAAAAGAGAATAAAAGTACCTTGCACTACCCTCATAGGAGACCATGAACACGTGAATTCCCACAATCCATGAACATTTCAGCGACTTCAGGAGGAAAATAAGAAGTTACCTCTCTAGTAGGATTTTACTTACAGATTGTTTTACATGCCAATCTGATCAATAACTGAAGATTTCAACTATTTTTGACCGTCTTCATTAGGGGTGTGTCGGTCCAGGTATTTCCCTGGAACGGTTCCAACGGTTACGGTGACAAAGATGTAACCGTTCCAAATTACTGGTACAGTTCCATTACCCGTACAGGCGATCAAATCCCACTCACATGGCATGGATGAAGCAGGCAGTCAAATCCCTATCGTCCTTCTTCCATGCTTATGATCTCAACTTGCAATACAATAGCATCATTTTCCTTGACAATTCGCTTAAAGGAAGGAATTTGAACAAGTGTTACAAAAGAGGCAATTTATTATAAATAATAGTTACCAAACAATTCAAGGAAAGAATAATGACGTTGCAGTTTAAGAACTTAACATGACAGTAATAAATTAATAAAACTGGAGACAACTTCCATGCTAACCTGTCCAGAAGATAACTTCCCGCTCAAGAGGAATTCAGTTATGGGGCTGTGCCAAAAAATCAAACATTAACAAAATTCAAACCTCCCAAAATAAAATACTGAGAAGTATAGTGCGTGCACCTTGGTACATGAGGAACGATGATATTCATCGAGACTTGAGGATGGAAACAGTCCACGAAATTATCGCAAGGTACTCAAGGAGGCACGAACAACGCCTCCACAATCATGAGAACCTGGAAATGCTCTACGTTTTGGACAACGAAGATGAACTCCGGCGACTCAAGCGAAAAAAACCACTGGACTTAGTTAGTGCTGTTAAAGTGCAGTTGTAGCTCAGTGTTGAAGATTCTGTTATGAGAAGGGACTGCGTTTTACTGTAAACGGGCTCTCAAGGAGTGTAATAATGATATGTAATATTGCTAGATGGATTGTATTTAATATTCAGTTGCAATAATAAATCACGTTGAAAAAAAAAAAAAAAAAAAAAAAAAAATGGATGAAGCAGGCAGTCAAATCCCTATCGTCCTTCTTCCATGCTTATGATCTCAACTTGCAATACAATAGCATCATTTTCCTTGACAATTCGCTTAAAGGAAGGAATTTGAACAAGTGTTACAAAAGAGGCAATTTATTATAAATAATAGTTACCAAACAATTCAAGGAAAGAATAATGACGTTGCAGTTTAAGAACTTAACATGACAGTAATAAATTAATAAAACTGGAGACAACTTCCATGCTAACCTGTCCAGAAGATAACTTCCCGCTCAAGAGCCATTCCATGAACCATTCTCAGTCCATGGAAGTAGTAAGGGCGCTTCCAGGTACAACATGGAACAGAACTGAGAACAAGATCCATGCTTACCGGTCCATGGACCGATGGAAAAGATTCTCTTCCCGGTCCAGAGCCATTTCAAGATATCTTATCAGTCCGTGGAACTGGACCAGTAAGGGTCGAGTTTTTGTCACTGCGTGGAACCGTTCCAACCTGAGACTCGGTTCCACAGTCCCGGTACAGCTGTACCGACACACCTCTAGGAGGAGATACAAAAGTAGATTCCGCTTCCATGTGGTTAGTATTACAACATGCGTCGATAGTGCAATACAAAACAGGAAGAAGAGTAGGAATTGTTGAGGTAATAAATGTGTTCCAAAACTATTAGGTGGTACTTCACTGCTGTAGCATGAAGAAGGACGTGAGGGTGACAATAACACAATCCACACAATCCCTGAAAATTTCATCGTCATCAGACAATAACTTCGTATAGTTTTGCCAGGTACATGGATTACATGAGACACACACAGTCAGACAGACACAGAACCTAAATTGTTGAGGAAGACCTACAACGTAAAACGCAAGCGGAAATTTTGATTTTCCAACAACATTTTTGATTTTTCCAACAACATTTTTGAAAAGCGAAAACAATGCTTAGGCAACCTTGGCAGACTCTGAAGCAACATAAACAAAATTGTCTCAATGTTAATTCACAGGAAAGGGATTGGATTCTAGTTCTACAATCCATAAATTGCGGATTATAGGAGGAATGACGAATGACGAAAGTATCTGTAAGCTGAAAAAGATTATAAAATACGGAGTATGCAGAACGTGTTATACGACAAACGCTGCAAATCATTGCTCAAAGGTTTATTATTTTATGTATAGATCATCCTTCTGTATAGATCACTGGTTCTCCATCAATAGCACCTACCACCATCTGTATTCTCCATTGACCTTCCCTCTCAAATTTCAGCTCCTGCGTTCAATAGGATTGAAAATGGCTCCGGAGCTCACTCAGCTGATCAGTGATGTGAGGAGTGAAGAAGATCTCCTCGAATGCTGGAGACGCCTGGAAGAGCACCTCCATTCAATAGGAATGAAAATGGCTTCGGAGCTCACTCAGCTGATCAGTGATGTGAGGAGTGAAGAAGATCTCCTCGAATGCTGGAGACGCCTGGAAGAGCACTTCCATTCAATAGCATTAAAAATGGCTTCGGAGCTCACTCAGCTGATCAGTGATCTGATCAGTGAGCAATGATTTGCAGCGTTTTTTACCTACAAACATTGTTTTACCTACCAATTTTTTTTTACCTACCAACTATTGGTAGGTACTACCCACCACACTATAATGGCTTCACACCTTCACAATCAAGTTTATTAGATAGAACTAAACGCTTCTCACTCGATTCGAAAAATAGAAAGCTTGATATGGAAATTTGATTACTGGTTACGCAGAAGGCAAAACTGAATACAACTCGAAGAAATGAACAGCGATCGCATTTTAGTCAGATAAAATTTGAACGGCGATTAGACCTCTTTTGCGATTCACACTCATGATTCTGTTTTATCGAAGGAAAACCTTCAAATACTCGTAGGGACCGAACGGTTTGTCCTACAGAGCTCCGGGTGGTCTCAAAAATTTTTAAAAATTCTGTACTATTTAAAATTGGTGAAAAAACGATACCTTTATTTCGAGAGTTTTCGAGCTAGGGCACTCTTGAAAATTTCAACCCTTAATTTTCACCCCTTAGAAGTGACCTACATCAACCAAAAGCTTCGCGGCACAACTAGACCCCAAATGGAGCCCATATACCAAATTTGAACCAAATCGGTCCAGTGTTGCTAAGAAAAGTGCCGCGTACGGCGTACGGCGGACGGCGTACGGCGGACGGACGGAAATTTTTTTATTCGATTTTCGGATTCTACGTACCTTGAAACGTAAAACATCAAATTTTGAGGGGGGGTTAAAATTTTTTTTTCTTGCTCGATTCCAAAGGCTTATTATTGAAAATAATAAACCAAAATGAGTTGCAACGTTAAATCGATTTCGACAGCAAGGTCATCATTAGTAACAAACAAGAACTGAGAATTCCACTTCTAAAGGAATTTGTGTTACTTTTATGGAAAATCGATCCAGTTGCATGTATCCTTGCAAATTCGTGAGATTCACTAACCAAAAATAGCAGCTACATCGAATTGGGTGGTTTTGATTGCCTCCTGATTCAATGAAATGTGCCGTCGAAACGAAGATATTTATGGAAGATAATCTGTTGTCCATTACTTGCATCTTCATCCTCAATAGAATACGAGAATAGGCGACGGAATCAAATGGTTCTCCGACCTAACGGGAATCTGGCCGATGGAAGGGGTTGAAGCCTAGCACCTGTACGAACATTTAAATGTTATGCAAAGGCGAGGCTGTTAGGACAGGTGGGACCCGCAGTCCCCGTGCCCCACATTGCTCTTACCATTCTTCGACAACAAAAATATACTCGCCCTCCAACGACCTTTTTATCATACTCATAATAAATAGGTGGCAGCACCATTGAGGACTCAGGATTGCCAGTCAGTAAGCAATTTTGGTTATCATGTCTTAGAGCTACCGAATCTCTGTATGGAGTTTGTTATCCAGGTCGCTAAATTATTAATATTCTTCTGAAGCTTGGTCGAAAATGAGTAAACAGGAGAACTAGGAGAAATCAAAGGAGACCAAAGAAATGTTTTCAATCGCCATCAACTCGAAAGTGAAATTGGAACATGAGTTTTTTGGAGATGAGAGAAGATTGAGATATGTCTATATGGAAATTTTACCCTCCGTCACTAACATGTATCACCGGAACACTGGTAGTAACATGGGGCCCGATGAACCCATACTTACTATTTTGTGTTAAAGGATTTAAAAAAATGATGTCCCATGACTGAACAAATATTTCAATGAAACACTTCAAAAATACACACTAAACAGATTTTCAGCCCCATTTTGGTTTTTTGTTAACATTAACACGAAAGTGAAATTGGAACATGAGTTTTTTGGAGATGAGAGAAGATTGAGATATGTCTATATGGAAATTTTACCCTCCGTCACTAACATGTATCACCGGAACACTGGTGGTAACATGGGGCCCGATGAACCCATACTTACTATTTTGTGTTAAAGGATTTAAAAAAATGATGTCCCATGACTGAACAAATATTTCAATGAAACACTTCAAAAATACACACTAAACAGATTTTCAGCCCCATTTTGGTTTTTTGTTAACATTTTTATGATATGACTATCAGTCTTTTTCAGTATATTATATTCTAACATCCTAGTTTATTATCTGGCGATAATAAACGATCATGTCGTTTAACAAAACATTATTTATAAGATAGGTATCCATTCAAACATTGAACTAAACAAAACATTCCGAAAAAATAAATTCGGAACGGGCACTAAATTTCAATTGAAAGTAAAAAAACACTTCAAAGAAGTGAAAATTCAGCCTTCGACAATGTTCTTCGGCTCCAATTCTTTTCTGATTACTTCTGCTCCAATGAAGAGAGTTCTTCTGGGCAACAGAAGAACAAACAATTCAATCGAATTTTTTATAACACTACTTTGGGCTAGAAAAATTATGAACATGCAAACTAACAAGGGGTCTGAAAGACCCCTTCCATGTTTTACCAAACTCTAGTATGAGGATAACATCAACTACTTACCTCAGATGGAGGTTCCTTCGTTCTCAGAAGCTTCAGCGACTCTGAAAGGGAAGGTACCTTGCGGCCCACCTAAGTAATGGCGCTATTTCTTTTTACACTAGAGAAATGGTGATGCGGATACCTCAATGGTTGATCAAAAAACTTTTTCTAAGTTGGGCGGGTAGAGTAGCTACTCCAGCAAACTAGGAAGTACTGAATCAATTTTTGTAAAAATTGGGTGATTGTATATTTCAGGTTTCTACCTCTGATTCAATGAATGATGTCGAATATGATTATTCGAATGTGATCAACACGATAAAGGAAATAATATTTCAATTTGATACTACTGATACTACTAGGTACTAGTTCTGGCTCGTCATCAAATCATAAAGCATCAAAATCATTTTGGCCTTATCTACCTTTCGCATCCTAGTAAAATTTGGCAATCAGCTGGTAACAAATTAAAAAAAGTAAAAATAAAATTACTTGATGGACGTGCTCAAACGTTACTATTCAACCAATGAAGATTGAAATTATAGAGGCAGTCTAGGAGCAACTCCCAACAAACCTTCTAATGCTACATTGAAATCGGACCGTGACTTCGGTTAGTTATGTCCGCGACAAGGGATTGACCACGTAGATACTCAAAATCTTTTTTTTTTTTTTCACCAAAAAGCCATGTAAAAATGTGAGCAAGAATTTTGATGTGAAAGGCCTGCATTTTCTTAATTTTTCTAAAAGAATGAGCTTCTCTATTGTTAATGGAGAGGGAAAAAATACAGGTGAGGTGTACCTATTTATTATCGAAAATTTGTTCGCATTCCTTTAAAGCTGGAATCAACACGATAGGTTCTCTAAACTTCTCCTCTAATCCAATTTCCTTCGACGACGGTCGTCTGGCAAGCATCTCATTTCCCCCTTTCTGAACGAGATCTCTCGAAATGAAACGCGAATTTATGAAAAGGAAATGAATTGTGGTTGAAGGTGACTCTCATCTCAAACGGATATTGGATGAGGGATGGCGTGCGGGGCCGCAACTCAAAACAAATGGAAACCAGTGGGTTCTTGATGGAGTGATCGATTGAAGACTACTTCCCTTCCTCCATGGGGAGTTACCTACCGTACCTATCTCCGGTCGCTTACCCACTTCTCATAAACCGATATTGCTCGCCCTCCAAAGTAAACCTTGTTTCGAACCATATCACGCGATCCGCTGCCCCAGAGGTGCACCATTTTGTGGCTGGTAACGGATGGAAAGGTCTTAGAGAAAATTATTTATAAGTAGTAGCATTGAAACTTCTTGAAAATTTGTTTGTCACGAAATATATCACGAAAATTTACAATGGTCACACAACCAAATCCTAAATTTTTAGATCTAGGATCTTTGACTTCTATGTCATAAGACATAGAATAATTATTATGGAAAAAGAAAGTAAAGGAAGATCCATAACTAAATTCCGTAACTTAATTTGCTTCGTCTTTATTGAAACTTGCAGGCCAAAAATTCAAATTTCAAAATTTAAAATCAATCCACTCACTTTTCAACAGCACCGAAAGAAGGAAGGAAGTATATAGTTTGGTTTTATATAGTTTGGTGTGTCATGGAACGACGATTTTTTTTTTTTTTTTTTTTTTGTTGTATGTTTGTCTTTTAGATTTTTCAAACAACGTTGGAGTCATTTCTGATGTAAATTTCTTGTTCCAGGAGGAACTACTCGAAATCATTCGATTTTGATGTGATATTCAGATTTGGGAATGACTAATCTCGAGACAGGACCCTACAAACCACCATTGAACCGATAGTAGCACCATCATACGCAAACGTGATTTTTTTTCAAACATCAATGTTTCACATGTTAGGCTGAGGAAGGACCCAACAAGAAAGCCCATTGGTTTCATCACGATCCGAAAACTACGAGCCCCTACAGACGTCAAAAGTGAAATAAAATTCCGTCAACATAATCTGGAACTTTCCAATGTGGTGTGCGCATGGGTCGGAAAAGCTGTTTATTGTTATTTTTAATATAAACTAGACCTCATTCAGAGAATTTTGACACCAACCGCGACCTTCTAGCGCGAGAAGACCTTTTTCTATGATTTTTCAAAGTTTCGAATGTTTATGACGTCACAGTGGGCTGGAGGTCCCGCCCTGGCTGGAGAGGCGCGTGACGTCATAAGTATTCGAAACTTTGGAAAATCATAGAAAAAGATCTACTCATCCAAAAAGCGAACTGCTGGTATCAAAATTCTCAGGATGAGGTCTACTTTCGATTGAAAATTAAAAAAAAAATCAGGCGCACCCTCCATTGTTTTGATATTTGACATTTAAAAAAAACCTTGACAATAAAAAAAACGTCTGCCAAGTGGGTGTGGCACATAGCTTCCTCGTATCCATAACCCTATTATATAGATGATCCGATGCATAGTAATTAATCTCAAAACACCAATCCCTAACTACCATTCACTACTCTCATAGGGGACCATCTACACGCTAATCTGGACAATCCTAGAAAATTTCATCAAATTCGGATGAAAAATTAAGAGAGTAGATGTATGTGATTGGATCAAAAAAATACTTAGCCTCGGCTGGGATTCGAACCCGCGACCCCTGGGGGACGGCTGTTACAAGTAATTCACGTTTGCTCATGCGCAGTCGCTTTTATCAGTCCGGGGATGATGATTTTCATAGGGGACTATCTACAACCTAATCCACATAATCCCTGAACATTTCATCGAAATCGGATGGAAAATGTGGAAGTTATGGCCGTTACAAGGGAATTCACCTTTGCGCATGCGCAGTGGCTACTATCAGTCCGAAGGTGATGATTTTCATAGGGGACCATCTAAATACTAGTCTGTAACATCCCTGAACATTTAATTGAAATCGGATGAAAAATGTAGAAGTTATGGCCGTTACAAGGAATTCACGTTTGCGCATGCGAAGTCGCTTCTATCAGTCCGAGGATGATGATTTTCATAGGGGACCGTCTACACACCAACCCGCACAATCCCTGAAAATTTCATAGAAATCGGACAATAACTTCGTATAGTTATGCGCGTTACAAGGAATTCATGACAGACACACAGACAGACAGACACACAGACAGACAGACACGGAACCAAAATTATTCAGAAAGGTATAAAACGCAAAACGCTAGTGGAAATTTTGATTTTGGAGAACTTTTTTTTTCGTCCTTGAAAAGTGAAAACAAAGCTTCCGCTACCTTGGTAGACTCGGAAGCAAAAAATCATGTTTTGTTTTTAGGAATTTATCAGTGGATACCTATTTGCAATCTATCGATTTCACACCTGTTGAGTCTATAATAGAAAATGTTTATAGCATTTTGTTGATGTTATTCTGAGGTTGAAGATGAATAATCACGTGCCATTCAGGAAAACAAACCATGTGAGAGATTCGTCTAGCCCTTAGCAACATGTAGGTCCTGGAGAATGCCCTCCACTGCTCTTAGTGAGGAACTGGTGTATCTACTCAGGAATCCTATAGTAGGGGAATACTAGTAATTGTATCCCGCATAAATCAGGCCATTATGATTTTTTGCCATTTACACCTTAAACTACCAGGTAGCATTCATTTACAGGTATTTTAACCAACAAAAGAACGCGTCTTGTACTCTCCGGCTTCATGAGCTTTTGTTCATGTTGTGTTTGGATACTCATTTTGTAACAGTTTGTCTTTTGTTACATAAATACGTTTCCAATCAAAATCAATCAATCAACAATCTAGTAGAGAGGTGTTACATCCACGTCTACCCCCCCCCCCTGCCAGCCACGATAGCCCATAGCGCGCCAGATGAGATCATTGTCCTCGTTCGCTAATCATCGTTTCAGTGAATTGGCTTCATTAAGTGGAGCACGATGCCCTATCCGCCGCTCAGATCTGTTTCCGTTATTTTCCTACCACTTGATGCATGGAAACCTCTGCTCCGTGAAGAGCGAGCGCCTCTCCCAAACCCAACATCTCCCATGTTCAACTTCTCGGACTTGACTGAAATATCCATCTTGAAATCATTTGTCTTTGGACTCAAGTAATAATGTAATATAATAATAATAATAATAACAATTATAATAAGTGATGCATGTGAATATTATTGAGTTCAGTAATAATTATTTACATAAATCTTCAAATATGAAGTCAATGAGACAAAATATCGATTTTTCTTGCAGGAGAATCTAATATAATAAAACGCCAACCGTACGTACGTACGTACGTACGTATGCACGGAGGGGTCGTGGGAGGTGGGACGAGTCGGAGGGGCGGGAGGGGGGGAATCGGAGGCGGGAGGAGCCGGAGGGAGTGGGATGCGGGGAGAGTCGGAAGAAGCGTTTTGCCTACTTTTAGTAGGCTTTTCAGCTAGTCAACAATGTTTTGTGTAATCTAAGTTGGAGCGGAAGTTGTTCGTAAGTTTCATGACCTATGAAAGTATGTCAAAATTATCTCCTGAGTATTTTAATAACTAACAACTTCCTGATCTATTGTTTGAAGCATAAAAGTCTGGAAGGGCTGAACAAAATAAAATTGACACTTTTATTACAGTTATGTCAGCAAACATTAATCACCATTTCAGTAACAAATACTTAGAACTATGTAGAGTGGTGAAATCCAAAACTATCCCCTCCTTCTTCGTCTTTCGACGTACCATTCTATCCAAATTGCTTCACACAAATGAAGACTTTGTTTTTATCAACTTTCTTGGTTTTTCATTTAGACTCCTGTTTTGTTCTAATATTGTAATCGTTATACTCGTAGACCTCCAGATTGGCTCTTGACGTTCGCAGTGACAGGTCAATATTGCGTCCCAAACGTCCATTCGGGAAGAAATTCACCTGACGGTTGGAATGAACGTAGGTAAATCAAACTGACAATTTACTGTGAGGAACAAGAGAGGATACGGTTCTACCCCAATTGCCCTCCAGTAATTGAAGGATTTGCATTTGGTTATACAATGCTAGGCTATTGGAAAGCTGCGTTCCGTAGAGGCAGCGATCCGGGAGGTCCATTCTCCCCAGAGCTGGCATAACGCAAATATCCAATCGTTTCACCACAAAATGTTACACAGTAAGAAAGATGTAAATCGCATTACTTTTTCAGATATTTTTCAGTTTAAAATTTGTGGGTCAGTCAAAAATATTCGTGAGGTGGAACTGGAAGATGAAAAAGAAAACATAGGTATTCATTTAAAAAAATTCATTCTAAAGTTAATTGTGGTGCATGGCTTCCCCAAATCCATAATATGAAGCACCCTCCAAGAGTGTTAAGTAAATCGGTCAAACACGTAATGAGAAAATTACCAGTTTGACAAGGTACCGACATGACATTTTTAAACATTTCATACCGGATATTCTATAAAGTGAAAGACATAAAATGTTTACTTGCCTATTGGTCTCTCCAGCTATTTTCGAAACCATGCACTACATTAGTATCATGAGCCAAGGGCAGAAAAAAATTAATGAACCACAAAAATACCTTACAGTTGGTTTAAGATATAAGGGACATCTGTTTCGACTCCTTAAGATGCTATTCGATTAATTCGATTGGTTAAGGTGTCAGCTTGCAAGGCTTCGAGACCTTCGAGACCTCTTTTAAAAGTTTTTCGTTCATTAATTGGCCATTACTCACAGGCATCCCCTTAGCTATCATTCTCTTCTTTTTACCTGTCCAGTGGCTTTAAAACTTCCCAGGAGTTGAATGGAAAAACATTGTCAGTTGTAACGTCGCGATGTCTTAAAAATTACACATGAGTCAACAGTCTACCAAAGTCTATCGAAAAGAGAATAAGTCACATCATAAATACTCGTATATTACCGTTCGCCCTCCCTACGAAAATTTAAGTGTTTATATTGAAATATATATATGTATATAAATCAAAACACGAGTGTGAATCGCAAAAGAGGCCTAATCTCCGTTCAAATTAGAGCTGACCGAAATGCAATCAATGGTTGGTGATTTTGATTTTTTTTTTTTTTTTTTTTGATTTTTTTTTCCCTTTATATTGGATGGTTGGTGATTTTGTAGACGAGTGATCTATATAGAAAAACAATAAACCACTGTGTAATAATTTGCAGCGTTTTGTCTCACCTCATCCGAAATAATTTAGTTTGTATGTATCTTTCGGTTTGAATTTATGTCTGTTTGTCCTGTTCCCTATTGGTTTATCCTATTGTTCTTTCGATCTCGGAGTCATTGTCAGGAATCGTCCAGGTTAGCTTAGAAATATTACACTTCCATATTGTGACACAAAAGAAAGCTATAATGCCTCCCAGCATTGATATTGAGGAGATTTTTGATTACCTACAAAGTACCTACCTTGCTCCAAGGCTCTTTCTGAATAAATTATTATTTATTTTTAGACAATTTTATCCTGAAAGGAGATGGCGAGAGAGGAGTGAATTTACATGTATGAAAAGTGAGCTTTGCCCTTCGGTCGTGAGTAATTGCTTGTTCCGTGTTATTTACACGGTTAATTAATCATAATAATCACGCAGAGCTTCGGCCAGGCGCAGTGGATCAACGTCCCCACTAAGAGAAGAAGTCACAGTACTCCGCATGATTAGTAATAGGAGGAGCTCTCTCACAAGCCAAACAAGTCTTCTACTCAATCATTGAATCATTAAATTAAATTATAAAACTAAAAATGAATCCTATCTAGGTAAATTGAAAGTTACGTCATGGCTCGCCCAACATACCTCAAATGTAATGAAGGATGGAATCTTCAGTAGAACATTTCATAAGATTTACCACTGGAAATGGGTCTAACTACCTACTAATAATTTATGGTAGGTACTATTGAAACTCTTGGATCTGCAGCAGGCTACAACAATAAAGGAAAGGCGGTGAGTTGAGCCGGGACAAACACAACCATGAAGAATCGAGGTTGATTGTACCTAAGGAAGGGAACAATGCTCTCAGGGGTCTCCCATATTGTCACTGAGTTTTCTCAATTAAACGTAATGACGTCGTGGACTCGGCTTCGGAAAAGACACTCAGACACGCCACAATTATTACTACACTGAGAATTGAGGAGAAAGGAAGGGCAACATTTTCTTTGAAAACGGTTGAGTTCAAACTGGAGAATAAAAACACACAAGAAGAAAATAAACCGAGTGAAAAAGATGTGAGAAGAACTACAGAAACCGGTAGTCATGAGCACCGTGTCGTGCTTGATGCGGTGCCTCATAGAAAGCCGCATTACTACTTTTCTGAGGAAGCTAAAGGTTCGATGTAGTGCCACATTTTTGTACCGGTACGTGACAGTAGTTCTTGAAGTAAAGGAAAATGTTTTTCTTCGGGAAGGTCCCGTTAATAGAAATATTTTCTTTACTGAGGAAGAAAACCCGAAAGGCAACCAAATGTTGTATCTAAATAAATGTATGTTGAAGGACAAAAATGAAAAAATATCAAGTTGGAATTTTGGAATTCTCCCTCGACACTGAAAAGTTTTTCCAGCTTTTCTCAGCTCCCGCAACATCCAATTCAATTGGTTTATTGATTGAAACCAATCCAACAAAAATTAGGTGTAAGGTAGATGACTCACTCATCAAACGTAACACCATTTTTGGCTGATGGGAACTTCAGCAGAAGGTTCTTGGCGTTTCCTTTTTGCTCGTTCAAGCTAACTTTGAAATTTTGGAAATTTTGAGCTTAGTCAGAAAAGCCTAAAATTATTTCCTGCCTATTTCCTCCCTCTATCCATTTCCACCCCGCGCTCGTAATAAAATAGATGCACAATAAACCTGTAATAAATCAGTTCCAAGCTCACTTTTTCAAAAAAGGTTGATGATCAAGTGCTTACATTTCTGGATTTTTTTGTACGTCATTCGCAATATTACCAATGGAGTAGAAACTTGAAAAAAGCACGAGCCAATCAGTCCAAACCCGAATACTTGAATACGAAGTGCACTTATTACAACATTGTAACAACAGGTTTCGAGTTATTGTGAGGCATAGAAGCGTCCGTCATGCAAGAAGGATTTGCTTCGAGATTTTGGATGGTCCAGAAGACAACAGGTGGTGTAAAAGACATCTGCTGATGCGAGACATCTGCTTCCTCCCTATACTTGACGAACTTTTCTAAGTAATCTCGTATGAATTTCGTCATAATCATAGTCGAAGGATACCGATCAACATCGGAACATCAATAACCACAATTTTAAGAAAGGATTCCATACCGCAACGCAAGGATTCCAAATTCTGAAAAAGTATGTATTCAATTCTACCTTTTTGTAATGGCGATTATCAAAAAGGTCAGTTCCTTGTTAAAAACGATCCAAATTATTACAACGGTTTACTATTTTTCTACGAAGATTACCCCTTTGCAAAGAGCTCGCCTTTGCTAGGGATTGAGAAGCCCTCAAAAGGCTCGTAATCAAATCAGACGTGTAGGCAATAATGATTGATTTCACAATCAACTCTCATTAATCCATGGTTCTTCGTTCAAAGCACCGGATGGTTTCATTACTTCTAAAATTTGAACACTTCTAAATTCATGAAAAAAGTAAGTAATGATTTATTCACTATTTGATTCATTAAATATTTAATTATCCTTATCAGCAGACGGTCTGTCTTACAAAGCTCTAGGTGGTGTCGAAAAATTCTTTTAAATCGTCGCGATTTTAGATTAATGAAAACTGTTCAATTTCTCCCTTGCGAGGGAAAAACATTAAATCATGTTTAATGTTTTTCCCTCGCAAGGGAGAAATTAGATTGCCGATCACTCAGCTGATCAGTGACCACTCAGGCGCCTACAGCATTCTCCATTGACCCTGCTTCTCAAATTTCAGCTTCCTGCGTTCAACAGGAGAGAAAATGGCCTTGGAGCTCACTCAGCTGATCAGTGACCATCTTGGTACAACTAGACCCCAAATGGAGCCGATATAACGTGGTAACTAAGAAATTGGTCCGTGGTAACTAAGAAAAAAAAGCGTTGCAGATTTGCGTGTCGGAATTCACAGAATGACCCCCAGCCCTAAAACATTAAACATGTTAAAACAATACCTGCATATCGGAAATTTTCGAGGTAGGGCATTTTGAAAATGATTTCCTCCTTTTCACCGCTTAAAAGTGACTAACAATTACCTATTATGTATATATTTATCTTTCTCAATTCCAACGGTTCATTATCCATAATACATAAAACCCCAACCGTATGTACGTATGTCGTCCGAATGTGGGGGACCCGGGTTCGATTCCAGGCCGTGACATAAATTTTTTTCTTTTAATAAATTATGTGTTTATCAACGACTTGTTTCTGCCTGCTTGTAGCAGGCTTTTCGGCTAGTTGAAAATAATAAAGCAAAAAACGATATTCCACGTGTTGCCTGCCATCCACTGGTATTGCTCCATTATGTTCCATGAAGCCAACAATTTATTTTTGAGTGATTGCCTGAATTATAGCTTAATCGAGATAATGATGTTGATAATGGTTCTAAATGTAGAAAACCAATCAACTAGATCCTGAAGTTCATGTTTCATAAATCAAATAATTTAGTTACCTGTTAGTGATCTAACCGACCGTGTCAACATTATTCCTCGTGAGAAAATTCACTGCCCGTCGAAATTTGTAGACATTTTTCCTTTTTCCTTAGTATTTTTTTATTACCAAAGAGACATTGTTTTCATAATATAATAACTATTTCATTTTCCATTCGAATTCGATGAAATTTTCAAAGATTTTGCGGTATTTAGAGATTGATGTTTTGAGAATAGCTACAATGCATCGGATCATTTATACAATGGAGGAAGCTATTCGCCACACCCACTTGGCTTTTTTTAGATTTGTTTCATCTGGTCCTTCAACTGTTGGACTTTTTAAGGCACGATTATGTTGGATTAGTTGTACCTACTGATCAAATCGTGCGATGAGTAGTGGCATTTACCTCAGGAATGATGCTGAGCAACATGAATATTGAATATGAACGCATGACTGATGGTGGTGACAGCGCATAAAAGACATCCGTTGAAGTCGATACCAGCATTCTATCGGGATGTCTTCAATCGTCAATGGATCGTACTAGCGGGCTTGCCGAGAGACGGTGCGGAATGGAAGGCCACAGTCTTCTGCCCCCACGACAGATAAGTAAGAGCGCACTCAGAGGCCTGTTTCACCTCAAGTTTATGAGTTGTGCCGCCACCGCACCTCCTCTCCATCCCATCACACCAGCTCAGTAGATAAAACCTCCTATCTAATCTCCACTTGTACATCCTCATGTTTCGAACATAAGTAGCATCATCCTTACTGCCTCAATAATTACGTGGACCTGCACCGCCTGATTTATTAACAAAAGTTCACCTAAAACTATGTAACTAGGTAAAGTAAATCTTACGTTATGACATCGCCTTAATTATTGTGAGTAATCCCATCCCATTCTCGTCAAATATTACCAAACCAGGAACAAAAAACTGGATTGTGTAGGCATAAGACCAATTTATTCAAATAATTGTGATGAATTAAATAAATAAGTACAGCCTTGAACCGAATTTAAACTGTTCTCAAAATCGTGTTATTAGATCGTGAGAAAAAAGGGAAAATCACTTTTTTGTTGGAACCCTGAACATTCCACCAAAATAAGACCATTTTTTGCCCAGTTATATCTCAAAAAAGACGTGGAATGGTAGTGAATTTTTTCATTTCGGAGGATTGAATTTTTCTGATATGATGCACGAATACAAAGCTCAAGTAGCGAGGTATGCTTCTTTATGAAGAAATGAGGATGGGAGTAAATTGTCATGAGGTTCAATAAAATGCGTGCCTATGCGGCTGATAAATGAAAGAAACAGCTCAAATTCAATGAGGATTTTCATCATGTCGGAATTTCCTGTTTTTAACCCCAAAATCGAATTCAGCACCTTGAAAAACGAGATCGTGAAATATAGTCCTCAGATGCAAAATTTCAAAAACCAGTAAAGATCGAAATCGAAAAACTGAAGAAAAAACAGAAAAATCAAGTTGGGGAAAATTAGGTTTCCCCTGTTTTTGTTTGATAAGTTTCCTCTTAGATAACACGATTTCGTCGTAAATCAATTTAATAATATTAGGTACCATTTCACACCCAAAAATTGCAACGATTCCGTCTATTGACTTTTTAATTGAAATGTCAATTATGAAGAGCAATTTCAATTTTTGCCAAAATAAAAATATAGTTATGTTGTGTGTTATATTTATATCGTGGGAAAAATGTAAGTGTTCATAATAATGCGTGAACTACGAAGTTTTGTTTGTCTCCTGTAAAACTTCACGAAAAAGACGTAAATGGTTATCCGAATTCATTGCCGCATATACAGGGTGTAAGCCTAACTGGTCTGCCATACGGTACCAGTCAATTCTATAACTAATTTGCAACAAAAAATGTCTCTTAACAATTTTTTTTAAACCCTTCGTTTTCGAGTTATTTTGACTTTAAACTTTTTTTCCGTGATTTTGACCTTATATCATTAAATTGGTCATAACACCTTTAATTTGCTGTGTAAATTACAATTTGAGGATACCGTTGGAAAGAGCATTAAATTTCCTATCGGATAGATGCCTTAACATTTTTTGAGTCAAGGTTTGAGACATGAAAATGTCCTCTAAAAAGAGAATTTTACGTAATTTTGGAAACCTCGCATTCTTTCAATCCTAAATTGAACTACGAGAACCCATACTTTTTCAAGATGCAAGAACAGTGAAAACTGCGCCGGAATCTCAGCTTTCCAATGGTATAATCAAAACGTATTCTACAACCGTATTTAGGGGAGAAATTCGGGTTTGAACGCGGGAAAATGCATTTTTTCAACAGATCGGCGCTCCGCCTAGTCGATCTGAGGGGTCGGACGATAGCAGTGGGAGAGTGAGCGCCGCAGTAGACTGCGAGGCCTCCGGAAACAGAAGAAGAAAGAGCTCTTCCAGAGCGCTCATTTCGTTGAAAAAATGCACGTTTTCCCGCGTTCAAACCCGAATTTCTCCCCTAAATACGGTTGTAGAATACGTTTTGATTATACCATTGGAAAGCTGAGATTCCGGCGCAGTTTTCACTGTTCTTGCATCTTGAAAAAGTATGGGTTCTCGTAGTTCAATTTGAGATTGAAAGAATGCGAGGTTTCCAAAATTACGTAAAATTCTCTTTTTAGAGGACGTTTTCATGTCTCAAACCTTGACTCAAAAAAAGTTAAGGCATCTATCCGATAGGAAATTTAATGCTCTTTCCAACGGTATCCTCAAATTGTAATTTACACAGCAAATTAAAGGTGTTATGACCAATTTAATGATATAAGGTCAAAATCACGGAAAAAAAGTTTAAAGTCAAAATAACTCGAAAACGAAGGGTTTAAAAAAATTGTTAAGAGACATTTTTTGTTGCAAATTAGTTGTAGAATTGACTGGTACCGTATGGCAGACCAGTTAGGCTTACACCCTGTATTGTATATCAATATTGTATACCATCATTTTTTCAAGTATTTTCCTCTGTGATTATATGACGATAAGCATACTGGTGCTTTGGCTTTTTTGCCAAAACAAACTTCGCAGACGCGTGCCAATGCGTCTGCCATAGAAATCGATGCCCAGCTGCATTGTAGATACTGCTCTGCAAGACATACCTGCTTTGCGGGTATTCCAAACTTCTTACCTTCTGCATTTTGTGCACCTAGGATTATGCAATGTGTCTAGCATGTATAAAGGTTTTCAGTATTTATTTCATGTTCATACACATAATATTTGTTTTGACTTACTTAAATATGTTATTGGTACTTATTTTGCAGGGGAAGTCCAAGAACAATCCTCTCTCGGCTCACCTGAATTTGGTTTTTTCATAAGTTGGAATACTCATGTCACAAGTATAGCGTATCTCAAGTATTATGATCCACTATGCAATATTAGTCATCGTATATGTGAATCCACCTAGCTCCTATCTCTAACTGCTGAATCGATCTTGGAAGTTTTAGCACTAATATTAATTTGTAAACCTCCAATATATTATGCACTGTTGCGCCAACGATAAGGCGCTTTTCCCATCACTCCCCAAATTTATTTGGTGGAGAAAAAGGTACGTACTTTCATATTTCAAAGTTTCAAAGTAATTGGCTTCGGGAAGAAATACAGCATAATTTAGGGCGATATTCCCTCTTTTCCAACTGCCTGCGCTTGCCTATCGCCTGTTGTGTATGGATACTTTGTCTGCATGTATTGATTGAATTTTGTACCTTCATGTTTTAGGTACCTGAATATTGCTTAAGGTGGATGACCTGTTTGGATAATTGGAGAACTTCACTATTTGCGTAAATATAATCCCTCATGGGCATTATCTTCAAGGGAGATATACTGCATTGACTGTCATTCAGAATTTACTTCATTACGGTGGATCAAGCGGCAATTGTGACTAAGAAAGAAGTGGAGCTTCGTGATTCAGGTTAAGACGAATAGTGAATGGATAAAAAGCGAGTGGTGGGGCGGAGGACATTGGCCGTTACGGTCTTGGGTCGGATGTGTGCTTATGGGCCGTGCCGGGTTACCTTACACTCGACTCGGACCACCTAACTCCTTCTGGCGTTGCCTTTGTCCCGACTTGTGGCCGGAGAAGACAATCACACGAGCGGCCTCACATTGCTACCTGTCGCGGGTGTCATACAACGACTCATCACAACTATAACAGGCGCTACAACTTGGAAGACTCCAAAATAGAACACAGGGTGTCCGGATCGACACACACACACTTCAGGGACACAGGGATGAAGACACTTCAGGGATCGATTTTTCAACAAATTTGCAGCATATTTTGTCCTTTAACATTATTTGTTTACTCCCCTACAACTCCGACGTTTTTACAGAAAGATTATGTTTGTTCGTGACCTTCTGTCACTGAAATGGTCATAACACCCTTATTTACAAGATGAACTCAAACATGCGGACACCACATAGGAAAGAGCATTAAATTGTCTTTTACTTTTCTATAAATTTTCTACGTCACATCAAACATGCTTTCTTGGCAACAATTTGAATTTTCGTCATTGCCTGCTTCTTGAACAATTTTCAATATCACAATATCACTTACTTACTGAAAAATGGATGAATCCCACGGTAAAAACATCTACGTTTCATCGCCTTTACATCGGTCCATCAAACTTTAATGTTAGAGCTGTTTTTGACAGAGAAAATTGTGCTTGAAAGCGAAAAAATGTACATTTTCAAACAAAATCAGCGTTTCGGCATGAAACTCCGTGGTTGGGCTAAAGGAGGGGAGCACAGTAGATAGCCCCCCCCCCCCCCCCCCTCATGTCGGAATAATGATTTCATTTGACAAAAAAAACTTGAAATCACCATTAAAGCAAGAAGTTAAAAAACTGAACTGATTGGCACAGTTCTCTCTCATGAGGAAACGGTCTATCTTCAGAGATGCAAGAAACTCCTCGTGGAGCTGCCTTTGGAGGGCTACCTAACGTGTATCACCCCAAAGAAAATGCTGGACCTTGTAACTATGATTTCGTTGTCTATTTGATTTTGAACACTGATGTCTGACGATCTAATTTTTCGTCTCATAATTAACCCATCCTACGAGAGGATGAAAAAAAGACATGTTGATTGAAACGTTTTTTACGAGAACAGCATCATTGTATTTTTAGAAAGCTAAATTTAATGCAGACGAGGAGCAAATATAAATAAATGGAGAATGTGATATGATCTGTCAGCCAGCTCACAAGACATCCAAATTTAGATTGCCGAGTTGCATATGGAAGCCATGCCCTGGTGACACACTGGTACAATGAGTGTGCACCCGAAAATACTCGAAAGGAGGAACTGCAACGATAACCCTTTCTCCGTCAGTTGGTCGGCTTCATGTCTCCGGTTTTTGATAAGGATCGCCTACTTCCGAAAGGCTTACGGTGTTTCCTGGCATGCATCAGGGCTCCGGAAATAAGCAGCTGCTTGGGAGCTCCGACCACCCACTATCACGCGTTACTGAGCAGACCTACTTACCCCTTTAGTCCTCAGACAGTTGTACTAACGAAGAAGATCAGGGATCCATCGACATACGAAAAAAGTGATCTACAAACGATAAGAGGCATGTGATGGTTATATTCAGCATCCTGCTCACATGCGTCCCGTCTACGAGATGTAATTTAGATATGCTAAGGCACAAGGTATGCAAGTGCAGGCGCAGTTATTTGTTGGTGAAACATATAGACGTATTTTCAAAAATTTGTTGAAATATGGTTAAGACATTTTCTACGATTATAAAACATCATTTAAAAAGATGAATGAAGTTCCGTTACCCTGGTACGCATCTTGCCAAAGAAATCTTCATTGGACAGCGTTGGACATTCCATAAAAAATGCTCCACTATCGAAGTTGCGGCTTGATGAGGCAGAATAATTTGTCAAAAATATACATGGAACCATATACATTTTGCTGAAGCAAGCAAATTGAAAATTTCATGAAAATCAAATCAGTTTTTGTTATAGATTTGCAAAAAACAAGAAATTGGACGCTTTTCTGTTTTTTCATGAACGCTATCATACAGAGCTAAATGCAATGAAATGTATGAAGCCGTCTTGAAGCCTAAATCATTCGAATTTGAGCGATTTTGAACTTAATCGTAGATCAAAGGAGTTCCGCATTCGCACAATCTACGTTTAGTTCAACAGCAATAAAAAACCAAGAGCACAAGCCCACATTTGGGACAAGTCCGCATAGGTTTTGGAAATGCATTAAAATTGTAGGAAAAAAACTTGCTTATCCTAAGAAATCGAGTGCAGTTGGCCTTGATTTCTAGCATTTTTTGACATTCTATGGAATTTATTACATTGCTGATTCCATAAAGTTCTTGAGATGACAATTTTCTCTGCACAACTCGAAAACTCATTTTAATAGTATATTCAAAAGACTCTTAGCAAGCTCCAAAAATCCTGATAAACAATCGTAGCCTTCATTTTTATATTTATATTTTTTTGTATGTTGTTATATATGTTTGTATGAAAATATGGTTAGTTATTTAAAATTTTGGACCAAATTTGATGGTTCAACTGATTTTGGTAAATCTAAATTTCTTAAAACAAATATTTGGGTTAGATTCGGAAGTTTACCAATGTTCTCGAAACAGTGTGCAAATATAAACAATCTAATATAATCTCAACAAGTATATATCCTATTAATCACAATATTAAGAGAAGCATTAGTACTATTTATTTATATATCAAGAAATTTCTCAAATGAAAACTTTAACAATAATATTAAGAATAGCCTTAATAATAATTATTAAGGCTATTCTGCATATTATTATATTAAAAATAAATAAAATTATAATTATTATTAAAAACTTTATTAAAAAATATAATAATAAAATTAAAATAATAATAAATATCAATTTGATTTATTATTTTATTATTTTTATTATTGTTAATTATTTATTTTTTTTAATTTTTTATTATTTTGATAAATATGATCAACGTTTGGGTCAGAAAGGTTAAATAAATTGAGATACTCTTGAAGTACCAATAGGTAGTACTTCCTAAGGGAATCAATTCTGTACATCGAGATGAATCCATCGGTACAAACAATTTTTTGGAACTATTTTCCCGTGCAGTCCGTGGCCCCCCGTGGTACAAGTGAGTATAATTCAGTAACTCAGTCATAATGTAGACTCTTAGCTGCCGCGCCTGCGATAATGAATTGGGATGTCTCGCGGGAAGGGTGATCTCGGGTACCAGATGATTACCGAGGTTTTTAAGAAGGCTCTCCCGATGGATAAGGGCAAAAAAGGCCGTGGGAACACGTCGGCTGGGGGCCCCCGTCCCGGTAGCACGTGGGCCTCTTGGTGTGGTCCGTGCCCCCGAACTGTTTTTGGCGCATCTGGACCAAATGAGTTTTGGCGGGGCATGTGGCCTTTTACAGAGCGTTATCAAATCCCCTCAAGGGGCCAATTTTTGCGCCTTGTGGCCTAAACGACGCAGAACCTGTCATCGAATGTTATGACAACACCGTTATCACGCAGTGCAGCTAAGGAATTGGAGTATTGGTACCTAACTGAATTACCACTAATACAAAGGAAATGGCATTCTTAGATTGAAAATCCGTGCTACCAATAAAGAAAAAATTTAGCCGAAAAATTTGATAATTCCAAGACATTTAGTGATGGCGAGTTTCTAAATTAGAGCCAGAACATTCTTCCTGCTTTGAGGAACATATTGAAATTAAATCATCATTTCCAAATTGACAATATACGTGTATGAATATTGAAATATACGCGAAGGCTCTCTCCCATATGCAAAAACAGCTAAGTATGAAGCTAGATGCCAAACTCAGTAGGAAAGAGCGTTTCAAGAAAAAGAGATGAGAAATCATCCTAGTCCAAGAAAATGCATTGGCTGCTTGCAAGAAAATACCAGATGCCCACCACAATAAACTGCTTCTTTATGAGTAATTCATATTCAGTTCGGATGTATGTTGAGGTTGCACAAAAAATAGTAACGTTAAAATCATTCAATCAGTGCAGAATAAAATACTTGTTAATACGCCAATGCTCCCTGGTGTATTCAAACAGTTAATCTTCATTGCGTCTTCAAAGTTGCGCCAGTTGATGAAGTCAGACGAGCCGAGGGATACGAAGCCCGACTGCAAAAGCACAGAAATATTGAATCATTGAGCCTTTTGGATAACAACAGCGACAAATGTGCTAACCAAACCTTTCGACTACTGAAGTGATTGTGTTTATTGTATTATTGTTTCATTTTCCTAATCAAATTCAGAATGAATTTCAATTTATGTTGTACGTGTTGTTTTTTTTAGTTTTTTTATTTATTTATTGACATTTTATGTCTTTACTATGGCACATAAATGAAAAATCGTCACGCGGGGATCGTCACGCGGGGAACGTTACGCGGAAATTTCTGATGATTTTCACGTACATCCAATCGTTCCTAGGGAAAACTAACTTCCTCATTTTCCACCCCACAAAAATCGTTCACCACTCATTGGAAAGCTCTCAATTTATTAAACATAAGACATAAAATGTCTCTCGTGGTTGCGTACTTGTACGAAAGCTGTATCCACCGTTTGTGTTTTTTTTTTATTATTATTATTATTTTTCTCCCTTACAATCGAAGGTTTGTATTTGTGCAGCAGATCAGAGAAATGTGGATCTTTCTAAATCAAAATTGTCACTCGAATTTTGCGTTACAGAGCTTTCTGAAGAATTCAGATCCGTGACTGTCAGTAAATCAATTCGGAACTCTCTGTAACAACAAATTTTTTTAATGGTCTTCTAATAGTTTGAATAAATGGTCAGTGTCTGTTTCGGTTAGTCTCTAGCTGCGAACTTTGAAGCGTCTTACCACGTGCCAACGTGATATACCGATTTCACCAGTTCTAACGGTATAATTTTACTCAAATTTGGAGGGTAGAATTTGGAGCTGGGAGATCTCATCACGAATTAACCCATACGAGCCACGGTACGTGGGTACATGGAAAATTTGAATAATCATCGACATAATCGGGAACAATCTTCATCGTGTTGACGTTTGTCATTCCATAAAACTATCAACATTATCGTGAACCTCCACTTTCGAACAATAATATGGTTTCACGATCATCTGACAATTGTTATAGTGAAGCTCCTAGATAACTAAGCTCCTAGATATTTTTGGGAATTTATGTATATATCTTATGCAAAAATTATATAATTCTCATTTTCACCCATTTTGGACAATGTATGGGATGGCTGAGATGGCTGAATACCAGAATTTATGCCTCATTCTATACCTAACACCACTCATGGATCTGATTTAAAGAATCGACAAACCGTTGTGCAAAACGGTGGTGTGAGTGTATGGTGTGTCAAGAAGAAGTAGCACAACTTCATCCACATCATCGAATGATCTTCGAAGCAATTTCAGGACACTCAAAATGAACCGCAGAGGCCCAAAATTGTTTTGCTGCTAATCGTCTACAAAACGAAAATGAACCGCAAAAATGCATGGTTTCGAGCGACGTAGGAACGATTTTGTTTTACAGATTAGGTAGGTATTCAATAGAGACCAACATAAGACATACCTACGCTCGAGAGAACGTCATGGCTTTGACTTCAGGGTTGGACGAACCGACTACAAGTACCTGAGAGTTTGATAAAATCAGCAGTTTAATGGCCGAAAATAGGAATCATCACCAAAAAGGACACAGGAAGGGAACAGTTTACGAAAATAGTCCTTCTGTGAAGAATCGCGTCTGAAAGCGTGCGAAATTCGTAAAACTAGTTGAATAAAGGTTGAACAACCTCGCGGTTTTTTGGGCTTGGCTGATGGTTTATACCTTCGCTGTCAGACGTCTTAATTGCCGCCTCCTGTGTTGTGTGAAGATTGGGATCTTCGGGCGCGACAATATTTCCTTCGTTTTCTTTCCACGATTTAACGGCGTGAAAGAGGATGGTTGGGCAGGTCCTTCACCTTTTTCGGTAATTAACGTTAATTAAGGTTGGTACCTTTATCGAAAACGACCTTCGGTGGGTTTGTTCAAATCATTGTCTGGCCCGTCATTCAACTACGAGTAAAACAAAACTAAAAAGTGTATAGACCATCCATGTAGATTAAAATGATTCGTATATGGTCAGTAAGACCCTTACTTTATAGCTTAGCTGCACCATAAGATACGTATCTCTAAGATGAATTAGGAAAGAAGAAGAGACAAATTCAATAAACGATTGATGAATACGGAACCAACTCTATACATTTGATATATGAATGATGAACATGATACCGATCACTTTTTCTGTACTGTACTGTAGGGCGAGGAACCATCCGATGGCTTTTTTCCACTTTCATTTTACTCCTGAGATGGCAAGTACTTCTGAAAGAATAATGTGGCAGTCCTAAACTACCAACCTTAACGAATGTAGGAAATTTCAGATGTATTATGTATATATGTAGCTCCCTCATTATCAAAGATAAGACAGCATTCATTCGTGAAGCAAATCAAGAAAAAAAATATTGTCCTCCAAAATCAAAATTTTCTCGATCAAAAGCAAATAGTCGGAGAAATACTATTAAGTAAGAAGAATTTTTTTCGCACACAAACCCAACCTAGAACTAGTGCATATGGCTTGGCCATTTCGTTGGTACGGTGAGAACCGTTCTTCATGAATACGGAGTACCCTCTGTATTCTTCTCTTCTGCTTGAGCACTCAGAGATCACCTCCTCAACTGTCCTGTACCTAATATTTTGAGTGCTTTTCTCTAGCTGCTGACTTGGCGACTGCGTCTTGACTCTTGTCTCGGGTACAGCGAGAGGCCTCGTCTGCATTCACGATGCGATTGTCAGCTCTACTTTCCTCAAGTTTAGAAGATGGTAGTGTGGAGCTGGGTCCTGGAAGAAAGCACGTCGACTTCATCTTGATCCAACAGTACGAGCAACTGTACACATTAAAATGTTATACGTTGTCAAGAAAATTAAGAAAGCCTTTACGATCATGTTGCTGTTTGTCAAGACGATCGATAATATCAAGTTTCAGGTTCAGAAGTACTGAGTATTGTTTAACCAACTAATAATTGTATGAATATGTTCATGTTTAACTCCATGTCAGTCAACTAGATCAAATTTCAAGTTTCATGCTTTCATAATGTTGAAAATGATTTTTTTTTAATCTTTTTTAAATCCTTTAAAACATACTAACTAAATTACAATGGATGAAACTATTTTGCGCAATAGAAAGGTAAATAAGAAATAAGAATTATGTATTATCGCTTACTGGTTGAGATTGGACTAATCCTTATCCAAGGGGTCGTCTCCTGAAATGCTTGGCATTACTGAACAATATGTTCTACTCACCAACACCTAAGAACGCTTTATGCTAAGAAGAAGACTGTTGCATAAACCACAATGTACTGGTCATAGTAGATCTAACTCTTCAAATAAGTACTTTCATGAGGGAATACTATCCTGAGACGGAACAGCACAGAAGATGCTAGCAGCTACACGATTACTCCATCGACACAGCAAAAGTTCACGGATCTTTTGGGTTCGAAGTTTTTTGTGTTGTCGTCCGTTAGCAAAATATTCAAATTTGACCACCAACCTGTAATGTGAACATCAACACCTTGAAGAACAAAGGCGCTATGTCCAAAAACGGAGTTTAGAGAAAAACGCAAAAGAAGTTTTCACCAGTGCACACTTCCTTAGGAACACTAAAATCTTTAATTTCTTCAAGAAATTTTCAAGCTAAGTATAATCTTCAAGATGGTGAATAATAGTTTTGTTGTAATTGAGTTTTTCTGATATTTAAAAAAATAAATGTGGAAGATGGTTGGATACACCTAGCCGCCTTTGCGCTTTAAAGTATCAACATTTTAAATGATTCAATGATGGTATTTTAAAAATAAAAAGGAGGAATTGAACATCAAATTTGGAAAATTGTTGTGGTTATTCGGCAGGAATTCCGAGCTCTCCATAATAATTGGTTGTATATTATACAACCAACTGCTAATATACAAGCGAGTATTGATACCTGTCTGGACACAATGGTATTCAGCTCTGTGGTTATACGAAGAAATCGAACGTCAAGATTATACAAACCTTCTAAAAAAGGTACTAAGGAGCATTGTTAACGGTCCCTGGTAAGTCCGAAATGACGATCTCCTTTTTGACCTAAAAATGGAAACTGACAGTGAAGTGATCAAGCAACATGCGATTAATATATCGGCTCCATGGAGTTATAAATCCCGAAGTCCTCCGTCTTCTTGACAACTCCAACCCGTTCGGTGGCTTGATAGGACCAAACCCGTGGACCTAGAGACAATAGTGACACAACACTGTGTTGCATGTACTCTAGAACACTGTTAACTCTAGAAACTTTTCAATTAAATTATGAAAGTAAATTAACTGGAAAGGCTCCTAATGAGCTCAGTTGTTATGTAATTTATATTTAATGAATAAATATAGTCTCATAAAAACATAATAATAATGGTTGCAGAAGTGCCAACACATCACCAATGTGCGAATGGGACTGGATTCGGTCCATCGAGTTTTAAGGGTAGTCGGAAACAACAATAAGAACGAAAATGACACAAGAAGTCAGGTAGCAGACTGGCAGGTGCCAGGTTCTACTCCAGGTGACTGTTTTTTGGATGGTAAGATAAATCATCCGTTTTTCACGTAAGGCGAGTGTTTCAGGCCTTTGAAGACCGAGCTTTTGACGACGGACACACTTTTCTTGTATGCCGAGTCTTGGAGACCGTGGGAACAGATTCATGGACGGGTGCGTGTGCTGAAAACCTCCCAGAATGAGTTTGTCTTCCCGTATTGCAAATATTGCGTCCACCGATGCAGCAATTTACAGTGTTTGCGCTCTATATGAGAATCTGTTGACATCCTGGTTCATCCAAAATCCAGGTTCGACGGCAATAAAAGGATGAGTACCCTTAAGCAGTTTCTTTGATAAATTCCAAATCAAGGATATTAATTATTTGGATCATGCAGATGGTTTTAAAATTTCATAAATAGGAACACAATGAGAAGTTTGTTCGCAATTATGTTGATAAATTATGGCTTTTGGTTCATTATTCTTAATAAAGAACCTTGGGAATGGACCCCCCCCCCCCACCCTTCCCTCTCAATATTTGTTGGTTTACGTTTCAAAGTACGTATAATCCAAAAATCTAATAAAACTTTTGCCATCCGTCCGCCGTACACTTTCCTTTGTTCCTATGAACCGATTGTGATAAAATTTGGAACAAGGGCTTTATTTGGGGTCTAGTTGTGCCCCGAAGCTTTTGGTTGATATCAGTCACTTCCAAGGATTGAAAAATAAGGGCTAAAATTTTCAAAACGCCCTTGCTCAAAAGTTTTGAATAAAAGTATTGTTTTTTCTTCAATTTGAAATAGCATTGAATTTTTAGACTCGAATGAGACCACCCAGAGCTTTGTAGGGCCAACCAACTCTGAATCGCAAAAGAGGCCTCATCTCCGTTGAAATTTTAGCTGACCAAAATACGTTCGCAGTTCATTTCTCGAATTGTATTCAGTTTTGCGTCCTCAGCAACCACTAGACAAATTGCCTAATGAAGGTACTCACAACTCTCTATTTCTTCGAACTGAGTGTGTAGCGTTTATCTCTTCGAAATAAAGTTGATTGTGAAGTAGGTATGTGCTAAGTACCTATGGTTGGTAGAAAGTGACAATGTCAAAGCTGTGGTCTTTGCAGGCGAGTGATCTATACAGGGTGTCACCCTTATAGACGCACCACCGGGCAGGGTTAGATTCTACTACTAATTTGCAACAAAAAATGTCTCGTAGCAATTTTGTTTTAGAGGCTTCGTTTTTGAGTTATTTCACTTTTAAGATTTTTTTCGTGTTTTCGACCTTACATCACTAAAATGTCTGTAACTCCCTTAATTATTGAAGTAAATTAAAATTTGATTATGTCATTGGAAAGAGCGTCAAATTTCCTATCTCCCTGATGGGGTTGTAAAAAATTTCAAATGAAACGAACGGGTGTAAAATAAGCTAAAAGTAAAAAATTGGTAAAGTTTCGAAAATGTTCAATTTTTTCAAAGTTTGATTCTCGAAATGTCGTGAACGGAAATATCCATGCTGTAAGCCTAAAAGTTGCATGTGAATCCCAGCTTTCTAACGGTGTAGTCATTTTTTAAAAACACCACTTATTCAGTTAGAAAATGACGTTTTTAGGGCAGAAAACGTTCATTTTCGGGTGTAAATCGGCGTTTTTCACCAGAAATGCTTCCCAACTTAATAAATCATTTGACATGAAATTTTACGTACTTTTTGACGCTGAATCGAATGGTAACACTTTCCGATCTCCTCGACAAACAAATAGGTAGTACTTTTAAAGCCCTTCAAGCAAACAGGGTACAACAACTGAGTCCTCGACTCCCAACTTGTTATCTATCGAAAAGATAAAGCTTTCCTCAAATGATCGGGACGTTATTCTCAAGAAAGAGGGCAAAAATTATGTAAGTCAACAAAGTGGAAGGAGTGCGGTTCATTAATAACAATTTTGGATAAAACGAACAACGAGATTGAGCCCTTCGCCCAAAGGAAAAGGCTTGAAAAGTACTATTTGTTTGTCGAGGAGATCGGAAAGTGTTAAGATTCGATTCAGCGTCAAAAACTACGTAAAATATCATGTCAAATGATTTAATAAGTTGGAAAGCATTCCTGGTGAAAAACGCCGATTTACACCCGAAAATGAACGATTTCTACCCTAAAAACGTCATTTTCTAACTGAATAAGACGTGTTTTAAAAAAAATGACTACACCGTTAGAAAGCTGGGATTCACATGCAACTTTTAGGCTTACAGCATGGATATTTCCGTTCACGACGTTTCGAGAATCAAACTTTGAAAAAAGTGAACATTTTCGAAACTTTACCAATTTTTTACTTTTAGCTTATTTTACACCCATTCGTTTCATTTGAAATTTTCTACAACCCCATCAGGGAGATAGGAAATTTGACGCTCTATCAAATGACATAATCAAATTTTAATTTACCTCATCAATTAAGGGAGTTATAGCCGTTTTAGTGATGTAAGGTCGAAAACACGAAAAAAATTTAAAAGTGAAATAACTCAAAAACGAAGCCTCTAAAACAAAATTGCGAGGATACATTTTTTGTTGCAAATTAGCAGTAGAATCGAACCCTGCCCGGTGGTGCGCCCGAAAGGGTGACACCCTGTATAGAAAAATAAAAAACCTTCGAGTAATAATTTGCTGCGTTTTCCACAAATAGATACTCTTGAGCCGAGTGTTCAGTTATGTTCACCACCCCTAAATCCGACGATGGAAGTTTTTCTCTAGACAGTCAAGAAAGGAAACTTGGAGAGTATGAAAAAGGAGGTTTTTGAGGTGTTAAGGAAGCAACAGGTGTTAAGATAATACGATAATAGCAGTGAATCTGTTGCTGCGGTTAATAGACGAAACCGCGGTGAAAGCTTTAGAAGGAAGCCGATCGTTAAATCTTAGAGCTCTGTAATGTTCCTCCAGGGGATTCTGTATCCCTCATTTTGTCAGCTTCCGATCCCATTCGTGGTGGGAATTTCCGTGCGGATGAGGTTTTTTCGTTTACACCTGGTAACCTTCCCATCTTAGGGCAGAACCCTTTTTAGTTAAATGAAGTATAAAGTTAAGTACTGTTTCCATCTGCACCTTATACTAAACTTAGCTAGCAGGTACTTTACATGTAGAAAGTGGTTTGCAAATGAACAGCACAAAGATGCCTCCTGTTCAAAACCTTGTGGCAACTACCACACAATTGAGATTATTATGGGTTTCTCCTTTAAACATTGTACTGTGAAGGGTTTTCTTGTTCTGAAGTCCAGTTCAAGTGAATCAATTATTTTGATCTGTAATTCCAGCAAATAAGAAAAAACATTGATGGAATAACGGACGATGGATCCTTTGATTTGAATTCTAGAAATTCGAAAAATTATCCCAAGTAACTATTTGATTAGATAGCCTTGGACCTTCTAAAAATGTTGGGTTATTTCTACAGAAAATTGTAGACGTAAAATTCTGCGTATAACTACCAAAGCCCCCCTTAAAGTGAAGAAATTACGTCGAGAGAAAAATTTTTCCAGTATGCTGATATACAAAAAATTGCAGAGTACCATGGAAACTATTGTAACACAAAATCTTTTAGCAACATTTGAGCATTTATAGAGCTGACATAGATCCTTGAACAGTGAAATTCCTAAGGGACAATCCGCTCAATCCCAGAAAATTGTATGAAAAACACATATAGTAAGTAAATTTTTCCGAGTTTTTTTTCGGCCGATTATATTTATTGACCCACAATCCACATAAATATAATCTATCAAACAGGAAACCAAAGAAGTCCAGTGAAGTTAGAACGCATTGCAACAAAAATCTTAAATGATCTTGAATTTTTCTGGTTATAAAATTTTGAGATCCCAACCTTCTTAGAAATTTGAAAATTCAATGACTAGTAGCCCAGAAAAATTGGATAATAGAAAGAACACTTTCGAATGAGAAACATACGCAAGCGCTGCAACGGTTATGTTTCCAAGGGTGAGTAGGCGATTATATTTCGTTCATCAAATGGCCCCTAGAATTAACAAGAGTAGGCAAACCCAACAAAGTTTATTTTGTTAAGGTTTGGAGTACCACACAGGCATACTTAAGCTATTATGTATAATTCACTCGATTGGTAGTACCAAACTTTGTCGATAATAACCTAGGATTTGTACGCTTCTTTTAGCGAATTTTCAAGGAAAATGAAGCAATTGCAGTGGCCTCAAAATTTTGACATGGGGGTCAAGGAATTTTTCGCGACACTTTTTTTTTTGCCACAAAAAATGCAACGCTGCAACCCAGTAAACAAAATAATAGCTACATATCAATAGCTATGGCATGGTTCTATAGAATACTGCAATGATGTATTTTATTACCTACGTGCGATCGGAGAGTTTTTTCTTTAGAAAAAAATTCTGTTTATTCATTGAAAAGGTTATAGGTAGGTACATACTATTCAAATAAAGTATTATTTCGAGATTATTTCTTCAAAATTCTGTTTATTTATTGAAAAATTAATAGGTAGGTACCTAGTGATCTTATGTGTATTTTATTACATCAATTACAACAATGGACATATCCGTTTTTCCCTCTAAGGGAGAAATTTCAACCATGAAAAGTGAAAACAAAGCTTCCGTTGTAGTTAATTAGTTAGCTGAAATTTTGTTAGTGGAATGTCGATACACCCTATTCATCGGTAGGAATATATCGGAAGACCTGCTGGGAAAAACTGGTTGAAGTAAGTATAGAATATTTCTTATTTTTCCCGTCGTTTACTCCAAAGTGCTTTGATAATTTCTGACAATTTATCCTGCACTGAACAACAGTGGAATTCCTGCTAATTAGTTTCTCCCGAGATTCTCTACCTATTAAAAACTTGAGCTGAAGTGCAAGCAAGAAGCACCTATTATACTTAGTTGAGTAGTTTAAGACTCCCATCATGACTCGCAGCGATGTATACCTAACCGTAGGGAACCCATGCGCGTCATAGTTGATTCATTAACACTTCGAATAAAGAAAAGTGAAGGGGAAACCCCTAAGAAGGTAGGTATTTGTTTCATCAAAGTGAAGTTTTTCGTCTTTAGAAAGCACTCAAGCTTGAGTCGATTAGCCTCAGTACAAAAGGCTGCCTCGGTACGCGTCTCAATTATTTATTTTCAAGTTAATATGAAATATGAGCCGTCCTTTCCGCTTCCAGGAACGTAAAATTCGACGTGAAATATGTCGGAAAATATTTACAGCGTTGCCGCCTACAGGGGATGAGCAATAAGCCACGGATGGTTTTGTGAACGGACATTTTTTTCCGTTTTTTGAAAGAGGAAAAACGAGAACCAGCCGCCTCTGTAATTATAGTGGCAGGAGTTCTTTATTGCTATTGGTCTTTACTTGGAGAACCCTTCTTGATGAGCCTTCGGGGTTGTTTGCTGTTTTTAATTCTTTGAATTTCAGGGTTCAAGAATCTCCCAGATAATTCAATCAAGAACTATGCAGATATCCGCCACACATATGGATCCAATCCCATTTAGATCCAAAAGTTAAATTTGACAAAAACTGTTAGTAGACTGCGATTAGTCTGTTATTGGTGGATGTGCAGTGAATGGGAAGAGAAGAAGCACTAGAAATATGTTGAAACTTCACCAATTATTATTAAAATTAAAGAAATTTACGATTTGATGTTTTTCAAAAACGTATTCTAAGGGACTCGGGTATGGGGAGTGGAGAAATATCGTTCCTTTGAAGCGAATGCTGCTGCGTCAAGTTGATGATCAAGCGTTGAGCAAAAGACAAATTACGCCTTCGCATACGATCAGCACCCTGTCATTGGTAATGATCTTATGAGCTAATCTACCATGATAATCATTCAGTGAAATGGAGACGTGGAAGGGCTGCAACACATCCAAAAAAGGACGATCTTTTAATGCCATCAGCAACATTCAGTCCATCCATCCTCTCCAAATAAACTCCTGCCGTCTGTGATCCTAAGAAGAAGGACCTACTGGCAACATTGGCTATTTAGATGAGATTTACCATGGTTCGTAAATGCCCAAAGTTCCGTAAACCGTCTAAAAACTGTTTTGCGCTTAATTTCTATTTTTTAAACTTCTTAAAATGTTGTGCAATAAATAAGTTGTCACTATTCTTGAAAAATATGAAAATTTATGATTCAATGAGTTATTTCACGTTTTCTTCCGACATTTGAAGAGTTTTGTATTTTTCTTTTTTTTTTCTTCTTTTATATTTTTCTTCTTTTGTTATTTTTCTTCTATTTCTTGTTTTCTATAATTTTTTTTTTATTAACCCGTTCTTTACTCCCTCTGTGAAATTTACTTTATGAGACTTGAATACTGTCTTTCCCACATCAGCTCCTCTATTAGGAGGACACTATAAATGAGAAAGATGAACACATCACAATTTTATTTTTACCATTCTTTTTTCACAAATTTTGTACACACAGGCTCCCAAGTGTCTATCTATATGGTGGTATTGTACACAATTGTACACAAACATTTGAATTCAGGTCTTTCAATGTAATAAATTTTTCCAAAACACAATTGTAGGTAGGTACCTATTTATTACTTATTTTTCCGTTACCTATATCAAAAATATGTACTAGTACAGATCAATAGGTAACGGGAAGTCTATACAATCTATCCTTTGATTTTATGGTTTCAATGATGCACCAAAGTCACCACTGTTTTCAATTAGCTTCCCTACAATACTTTGGAACTAAAGAGACGAGTGTCACATAAAGTATAGAAGTAAAAGTATAGAGAAGTATATTGTGGTAAGTAGTGGTGAAACAGGAGATAGAAAACACCACTCGTTCGCTTGCAACAGGTGTTCGCGAATCACCCGGCCGAACAAGTGTTGGTTTTCTGCTCTCCAGCTGAAGAAAGATTTTCAACGCAGATGCTTCCTCCTCTCTTGTTATTAAAAGAAATAATGATGGGAAGAAAAAATTCGTACGTAGCACGTGGCGTACACGTGGAGTGGTGGCCCAGTTAAGTCGTCTCTATGACAACATCGATGTAACAACCATTATAAAGAGAGACGACACAGCTTGCAGGGGGAGAGACCGGCACATTCAGCCCTTATCTGCTAATTTATTGAATCGAGGTACCTACTATGCGAACGCAAATGTATAAGCTAATCGTCTAACCTCATAATTATTATGATTTTCAGGCGTATTTGCGTATGTATTTGCGTAGGTACCCTCTAAGCACCAGTTTAATAGGTCTAGTTTAAGGTAATCGTAACCCCTAAGGAACAAAGATAGGAAATGAAATTTTTCCTCACCACCGAAGATAGAAAAGTTTAGTATTTCTTCTGGTAAACAAAATTTGACCCCTTCAAAATCGAAAGTTTTAGTCGCATTTTGCGTTTTTGAGCTTTCTAAACAATTTTGGTTCGGAGACTGTAATGTGCCCCAAGTAAATCCTTTTATTTACTAAAACCAAATGCAAATATTGTACTAGTTCAGTGACATTTTCAGGAAACTAATTCCTAGTTCCTATGAGTCCAAAATCGCTAAAATTCGTAAATGACAGTATTTTGTAAGGGTTCCAATCGCCGACAATTGTTATTGCATTTGGATCAGTAGGAGCCACAACGTTTCAGAAAAATGTCGTATTTCTTGGGCAAAGCCATACGAAAACGTTACGTACTCGATTTTGAAGAAATGTTCAAGCTTCACACGTTTCAGCCCCTAGACGGTCCCATATAAATTGCAATCCCATCGCACCATAAGTACTATGGCGCCAACGCAACAAAGTAATTTAGAGAGTAGGTACCTATTTCGAAGTTGTTTCAGGAATAGTTGCTGATGGATTTCATAGTAATTCTATAGTATTGTAGAGAGGAATTTTGAGAGTTTTGCAAAATATTCTTAAATATCGACATAAATCGGAAAACTACCTCAATCGTATTTTGTCGTTTCTCTAACATTTAACGAGGTTCTCACATCACGATAACAGATCCATGAACTTCAGTTCTTCTCGATTATGTTGATGATTTTTCGATTTCTTATTGCGCTAAGGCTCCTACTTATCGCATCGTGATGAAAGCAATCATCTTGAAACCAACCTCAAACTACCCTCCAAACTTGAACGAAATCGTACTAGGTAGTAGGTGGATCGTGGGAAAATTGTGCACGAAAACTATGCTTCTGACGTCGATTAAACTCATGGAGGGCTCACTCGGACAACCTTGAAAATTTTATCGTAATTGAACCATGATTTTGTAATTGTTATGTTCGGGATATGGAATTGACCAAAAAGATGCAAACTAAACTAAACATATTGAAGTGTAGTTTACTTTTTTAGAAAAATTTACTATAAATTTAGGAACTTGATTAGGAATAATATAACTTTAATCAACTTATAGATGGGTATTTTACTTTATGATATATATTATGAAAGAACTAAGAAGATAGGTAGTCATTACAATGACTATCATTCATAAAAATGACCAACATCTGGAAGCTTTGAATTTGATTGGTTTTGAAGTTTTGCGCGGAAGACATAGGTAGCCAGTTAGATTAAAACCTTTGTTGTTAATAATCTTGACTAGATAAATACGATGAGGTAATACTAAAGATTAGATCAAAATGCTGAAATTCGAGAGCGTTTATGCATTCATTTATGCATTTTTCAAGGCCAACATTCTTTCTATTTAAAAAAGAAAAGGAAAATAAACAACCATTTCTGGTTGCATTTTCTTTCAACTGCCATTCCTGGTATTGTATCAATGCCAATATGTTCTTTCCAAGGGAGAAAATATTATATTTTTATAATAACGAAAATAACGTATTTTAACAACGTTACAGGATAAATAAGTCAATGCAAGTCACTGTTTCATTTCTTATACAATAGTTGTTATACAATGTGAAATTAATGAGAATTAAACGTGGCTCCCTGCCAGCCTAGCCATCATCCTTAGAGGGTAGTTGACTCTAGATT
Organism: Apolygus lucorum; assembly: GCA_009739505.2. Lineage (NCBI taxonomy): Eukaryota > Metazoa > Arthropoda > Insecta > Hemiptera > Miridae > Apolygus > Apolygus lucorum. The sequence continues at coordinate 41,805,403 of CM019183.2, read as the reverse complement.
GCGATACCTATAACCATCAATGCGGTGTAATCATTAGCAAATATTCGAATACCTAAAAACATTCTTTTTAGTCCCAAATATGCAAAAATATGTTAAATTAAATTGGGTTTAAATTGTAGGAAATACCTCAAAACCCCTCACAATGGATTCCTATGAACATTCAGAACCAAAAACCTGAATATTCAAAACATTTAAAATCTCCTCTCTAATTATCATACACACAAAATATTTACAAAAAACAATTCTCCCTGCTACTGGACAGCACATCGCCTCTTGTGGTACCCTCAACAATTTGTAGGTGCTGGGCGGATGCAGGTGAAATCTACGATGCGGGGGAGTCCTGAGCACAATACATTTATAGAGAGATGGACATGCAATGGCAATACAACAGACTCACTACGACCCTTCCTATACCCACGTCACTGCCTAAAGACGTAGGTACAGGAACGGTGAATAGCGAATCACGGATGTACGGACAGGACGTACGTTCAAGTGGCCGACAGCACTGGAGGGTGGAGTGTGGAGCGAAATCTTTGTTCTTTGCGGAAATTCACCGGGGGTGGGCCCTCCTCTCGGAGGATGCCTCGTTCCTCTGTTTGGTCCTTCTTCCCACTTCTAAACCTCTCTATGAGCGACCAATGGGAGTTTGCTCGAAAAAATTGAGGGTCGGAATTCACTATGACCTCAGAAACGGATTCAACACCTTCGCAAGCTCTTTTACTAAACCACGTAGGTACCTAATCTTTACTCAACTCTGAATCGAATGAGACCAACGATGAAACTTTCTTTGTTTTCTTATGAAAAGATTTGTTTCCGATTTTGGATCAAGTTTTGAATTTTCAGATAAAGAAACTCGTTTTTGATACATTTTGTCATAACTTCCGAACTAATCGTCATCTTATCGACCTGACTGGTCTCATTCGAGGCTCAAAACGTACGAGGAAAACCATACATTTTACCCATCACCTGATATAATTGAATTGGCCAGTGGTGAAGGGAACTTAGTACAAAAAATAGATTTTTTTGGTTTATTATTTTCAATAATAAGCCTTTAGAATCGAGCAAGAAAAAAAAAATTTTAACCCCCCCTCAAAATTTGACGTTTTACGTTTCAAGGTACGTAGAATCCGAAAATCGAATAAAAAAATTTCCGTCCGTCCGCCGTACGCCGTCCGCCGTACGCCGTACGCGGCACTTTTCTTAGCAACACTGGACCGATTTGGTTCAAATTTGGTATATCGGCTCCATTTAAGGTCTAGTTGTGCCGCGAAGCTTTTGGTTGATGTAGGTCACTTCTAAGGGGTGAAAATTAAGGGTTGAAAATTTCAAGAGTGCCCTAGCTCCAAAAATCTCGAAATAAAGGTATCGTTTTTTCACCAATTTTAAATAGTACAGAATTTTTAAAAATTTTTGAGACCACCCGGAGCTCTGTAGGACAAACCGTTCGGTCCCTACGAGTATTTGAAGGTTTTCCTTCGATAAAACAGAATCATGAGTGTGAATCGCAAAAGAGGTCTAATCGCCGTTCAAATTTTATCGGACTAAAATGCGATCGCTGTTCATTTCTTCGATTTGTATACAGTTTTGCCTTCTGCGTAACCAGTAATCAAATTTCCATATCAAGCTTTCTATTTTTCGAATCGAGTGTGAAGCGTTTAGTTCTTCTAATAAACTTGATTGTGAAGGTGTGAAGCCATTATAGTGTGGTAGGTAGTACCTACCAATAGGTAGGTGTGGTAGGTAAAAAAAAATTGGTAGGTAAAACAATGTTTGTAGGTAAAAAACGCTGCAAATCATTGCTCACTGATCAGCTGAGTGAGCTCCGAAGCCATTTTCAATGCTATTGAATGGAAGTGCTCTTCCAGGCGTCTCCAGCATTCGAGGATATCTTCTTCACTCCTCACATCACTGATCAGCTGAGTGAGCTCCAAAGCCATTTTCAATCCTATTGAATGGAGGTGCTCTTCCAGGCGTCTCCAGCATTCGAGGAGATCTTCTTCACTCTTCTGATCACTGATCAGCTGAGTGAGCTCCGAAGCCATTTTCAATCCTATTGAACGCAGGAGCTGAAATTTGAGAGGGAAGGTCAAGGGAGAATACAGATGGTGGTAGGTGCTATTGATGGAGAACCAGTGATCTATACAGAAGGATGATCTATAAGAAAATAATAAACCTTTGAGCAATGATTTGCAGCGTTTTTACTGTTGATTTGGGTTCTCCTCGGCAAGACACATCATGTGGTGGTGAAAAGAACTAAGTTCTCGCTTCAGATTGTCAAATATTCGTCTCCACCACCGAGCGTTTCGTGGAGAAAAGAACTATGTGTGCCCTTCACCACCTGATGACGGGTCTCCGCGGGCATGTCCGTTGATCTAAGTACATCGTTCCTCATCAATAAACAACAAACTTATTATACTAAGCAGTTTCGTGAACTTTTTTCACCTCAGTCTGCTTTCTCCTATGTTGAGGAACCGGGTTTCTCCTATGTTGGGGTTCGTGTGTGCTTCTAAATATTGTTTTTGTTCGCGGTTTCCCAACCGATCGATTCATTTTTTAAAAATGGGTCCCAAACGTATAAGAGATGAAGCTGGACATAAGCGCCAACTAATTAAGAAAAAAAGACTGCGAGGCCTTCAGTACATCAGTTATAGTGGACAGAGTGTGCCATGTTCGTAAGTACCTACCACAATATCATAGCTTTGTCACCCAACTTTTTACAAAGATACACGTTTATTTAGCGCCAAGAAGTTGGAGGATGTTGGCAAACTAAGACAGTATGTCCCTGAAGCGTTTAGGCAATTTTAAGAGAAAATACTGGCTTGGCCAACTCAGGAACAAGAAAATGTAGAACAAACGTGAGAAAAAAATGGAGAAAAATGAAGAAGAAAAAATATAAAAAATCGAAATGACAATCTATATACATAATATTCAATACCTAAGTTTACAAAGTTATTCGTTCAAATAAAGATATTTCGTCATATTCGGTCTTAATTTTCTTCATGCCCAGGTAATCAAATGGTGAAAGGCACTAAGTTCCCAAAATTAAAAATTTTTTTTCGGTTATCCCCCTCTAAATTTTACGGCAGATCAATGCTGTTTGAACATCACCTTTATTGGCCTTCCAAAAGAAAAAAACTGGGTCAAAATCGAGCGCTTTAGTTAAACTAAGCAGTTTCTTGCTTCTCCTGAAAAGTGGCGTTTTTGCACTTAGTTCCCTTCACCACTGGACAATTCAATTATTATTCAATTTTCCGCAAAGCTGGATTTCTATAATACTTTTCCATCTAAAACATTCCCTTAACTTAATATTGAAGTTAACCGACAGATATGAAGCTGGTCACATCCAACCCTGCAAAAGAAGTGGTAGGCAATACCGAATACAACCATGTTATTTTGGTTTATTATTTCCAATAATGAACCATTCAAATCGACCAAGAAAAAAAATTTGAAAGGAATGACTTGCGTCCTGCAATATTCGAGCTAAAAGGAGAAACATGTGTCATGGCGTGGAGTGTGTTGCGGAAAGTTCCACGGGGTTAATCGAGTTGGGCATCTCAGGGAATCACCACTGGCGTCTTTCGCAGCTCATATTTGAACTGATTATCATTCTACGGGGGACTTCCTTTCATCACATTTGGAACAACCTACCTTCTGTTTACATTGCAGTTATTATTTTCCGCAGATCCAAGGTTCCTATTACATTAATAACTCCAGTGAAAAGTGTGCGAAATTAGAAAAAATATGAAAGTTCAGGTAACAATAAGTATGCCACAATATCTAACAAATTAATAATAAGTAGTGAAATAAAATTTAAAAAAAAAAAAACAAGAACAACTGCTCCTCCTCAATACCGAATGCCATGTTACGAATTCCTGGGATTCGTGAAACCATTTTAAGAGTTCTTGCAAAGGTTAAGAAACCCTTGCTGCACAGCCGAAAAAAGGAAGCGCTTCAGCTCAAGACTGGCTGTGATTTGGTGGTAGATAGTCCACAAATTATAATGTACAGGGGGAAGCGACGCTTAAAATTGTAGACGAGTCGTGGGAGACGAGCAAGACGCAGCAGACACCCTGGCACAGTAGCCGAAAACTCCCATGCCACCAAGTTTTCCCATAAGGTAAAGCGCTCCGGTGCTCAGTATGATCACTGTTATAACAAGGAGTCTAGTCCGCCTCTTGGCGTCTTTCGGAAGGAAAGACTCACTTTGTAAACCTAGTGTAGGTATGCATTGTGCCGAGCAAGGGGCAGTTAAGACTGGAGGAGCACTTCCGGTCAGGCACAAGGCCAGTCGGATACGGTACCTGGTCACCATCAAGGCCAAGAAACTGATTAGAGCGACCGAACTGTTTCTCAAAAGTCGAGGAAATCGGTTGTTGGGAATTCCCAAGCTCTCCTCGTCGTGAAAGATATAAGGAAGGTAAGAATCTACATTGAAATCTGTAACCCTAGTTACAGGTTTGATGGTGAAATTTGGAACCGATTTTGATGAAATTCGGAATTCGTCGTCTTTGAACTCGGAACCGGATACTCCAGAACCCCTTATGGACCAATCTTCCCATAGGTAATCCGCACTAAAACCCAAAAGAAAGACGTGAAGACATCACATGTGGTACGGCAGTACAAATTCAGTACCTATCTTCTGGAAACAGCTCATTCACCATTCTATGCTTTCTTTTAATCATGTTTCTAACTCTACTCAAATACCTAAAGAGTTAAAGAGTTCCGAAATATCTCAATAGAATGAAAACGTACTATGAAAGTAGCATCCTTAGCAATAAGGAGAGTTCTGTTGATTAAATCACCATGGAAACCTGGATCTTATAGAGGTAGGTACCTATCTCCCCTTTGGTACCTATTTAGCAAGAAAAAAAAATTTACGTTTACGTATTCCAGATTTATGTTTCAAACTATCTATGTAGAATCCATAAATCGAATTTAATAAATCCGTCCGTCCGCCGTCAGCGGCACTTTTCTTAGTCACCTGGGCCGATTTTAATGAAATTTGTATGTGGGGTCCATTTAGGGTCTAGTAGTGCCACGAAGCTCTTGGTTAGAGTGAATCACCCTAAGGAGTGAAAAATAGGGGTGGTAATTTTCAAAAGCGCCCTAGCTCGAAAACTCTTGATATAAAGGTATTGTTTTTTTAGCAATTTAAAAGAGAATTGCATTTTTAGAATCGAATGAGACGACCCAGAGCTCTGTAGGACAAACCGTTCGCTCCCTAAGAGGTTGAACTTACAATAAAACCAAAACACGAGTGTGAATCATAAAAGAGGCCTAATAGTGATGTATAATGATGACCGTATAATGATGTTTTGCTGGTAGGTAGGTACTCCTGCTAAAATAAACTTCATAGTGAACCATGAGCGAAAATATAGTAGACAGGTACTTCTTTTGGAAAAGCCATATTCTTTGCAGATTAGTGATCTATATAGAAAAATAATAAATCATTGTGATAATTTACAGCGTTTTTTGTTTTTTTCGGTAATTACCTCCGATTTAGGTACTAGTTGAACCTATGTTGTATTACGTAGTATGAGTTGAACCGGTCCAAACCTATAACTATAATATTATTAAAAATCAAGTAAGTTGAAAGTGACTTTCAACAAGCCAAGCTTCCATCCAAATCACACCAATCATAACCATACCAAGTTATTGTCCGATTTCGATGAAATTTTCAGGAATTAGAAGAATTGGATTGTAGATGGTCCCCTATAAAAATCATGCCCCCAAATTCAAAGTACTTTGTGCGCATATGCGAACTGAAATCCTTGTAACAGCCATAACTTCTACGTTTTCCATCCGATTCCGATGAAATTTTTAGAGAACATACTGATTAGTATTTAGATGGTCCCTTATGAAAATCACCACCTTCAGACTGATAGTTTTTTTGTTGCTTTTTTTCCACCGATTCGGATTCAGGATGGTCTGAAACGGATAAGTGCGAATATTTCTTCACCCCAGATCAGTTGGAAAAGGACGTCCAATCCTTCTGAGGCCGGACCTAAAAGTTGTTCGTCAAAATTTTAGAGGACTTTCTTACACGTTAGAACCTACGCGTTGAATCAAAATAAAATAGAAATATTCACATTCAAATTATCTTGATGTATAAACAAGTAAATGAAAATCACTATATACGATTTTATCAGACTCCATTAAGATAGGAAAACACAAAAAGAGCTCATGTCCTTTCTTTCCAAGAACATCAATTTTCCACCAACCTTGGACGATTTTCCGTCGGTTCTTGAGATAATTTCCCAGTTCCTCCAAACTCCCCCTGAGTCATTCACGTGTTTTTCTTGTTCGAAAAAAATAGTGTACGTCTTGAATCATTTTCGGCGGATATCCTCCCCTTGTTTCATTCAAACTCGTCCCTTACAAGAACCCCATGAATGGCCGTGATATGTTGGACTGGGATGGCACGGGTCTCTCCATGCTCTGCTGACGCTCCTTCCTGCCGTCTTCAGAACACCTGCCTCCGTCTTCACAACCCACTAACTCCAACTACCAGTGAAGGGGTTCGCCACTTAGGCGATTCACTACGGCTCCTCGTTCTTCAATTATTCATAACGAATCTGGGCTGTGCTCCTCACATCCTCCAGGAAATGAGTGAAACGTATGATGACGATGAAACGTTTTGGTCGAAACACGTCTTTCACAATACACGGGGGACAACGTTTTTCTTCTGTAATTTTGGAGAAATCTAGAATTTTTCATTTATCATTCTGAGTGGTATCAGAATTTCTACCTATAGTAATCAGTACCTACTAATATTTTTTAAATCTCTATATCTACACGTCTGACGGGAACAGATTACAACCAGTCGATTCATTTTTACCAAATTCTGTACGTACGTTTATATGGAATTTTCATCGGAAGGGAATATGTTACGAGTACTGTAGGCGTTGCGCAAATTTTAAACGTCAGGACCGATTTCGGTGGAAATTTTTGCATCGTGCCCACACCCATGCAGCGTTTTCTATGATTTTCCAAAGTTTCGGATGTTTATGACGTCACGCGCCCCTCCCGCCTGAGCGGGACCCCCAGCCCACTGTGACGTCATAAACATTCGAAACTTTGAAAAATCATAGAAAAAGGTATTTTCACACTAGAAGGTGAACTAGGTGGTTCTTTTGGTGTCGAAATTCTCAGAATGAGGTCTGGTTTAGATTAAAAACGCTGCAAATTATTACACAACGGTTTATTATTTTTCTATATAGATCACTCGTCTACAAAATCACCAACCATCCAATATGAAGAAAAAAAGAAAAAAAAATCAAAATCACCAACCATCGATCGCATTTCGGTCAGCTCTAATTTGAACGGAGATTAGGCCTCTTTTGCGATTCACACTCGTGTTTAGATTTTTTGATTTATATATATATATTTCAATATAAACCCTTAAATTTTCGTAGGGAGCGAACGGTTTGTCCTACAGAGCTCCGCGTGGTCTTAAAAAATTCTAAAAATTCTATAGAATCTTAAATTGAAGGAAAAACAATACCTTTATATCGAAATTTTTTGAGTTAGGGCGTTTTCAAAATTTCAAAATTGATTTTGGAACCCTTAGAAGTGACCTACATCAACCAAAATCTTCGGGGCACAACTAGACCCCAATTGGAGCCTACATACCAAATTTCATCAAAATCGGTCAATGCTAAGTGGCAAAAGTGCCGCGTACGGCGGACGGCGGACGGACGGCCAAATTTTTATTCGATTTTTGGATTCTACGTACCTTGAAACGTAAACCATCAAATTTTGAGGGGGTGTTAAAATTTTTTTTTTTCTTGGTCGATTCCAAAGGTTCATTATTGAAAATAATAAACCAAAATGACAATAAACACTTTTTCCGACCCATGCGCACACCCATTGAAGACAGAAATCCGTTTGATTACTCACTAATTTTTACTTCTAAATTTCTACTTTTACTTGTTACTCGTATTAAGTAATTAATTTTATTTCAGGGTGTTGTCGGTACGGAGTTTTGCTGAGGTGCTGTCGCTTGGTGCTCGTTTCGTACAATACTTCTTTTGTTTTCTTCTTTCAAGTTAGTTTAAGTCGCTGACAATTGCTCATTGTGTAAACGGCAAATAAAAAAAATGATTGATTGATCTTTCGGCTAGAAATGATCTAAGCACAGAGTTGTACGATTTCAAAGACCCTACCAGGTAGTGTTTCGGTATCTTCCCTAGTGTCTTAGGCAATACAAAAGACGGTGAAAACAAATTTGAGGTTTTACTGAAAAATAGAATTAGTTTACAATTATAAAACTCTACCCAAAAAACTCTACTCAAAAGCGAAGGACCATACAAATAAATAAATCAACTTAAAATAGGGAGGACCCAGGTCTTACCCGTCGCCGGCCCTCAGGAATAGGGAAAGATGAGGAAGGTGGGGATGAGATATGATGAAAATGCCTTTAAAGAACGATCTGGAAAGTTAGGTCAGGACCGAGAAGGAAGATGGTGATACCTAGCAGAACACCTGCGGAGGTGCTCAATTTGTGACGCTTGAGGCTAAGATAGTGTATTTTCCAAACCACATAGTGTCTTAGGCAATGAAAGAAAATTTGAGGTTTCACCGAAAAAATAAAGATTGTTTCACAAGAGCTTATTTTTTATTTTAAAATAAAAAATTAATTGACTAATTAATTATAATGAGGGGGACGCCCAGAACTCACCCGACGCTGGCCCTGGACATAAGTTAGATGAGGAAAGTGGAGGTAGGAGGAAGGGATGAGAATGCTCCTCAGTTAGGAAAGAGATGAGCAGGACGCGGGTGGCGATACCACGGAGTACACCTGCCGTGATGCTCAACTCTAATAACTCCGTAAGAATTCTCCCGTGCCTCGACAAATTTGCAGTTATGACCTTGATGTTGTTGGGTGTCACTCCTTGCAGTTTTGGCGCTGCTTGCTTGACATCATCAATCTGGTACCTACCTTTACACTTATAACCGCGCAACGAAAATTCACTCTATCTTTAACACCTATGTGGTGGTGAAGGTGTCAAGCCAGCAGGAGTAAGAGGAGTCAAAAAAAGGTATGGCAAACAGATAAACGTTCGAAAATACTTTTATTAGATTCACCAAATTTATTACTGCTCGCGAAAATTATATCATTGCAACATCAATACATATAGTACTACATTACATTTCTTGTAGTTCTACTAAAAATTATTCAACAATAGTTTGAGATCTTTAAATTACGCCGCTAATGAGGCATTCAAGGTAGGTAGAACTTCTAGAATCTCACATTGAAATGTATATTGATTCAATCTCATTATTACGAGATATAAGTACCGTCCTAACAGAATTGATTAAACTCCTTAACAGTAACAACATTGAACAAAAAACACCATGAGAATTAAATTTAAAACGTGGAATAATAATAATGAGGAATTTTAACTGGAATGAACTGTGAATGAAATCTCAACGAAGTTAACCCACAAATATTAATATTTTTGCTTAACGTTTTACCTTTTATTCTCTTGGTTTCATTGTCGTTAAATGTTTTTATAGTTCAAAGTAGTTTAATCAATTCTGTTCAGACGACACTTATACCTCCCAATAATGAGATTACGTCAACATTCCACATACAGGTCCGTTTTACAGATCCCTAAACATCGTAGCAGTAAAAATTAAAATCGAGCCTAATAATGAACCGATTTGTTAAAACAAATTATTTGATTTAACAAATAGGTTTATTATTGGCCAAGAATGTCATACAAGGCTTTAGTTCACACTTGAAGGATATCCATAGTAACAGGTCATAGGTCTTGATAGGTCGTTTACAGGTTCTTTAAAATAATCAAATATATAAAAATTGAATCAACATTCGCTCGGAGACACTTCACCAGTCAAAGAGGGGCAAGAGGATGCTTCCGAGATCGGCGAATTGCACGGCGAAGTGAACTCTTCCTGATGGACAATATTAATCGAACTGTCAATTAATTAGGTCGGTAAAACAAATTCCAAATGTTAAAACCAGCGTTAACCAGTGTTAATTCCAGCGATTCCCCGAAAAAAAATTCCCTGAGTTATCCAGGTTTTCCAGGGATCACATTTAATGTGATCATAATTACTCAAAATTCAGGTTTTTAAGGACATTTTGAAATGAAACGCATTAGAAATATAAGAGCTTATCTCAAAATATCAATCTGTAAGTAGCTATCAGTATGGGGCGATGACTATCACCTACACTCCAATCCGCATAATCCCTAATAATGTCACCGAAATTGGATGGAAACTGTAGAATGGGTTATCAATCAGAGGGTGAATATTTTCATAGGGGATCATTTGGAACCCAATTCGCTCAATTCCTGGATATTAAACCAAAATCTAAGAATTACTTCAAATAGTTTAGCCCGTTACAAAGATTTCATGACAGACATAACAAAGACTTCGATTCTTGGATAAAGTCGAGAAATGACATTGAATTCGTCTAAACTTGAAGGCTTTTGGTTTATTATTTTCAATAATGAACCTTTGGAATCGACCAAGAAAAAATTTTTTTTAACACCCCCTCAAAATTTGATGGTTTACGTTTCAAGGTACGTAGAATCCAAAAATCGAATAAAAATTTGGCCGTCCGTCCGCCGTCCGCGGCACTTTTGCCACTTAGCATTGACCGATTTTGATGAAATTTGGTATGTAGGCTCCATTTGGGGGTCTAGTTGTGCCCCGAAGATTTTGGTTGAGGTAGGTCACTTCTAAGGGTCAAAAATGAATTTTGAAATTTTGAAAACGCCCTAACTCAAGAAATTTAGATATAAAGGTGAGGTTTTTCCATAAATTTAAGACAGTATAGAATTTTTATAATTTGTTGAGACCACGTGGAGCTCTGTAGGACAAATCGTTCGCTCCCTACGAGAATTCAAGGGTTGGACGTACGATAAATCAGAAACACGAGTGTGAATCGCAAAAGAGGCCTAATCTCCGTTCAAATTTTAGCTAACCGAAATGCGATCGATGTTTTTCTTCATGTTTGAAGGTTGGTGGCTTTGCAGACGAGTGATCTATATAGAAAAATAAAAATAAAAAACCATTGTGTAATAATTTGCAGCGTTTTTTTTTTCTTCAAAAAAACGATCGTTCTTCATATGTGCGCCAAGGACATAAAAACAACACTTTTATACGGAAACACCTATAGGTGTGTTTGTTTTGGTATTATTTCACGATCATTGTTTCAATAGGAAACTTCAACAAGCTGAGATTTTCTCCAATCACCTATTGGAAAAAAATCATTGGGTTTCCCAGCTTTATTCTCTCGAATTCCACTGAATGAAGGAGTTTTCAGACGCACAGTATACTTTCATAAAATGCCATGAATCGATTTCTTTTTCTCCTTTTCAGGACGTCCCACACTAAGACTTGAGGAGGGGTGGAGTGGGCGTTAATATTGATATGCAGTAAGTCACTACTAACATTATAAAGGTCATGTGATTGGTTGGGAACAATACGTTCGGTTCGTTTCATAAAAAAGTGTTGAGTTGAGGAGATTCGTGAAAATGTCGTGTACTAGAAAATCTACTTGGTATAGCTATTTGACTGTTGCATAATAAACCTTTATGTGCAATCGCTGTGTTACAATATTCACGAAATTCACGATTTTTCAATATTCCTGTTCCTAAATAGCTTACTAATTTTACCCAAGCTTTGAAATTGAAGGAGTATTGTAAATACCTCTGGATTTTCATGAATTATTCTTTGTCACCGTGGAAAAAATTAGTGGTTCTTCCATGGTAAGTACCAGGACACCGGAAACCGCAGTTTTTCGTAGGTTTCTACGGAACTTCTACGGATTACCTACCTAAACGAATAGATGAAGTTCAACGTATACCTATTACCGCTTTGGTGCCAAACTGGCACCGTTGGCGGAAGGTGAACTCGAATTCGCACATTGGCTCTAGTAGATCATAGTTTTTAAAATGCAGTTCAAATTAGAGGTTCTCTTGCCGGTAGATTTTATGGTGGCTAATGGTGAAGGGGGAAGAGGAAAAAATTACTAACAAAATTACATTGAGTAAAACAGTTTTGTGCAGTAGGAAGGTAAATAAAAATGCATGTTTGTCGCTTACCAACTGGTTTAAACTGAACCAATCCTTATCATAAGGGACGTCCCCAGGAATGCATGCATTACTAAATAATATGTTTCCCAAGATGTCCCACTAGCTCTTGGATTATATAATTCACTAATATAATGAGATTTTCATTAGGATGTACCTACGTAGAAACTATTTCGAGATTTCTAATCCACCCTGCGGCGATGAGACATCCGACGCGACCTGTTGGATGCACATCGAATCTCCGGGTTTTCTGATGTAACCCAGAGGTTTCTCCACTCCCAGACAATTAAACACTCCGGTAGTTAGTGAACCCAACAAAAACCCTACTGAGGAAATTGGATTCTTAAACGTTCTGGTTTGAACCAGACAACTACTAATGTCCTTAGTAAGGTAGTATTAAGTAAGGTAGTAAGATAGTATTATCAATGATGGGTTTGATTTATTTATTTTTTTTTAAATTTATGGCGTGCCCCCTCCGTCACCAAAGACATTTTGTCTTGAGGGGAGTTAATGAAAAAAATAAAAAAAATGAACTTCTCATCTCGAGGCAATCAAAGTATTAGGAAAGGATTGTCGGCTTATTTTACAAGAACAACGTAGGTAGGTATGTTTTTCAAAATCGTATGTGGTTTTTTCAAAATCGCAATTAGGGATACTACCTAACTATTTAAATTTAATTAATTTTGGTTTATTATTTTCATTATTGAACCTCTAGAATCGATCATTCAAAAAATGTTAACCCCCTCCCTCCACAAAATTTGTTGGTTTACATTTCAAGTTACGTAGAATCCAAAAATCGAATACAAATTTTGCCGTCCATCCACCGTCCGCGGCATTTTCCTTAGTTACCATGGCCTGATTTTTATGACATTTGGTATTTGGGGTCTAGTTGAGCTCCGATGCTTTTGGTTGATTTCTGTTACTTTTGAAAAATAACGGCTGACATTTTCAAAACGCCCTAGCTCAAGAACTCTCGATATAAATGTATCGTTTTTTCATCAATATAATATAGTAGGTACCTACCTATTGAATTTTTAAAATCGAATGAGACCACCCAGAGCTCCGTAGGACAAACCGTTCGGTCCCTATGAGAACTCAATGGTTGGACCCACGTTAAATCAGAAACATAAGTGTGAATCGCAACAGAAGCCTCATCCTCGTTCAAATTTTGCAAATGCAATCGTTGTTCGTTTCTTCGAATAGGGTGTGCGCCTGGGTAGGAAAAACTGTTTATTGTTATTTGTAATCCAAGGTAGACCTCATTCTGAGAATTTTGGCACCTAGAACCTTCTAGCGTGTGTAAATCTTTTCCTATGAATTTTTAAAGTTACGACCGTTTATGACGTCACAGTGGGCTGGGGGGTCCCGCCCAGGCGAGAGGGGCGCGTGACGTCATAAACGGTCGAAACTTTAAAAATTCATAGAAACAGATCTACTCACGCTAGAAGGTCGCGGTTGGTGCCAAAATTCTCAGGATGTGGTCTACTTTCGATTAAAAATCTCTAAAAAAAATCATGGCGTACTAAGTTGTGCGTCCTTAGCAACCAGTAATAAAATTTCCTAATGGAGGCACCCACAACTCTTTATTTATCGTCGAATTGAGTGTGAAAGATTTATTTGTTCAAAATAAACTTGATAGAGAAGCAAAAATATTGTTGGTAGTGGCACTGGAAAAGCTGTGTTCTTTGCAGGGGAGTGATCTATACAGAAAAAAAAACCTTTGTGTAATAATTTGCAGCGGTTTAGTGCTTAGGTAATCAGCGTAATGATAATTTTCAAAATGTGAACCAACCAAGCACTAATCACCAAATAATAAATTACAAACTTTTTACTGAATCACTCAGTATTTTTGTTCTTGATCCAGAATAGATCAAGATGTTTCATGGATCTCCAAATTTCGAAAAATTTACTAATAAATATTTTTTTCTATAATTCATGTTTATCATTATTATCAATACAGAATCACTCACTTCCTCTTCCCGGGTGGACACGACTCTCCCCAAAATAGAGCTTTGCATGATAATGTCAACGGAGCTCCTTCGGCTGTTCCTTGCTTTCATCAAGTTCTGCGCTACCCTCGGGGTCATGAAAGATTCTGGAGAAAATACATTTGATTAGCAAATTGAACATCCTTCAAGTTGAGTTTAGTTCCTCTCACCACCCCGAGATGGCGCTGGAAATAGGTGTTTCCTTTTTTTCTAGCTAAATTGATAGAAAATACTGTGCAATTAAAATACCTAAAGTAATTACCATTCGGTCTTTCATGCTCTAACGTGGATAAACATTTTCACTCTCATTTTCCTATGAAGGAAAAGAGGGTAAAGGGATAATGCAATCAAACCAGATTACGCACTTAAAAGGCGAATTACTCAGATACAATTCTTGTGCTGATGCTTATTCTTATACAGGGTTCGGCATGGAGGTATGGATGATTTGAAATAATAGCTACACACTCATTTTCAAATGAAACTAAAATTTTATTATTTCAGTGTGTACCTTGGATGATGCCATTATGAAAATTAAAGAGGAAAAAATAAAACATTGATTATGTACGAAAAATAACATCTGATAAGTGGTGTCCGTTTTTGTCCACACACTCCTGTATACGTTGTGGGAAGTTTTCCATACTCTTCTGTAGCATTGGACGTGGTATTGCTCGAATTTCTCGAGTTATTGCTTCATTCAGGGCTTCAAGTGTACGTGGTTTGTGTATGTATACACGTGATTTGAGTTAGCCCCATAAAAAATAGTCACAAGGTGTCAGGTCTGGTGACCGAGGAGGCCACTCCACATCTCCACGCAACGAAATGAGGCGCCCAGGAAACGTACATAATCAATGTTTTATTTTTTTCCTCTTTAATTTTCATAATGGCATCATCCAAGTTACACACTGAAATAATAAAATTTTAGTTTCATTTGAAAATGAGTGTGTAGCTATTATTTCAAATCATCCATACCTCCCTGCCGAACCCTACTATGTTCATCAAAATTTAATGAACACTTCCTTTTATTTAATAAAAAGGAAAAGTATTGCCTACCTCCCTGCCGAACCCTACTATGTTCATCAAAATTTAATGAACACTTCCTTTTATTTAATAAAAAGGAAAAGTATTGCCTACCTCTTGATTTAGAAAGTCTTGTTCTAAATGGAGTTGTAAGGTCCTCTATCCCTGAAATTGATAATGATTTGTTAACTATTAACATATGAACCATAATGTAACATAGAACTTGAAATATTTAAATACACTGATAATCTATTAGAATAGTAGGACAAAAGAAAACTGCAAAAAAGGACTGCCCTTTTCGTGATGGAGCCTATTGGACGATTTCACGATTTCCCTTTTTTTCAACTTCTAATGGAAAATTTGAAAATTAAAATGATGAAATACACACAAAACTCGGGCCTCGCCTAAAAAGGTATGCAAATGAGCTGGACGAAAAATTAGATGAAGTGACAGATGGTGATGTAGACCAAGTATGGATACAGATCAGAGATTCGATCAAACAAGTTGCTGAAGAGACTCTTGGGGAACACGAGAAAGAGGAGAGGTCACCATGGTTCGATGCGGAGTGTCAAACTGCTACAAATAAGAAGAATGAGGCTCATAGCTGTATGATACGAAGATCAACCCGTAACACAAGAGGAGAGTATAGAAGACTCCGAAGACTGGAGAAGCGTATCCATAGAAAGAGGAAGCGAAGATGGAAGAAACAGCAGATGGAACGAATCGAAGAACTGCGGGACCGGAATGAAATACGGAAATTCCACCGTGAAGTGAATTCAGAGCGGGCAGGATTTAAGCCAATTGTGACCGCATGTAAGGCAGAAGATGGTTCCTTGCTGACTGAGAGGGGTAGCATCCTCCAAAGATGGAATCGACATTTCGATTGTGTGCTCAATCCAGATGGAGATGAAGTAGTTGAGGATGAGGAGAACTCAATGCTTGATGAAAGAGACGGTGCTCCAGACCCACCCACAGAAGAAGAAATAACCCGCGCCATTAGGAAACTGAAAAATAACAAAGCTCCTGGGGTGGATTCAATACCAGGGGAACTATTCAAGAAGGGTGGGCAGAAATTAACCAAAATTCTCCATGATTTGATCGTTATGATTTGGAACAATAAGACTTTGCCCTCGGATTGGTATGCTTCAGTAATCTGCCCTATTCATAAGAAGGGCGACCGACTCGAATGTGGCAACTTCAGGGGGGTTTCTCTTCTTTCATGTGGATACAGAATACTATCCAACGTCCTCTTTGACAGATTGCTGCCATTCGAAGAAAAAGAGCTTGGAAACTATCAGGCGGGTTTTCGGCAGAGTAAGTCCACAAATGACCAAATATTCGTGCTGCGGCAAATCCTGGAGAGAGGAGCTGAGTTTGAAATTCAGACGCACCATTTGTTTGTTGATTTCAAGTCTGCATACGATAGCATATCACCGGATAAACTGTACAAGGCCATGCTGGACATGGGATTCCCTCCTAAACTGGTTCGCCTAGTGAAAGCTACTATGTCGAATGTCAGCTGTATGGTTAAGGTTCGGGGAGACCTGTCTGACCCCTTCCAGTCTCGAAAGGGTGTTCGACAGGGTGATGCGCTGGCGTGCCTCCTTTTTAACTTAGCATTAGAAAAAGCAATAAGAATGTCCGGTATACAGGTTCGAGGCACCATCATCAACCGAACGGTGCAACTTCTTGCATATGCCGATGACATTGATATAGTAGGGCGAAGTGTCAGTGCTGTGAAAGATGCATTTGTCTCCCTAGAGGCTGCAGCCAAACAGATGGGCCTCGTCGTGAATCAGGGGAAAACGAAGTATATGGTAGCTCCTTCCCCACCCAATGTTACACCAGAAGAAATAACGATTGGGAATTACACATTTGAGAGGGTCCCAAACTTTGTGTATCTTGGATCTCTCGTAACTGAAGATAACAAAGTATCAGAGAAGGTCAAAAGAAGCCTGCTCTGAGAGATGCTACTTTAGCCTCCTCAAGCAAATGAAGAGCCGCCTTATATCGAGGGCTACAAAAATGAGGCTCTATAAGACACTCATACGGCCAGTTGCCACTTATGGCCTGGAATCATTGCCACTCTCACAGGTTGACGAGGAGCGCCTCCTCATATTTGAAAGAAAAATCCTCCGCCGGATTGTTGGCCCTGTCAATGATGATGGACTATGGCGGAGAAGAACAAACAGGGAAGTGTACAGCCTCTACCAGGAGCCCGATATCGGTCGTTTTGTCCGCCTAGGACGGCTTAGATGGGCTGGTCATATTGCAAGAATGGGAACTGACGAGATCCCAAGAATGATTTTGGACAGTGGAGTGTTCTCTACACGAAGAGCTGGACGTCCGAGGCTTAGGTGGATTGACGGTGTTAACCGCGATGCAGCTGTCTTACTTCAGACTCGTAGCTGGAGGTCGACAGCGCAGGACAGAGTTGTCTGGAGGAGGCTGTTGGAGGAGGCCAAGACTCGTTAGCGGGTTGTCGTGCCATACAAGAAGAAGAAGTTTCATTTGAAAATGAGTGTGTAGCTATTATTTCAAATCATCCATACCTCCCTGCCGAACCCTACTATGTTCATCAAAATTTAATGAACACTTCCTTTTATTTAATAAAAAGGAAAAGTATTGCCTACCTCCCTGCCGAACCCTACTATGTTCATCAAAATTTAATGAACACTTCCTTTTATTTAATAAAAAGGAAAAGTATTGCCTACCTCTTGATTTAGAAAGTCTTGTTCTAAATAGAGTTGTAAGGTCCTCTATCCCTGAAATTGATAATGATTTGTTAACTATTAACATATGAACCATAATGTAACATAGAACTTGAAATCTTTAAATACACTGATAATCTATTAGAATAGTAGGACAAAAGAAAACTGCAAAAAAGGACTGCCCTTTTCGTGATGGAGCCTATTGGACGATTTCACGATTTCCCTTTTTTTCAGCTTCTAATGGAAAATTTGAAAATTAAAATGATGAAATACACACAAAACTCGGGCCTCGCCCGGACCGATGGTTACTACTTAGAGCCTTCGGCTAAAATTCAGGAAACATGGAACATGTTTTGGCCGTGTTTTGTTTGTTTGCTGTTTCCTTTTAATAGGAATTTGTTGTCTGTTGTTTCAATTTAGCTCTTCATGGGCCTGCTTTTCAAATTGCTCGACATTTCATTCACCTCTTTATGTCCCAAAGGTATTTTTATTATTAAGAAATCGAAAACAACTAAAGCGTCGAAGAACATATCGCCACTAAAAGCCTAGGTTTCAATTTCCTTTGATTACATTCGTAAAAACCCAACCAACATCAATATAATCAACCAAATCGATGTTGGTTTTTACCGCGAATGTTGTTTGTCTTTTAAATCAGAGGTATATCTCAGCTTCGTCCATATTTACAGCTGTTCTGGCAGTAAAAAATTTACGCATAAACTGAGGGCTTTTCAACGAGTGGCGAACGATTTTCGTGGGATGAAAACTAACGGCGTTACATTTCCCTAGAAACGGGTCGGTTTTAAGTAAAAATCATAACTAAGTCCCGCGCTACTTTCGTTCCACAGTTTCGTCACGTTTTTGCCCAGTTAGGTGATGGCTAAAGCATGTTCCATGCTATTATTTTATGAATAATATGTTCCAATAATATGTAGGTACCTACCTGATTACTTTTTCTATAAATAAACAGAATTTTTCTTCTAAAAATAAAAAAATAAAAATAAAAAAACTCTCCGATTGCTCGTAATGTATCGCAGTATTCTAGAGAACCTTACTTCATAGCTACCGATATGTAGCTATGATTTTGTTTACTGGTATCGCGTTGCATTTATTGTGGCAAAAAAAGTGCGAAAAATTCCTTGACCCCCAGCCAATTTGTGTGCGGGATTGAAGAACAAACAGAATAGGGGTAATAATTCGAGGTATTTAGCGTAATTTTGTCGAAGATAAATAGGTGAAGGTACCTGAGAAGTCGAATGAAGCAAATTTGGTGCCATTCATCGTTTCACATCCTGAGTCCCGGAACGTAGCAGGTGTTGAGCTGACGATGTCTACATTGAACTCCAAATCGATACTTTGCCCTGATAAATCTCCATCAGGCATCCATACATCAATCATTGGAGTCGTTGGCATAGGAGTTGCTTCAGTGTGAGAAGGTGTAGCGAAATCAAGAAGGTTGGGAGTGACAAAGGTTACTCTTCGATCTCTCACAACGTTCATGACTCTAGGAGATTGTGGAGGAACAACTACATCACCAACAGCACCCTGTTCAATGAGACCATCAGAGCCGACGGTTGTTACAGAAGTGACCTCCTCCTTTGGTTCGCATTTCGCCTCTTTTTGCTCTGAAAAATTAATTTGCATTTACGTAAAAACCAATTTTTTGCGACAAACCAAGTGTTTATTCACCCCTTGTCAGTTCCAATGGAACATCGATTCTATGTGACCAAAACAGGGCAAGTAAGGGGAGTTTGCATGGGGCTGAAGATATGTTGTAACTAAACACCTTAGAACTACCTTGACTCGTCACTGATAAGAGAAGTGGCTTATCAGTCAGTTATGCGGAACGAATCTGCTGCAGAGCCTCGGATTGCCTGAGTCCTTTCTGACAAGTTCGTCTTCACGGTGAACTTCCACTTGGGAAGGGAAAGAATAAGAATAATCACCGCCAAGAAACCTACTAATTTCTCGCGTATAGAAGATATCAGGATAGGACAAGGATGAAAATGGAGATCAATAAAAAAATATGCCACTATAAATGAGGAATATTGTTGCTTTTCCTAAATAAAATTGAGTTTCATTTCCTATTTTTGAAATTTTGTAAAAATATTAAAATATAATAATACTGAATACGCACATAACTGATTTCATATAAATTATTTAGGTAACTATTTCACTTTTCTCCAAAGGTAGAGAACTCTTATTATTTACTCCATTTGAAGAGCTCGTGGTTCTAGGGTATTTATTTATTTTTTCAATCCCACAATGACGTTCGATAGATAATTAGGCACTACTGATGTAAATTCAAATTAATAAATGCCCACGGAGCTACCTTCCTAAATGAACGACAATTTAAGCAGGAATGACGGGAAAATCTTAAAATTTCTATTTCCATTTATTGTTGATGAAATTCGTATAATTTAAAGAGAAATTGGAAGCTATTGGTTGAGTAAAGTAAGGCGTGGGTGGCAGGCCTAGCATTGTTGCCAACCCCAGCGCTCATAGAGGAGAAAAACGTTCCTATGAGGTAGCCCACCAGCTGTGGGAGATAACTGTACTGGTGAGACGAGTCTCGGTATTTCAAGGGTCTTTAATAGTAACATATCTACAACAAGAGAGAGAAGCAGAAGGAAGGAACGTTATAAACGACTTTCTTTCCCTCCCCAGAGAGCTCTGGAAAAGGCTCTTCCCCTAGGAGACAAGATATATTCTTTCTAGAGTCTAAATAGGGGATTACTTCGAAAGCTTGATACATTTCTAAATTCCCAATTCGATGTACCAAACAAAAATTACGATTCCAACTAAATAGGAGTGTTTCCCAACGTTTACAAACTTCATCAAAGGATATTGTCACAAAGCCTTCGTGAGAGGAAAGTAGGTACTCTGTTCTTACCAATAGTTAGTTATTAGCATCAGTTCTCCGTTGTTTACGACCTCTGTAATTTAAAAGTTCTTCATTCTCAAGAATACTAGATGACTTTGCCCATGATACCATTTACTTTTTCGAAAGTTGCACTGTCGTGACATCGGAAGTATGTTTTATGAGAAAAAAAGTCGTTAAATTATTTTCCAAATTCACTTTTGTACACTTACTACGTAAAAATTCCCTGAAGTTGGATTTTCCAACTGCGGTTTTCGAAGTTTTGGCGTTTGACGAGGCTGGTTTGCGTTTAGGTCGTTTTATAACCAGTACAGGCTCCCAATTGTTCTCCTTAAGAACTTGCAAATCCATAACTTTCTTGTTAATTGCTTCTACCTGGAAAACAAAATGGAAACTTTATTTTAATACTGAAATCTTTGTGTTCATGTATAGTACGCAACCCCCTTTAGATGAAGTCAGACAGTACGAAGTTATCTCGTAATAGTCCAATCAGCTGTACCACTAGTTTCGTAACGCGTTTCATCTTAAGGATTTAATTAAGTGGGGTCTTCATGATAAAATATCAATTGTCCCCAATGTCTTTCAGATCCAACGATGTATCAGGTTGCATTTATTCTTCCTCGGCCAACAAAGAGCAATGGTTGGGGAAAATCTTCTGCTTTTCTCATTTACCCGTTCACAATAGTTTCAGCTTTCTGTTCTGTTGCTTATGGTAGATAGGAGGTATTGTGGACGACTGTTTCAGTTGAATGTGACACAGCATAATCATTAATAGTATCATTATTTATAGTAATTATATTAATTATTTATAGTACCATTATTTCTTGTAGGTTCGGTAGAACCTTCCTTCACGGTGCATTGTGGAGCTGCCTCTGAGATTTGACTTATTGCATCTCGCTAAAATTTTATATTTCTACACACTTGCCTGGACATTCATCATCTCCCAAAACCCGTCGAGATCATCGGGAAGAACGGCAGGTTTGACTGGTCGGTTGGGTCGGTTCTTTTTCTTCCCTGGAACCGGAATACAGCTCGGAACTCTGAAACGTGTAGCGCACTCTTCAATGAGTTCACGAAACTGCTCAAATTTGGACGAAACCATCAATTTGATACCGCCAACAACCGCATCGATGTCTCCGCCAATCCATTCAGGAAGCTCAACCACTGAAGCCCTGATGGTTTCCAATTCATTAGCCAAGTCCATTAATCTTTGAGTTTCTGCTTGAAGCCTCTCTCTGAAAAAGAATTGTTTTCATTATGAAAGTACAACAATGCACAAAAGCCTAACAAGCCAGAGAGGGCAAGATAGGCACTACGTAAATAAGGCGAAAAACTGAAAAGAACTCCAAGAATTTTCTACGTTATTTTCAGTTTTTTCAAATACAAATTTTGCGCACCTACTATAATTATGACATATAATAGGTATAATTATTGTTAATGTAGCAACTATCACTTGAGCAATGATAACCAAAACTTGATTATAAATTCATAGAAAAATTGCCACATAATTATGAGAAATATGAAGCTTTCTATTTTTCCAATCGAGTGTGAAGCGTTTAGTTCTTTCTAATAAACTTGATTGTGAAGGTGTGAAGCCAGTATGGTGTGGTAGGTAGTACCTAGCTGGTAGGTAAACAAGTGCGGTAGCTGTTCAATTTCTCCCTTGCGAGGGAAAAACATTAAATCATGTTTAATGTTTTTCCCTCGCAAGGGAGAAATTAGATATAGTTTTTTAAGGCGCCTTCAGCATTCTCCATTGACCCTGCTTCTCAAATTTCAGCTTCCTGCGTTCAACAGGAGAGAAAATGGCCTTGGAGCTCACTCAGCTGATCAGTGACCACTCAGGCGCCTTCAGCATTCTCCATTGACCCTGCCTCTCAAATTTCATCTTCCCGCGATGAATAGGAGAGAAAATGGCTTTGGAGCTCACTCAGCTGATCAGTCACCCTTCAGGCGCCTTCAGCATTCTCCATTGACCCTGCCTCTCAAATGTCAGCTTCCTACGTTCAACAGGAGAGGAAATGGCCTTGGAACTCACTCAGCTGATCAGTTACCACTCAGGCGCCTTCAGCATTCTCCATTGACCCTGCCTCTCAAATGTTAGCTTCCTGCGTTCAACAGGAGAGGAAATGGCCTTGGAGCTCACTCAGCTGATCAGTGACCACTCAGGTGCCTTCAGCATTCTCCATTGACCCTGCCTCTCAAATGTCAGCTTCCTACGTTCAACAGGAGAGGAAATGGCCTTGGAGCTCACTCAGCTGATCAGTGACCACTCAGGCGCCTTCAGCATTCTCCATTGACCCTGCCTCTCAAATTTCAGCTTCTTGCGATGAATAGGAGAGAAAATGGCTTTGGAACTCATTCATCTGATCAGTGATCTGTCAGGTGCCTTCATTACTGTCCTTTGACCCACCATCTCGAATTTCACCTTCCTGCGTTGAATAGGAGAGAAAATTGTTTCTATACAATGAACATTAATTTGTGATTCACACTCATATTTCTGATTTATCACTAGTCCAAACTGAAGGACCTCCGAAGTCCCTTAGAAGTGACTGACAATAACCAAAAGCATCTTGGTACAACTAGACCCCAAATGGAGCCGATATAACGTGGTAACTAAGAAATCGGTCCGTGGTAACTAAGAAAAAAAACGTTGCAGATTTGCGTGTCGGAATTCACAGAACGACCCCCAGCCCTAAAACATTAAACATGTTAACAACGAACAAATTAGCGAAATGTATGACACAGTAAGAAAAGTAACCATTTAGCACTAGGTAGTTCCACTGGAGAACTGTAAGAACTGCTACTCTACTCAAAGTAGCAAGTAAAGTTAATCCAAGGTGATTTACCTACTGTAATAGTATCCATTCATAACAAAATTTGTTATGTATGGATACTAGTACAGTAGGTAAATCACCTTGGATTAACTTTACTTGCTTCTTATTTAAGAAACTTTACTTGTTTCTTATTTAATAAGAAACAATCCATCATAGGCTTCAATTATGTGCTTCCGAAATACCTACAGGCCTTTCTTAACCAGCTGAAGTTTCACCTTGAAACATCATTTCATAAATCAGAACTAAAGCCAAACCCGCTACTGACCAGTAATCAAGAATCCAGTATAACTTGAAACGAATTTCAAAAGTTATCAAAAACCATACTTGGAGTGATTCCAATACTTGATGTTATGAAGATCAAGAAATGTAGCAACAAAATGTAAACAAATGTTATCATTATATTCGTTACCTATGTTATGCTGTTCATAAATAAACAATATCAAGAGGAAGTCGCTATACCTGTGGAATGTAGGGCCATTAGGAGGCTCTGGTAAGTTGTCGTAGGCAATACTAATTCTTTTCCCTGAAACATGAAAGTGAAAATGCGAACAAGAACAAAATAATTATGAGACTTTTGAGTAAACTGGCCGACAGTTTTGAGCCATAGAGACATCACCACCTGATAATGTACTTACTAACAGATTGATCTACTATCTACCAAGATAATATTGAAGAGTATTACGGTAAGCGACAAATATGTGATGTTTTTCAAGACGATTTTCGGTCATAGTCACAGAGTAATGGAGACAAGTTAACAGAGAAGAAAGCCAACGTTAAAATGGTGTGCAAGCATTTTTGAGGCTGCCACAGTTGCGCCATCTACTTTCAGCTAGGATTGAGGAACTACTACGGAAGTGGTGGGGGGAGAGGGCACACTCTTCATACTGCTTCTTTTCAAATCCTATCGAATGACCAGAAATTGATAACTTTTCGTTTCATCATCATTTAGATTTGCAAAAATTACTTGGAAAAACCAATCGAGGCGAAAGGTATTTTCAGAGTTCCTCATGCAATTGTTGTTGTCCCTATCGCCAGTGATTAAAATATTCAATTGACAGCTGCAACCCAAAGAAACGTTTGAAACCCAGTGTATTATTGAAAATCGCTCGATTTTTTCGTACATATCGCGAATATAACTGAATGTTATCAAATTAATTACTTAGATGCAGCCGGTAAGGCACCAAGGAGAAAAATATGTGATAAACAAGGTGACTTGTTGTGATGAGGTTGGGAACAAGTGATCATGAACTCTATCTGTTGCTTTCCGCTATAACTACGTCCTGGAGCTCCACCAATCAGAACGCTTCTCGGGCTCCCACATTCAGCTTTCAGCCCAGTGGTCATAGTACAATTGAAGACCCTGCGGTAACAACGAACCAACTCCAAAATTGTCGTTTTCAAGTCACACTCGTTTCAAAACCTCATGTTTTCGCACAATACAGCGGTGACGCTAGAAACTTCCAGAACTACCTGACTATTAGGTGACTGTTTTGGAGCTAACTTGTTGCAGCTCCAGGATCTTCAATTTTATTTTTCAATGATTTATCCATTCATAACCGATAATTTATTTTGATTGAGTACGTAATTCAAGTTGAATTTTACGTTAACACTTCAACCAACATTATCAGTAGACAGGAGGATTTTGTATTAAACTTATGAAAATACCTTTGGCAGCCTTGTCAGGACGTTCGACAACCAAGTTGAGGTCTTCAGGGCGGTTTTCTTTGTCGCGTTTCGTAACTTTTGAAACAGGCTGGGAAACCAAAAATTAAGGCAATTGCAATACAATAATAAAACTACAAACCATTAGAATAAATATAAAATAAAAATGTCCTCATGTTTGGAATCGAGGATAAGGGAGACAATTTTGGGAACTGAAATGTAAAGGTACACTGCATATTATTTACTTATAAGTAGGTAGTTAATTTTCAATAAATTTTGACAAAAAATCAATAAATTTTGACAAAAAATTCGTAATGCGTACAAAAAATGTTGAAAAAAAGGCCTCTATTCTTTTTCAAGTCAGTCAGGGTTCTACGTTCCCTGAAATGTAAACCATCAAATTTTGAGGGGGACAAATTGTTTTTCTAGGTCGATTCCAAAGGCTCGATATTCAAAATAATACGCCAATAACTTTTTACTATGCAATTAGGGGGAGAAACTGAAGTTTGAATAAAGACATAAACTCGCATCGTAAACTGATTTTGACATCGTATTCGATCTTATTTATAACGCTGAATCGAATGGTGGCACTTTCTGACCTTCCCGAACGGAAAATAAGAGTATGATGTGGGTCAAAATTGGAGTTGCTCGAGGTTTTTCATATAATGAACCCCTAAATGGCTTCGTACCATTGGTTATTTTGCCTGCAGAACCCATTGGAATGAGCGCCTCACCGTGAACAATAAATTATCAACGGTCAGCTGAAATGAATTTTGATGGGGCAGAACTTTGTAATTTGAACTTCAAATTTGGATTCAGTGCCCCTGAAAACCCCGACTCCCAGTTTTCGTATCAAAGGTCGCCACTTGCATTTTTCAAAACTCAGCCCGCAATGTAGGCCGTATGTTCACTTTGCTGATTCTTCAACCTTCACCGTGAATGAACCGAAACCCTAATGATTTTGTAGTCGGATTGACCTGAAAGTACCACCCAAATACGACGTCAAACTCAGTTTTACGTGGCGAGTTCATTTCCAGGGAAAAACCCTCAAAAACCGTTTTCCCCCATGGAATCAACGTCAATCATTCAACGTCAGTTTCTTCCCCTTATTGCATAGTAAAACGTGTTTTGATTAAACCATTGGAAAACTGAGAGCTTTGGCCAGCTATCACAGTAGATGTAATCCATAAATAGGACACTTACAGCCAGTTTAAAAAAAATTGTCTCATACTCGTGGAAATTTTGTTTGAGCAGTTTTTCCTCTAAATAAATCCCATCAAAGACGTATGCTAAGGCCCACTTTCACCAAAAGTTGTTCTAAACTTGCTTAGCTAAACGCGTTAATAGTTAATCTGAAGGAATAAACCCGGCAAGATGGCGAGCGTCTTTCACCAACCCAAATCATCGTTAAACGTTGTTTAAGACAATCGAGTTTGTCTAAACTTGAAATGTTGAGCAAAACGAATGAAAGTTGGACATTATGACGTATTTGGGCAATAGAAACGTTGAACAACAACCACAACCGCACTTGCTATCAGCAGATTGCCGCCTTGTGAATCTTTATCAGTATCAGTTTTTCGAATTCCTTGTTTTTATTATTTGCTGATTCCTGTGGTTTGTTTCGAGTTTTCCGGTTCCCTTCGTTTTATTTTGCTGAATATTTTCATCACCTACCTATTGACTTATTACACATCATCACTTTGAGCCACAACGAGCGCAATAACTCCAGTATTTCTCCAGACTCAAGTTCCTTCCTTGATGAATCCTAGTGAAACACAGCGACCACCGCCTTGTTCTGAACGGTAGGAATTTATTTCGATAATTTGAATGATTGTAAACTGATTGATGTAAACTCGAAGATGAGGGCCCCCGATTTCACCTCAATAGAAATTTATTTTGGTCGAACTGGTCTTTTATGATGGTCAATTTGTATAATTGGTCCGAATAGAAACAACCAAGAAATGTAGGTTGCACTATTATGTTATTGAAAACACCATTATTCATTTTAAATTAACGTGTTGAATTTATTTGTATGACGGGAACTCTAGGCGAGTGTCAATCTAGTCGAGCACTTGGACGACTCGGGGCTTGGAAAGGCGGAAATTCAGTAACGTACATAATCTCGGAATGTGGAATCCGATCCAGGATTCGACTCGGACGTCGTCGTCATCGTCAGACGAGTCAAAAATAATTCGAAATGCAAAAACAATTCGCAATTTTATTTCGAAAACAATCACAAATCAATGCGCGGCCATATTGAATTGGTAGTTAAACGAGGTTTCCTAGTTTATTCGGCCGATTTTCGACCGTTTAAACTCGAACCCCCCAAGATGGTGTTTAAACTCGTAAAGCGCTCTGGTGAAACACGATTTTTACTGAACGTCGTTTATCTCTCGCCTCGTTTGGTTTAAACTCGTTTTGAATGTTTGGTGAAAGTGGGCCTAAGTGGGTGCGGCACATAGCTTCCTCGTATCCAAAACCCGATTATATAGATGATCCGATGCATAGTAGTTAATCTCAAAACACCAATCTCTAAGTACCTTTCGCTACCCTCATAGGGGACCATCTACACGCTAATCTGGACAATCCTAGAAAATTTCATCAAATTCGGATGAAAAATATAAGTGTTATGGCTGTTACAAGGATTTTACGTTTGCGCACGCGCAGTGGCTACTATCAGTCCGAAGGTGGTGATTTTCATAGGGGACCATCTAAATACTGATCTGTAACATCCCTGAAAATTTCATCAAAATCGGATGGAAAATGTGGAATTTATGGCTGTTACAAGGATTTTACGTTTGCGCATGCGCAGTGACTACTATCAGTCCGAAGGTGGTGATTTTCATAGGGGACCATCTAAATACTGATCTGTAACATCCCTGAAAATTTCATCAAAATGTGGAATTTATGGCCGTTACAAGGAATTCACGTTTGCGCATGCGCAGTGGCTACTATCAGTCCGGGGATGATGATTTTCATAGGGGACCATCTACACACGAACCCACACAATCCCTGAAAATTTCATAGAAATCGGACAATAACTTCGTATAGTTATGCCCGTTACAAGGAATTCATGACAGACAGGGAACCAAAATTGTTCAGAAAGGTCTAAAACGTAAAACGCGAGTGAGAATTTTGATTTTGGAGAACTTTTTTTCATCTTTTGAGAGGTGAAAACAAAGCTTCCGCTACCTTGGTAGCCTCGGAAGCAAAATTTGGGTTTGACACCAGGGAGAAAGGAAATTTAATGCTCTTTTCAACAGTAATCTTAGATTTAAACTTAATAAATTAATTATGGCAGTTACAGTCGTTTTAGTGATTTAGAATGGTACTGACCACATTAACTGATGCACCCTGTATAACTATCAATTTAAGAGAAACTGACATTTTCCATACCTGTTTGGGAATTGCACCAGTTTTTCTACTTTCAATGACGCCATTCTGCACCTGTTGGAACATTATTCGTATAAACTATATTACTAAATTTCTAAACAGACAATCATCAAATCTGAAACAAATCAATTAAGTAGGTACTTGTTCAAGATTCAAGTAAAATGTTACATGATATGAGCCCTTCTACTAGCCACTAGATGCTTACTACTTCAAAGTATTTCCGAAGAAATTTAATTCAACTTTCAACTCAAACAAGAAATTATAAAAAGAAAAAGAAAATTAGTAAGAAGAAAATTATTTATTTATTTGAAAAATATTTGTTATTTATTTTATTATTATTATTACTTTATTAGTACCTACGTACCTACTTTTTATAATTATTACTTATATTTTTGTTAGGAATTATTGATTGGTGAGAACATTTATTTTGAACTCTTTGAAGCAGTTAGAAATGGTTAAAAAATTGTTGTTATTAAAAACGTGCTTTTTATACTTTTTTAAGGATTCTTACGAACCATTTTTTATATACTAGGTACAACAGGAGACTTTGCATCAAAACGGATAAACTTGCAATGGATGAGAAAAATAATGCATTCTCGGTGGTTATAAATACAGCTTAATCGATAATCAATGCGTTGCAGTAACAACGAAATTTAAATTCAAAAACTGAACCTGCATAATCTATTATTATTAAAATATATTTGTATTCTAGGCATACCTGATTTGTTATAGCTCCAAACCTAGGCCTACCAGATATTCCAACTCCTTGATTGCTTATGCTCTGAAAAAATTGAAAATTCTATTCAAGACTGAACACCCAACAAGGCAGACGATTTTAATGTCCTTGAATTGGTTCCTATCTACAACGGAATTTGCATTATTCGTGGGTAGTGTAATATGTTTTAACACTATACTAGATAGGAGCGTACCTTAGTAGAATTGGTGTTGCTGGTCACCTCCAGGTATCGCGGAGCGAACGTGGTACGTGTAGAGTCGGAATACGTCTGCATATTGAAATTGGATCGGTAAGGGGACAAACCTGCACAAAGAAAAAGGAACGTCTTAGAATTTATAAAATTAATGACAAAATGTATTATTGCCATGGAAATGGTGACGACATTTCTTAATATTTGGGTAACTTAAAAAATTGATATGTTCTTTGCAAATATCGAAATGTTTCTGTCGATATCAACATTTGAAATGTACCAAAAGGGCTCAGTGCCCACGTGCCTTGATTAGTTTCACAATATGCGCATATTTAATAATTATTGTTGATCGTCTGGGTGGTTTCATTCGTTTCTAAAAATTGAACCTATCTTTAATTAATGAAAAATTAATACTTGTACACAACCGTTTGAGCAAGGGCGCTTTGAAGAAGTACCTCATAGAAGTGACTGACAATAACCAAAAGATTCGAGGCACAGCTACACCCCAAAATGTAGTCGATATACCACATTTCACCTTATTGGTCGATTCCAAAGGTTCATTATTGAAAATAATAAATCAACAATTGAGGGGTCAAACATTCATGAAATTTTCCGTAGAATCCAAATGTGCTATGCAAAAGGGAGGTTTCCATTTGAAAAACAAAGTTGATGTACGATGCGCGCCCATGCTCAAAAGTGCAATGCGCGACTTGTTATATTCAAATTTCATTTTTTTACACTCGATTAAAACCTTCAATTCTTTTTACTATGGAAATTAACGATTTACCTAAGGAAATCCATTAATAGAGAGACACCATGTATACAGGGAAATAGCTTACCTGTATGTCGCGACCTGACGAAGGGATTGAAACGGGGTCTGTTGTCCATGGTGCTTTGTGATCTCTTCACACTCCGAGAACCTGGCGCAATAAAGAAGACATAATAAGTAATTACATTAGAATGGGATCTGCGCATAATATTTTTTCAAACATTTTTTTTTTAAGTAACCACTTCACTTCTTATATTTAACTTAGTTATTTCGAATTTGCGTGCTTTCCTAAAGAAACTGAAGCATTTGAAAATGAGGAGGAGGGAGGAACTAAGGGGTGTGGGGTAGAAAAAGTGCCACGGAGTTATCACCATCTACGTGGAACTCTGCTCATACCTGAACTGTAGGTCGTTTTACAGAGGCACGTCCCTTCAACCCTCTCCCCCATCCCCATCCTTCTCACCTTTCCTTATCCGTAGTGCCAGCGTCAGGTAAGTCCTGGCCGTCCTTCCCATTTTAATAAATTGAATTTATCTACTTTCTTTTTATGTATGGCTAAAAATGGCTAAAAATTCTCTATGTTTCTATGGGCAGATCGAAGAAACTGCTCAAAACCTATTGATAACCAATACAAAATTATTGAATCGTGTTTTTTTACGTCAGTAGCTTCAAAATTGGATGGTCTAATAGAAAACTCAAAAATTGGTGGTTGCACTGCAGCAGCTCACTGAGCTGCGTGGGGTAGAAGTTCCAGTAGTCTCAGACCCCAATGCCCTCCAAAGCCCATACCACCCATTGGGATGAAATGAAGCTCTGTCGGAGTTCCCTACCATCTACCGACTCAAGCAGTACAGCTGCGAACAGCAGACGAGCTGGGTTTTGGAACAGATGGTGTTGCTCGGTAGTACCATGCTAACTGCGGCCTGACAAAATCAAGATCAGCAGCAGCATGGGCGACATCCCAGACCGACCCTACATTCAGTCACTTTGCTGCCCATCTCCGATGAGTGATCTCACCTTATTTGAATAAATTTGAATCATTGGGTAATAATATGAGCTGGTTATTACATCAGAATATTTCCAACTATATTTCAATGTAGGTACCTGCAAACCATCTAACTGGAACCTGTAAGCTTACAAGTCCAGCTATATGGTAATAGTAAACGCCAGAAGGAAGTAGGATGTAGAGGATATTTTTGATTCGCACTCAAGTAAGTGTTTATAATAATGAATACTTTACAGAAGATAATTTAATCCCCTATAAAAAAAAAAACCCCCGTTGCGTTGTGGGTATCTAGCCGCCAGTGGTATTAATTTGTTCATGATGATGCATCTATTGTATAATAAAATCTGGGGAACATCTGAAACTCCCGGATTGTGAACGATCAAGAATCAAACCAATGATACATAGAATGTGATTTTATGCGTCTTGGATGAGGATGCTGTCATCAAAATCTTTGTTTCAAGGTATCCGATAAACCACTATCTCACTTGGGACAGACATGGACGCGGACATTTTCAAACAAAAAACCTCCTTAAAAACCTTTAAAGGAAACGCTTGCATACGAGTCTGCAACACATTGAAACATTTTCATGCCCCCCCCCCCCTCCCCTCCCGAGACATTTGGGAGCTCGATTTTCGACTCAGCTGATCTGGGAGCTCGATTTTCGACTCAGCTGATCTGAGAGCTCGATTTTCGACTCAGCTGATCTGGGAGCTCGATTTTCGACTCAGCTGATCTGGGAGCTCGATTTTCGACTCAGCTGATCTGGGAGCTCGATTTTCGACTCAGCTGATCTGGGAGCTCGATTTTTGGCTCAGCTGATCTGGGAGCTCAATTTTCGACTCAGCTGATCTGGTAATATCAAACTGTAAAGTACCTACCTAACTGTAAAGTACCTACCTGTAAAGTACCTAACAACTTCACTTCTGATGGTCATAATCATCATTGTGGCGACTTGGGACAAATTTCGTCGCAACAAATTTCGTGACGATTTTTTTTTATGTGCCATATGAAAGACATGAAAATGTCAAAACATATTCTATGTTAAAACTGTACACTTTAAAAGAATAGCATTTTCACTTCATAATTTAACGACTGAGGATAAATTTCGATGCTCATCACTCACCCACTTCGCAAGTTCAACTACGATTTTATGATGGTTCCACATCCTGGGACACGAAATCCAATTATACCTACCTACCTGTTGACAACAGTAAAACGAAATCTAGGCTAAGAATTTCTAGTGTTACCTTCGAAGAAATGTATAGCGGAACTTGGAGAACAACATTCGTAGACCAGCCGTTCGAACCTTGAAGGGGTTCATAACTCGACTGACCGCAGATTCACGAAGGTACAAATACCCACCTATCTATTGCAAAGACAATTCGGACCACAAGTTTTGAATAACAAACACGAATCGATTGGTTCCGTTTAGACAGCAGATAGTTGGTTGATTATGAGAACGCTTCTTAAATTTAGAGGACCCGAATCACCTTTAAACCCTACACTACTGCAACTAAAAATAGATAATTTGAGAAACATTGAACGCCCCAAACAATTCTAAGCTTTCAACAAACTGTGAAGAAAATAAATGGTACTTAATTGTCTAATGTTCGGCCAAAAAAATTTCACGGTTTTCTCTGTTTACCCAGATTTTAAACCACCTTTATTAATTTTCCAATCAAACCAAGACGTTCACCCACAGAAACCCACCCATTATTATTTACGTAAGTTTTAAACTATATAAAATTACTTGATTACTTACGACGATAGCGTGGACGGCTGAGTCTATCGTAAGGGTTTCTCTGTTCTGAAACAGGAAAACAAAGGTAACAAAGCTAATAACGTCTGATAGTTCATATCAATATTATATTTACCTAAGAAATTCATTACTTTGATAACCTTCCACCTTTGTAATGGAAAATAATCTTGAAACAGACATATGAAATTCAAGGGGGTCTCATTCGGTCGCCGTTCGTTCCTCGTCCCGGATTAGTATTTCCCAAAATGCTCCCGAGGCGAGCCCCGAACTCACGGCCCCTGCAACCGGCCCGAGGCTCATCCCCAGAGACACATGCCGTATCTCGCTCGGCCACAGCTGACCGCCAAGAAAAAGTCATGGAACATTCATTAATTAGGAAATTAATTATCATCATTAACGAACGATTGGTCTCACAGAGCTCGGGTGGTTTCATTCCACTCTAAATTTTTTTGGAAATTTTAAACTGACTAAAAAAATAACTTCTGTAAAACAAAAGTTTTCGAGCTAGGGAAAAAAGCTAGGTTTGAGAAGTTTTCCCCCAATCTTTAGCCTTTTGAAGAGACTTACAAAAACCAAAGGCTTCGCCAAAAACCAGGCACAACTGGACTCCGAGTGCAGCAGAGATACAAATTTCATCAAAATCGGTCCTTAGGAGCTTGGCAAGGATCGTGGAGTACGGCGAACGGACGGAAAAAATTGTATTCGATTTTTGGATTCTACATAGGTACTTGAAACGTATACCATCAAATTTTAAGGGGCTAGAAAAAATCTTTTCTTGTTCGAAGTGCATTATTGAAAATAATAACCCAAAATAGAGATAATAACATTTTTACCTTCCAAACTCTGTCTTATTTCTTTTATGGACGTTTCCAATTTGAGCAGTTTATCTGAAAAAAATGAAGAATTGAGCTAATACAAATTTAAACAAAATTAGAAGATTTTAAATACCAAGAAGGTAAAGTATACCTAGTTGAGAGAAGTTCTTCAACGACAGATTATAACAATTTCTTCAGCGGTAGGTTACAGATGATGGAAGAGATGGAAGAATAAATTCGGAAAAAAGAGACCTCTCTCGATTTTAAAAAAAATTGAATAATACTACAGAATAAAGACAATGTACCTTCTAAAACTACGACGATGTCCTTTAAAGGTTTCAACGCCTCAGATGTGCTCGTTCTTCTCTCGGCTCTCCTGGACAGATCTGAGAAAAAGGCTAAATCGTCAGTCCTCACAATTGTAAGGTAGTAAAAACGGTTAAGCATCTACATAATATTATAATGTTCAAAACAGGAGCTTTATCCATGGACCTTTGTCCATTCAAATGAAAACGCATGTGGATATTATACAAAATATAATGTCCAGGGATAACTAGATTCGTTCCAACAGGCACCTCAATTGAGCAGAAAGCGACCAGCGCATGCGCAGTTGCACAAACTACAACCATAGTTCGGATGATTCCGCAGTTGAACTGCAATTGAACAGAAGTCGACTACTCAAAAGAGTCCTGTTAAGCGGAGTCAAAAAGTAACATCGTTTCCATTTATATATTTTTTCAATATTTTACAAGATTATGCAAAGAAAGAAAAAAGATTAAGTTGACGTTTCCGCATCCTTTTTCACAAATGAGGAATTTCACCATGTCGGAATTTCCTATTTTTACCCCAAAATCGGATTCAGCACCTCAAAAAAAACCCCAATGGCAAACTTTCAGCCCGTACTTCCTACTTTCAGTTTGTGTAACACTAAATAGCACCGACAGCAAACCATCGCTCAATAACTTGGACAGCATGCATTCCATCTGAGCCTTTGGCTGTGGACTGTAATCTGACTGTAGTCTAACTGCAAACCTCTTGATGGAACAAACTGACAGTTTTCAAGACTACAGATACTGGGACTGATACTTAATAAGTATCACCGTGGAATCAGCAACACCACCGAGCTCGTTTTTCACAACTTTTCAGGAGAGAGAAAACACCGATTTTTTAGTCCATCGAGGCCTAATTGACTGATGTTTTCCTTGAT
The DNA here is from genome assembly GCA_009739505.2 of Apolygus lucorum. Taxonomy (NCBI): domain Eukaryota; kingdom Metazoa; phylum Arthropoda; class Insecta; order Hemiptera; family Miridae; genus Apolygus; species Apolygus lucorum. Next base: position 41,770,369 of record CM019183.2, on the reverse strand, counting down.
TACTATAATGAATGATATTATCAAAAAAACACCGATTTTTTAGTCCATCAAGGCCTAATTGACTGATGTTTTCCTTGATTACTATAATGAATGATATTATCATTCATTATAGTAATCAAGGAAAACATCAGTAAATTAGGCCTTGATGGACTAAAAAATCGGTGTTTTCTCTCTCCTGAAAAGTTGTGAAAAACGAGCTCGGTGGTGTTGCTGATTCCACGACGGAATCACAATGGAATTAGTATAATATACTAATAGTAGGAGTTTAGGCTTAATGTTCTGAAAACTTGAGGACATATTGTGAAAGTAAAGGTCTTTTGAAAAATTCAGGCCAACCGGACCTTCCTATCACATTTTGTTGAGGGGATCTTGAGCTAAGGGAGGATCGCGCTTCGCACATAAAAAGACTTTTGAGGGGACTTAAGTCACAATCTCCGTAACAGACACTCATCCAACCCAATCGTTGAAGGCCAGATAGTAAAGGCACCGCAAACATTGACAAGAAACAAAAGCAATTCACATAGTAATTAAGTAGTAAATAGTTTTATCCACATGCAACAGGTAAAATGCTGGAGGATGGGGAAATCGTAACTGTCGTCATAACAGTCAGTACCCTCTCCTACTTGTGGACTCTGATGGACGACATACTACAGAAACGGTACCACATGGGACGAGAGGACTCTGAAAACATTCTATCCCTGGGCCATGCCATCGTCACTCTGCAGCTGATGGACTCAAATCTAAAGCACCTTGACCCGGCAACGTTCAACCCAACAAACAAATCCAAGCTTCTGGAAGAACTTGGAATGATTTTCAGGTAAACCCTTTTGGATTAGGCAAATAAACATGTATCTCCATGTGACTTTCAAGATATACATGGAAAAAGTATTATTGAAATGACTCTCTATTTTCCAGTTGCAGTTACTTCCTCTATGACACATTCCGCTGGAAGTTCCGAGGCCCTGCTTCAAAAATAATGCTTTGCCACCATATATGCTCTATATTCGCCATTGTGAATAACCTGGCAGGCAAATGTTGGGGTACCCATGGCAACATGGCTCTACTCGTCCTGGAAGGATCAAACCCACTGCTACACCTACGCAGAATCCTTATCGGTGAGGGCCTTCAATCGAACAAGCTAATTTACAAAATCACCGAATGGGCGTTCTTGCTCAGTTTCATATTTTTTCGCTTTGGACTGGGAGTACAATACGTCATCTTCATCAGATACTCGAACGCTCCCAACTACCTCGTCAAGACAGCATACATGCTATTTGCCATTTCATCAGTCTTCCTCGTACGAATCGTCATCATTCTGAAGGCGAAAATCCTGGCAGTGCTAGAAGGGAATGATCAGAAAATATCACATACTCCCTGTTCCAAACACTTAGATCACATAAAACCAATACAATAAAAGATATAAACGTGTTTTGTTTCAAGGATAGAATTTAGTTTCTCATAGATCCCAAAACGACCAATTTCGGAGGTCAATTTCTTTCGCATTACAGGACTCACCCAAAATAATTGTTTTCAGGTGCCTAACATTGCCTAGAGAAATCGGTACAGGTGGAATCACTCGTTAGTCAGTATTACGTCGCTGGAGGAGAGTAATGGGGTGGGGCTTTTCGTGAATGAATAGTTAATTTTATTAAGTTCTTCATTATTTAAATGAATTTCGTGTTTCACAAATAAGTATTTTAATGCTCTTTGCACACGGATCGTTTCTTCCAACTTTAGCTTGCATCGACTAGTAGACGCAACCTTGCCTGTGTAGTAGAAAGGGAAACTGATCACAGGCTGACTGTCAGTTGGCGTGCAACGGTCCCTGAAGGTCGTACCCCCAACATACTTTGACAAATTTTATTGAAATGAATGATCAAGCAAAGAACATTATTTTATCCGTGGAATAGGTGGAGAAGTACGAGGTTCAGTCAATATCGTTCTTCAAATGACACAACATATTCCCTCATATTTGTGTTCTTCGCTATGACAGGAACAACCTAACTGAAGTTTCTGTATTTGGCTCTACCTCATCTATTGGTAGCAAGCATGTTGCTGGACAAACCTAAAAAGTACCTACAAAAACTTCATTGTCATGAAGTCGAGAACCAGTCAAACTCACGATGCAAATGGATTGTACGATTTCCAGGAGCGCAGTGCAACCTGGGCATACTCAAATTGCTAAAGAGTCAATGTATGTGCAAGGAGCCTCTATCTACTCAGAACTCAAATCTACATAATTTTACCAATTGTGAGGCGAAAAACCTCCCCTTTTTAGTTGTTAATCAGAAATAAAACTGAGAAGGGCGTTCTTGGTGCAAAGAAAAGGAGTAGTAGAGAGAATCCGGGGAGCCTTGCTAGTATCATCCAGCCTGTAAGCTGACAAAAGTGACAACCAACGTCCATTGATATTTTACAACGTAACATACATTGATGCTGCGTCTTTTGATGAAACTCTAGTTGATTCCATTACCAGTAGAACTTTATAGTTTCCCTATTTTGGCCCTGGCATCCACACTGACGACGACATGCTACAGGCAAGTTTTTTTTTAAAGGATCAATAGCAAAATTAAATGAGATTTCGAGCTCAAAATTGGTACTATAACTCAACATTTAATACTGAGCCGAATATATTCAGAAAAAAAGTCTTTCCGAATGTCTGTTTCCTATTTAAACGTTAGTTTTAAGCAGAGGCTGGTTTTTGATGGGTATTAGTTTGAAACGTGAGAATAAAAATCCCTGCTCCCATACATCTCAGTGGGGTGTGCGCATGGGTCGAAAAAACTGTTTTTGTTATTTTTAATCTAAACTAGACCTCATTCTGAGAATTTTGACACCAACCGGGACCTTCTAGCGTGAGAAGACCTTTTTCTATGATTTTTCAAAGTTTCGAATGTTTATGACGTCATAGTGAGCTGGGGGGTCCCGCCCAGGCGGGAGAGACGCGTGACGTCATAAACATTCGAAACTTTGAAAAATCATAGAAAAAGATATACTCATCCAAAATGAGAACTGCAGGTATCAAAATTCTAAGGATGAGTTCTACTTTCGATTAAAAATTTTTAAAAAATCAGGCGCACCCCCCCAATGTTTTGATATTTGACATCTTTAAAAAAACCATGAACAATTAAAAAAATCATGATTTGTTTTGAGGAATTTATCAGTGGGTAGTTATTTACAATCTATCGATTTCACACCTGTTGAGTTTATAATAGAAAATGTTTATAACATTATGTTGATGTTATTTTGAGTTTGAAGATGAATAATCACGTGCCATTCGGGAAACAAACCACGTGAGAGATTCGTCTAGCCCTTTGCAACATGTAGGTCCTGTAGGATGCCCTTCACTGCTCTTAGTGAGGAACTGGTGTATCTACTCAGGAATCTTAAAGTAGGGGAATACTAGTTATTGTATCCCGCATAAATCAGCTCATTATGATTTCTTGCCACTTGCACCTTAAACTTCTAGCATTCATCTACAGGTATTTTAACCAACATAATAACGCGTATTGTACTCTCCGGCTTCATGAGCGCACCCCCCATTCTACACGACCTCTGCCTTAAAGACACTAAAAAGTAAAAATGTCTTTACATCTATCTAAGAGGGCGAAGATAGGTTAGTACGTCTTCATTCAGATAAACGTCACTAGCTAGATTATGTCAATTGGTGGGGAGGGGGAGGCACACAGAACAACAGATGGTTTCAGGTCATCTAACGATCTGACCAAGTAATCTCTGAAACGAGAACGAGCCAGTCTTTGTAGGTTGTAAGCATTCATTTCAGTTATCGATCAAAATGCTAGTCATTTCATGCAAACAACTATTTCTACGGGCATTATTAAGTACTAATTACCTCAATCAGACATACATTTCACAACAGGGGACAGACTTGCTTCCATTTATCAAGCTCAAGTTTTAGTTGCATTCTTTCATGCCAAGCACAAGCGAGTTCCCATCACTTAGGTACCTAAATGCATTATGCTTTAGATTTACCTTCCACAGTGAACTAAAACTAAACACTGATGACTTCGCTAGGGGCCTAAAGAACATTAGATTTGAAGAGCGAACAACTTAGAAGTCTCATCATCAGAAGAACGAGAATGCGTTACCCACATCACACAGACTTTAGTTAACTCACAAACGCAAATTTAAAAAAGAGGTGACACAGAAAATGCCGTTCACAGAAAAGACCGTTTACAGGCGAAGGCGGGCTACGGTCCTTATCACGCGAACTTTCGATAAGAAAGAAACGTTCCACTTCCCGCCACATGGAAGTTTTCGTATTCATGCATGGAAGGCACATCTTCCTGCCAAACTTTCCCGCTAGAAACCGCAAAGGGCATTTGAAAGCTGGTGCTCAATTTATAGGACCTATAAATGTACCTGGTACACGTTGGGTGTGGTTTTTGAAAAAACCAGTTGCAGCCAAATTATGTAGATAATTTATTTTCAGAAATGTTTCTATCCTACAATGATATAGGATAGAGTATAGTCCTCAATGTGTGAATTAGGCATGTGTGACGGTCACCTAGTATTTTGTATTTAAGCGGTAATCCTTCCCTACTCGCCAACACCGCGCTGTATCGGATGTATTTTGTACTACATTTGTTGACAGTTGTTGAACTGTCATGTGAAACACAAATCTTGTGACACAGGACTTGTGTAAATGTAGTGCCGTGAGTGTACCATTTACGAAGATACCTAAGGTATGTAATGAACGAATTTATATTAGCACGTAAATAACCCGTAAAAAAATAAATAAATAAACCCGTTTCCCTGTCACATAGAATATAGATTTATACATTGGAGACAGTTTGACAGCAACTGTTGCTTTGACGTCTGATTTTTCGTTCCACCGGATCGCGACTCGGATTGCTGATTGGGGAATTTGCCTCAATTTTAGATTCTGGAATTTCAAGTCAAATCGTATAATAGGGCCCTAGAATAACGTTTAACACTAGGAATAACCAAGGGGAAAAAATTACCGTAGGAGAAAATGCCTAAACAAGTGAAGCCTCTGTTACAAAACACTGCGAAAATCGAGGAATATTGTTGACGTCATACGAAAAAAAAACGACACGAAAACAACTCCGACAACAGACAGAGTTCTAGCACCGCCACACAAAACGATCGAGTGAAATGGCTACTCGAATAATGTGATTCAAATCATGAAACTAAATAAGAGAAGATGAAGACTAATAATGCTTGATAAACTAGTAGGTAGAATCGTATTGTAAAAAAGTGAGTAATATTGTTTCTTTTGGTCACTTTTGTGTCTTGAGTTCTGCGTTCTGCCCTCCTTCCTAGTTCACACCTCTTGTGTTAATCCTTGTAAGCTAAAAGTTCGTGTATGTTCCGCTTCTGTGGTAAGCGCCACAGAACCTCCTTTGGAGTCAGATTGGTAGAATATCCGTTACGTTTCAAACATGTCTGCCTCTTACATATTGCCACCACATTTAAAATTTCCATCTTCCTTAAATTCTCTAAATTTTTTGGATGCGTTTTCGAGCAGCTCACTATGGTTTTATTCCATAAAAATAAACCCTCATTCGAAAAAAAGAAAAAATGTGAGGCAAATTCCCCTTTCTCCTCATTCTTATTCCAGACATCGATATGTAAGGTACCTACCTACTTCTTTATAAGATCTCCCCTCACCCTCTTGGTTCAAATCCAGAGATCTAACAGGTAACATTCTGTTGATTGCTTTGAGAAATGTTACTATCCCAAATTCTTCTATGTTTGAGCTGCAGGTAAGGTTGATTTGATTTTACTTTTCAAGAATCAAAGTGCACCATAAATACGTACAAAACATTTAACGCTAATTCCAAAACTGTGGTCAAAAGTTAAAATCAAAAGAAAGTTAAGAATTTAAGTGGAAAATGGGGTATTTCGGTGGGTCGGAAATTCAGGTTTTTGACCTCAAATTTGGATTCAGCACCCTTGAAAACCTCTTTACTACAACTTTAAGCCCAATGATACTATAACACGTGGTAGAGAAATTAATTAAAGAGATCACACGTTAGAAAAAGGCAGGCCGCTATAAATGCACACACACTAGGCAAGGACTACGCTGCGCGCGTGTGTGAATAGTATTTTGTAGTATCCAAGAGGTCCTCCAAGGGTTTCTGTGCATGGATACTTTTTTTAACGACAGTTGGCTGGCTACGTCACGATTGGCTAGCTACGTCACACCATTCAAATCTTCAACTTTCCTTAGCTTCTCTGATTTTTTAAAAACATTTTCTCGACGAACAGACCCGATTACCGTTATTCCTGAGCCAAACTCTTTTGAAAAAAATAAAGATAAAAGAATTGACTGAAATACCCCGTTGTGAGTTTAGAAGGAAAAAATACGGTTTTCCTGAAATTCCCTTCTAAAAATCATATCTCGACAACAGATTGAGTTAAAATATCCGGTTGGCGGCATTTCACTCCATTTTTGATGGTATATTGATAATGTTTCTTCTCCCTACTCTAGTATTTTAAAATTCAAAGGTCAAATCGTCAACTGGTAGACACCGAGGTAGATTTTTACTTAAACCTATACAACGAAATATTTACCTTCTGGATTCGACGTTGCATGCATGAAATCCGCTCCATCTCTAGTTATCGATGTAATGAAACCTCTTTCCGCGTTTTCATTTTCTAGATGTGCATCAGGATTTCCTTCCACCTTTTCTCCATCAACGTGGTCTAAGTTTGACAGCGCCGTATCCAAAATGGCAATGGCTGATGCTACGGAAGCGACACTTTCTTCGGCCTGTGTGGGGAATATTAATATGACAATCATCAGAGTAACCCAATGCGAGTTTCCCAAACCATTTTTTTAAAAATTTGATTAGGAGTTGAGTAAAGAACCTCAAAAATTTGGATTCCATGTAAAAATTACTAAAACTTTCGAGTCTACCGAGGTAGCGGAAGCTTTGTTTTAACTTTTCAAGGTTGAAAAAAAATGGTCTTAAAAATCAAAATCTCCACTCGCGTTTTACGTTTTATGTTTTAGTGACTGTCATGAAATCCTTGTAACGGGCATAACTATACGAAGTTATTATCCGATTTCGATGAAATTTTCAGGTATTGAGCGGGTTGACGTGTAGACGGTCCCCTATGGAAATCATCACCCCCGGACTGATAGCTGCTGCGCAAGCTCAAACGTGTATTTCCTTGTAACTTCCACATTTGCCATCCGGTTTCGATGTAATTTTCAGGGATCATAAGGATTGAAGTGTAGATGGTCCCCTATGAAAATCATCACCCCCGGACGGATAGTACCTGCTGCGCATGCGCAAACATGTATTCCTTGTAACAGCCATAACCATCTATCTATCTTCTACATTTTCCATCGTTTCGATGAAAATTTCAGCGATCATGCGGATTGGAGTGTAGATGGTCCCCTATACAATCACGGCTCCCGAATCGATAGTAGCCTCTGCGCATGCGCAAACATTAAATCCTTGTAAAAGCTATAACCCCTACAATTTTCATCCGAATTCGATGAAATTTTGTAGGATTGTTCTAATTGGCGTTTAGATGGTCCCCTACGAAAACAATTTCCCTCAGACTTATACTAGCCACTGTGCATTTGCAAACGTGATTTCCTTGAAACAGTCATAACTTCTACATATCTCATCCGATTTCGACGAAATTTTCAAGGATTACCTATGCGGACTTGGGTGTAGATGGTACCCTGTAAGGTTAGTGCAATCTCTAGGCATAAGGGTGCCTAGAGATTGATGTTTTGAGATTGGCTACTATGCATCGTAACTTGTCTCCAGTACTCTGTGAACGAAACTTCAATACAGTCGGGTTATGGATACGAGGAAGCTACGTGACACACCCACTTGGCAGAAGTTTTTTAACCTCCGTTCAAATTTTAGCTGACCAAAATGCGATCGTAGTTTGTTTCTTCGAGTTGTATTACTTAGTTTTTCGTCCTCAGCAACCAGTAATAGAAATTCCTAATAATTAGGGCAACCTCAACTCCCTGTTTCTTCGATTTGTTTCTAAGGTCAAATAATATTTTGTCAGGAGAGACGAATAAAAATAAAATCGAAAATAAATATGAATATTTACGGACTACCTGCCTAATACCTCTTTGGCAAATCACGCTCGTGTTTCTGATTTATCGTAAATCCGACCCCTAAGTTCTCGTCGGGATTGAACGGTTTGTCCCACAGAGCTCCAGGTGGTCTCTAACAGTTCTCAGTTCTGCTTCGGTGCACAACTAGACACCAAATGGAGCCCATATACGTACCAAAATTCATCAAAATCGGTCCATGGTATCCAAGAAAAGTGCCGTGTACGGCGGACGGACGGAAATTTTTTTTTTATTCTATTCTCAGATTCTACGTACCTTGAAACGTAAACCATCAAATTTTGAGGGGACCAAAAAATTCTTGGTCGATTCCAATGGTTCATTATTGAAAATAATAAACCAAAAATCTAATTTTTTAGCTCAAGCCAACAAGTTTTGTTTATTCTTGCAAGAATAAACAAAACTTGTTGACTCGAGCATGCTCGATTCCAAAGGCTTGTTATTAAAATTTTTAAACAAAGAAAGAGGCAGTGGGTTGATTATTCATATTGATAGATTTATGAGAACGGTTTTATGGGGAAAATTATTGTTCTATTGATTATTATTGATTGTTCATTAGTGTAACACTGCTGCCACTTGTAACGGGCTAACTACTGATGAGTTATTGGTACTAATTAAGTATAGGCCGTAATTACTAGCAAGCAGGAATAATTCAGTTATTGGCCATTACTACCGACTTCTTTATGAAAATAATTCAGTCCTTACCTCAACCAAACCTCTCTCCTGCTCAGCTTCCTCTGGAATCACAATTGTATCTTCAGCTATTGGCTCCCTCTGAAATAACATGCAACATTTAAGATTATAAACATGGGAAAAGTACGTAAGTATTAAAATAATGAACATAATTATAATTGAAAATCAACTTTCTAGATAAAAACTAGAAACATGATGAAATATTCTAAAGTTTTGATTTAATTAAATTCATTTTTCTGGTAGGTACTGTACCACTTTATACCTGATTTAGGGTATTTAGATCTTGTAGGGACTAAAGTACCAAGGTTTAATACAAAACATTTGCTGTTTGCTTTGAATTTTGAACTATTCAATCACGACTCCTTAGTTGAAATCAATGGCGGATGTCTATTGTGATACAAATGACATGAGGAATTTTTTTACCACCCACAACTAAACTAAAATTCGAAGAAAGAAGTATTGCAATCAAAGAATATAAACTTTTCAAAACCTTGGAGTAGATCATAACGATTTATTGAAATAACTAACTTGATACACTTAACGTTTTGGACAAAAACATCAGTAGGTCCGTGTACGAATGTATGTTGAACGTCTATAATGTCCTCTGCCAACAGCATTATGATTATGCAGCAATCTTGACGCTTACATTAGTAACATCTGAGGTTAGCTATATCCGAACTAAAAGACATAGCCAGCATAGGGCACCAGACTGCTCTATTTGCCTGATCGAATACAGTGGAGTAGTCGAGGTAAAAACAGCATAGTTAACCACGTTTTTTTTTAAATTCTCAATTATTCGATACTTTTCAGAACTTCCTGGAGAATAATAATTAATTAATAGCTAACTTTCTCAACACGACAAAAAATAAAATCTGTTGAAGAACGACCCAGTCAGAAGTTATGCTATGGCATTCAGGAAGGAAATAATGACTCCACAGCGTTGAATTTAAAAACAGAGTGTAGTGATTTTGAAACTAGCTGGGCACATCATGTTCATACTCGTTTGTTATGAGTTTGTTCCTTCTCCAGACTCTTCTTCTTTTATTGCCTGCTCCTACATTCGCAATTAAAAATAGTTAGTTGGTTGTCATTATGTTCAAAGATGCTTATGTAAAGCTCATTGTCGCCTACCTCGTCCTCCTCTTCTCCATCGCCTTCATCTTCAGAAGTAACATCTTCTTTCTCGACCTCTCCCTGCACATCCAGTTAAATATTCGGTATAGTCGATAAAATTAACTGAAACACAATTAATGAATCAACAGCATAGTCACTTACATCTTCCTCCTCTGCAACCTCTCCCTCTTCTTCCTCATTCCCTACTTCCTCGTGGTTCTCTTCTTCTTCCTCTGCCTCCTCCTGAACATGAAGTTGTATGTTCGTTATTGTTGGGTAAATTATTGAAAGATATGTTTCTTCTCCAATACCATTGACACCTACCACTTCCTCTTCAGCAACTTCTTCATCGTCATCCTCATCAGCTACTTCTTCTTCTTCCTCATCGGCCACTTCTTCTTCTTCCTCTTTTTCTTCTTCTTCTCCTTCCTCGTCAGCAGCTTCTTCCTCCTCTTCCTCAGCGGCTGCTTCATCTTCCTCAGGTGACTCGTCTTCTTCCTCCGCCTCCTCCTGAACATGAAGTTGTATGTTCGTTATTGTTGGGTCAATTATTGATAAATATGTTTCTTCTCCAATGCTTTTGGTACCTACCTCTTCCTCTTCAGCAACTTCTTCATCGACTTCCTCATCAGCAACTTCTTCCCTGTCAGCTACTTCTTCTTCTTCAGCCAATTCTTCCTCTTCAGCTACTTCTTCTTCAGCCATTTCTTCCTTATCAGCTACTTCTCCTTCATCTTCATCAGCTTCATCTTCTTCTTCTACTGCTTCCTCGTCAGCATCTTCTTCTTCCTCAAGGTCCTCTTCTTCCTCAGCCTCCTCCTGAACATGAAGTTTGATATTCTTCATAGTATTTTCAATTATTGAAAAATATGACTCTTCTCCAATGCTTTTGCTACTTACCTCTTCCTCATCAGCAATTTCTTCAACGACTTCCTCGTCAGCAGCTTCTTCCTCCTCATCCTCAGGTGCCCCTTCTTCTTCCTCCGCCTCCTCCTGAATATGACGTTTAACATTTGTTATGGTTGGGCGAATTATCGAAAAATATGTCACTTCTTCAATACTTTGGCTACTTACCTCTTCCTCTTCAGCAACTTCTTCCTCGTCAGCTACTTCATCCTCTTCAGCAACTTCTTCATCGCCTTCCACGTCAGCATCTTCTTCTTCCTCAGGTGCCTCTTCTTCTTCCTCCGCCTCCTCCTGAACATGGAGTTTAACGTTCGTTATAGTTGGGCTAATTATAGGAAAATATTATACCCCTCCAATACATTTGCTACGTACCTCTTCCTCTTCAGCAACTTCTTCCTCGTCAGCTACTTCTTCCTCTTCAGCTTCACCTTCTTCTTCTTCATCTTCTTCTTCTCCTTCCTCATCAGCAGCTTCTTGCTCTTCCTCTTCAGCAACTTCTTCCTCGTCAGCTACTTCATCCTCTTCAGCAACTTCTTCATTGCCTTCCACGTCAGCATCTTCTTCTTCATCGCCTTCCTCGTCATTATCTTCTTCTTCCTCAGGTGCCTCTTCTTCTTCCTCCGCCTCCTCCTGAACATGGAGTTTAACGTTCGTTATAGTTGGGCTAATAATTAAAAATATTATACCCCTAAAATACTTAGTTAATGGTGTGGGATTGATAAAAATCGGGTTGATTTCGGAAAATAAGTCTCCTGTTATTTTCGGGAGACAATCAAAATTTATGATTTTAAAAAACTGCTGGGAAAACGGACCTCTTCAATGTGAAGCGGGAATGCTCGCTGATTGGACTGTTTGGATTGCCGTCTCCTCCCAGTGTTGCCCGTTGGTATGACGAAATCGGGTTATCTAAGAAAAAAGTTATCAAACAAAAACAGGGGAAACCTCATTTTCCCCATCTCTTTTTTCTATTTTTTTTCTCAAGTTTTTCGATTTCGAACTTTACTGATTTGTGAAATGTTGCATAGATTTCTCGATCTCAGTGCTTCAAACAGCCGTAAATGAACTATTCCAGGATGACGTCATTCTCCTGGTTTTTTTAAACGTTCATATTTTCTACACTGTTTTGTTTATTCATAAATTAGGAGGTACTGGCTGGAAGTTTTTCGTAGGGTGTTTTTCGAGGTGCTGAATCCGATTTTGGGGTCAAAAATAGGAAATTCCGACATGGTGAGATTCCTCATTATAGAAAAATATGTAACCTCTCCAATACTTTTGCTACGTACCCCTTCCTCTTCAGCAACTTCTTCCTCGTCAGCTACAACTTCTTCTTCTCCTTCCTCGTCAGCAGCTTCTTCCTCCTCTTCCTCAGGGGCTGCTTCATCCTCCTCAGGTGTTTCTTCTTCTTCCTCTTCCTCCCCCTGAACACAAAGTTTAACGTTCGTTACCGTTGAGTTGATTATTGAAAAATATGTTATTCTTCTCTTCTTCTTCCTCCACTCCCTCCTGAACATGAAGTTTAACGATCGTTATAGTTGGGTTAATTATAGAAAAATATGTTACTTCTCCAATACTTTTGCTACAAACCTCTTCCTCTTCAGCAATTTCTTCAACTTCTTCCTCTTCAGCTCCACCTTCTTCTCCAGCAACTTCTTCGTCATCAGCTACTTCTTCTTCATCTTCTTCTGCATCCTCGTCAGCAGCTTCTTCCTCAGGTGCCTCTACTTCTTCCTCCGTCTCCTCCTGAACGTAACGTTTAACGTTCGTTTTAGTTGAGTTAATTATTGAAAAATATGTTACTTCCCCAATAGTTTTGCTACGTACCTCTTCCTCTTCAGCAACTTCTTCCTCATCAGCTACTTCTTCTTCGTCAGCATCCTCTTGTTCTTCTTCCTCCGCCTCCTCCTGAATATATAGTTAGATGTTCGTTATAGTTGGGTTAATTATCGAAAAATATGTTACTTCTCCAATACTTTTGCTACGAACCTCTTCCTCGTCAGCTACTTCTTCATCGCCTTCCTCGTCACCATCTTCTTCTTCATCTCCTTCCTCTTCCGCATCTTCTTCTTCCTCAGGGTCCTCCTCTTCTTCCTCAGCATCCTCCTGAACATGAAGTTTTCTATTCGTCATAGGAGTTTTAATTATTGAAAAATATGTTACTACTCCAATCGTGGGTGGCTACTGATAGGAGCATAGGCGCATGTGCACCCCAGACAATTAAAAAAAAAAATCAAAGTTCATTCCTCTTCGTTTGAAGAGTAATTTGGCTAGTGACAGGAGACTCAATCTTAGGTACTGTGTTAGTTACGTACCTCTTCCTCTTCAGCAACTACTTCATCGTCAGCTACTTCCTCTTCTTCATCTTCATCAGCATCTTCTACTTCTTCTTCTTCCTCAGGGTCCTCTTCTTCTTCCTCAGCCTCCTCCTGAACATGAAATTTGATATTCTTCATATTAGTTTTAATTATTAAAAATCTGTTACTTCTCCAATACTTTTGCTACGTACCTCTTCCTCTTCAGCAACTTCTTCCTCGTCAGCTACTTCTTCTTCATCTTCGTCAGCATCTTCTTCTTCTTCTTCTTCCTCATCAGCTACTACTTCTTCGTCATCATCCTCTTGTTCTTCTTCTTCATCTGCCTCCTCCTGAACATATAGTTTGGTGTTCGTTATAGTTGGGTTAAATATCGAAAAATATGTTTCTTATCAACACTTTTGCTACGAACCTCTTCCTCTTCAGCAACTTCTTCATCGCCCTCCTCGTCAACATCTTCTTCTTCATCGCCTTCCTCCTCCGCATCTTCTTCTTCCTCGTCAGCTACTTCTTCTTCCTCAGCATCCTCCTGAACATGAAGTTCGATATTCCTCATAGTAGTTTTAATTATTGAAAAATATGACACTTCTCCAATACTTTTGCTACGTACTTCTTCCTCTTCAGCAACTTCTTCATCGTCAGCTACTTCTTCTTCTTCTTCTTCTTCTTCAGCATCTTCTTCTTCTTCCTCTTCCTCGTCTGAATCTTCTTCTTCCTCAGGGTCCTCTTCTTCTTCCTCAGCCTCCTCCTGAACATGAAGTTTGATATTCTTCATAGTAGTTTTAATTATTAAAAAATCAGTTACTTCTCCAATACTTTTGCTACGTACCTCTTCCTCTTCAGCAACTTCTTCCTCGTCAGCTACTTCTTCTTCATCTTCGTCAGCATCTTCTTCTTCATCGCCCTCCTCGTCAGCATCTTCTTCTTCATCACCTTCCTCCTCCACAGCTTCTTCTTCTTCAGGGTCCTCTTCTTCCTCAGCATCCTCCTGAACATGAAGTTCGATATTCTTCATAGTAGTTTTTAGGACGTCCCACAGTAAGACTTGGGCGTCCTTATGCAATTGATCTGGGGTAAAGTTGGACAACACTCAACAGAAAAAAAATAACCACACAGTAATCCGTTTTAGACCATTCTGAATCCAAATCCGCGAAAAAAAAACCATAGGTGTATGTCTGTGTGTGTATGTGTGTGTGTGTGTGTGTGTGTGTGTGTGTGTGTGTGTGACAAAATCTTGTGTCGTCTGCACAGGCCTTAGTACTCAACCGATTTTCCTGGTTCTTTTTTTTTTCGACGCGGAAAACTATCTAGTTGTGCACTACGTCGCCGGAATTTCGAATTTTGCCTTTTAAGGGGAGGAAAGTGGGGGTTAATGCTCGAAAAACGTGCGTTTTTGGGCTTAATCTTGTGTACTCTGCCCAGGCCTTAGTTCTCAAACGATTTTCGTGGTTCTTTTTTCGTTTGACGCGGAATACTATCTAGTTGTGCACTACGGCGCCGGAATTTTGGATTTTGCTTTTTAAGAGGGGGAAAGGGGGGGTTAATGCTTAATAACGTGCGTTTGCGTGCATAATCTTGTAAACTCTGCCCAGGCCTCAATTTCCAACCGATTTGCGTGTTTCTTTTTTTGTTGGACTCAAATAACTTCCGATTCGTACATGGTTTCACCAGAGTACCAAAATTCGCAAGGGGAGGGGGTGAGTGGGGGGATAATATTCACAAAATATCCGATTTTTCAGTATTTCGGTTCCTTTACTGCTTACTAATTGTACCCAAGCTTTGAAATTGAGGAAAAATTCTCATTATACCTCCGGATTTTCATGAATTATTCACTGTACCACCATGGAACTAATAGTGGTGCCACCATGGTGCCAGGACATGGTGCCAGGATGCCAAAAACCGCTTAGTTCGTGTTTTTTTTTTTTTTTTTTTTTTTTTTTTTTTGTGGTTCACCTTGAATACGGATGTGAACTTCGACGGACTGCCTACCAAAACTAACAGATGAAAGTTCAATGTTACGACGTATTTCCGCTTTGGTGCCAGACTGGCACCATTGTTGGCGTTGGGTAGGTGGTGGGGGGTTGGGGGGTTGAACTCGAATTCGCATGTTGGGTATCGTAGATCATGGATTTTAAAATGCTCTTCAGATTCGAGGCTCCCATGCCGCTAGAAATGTTAAGGTGGATAATGGTGGGGGGGGGGTCAGTATTTCTTGCCTAAAGTACTAAATAAATTACATTGAGTGAAATAGTTTTATCACTTAACAACTGGTTAAACTGATCTAATGCTTATCCAATGGGACGTCCCCTGGAATGCATGCATTACTAAACAATATGTTAATTATTGAAAAATATGACAATTCTCCAATACATTTGCTACGTACCTCTTCCTCTTCAGCAAGTTCTTCTTCGTCAGCTACATCTTCTTCTTCTCGTTCCTCGTCATCAGCTTCTTCCTCAGTGGCCTCTCCATCTTCCTCAGGTGGTTCTTCTTCTTCTTCCGCCTCCTCCTGGACATGAAGTTTAACGTTCGTTATAGTTGAGTTAATTATTGAAAAATATGTTACTTCCACAATATTTTTGCTACGTACCTCTTCCTCTTCAGCAACTTCTTCCTCGTCAGCTACTACTTCTTCGTAGGCATCCTCTTGTTCTTCTTCTTGTTCTTCATCCGCCTCCTCCTGAACATATAGTTTGATGTTCGTTATAGTTGGGTTAATTATCCAAAAATATGTTACTTCTCCAATACTTTTGCTACGAACCTCTTCCTCTTCAGCTACTTCTTTATCGCCTTCCTCATCAGCATCTTCTTCTTCATCTCCTTCCTCGTCTGCATCATCTTCTTCCTCAGGGTCCTCTTCTTCTTCCTCAGTGTCCTCTTCTTCTTCCTCAGCATCCTCCTGGACATGAAGTTTGCTATTCTTCATAGTAGTTTTAATTATTGAAAAAGATGTTAGTATTCCAATCAGGGGCGGATACTGATAGGAGCATAGGCGCATGTGCCCCCCAGCCAATTAAAAAAAAAATCAAAGTTCATTCCAATTCGTTTGAAGAGTAAGTTGGCTAGTGAAAGAAGACTCAATCATAGGTACTGTGCTCGTTGAATCTACCTCGAAAACGGAGGCAGGCAGTCTTTCTTGACCCATCACACCCGTTAGGAGCATATGTTTGGATCTGCTCCATTTTTGGGAGGGTGACGTCATGGTGACGTGTTTCGAGGGAGGCAGGCACGTGAGATTGACCAACCAGAGAGCATGAAATGTGCCTTGGGGCGCAAGACTTAATTGATGCGCCCCCGTCAGAGAGCTCTGCAATCTGGGTTTTCTCATCGAGTAATAAGTAAACACAGAGTCAAACAAAACTGATTAGGGATTTCCATTTTTCGTTTTCAGTCCACTGTTTTGTTCAAAGTATTGTGATTATTAAGGAGTGTTGTAGGTACAATGAACAATTTGGTGCATTACATTAAACTATTCGCGTTTGTCGGTTGTGGAAAAGTGCGACATTCGAGAAACTGGCTGCCCCTTGCCATTTCTACCTGTACTCCAGCAGACGTTGAAATGTAATAATAGTGCAGATTTGTACCGTAAGTTTAAAATCGAATATTATAAGAGGGTACATTGGGTTTGTGGGCGTGAAGTGACTAACAAATTATTTTGCTTTGCTTGCCTACTTTGTTCTACCAACCGAAATGAGGGTTGGGTCAAATACGGCATAATATGCCACATATTATGTGCTCTGGTATATTTGCGTATACTGGGTCGTCAAAATATAATGCAACAGCTCGACAGTGCATATCGTCTTAATCTGATGCAAAAAAACGAAACGGTTAAGAAAAATAGGTACATTTCATCTCGATTCATTGATTTTATCAAGTACTGTGGTGTTTTCGAGCTAGCCATGCGTGGACATGATGAGAGGAAAGATTCTTTGAATGCCGGAGTCTTCAAGGGGCTCGTTAATTTTTCTTCCAAATTGAATTGTCACGGGCAAATATAGGTACATTTCAGCTATTGCAATATGATGGGTGCATTTCTTGGGTTTAAACCTTCGATGATTAAGTATTTCAGAATTTCTGTTAACCACTAGAGAACATTTTTCGTGTCTATTGTACGTATTTGGTACCGTTTACAATTTTAAGATGAAAAAGTTACCAAGATTTATTCCATTTGTATATCGTTGAAATTTATATTTGGCAGAGAAAAGCACCTATTCTGTCCCTTCTCCATTGCTTCTCCTGATCTCTATGCACCCGCTGAGTTTCGGGGCAGAAGCTGCCACTGACTCCAATACTTTTGCAACGTACCTCTTCCTCCTCAGCAACTTCTTCCTCGTCAGCTACATCTTCTTCTTCTCCTTCCTCGTCAGCAGCTTCTTCGTCCTCTTCCTCAGGTGCCTCTTCTTCTTCCTCCGCCTCTCCCTTAAGATGAAGTTAGGTATTCTTCAAGCAGATTTAAGTTTTGAAAAATATGCTACTTCCACAATACTTTTGCTACGTACCTCTTCCTCTTCTGCAACTTCTTCCCCGTCAGCTACTTCTTCATTTTCGTCAGCATCTTCTTCTTCTTCCTCTTCAGCATCTTCTTCTTCCTCAGCCTCCTGAACATGAAGTTTGATATCCTTCATAGTAGGTTAATTTGTGTAAAACAAGACACTTCTCCAATACTTTGGCTACATACCTCTTCCTCTTCAGCAACTTCTTCCTCGTCAGCTACTTCTTCTTCGTCAGCATCCTCTTCTTCTTCAGCTTCTTCTTCTTCCTCTTCAGCATCTTCTTCTTCCTCTGGGTCCTCTTCTTCTTCCTCTGGGTCCTCTTCTTCTTCCTCAGCCTCCTGAACATGAAGTTAAATATCCTTCATAGTAGGTTAATTTGTGAAAAACAAGACACATCTCCAATACTTTGGCTACATACCTCTTCCTCGTCAGCTACTTCTTCTTCGTCGGCATCCTCTTCATCTTCTTCTTCTTCTTCCTCTTCAGCATCTTCTTCTTCCTCTGGGTCCTCTTCTTCTTCCTCAGCCTCCTGAACATGAAGTTTGATATCCTTCATAGTAGGTTAATTTGTGAAAAACAAGACACTTCTCCAATACTTTGGCTACATACCTCTTCCTCTTCAGCAACTTCTTCCTCGTCAGCTACTTCTTCTTCTTCTTCATCTTCTTCTTCCTCTTCAGCATCTTCTCCTTCCTCTGGGTCCTCTTCTTCTTCCTCAGCCTCCTGAACATGAAGTTTGATATCCTTCATCGTAGGTTAATTTGTGAAAAACACAACACTTCTCCAATACTTTGGCTACATACCTCTTCCTCCTCAGCAACTTCTTCCTCGTCAGCTACATCTTCTTCTTCTCCTTCCTCGTCAGCAGCTTCTTCCTCCTCTTCCTCAGGTGCCTCTTCTTCTTCCTCCGCCTCTCCCTTAAGATGAAGTTAAGTATTCTTCAAGCAGATTTAATTTTTGAAAAATATGCTAGTTCCGCAATACTTTTGCTACGTACCTCTTCCTCTTCTGCAACTTCTTCCTCGACAGCTACTTCTTCTTCGTCAGCATCCACTTCTTCTTCTTCTTCATCTTCTTCTTCTTCCTCTTCAGCATCTTCTTCTTCCTCTGGGTCCTCTTCTTCTTCCTCGGCCTCCTGAACATGAAGTTTGATATCCTTCATAGTAGGTTAATTTGTGAAAAATAAGACACTTCTCCAATACTTTGGCTACATACCTCTTCCACTTCAGCAACTTCTTCCTCGTCAGCTACTTCTTCTTCGTCAGCATCCTCGTCTTCTTCTTCATCATCTTCTTCTTCTTCTTCCTCTTCTTCCTCTTCTTCTTCCTCTGGGTCCTGTTCTTCTTCCTCAGCCTCCTGAACATGAAGTTTGGTACCTCCATAGTAAGATGAAGTTAGGTATTCTTCAAGCAGATTTAAGTATTGAAAAATATGCTACTTCCGCAATACTTTTGCTACGTACCTCTTCCTCTTCTGCAACTTCTTCCTCGTCAGCTACTTCTTCAATTTCGTCAGTATCTTCTTCTTCTTCTTCCTCTTCAGCATCTTCTTCTTCGTCAGGATCCTCTTCTTCTTCAGCTTCTTCTTCTTCCTCTTCAGCATCTTCTTCTTCCTCTGGGTCCTCTTCTTCTTCCTCAGCCTCCTGAACATGAAGTTAAATATCCTTCATAGTAGGTTAATTAGTGAAAAACAAGACACTTCTCCAATACTTTGGCTACATACCTCTTCCTCGTCAGCTACTTCTTCTTCGTCGGCATCCTCTTCATCTTCTTCCTCTTCAGCATCTTCTTCTTCCTCTGGGTCCTCTTCTTCTTCCTCAGCCTCCTGAACATAAAGTTTGATATCCTTCATAGTAGGTTAATTTGTGAAAAACAAGACACTTCTCCACTACTTTGGCTACATACCTCTTCCTCTTCAGCAACTTCTTCCTCGTCAGCTACTTCTTCTTCTTCTTCATCTTCTTCTTCCTCTTCAGCATCTTCTCCTTCCTCTGGGTCCTCTTCTTCTTCCTCAGCCTCCTGAACATGAAGTTTGATATCCTTCATGGTAGGTTAATTTGTGAAAAACAAGACACTTCTCCAATACTTTGGCTACATACCTCTTCCTCTTCAGCAACTTCTTCCTCGTCAGCTACTTCTTCTTCTTCAGCTTCTTCTTCTTCCTCTTCAGCATCTTCTTCTTCCTCTGGGTCCTCTTCTTCTTCCTCAGCCTCCTGAACATGAAGTTAAATATCCTTCATAGTAGGTTAATTTGTGAAAAACAAGACACTTCTCCAATACTTTGGCTACATACCTCTTCCTCGTCAGCTACTTCTTCTTCGTCGGCATCCTCTTCATCTTCTTCCTCTTCAGCATCTTCTTCTTCCTCTGGGTCCTCTTCTTCTTCCTCAGCCTCCTGAACATGAAGTTTGATATCCTTCATAGTAGGTTAATTTGTGAAAAACTAGACACTTCTCCAATACTTTGGCTACATACCTCTTCCTCCTCAGCAACTTCTTCCTCGTCAGCTACATCTTCTTCATCGCCTTCCTCGTCAGCATCTTCTTCTTCCTCAGGTGCCTCTTCTTCTTCCTCCAGCTCCTCCTGAACATGAAAATGTAACGTTCGTTATATTTGGGCTTATTATTGAAAAACATGTTATTCCTCCAATACTTTTGCTACGTACCTCTTCCTCTTCAGCAACTTCTTCCTCGTCAGCTACTTCTTCTTCGTCAGCATCCTCTTCTTCTTCTTCGTTGCCTTCCTTGTCAGCATCTTCTTCTTCCTCAGGTGCCTCTTCTCCTTCTTCCGGCTCCTCCTGAACATGAAAATTTAACGTTCGTTATAATTGGGCTTACTATTGAAAAACATGTTACTCCTCCAATACTTTTGCTACGTACCTCTTCTTCTTCAGCAACTTCTTCCTCGTCAGCTACATTTTCTTCTTCTCCTTCCTCGTCAGCAGCTTCTTCCTCAGGTCCCTCTTCTTCTTCCTCCGCCTCCTCCTGAACATATAGTTTGATGTTCGTTATAGTTGGGTTTATTATCGAAAAATATGTTTCTTCCCCAACACTTTTGCTACGAACCTGTTCCTCTTCAGCAACTTCTTCATCGCCTTCCTCATCAGCATCTTCTTCTTCCTCAGGTGCCTCTTCTTCTTCCTCCGTCTCCTCATTAACATGAAAATGTAACGTTCAATATATTTGGGCTTATTATTGAAAAACATGTTACTCCTCTAATACTTTTGCTACGAACCTCTTCCTCTTCAGCAACTTCTTCATCGCCTTCCTCGTCAGGATCTTCATCTTCATCGCCTTCCTCGTCCTCATCATCTTCTTCCTCGTCCGCATCTTCTTCTTCCTCAGGGTCCTCTTCTTCTTCCTCAGCATCCTCCTGAACATGAAGTTTGATATTCTTCATAGTAGTGTTAATCATTGAAGAATATGTTACTTCGATAGTCTTCATAGTAGTTATAATTATTGAAAATATGTTACTTCTTCAATACTGTTGCTACGAACCTCGTCCTCTTCAGCAACTTCTTCATCGCCTTCCTCGTCAGGATCTTCATTGCCTTCCTCGTCCTCATCATCTTCTTCCTCGTCCGCATCTTCTTCTTCCTCAGGGTCCTCTTCTTCTTCCTCAGCATCCTCCTTAACATGAAGTTCGATATTCTTCTTAGTAGTTTTAATCATTGAAAAATATGTTACTTCTCCAATACTTTTGCTACGTACCTCTTCCTCTTCAGCAACTTCTTCCTCATCAGCTACATCTTCTTCTTCATCTACGTCAGCATCTTCTTCTTCTTCTTCCTCAGGTTCCTCTTCTTCTTCCTCAGCCTCCTCCTGAACATGAAGTTTGATATTCTTCATAGTAGTTTTAATTATTGAAAAATATGTTACTTTTCCAATACTATTGCTACGTACCTCTTCCTCTTCCACAACTTCTTCCTCGTCAGCTACTTCTTCTTCTTCATCTTCGTCAGCATCTTCTTCTTCTTCCTCCGCCTCCTGCTGAATATATAGTTTGATGTTCGTTATAGTTGGGTCAATTATCGAAAAATATGTTACTTCTCCAATACTTTTGCTACGTACCTCTTCCTCTTCAGCAACTTCTTCCTCGTCAGTTACTTCTTCTTCTTCATCGTCTTCTTCTCCTTCCTCGTCAGCAGCTTCTTCCTCTTCTTCTTCGGGGGCTGCTTCATCTTCCTCAGGTGCCTCTTCTTCTTCCTCCGCCTCCTCCTGATCATGAAGTTCAACATTTGTTATAGTACCTGTTGGGTTATCTATTGAAAAATATGTTACTTCTCCACTACTTTTGCTACGAACCTCTTCCTCTTCAACAAATTCTTCCTCATCAGCTACTTCTTCCTCTTCATCGTCTTCTCCTTCCTCGTCTGCAGCTTCTTCCTCCTCTTCCTCAGGGGCCGCTTCATCTTCCTCAGGTGACTCTTCTTCTTCCTCCACCTCCTCCTGATCATGAAGTTTAAAGTTCGTTATAATTGGGTTATTTATAGAAAAATACGTTACTTCTCCAATACTTTTGCTACGTACCTCTTCCTCTTCAGCAACTTCTTCCTCTTCAGCTACTTCTTCCTCTTCAGCTACTTCTTCTTCTTCGTCGTCTTCTTCTCCTTCCTCATCAGCAGCTTCTTCCTCCTCTTCCTCAGGGGCTGCTTCATCTTCCTCTTCAGCCGCTTCTTCCTCATCAGCTACTTCTTCTCCTTCATCTTCGTTAGCTTCCTCTTCTTCTTCTTCCTCTGCCTCCTCCAGAACATGCAGAAGAATGTATGTGGTTTTGGGTAATTTATGGTATTTATGGAACTTCACAAACACAAATATTACCTACCTCCTCCTCGTCACCATCTTCTACTACCTCTCCCTCTTCTTCCTCAGGTGCCTCTCCTTCTTCTTCTTCATCTTCTTCTTCCTCGTCAGCAGCTTCTTCCTCAGGTGACTCTCCTTCTTCCTCTGCCTCTTCCTGAGCATGGCGTTGGATGTCTTTATAGTTGTGTCAATTATTGAAAATCATGTTATGTTACCAACACCCTTGCTACACACCTCTTCCTCATCAGCTACCCCTTCCTCATCATCTACTCCTTCCTCGTCTGCTACCTCTTCCTCTTCAGATACTTCTCCGTCTTCGTCGCCATCCTCTTCCTCACCCTCAGCTTCTCCCTCATCACCTTCTTCATCTGGATTCTCTTCTTCTTCCTCAGCCTTCCCCTAAACACGCGTTATTTAAAATGTTAGGGTCATCAAATGTAAATCAAATCATTTCATCAACACTGTCATTGCCTACCTCTTCATCTCCCTCCTCCTCTAGGGTCTCATCTCCTTCCTCATCCTCCTAATAAACAGATGAATGTTCGTTTTATTTGGGGCTTGGTAGTTATACCTAGTTGGTTTGGTGTATACAGGGTGTCCCCGAAAACGTTCCCCCCCTGCTAAAATCGTCCAGGTAGTGGTAAAAATAAAAATTTTTTTTGAATCTTTATGATTTTTCAAGGATCTCAAATATGACCACGGTGCGCATTGCGCACGTGCGCAACGCACACCAACTTCGTTTTTTTTAAATGAGGCCCCCCCATTTTTTATTGCAGATTCGGATTCTACGTAAAATTTCATGAACATTTCACCCCTCAACCGATTTTTTTTGTTGCGCGCAACCCGCTCAGTGCGCGCTCAAAGATGCGCAACCGCAAGGTTGTGTCAAAATGTGCATGTACAAAGTACCTAAGTGTGACACATGATATTTTTGTATTTTTTTACGCTGACTCACGTGGTGATGTTAGTTTCTTGATTTTACTGCATTTTCATCAAATTATTGACGAAAAATGAACTTTAAAAAAAGGAAAATTGCATTTTTTAAGGGCAAAACCACCCTGTCTACTTAGAAACTTTTTTCCAAGATAATCGAAAAAAGATTCTCAAGTAGACAAGACGGGTTTTCCACAAGAAATTACAAGTAGAGAGTCCTTGTGAAATTACTAGTGAAGAGTCCAGTGTGATAAACAATCGTTTTGACATGGATGTGTCTTTTGGCTGGGGGTCAAGGAATTTTTCGCGGCACTTTTTTTTATCACAAAAAATGCAATGCTGCAACCAGTAAACAAAATCATAGCTACATATCGGTAGCTATGAAGCAAGGTTCTCTAGAATAGGTGCAATAAATTACGTGCGATCGGAGATTTTTTTAAATGTCAAAACATAAATTTCAATTTATTAACAAGGATGAAGTTAACGGATGGGTACAGAAGATGCGTAATGAGTAAAAATGCAATTTTCCTTTTTTTAGAGTTCATTTTTCGTCGATAGTTTGATAAAAATGCACTAAAAAAAATACTAAAATATCATGTGTCACACTTAGGTACTTTGTACATGCACATTTTGACACAACCTTGCGGTTGCGCATCTTTGAGCGCGCACTGAGCGGGTTGCGCGCAACAACAAAAATCGGTTGAGGGGTGAAATGTTCATGAAATTTTACGTAGAATCCGAATCTGCAATAAAAAATGGGGGGGTCTCATTTGAAAAAACGAAGTTGGTGTGCGTTGCGCACGTGAGCAATGCGCACCGTGGTCATATTTGAGATCCTTGGGAAAAATCATGAAGATTCAAAAAAAAATATTTTGTTTTTACCACTACCTGGACGATTTTAGCAGGGGGGGGGGGGGACGTTTTCGGGGACACCCTGTAGAGTTAGTACCTGCTTTTTGCTCATCATACTTACCTCATTTTGTTCATCCTCCTCTTCAGTCGCATCCTGTGCATCCTCTTTTTCTATAACTGTGATTTCTTCCTGAAAGTTGGATGGTTCATTCTTTCGTCACTCGTTTATTGACATTACTCATTTATTGATAAACTTTCATTTACTAAATAATCGATCTAAAATTGAACGGGTGATAACTCCAATGATCCTAATTTATTTGTTTTCCTTCTTCTGATATGCTATTGACATAATGCATAATTGTTTCGTAGCATTGGGTAACTAATCTGTGTCAGTGAGCAGTGTGGTTTCGATATCATGTCGGTACCTCTTCAATACTGTGAAATCAGTGCTTTTTTGGATGATTGAGATTTAGTGTCAAAGATCGAATGAGCTTCAAGCAAAGTACTCCTGGTGTATGTCGCTCAATTCAATTATCAATTCTCTCCCATTCACTGATTTAAATTTCAAACAATCAAACCCCTGCAGCGCTCTGAGTCCCCTTTATGCCTGGTTGAGGCCTTCAAAATCAAAATTCATTACACAATTCCCAAGTCAATGAATCTGGATATTTACATTCTATAAAAAGCCCCTCCCCCCCCCTCCAGACTGTCAAAATGGTGTTAAGTAAATTTTGTTTTTGTAATCTTCATATTTTTTTTCAAGCATCGCAGAATCGTGCACAACGCACATGAACTTTTTTCAAAGAAAAAAGAAACTCCTTTTTTCAAAAAACGCAAAGTTACCTAACTACCAAAATTGAGTAAAATATAGACTCTTATAAATCCCAAGTGTGGTGAATGACTTGTCATTATTTTTCAACGCTGATTCATGTGATGCCATCCATCCAGAACGGGTTGCGCGTGCTAAAAAAATTAATGAAATTTTGCGTGGAGTCCAAATTTTCAATTCTCGTTTGAAATTGAGCTTGGTGCGTTGCGCACGTGCGCATTGCACAACGTGGTCATATTTGAGATTTTTGGGGAAAAATGAAGATTTAAAAAAAATGACCATTATTAAGACGATTTAATAGTGGTCTTAATAGTGGTCATTTCCGTAAATAATGTCCGAAATGGTTGTCAAGTGACTTTCAATAATGTTAGGATGAAGTCCAGAGGTTTACAATATTTAGGTATTTACGCTGAAGAAAAACTCTTACCTCACTATTTCAATGTAAAAACATCCAGTCTAGTGGAAAATGACATCTTGACCTTCTTGAAGATCTTTCATGAATTTAAATTTAGTCTCCAAAGAACACGATGTTTTCCCTGTTTTATGAAAACAAAACTTTATAGGATATGCCCTCTATCACACACTGCATCGGATTACTCTACCTGTATTGATAAAACTTTTATCAGAGCTTAGAATAAATTGAGCGTTACAAAAACAACATGCTCGACCCCCGTTCATCTTCTACCTCATTCTATTTTCAGCGAGAAACGAGTTAGTGATTTGTGAATCCTTACTTTGACTGGGGTCACTCGTCTCAACTGTTTAGACTTTTTTTTCTGTTTATTCGAAGGATTTTTCTTTGAGGGATTCCCAATGGATACCAACGCTAATGATAGCACTGGCAGGAAGACGTATTCCATCATGAAATTTCTTAGTTGTATGAGATCTTCTTCAGACAAGTCCGACAACCAGTCATCATCCTACAAAGCCAAACCGTTGAACAATTTACCGTTTACATGATGTTAAAATTATCGTTATTCCGTGATATTCATTTTCATATTTCTATGGAGGATTCAAAGGAATTTATATTTATCGCTTTCAAAGAACTCTTGCATATTTCAACGGGCCTACATCTTGGTTGACCCATTCATACATAGAATTTCAGTACTTCTATTTGGTCAATAAATAATAATCTGAAGATAATAGTGTACAAAAATAAATTAGTTTCACACTATCACACTGCCCCACTGACACACTGCATCTACCTTCCCTTACCGGAAATAACTGTTGTTCTAATCAATTGTGTGCTGTCTTGAGCCATCCTGTATTATTTGTTCAATTGATTTCTCAATTTATACGCCAAACTTTATAAATCATAGTCAGTGTTTTAACTACGAAATGCCTATTATTGGAAGGGTCCAATTACAATTTATTCTAAGAGAGGGCGTGAATGTAGTGGGCATTACCTCACTTTCGTCGTTCTCGTCTTCTTCTTCAGTGTCTGCAAATGAACTTGAAATTTAATTGAAATCATAATATATTTTGAGGGTAACGGTAGTATCCAACTTAGAATTGTAGTACATTATCAATTATGAGTATAAATGACCGGACACCCTGTCCCTGTTGCTCCTTCCCTGACAGTTGCTTTTTAACCCTCGAGCAGTCGCGTGTGCGGCTATTTGGCCGCATTTTTGAAAAAAATAGGCTGGTTTTTCTGTATTCATACTATACCGCGCAATAGCCGATGTGTACCTTCAAGTTGCTGTTCAAGAAGCTAGACTACGCTAGGCTCGGACTTCAAGACGCGCATAGGGTACCTCAGTTCAGTACCAAAGTTGAAGTCGTCCATCAACCTCGTTTTTGCGGCCACGTTCCTAATATTTTCTTTTGTGAAAAGTGATGTGGTATGTGCACCATTTTCTGGTAAAGAACAAGTAATTTTTGTTTATAATAAATCTGAAATACGAGAGAAAATCAAGAGGCAAATATTGGCAGGAAATATTGGCTGTTTCATACAATATGTACCATAGGTATGAAAGAAGAACTTTCTAAATTTTGATGTTATTCTAGTTGACTTTGTGGAATTTGTTGAGTAATAAATTTATCGTTTAATTGAAAATTGGTTTATTATGTGTACCCTGCGTATCATTTACATAAAGAATATATGCGTATACGCGTTACACAACTGAAATTCGACTAAGTTACGAAGTACGGCTAGTTTGCCGCCACGCGCTCAGTTATGTGTTTTTAAAACACGCTACTGCTCGAGGGTTAAACATTGTACAAAATAATGAGGCACCTATGTGAACTCACCTGGCTCATTCCAGTCATTTTCCTGCAAGTTTTTTAAATGCTCGAACCGTTTCATAATTTCTTCTACCTGTAACATTTTATGTTCAATAAGAAATAGTAGTAAGTATAAGTAAACTGAAGGTTTTAACAATTATAGTAATTTTCCCGATTTTGAAACGTAAGTTACCTCTTGGTACACTTCTAGGCACGTTTCTTCCAACTGACCATATGAAATAACTTCATCTTCGCATGCAGTAATCCAATCCTGCAAAGTATCCAAATTTTCAAAGCTCAAATTAATGATTTGAAAATTGCCTCAAACTCTATTCGTAGGTATAGTTATGTACCATAATTATATCGTGAGCAAAATTTCTTATCATCTGTCGTACTCCGACATGATTCAAAAGCGAATTGGTTGTGCTTTGCTAAGGCTACGAAGGATCAATTTATTCGCCAAATCAGTGGGATGTAGTTTTATATATTATGACATTATTAACTGATGTCAGTTCTACCTGTAGTTCCTCTAATCTCGTGTCGATCAGTTGTCTGGATTCTCCAACAACCGAGTCAATTTCGTCGCTCACCCAGTCGGGCAAGCCTTCATCGTCCGCTTTCAACGATTCCCATTCGTCCACAAGCGTCGTTAGCCTTTCTTTCTCCTGCTCCAGCTTTTCTCTGAAGATACATTTTATACATACCAATTAAAGTTGATATTGCGATGTATTGTATAGAGGTAGACAAAACTTGGATGACTGACCGAATACACATGATATAGGTTGGTATAACCATTATTTAATAGTCCTATATGTAGGTAAACATGAAATAAAACATGCTTCTGGTCTTTTTAAAATTGGCTATTAGAATAAAGAATTGGTCCATATAAGTAGACCGTTAAATGATATAGGTATACCATTAATGATATATGATAATTTTGCAAGGTTTACCTCTGTACAGCTGGATCTTGTATTTCTCCATCTAAAAAAAGAACAAAAAATCATCAATCATCAGTATTTAAATATACGATGAATCCAGTTCTTAGAGAGAGATTTCTTCTCCGATGATGCCTAAAGATTGCCATGCATACCTATTATACTGCTTACCAATTGAAAATAAATCCTCGTATGTCCATGATGTCTTATTCTACAATATTTAGTGTTTGATCCATTGGATTATCCACTTTATAAGAATCATCATGAGAAAAAAACTTTTCTTTTTTTATAAATAACAAAAGTGATAATATTCTTATGCATGTTTCTAGCTACCTGCCTTGCAGCTAAATGTATGATTGATTCTTATTTCCAGAATGATTTTTCAAAAAAGCCATGCACAACAAAGAATGAAAGTGGGTTGTTTCGTGTCTATTCTTTTTCCTAAGCTCATTTTGCTCCCAAGTTTGACCAAAAAAAATCCTTCCTAAGTTAAAGTTTTCCAATTTGAGACATTTTGGGAAAATGATAAAAAGGCTTTCAAAATTGGGGTTTTAAATTGACTAATCGCGGACTAACTTTTCGAGTATTTCATGTTTTAAACCACCCTGAACAATTCTGGTTCCTTGTCGAAATTTCGCATCACAATACCAGCCTTTTTAGCAAATTATATTAGCTTTTTAGCAAATTATATTATATAATGAATACTTTGATCTCTCCAAATCAGTCCAAAGCTTCCGTAACAACTTGAAGAAATTATTCTTTGATTCTTATAAAGATTAATATCAATTTATTTATATGAAGTTTTCTTCGATTGTAACGAAATTTTCAAGGACTGTGTGGTTTGGACTCTGGATGGTCTGCTATAAATTTCGGCGGGATTGGATTATCGGTAGCCACTGCGAGTAATAGTAAAATTACTGCCTCAAGCACAACTTCCAAAATTTTCTTCCGTTTCCGATTAAATCGTTAAGAATAGTCTGAATTGAGTAGTAGATGGGAAATTTGGTTTTTTGGGTCTGTAGATCAGCAAACTGTAGATTTACAAATTATGGCAAATGAGTCGTTTCCAAGCCTTTATCTCCCATAATAAATATTTCAGTTGATGAACCGTATTTGTGGAGTGGAACAGGCAAACTATCGATCGTGGAGTCTTAGCTTATTCCATCAAGTGGATGATCGCCAATGGAGACAAGCGAAGACGTGGATCTAACTGTATTGTAGGTTTATTCTACTACTCGATATTTTCTGATCTCACTAGCAGTACAATTCATCACGTTTGATTAGTACCTATGCGCTATTCAAGCCTACCTGTTGCAGAATTTTTACTCTGCAAAATTAAATCAATTTAATCGTCCGATTCTCTAGGTAGCGTGAGATGGTGGAAGTGCTATTGTTGTGACGTCACGCGAATATGCTGCTGAACTACCGATGGGATCCCACATTTCAAGGGGTCGATTCTACAACTAATTTGCAACAACAAATGTCTCCTAGCAATTTTTAGAAGCTTCTTTTCCGAGTTGTTTTTCGTGATTTTGAACTTACGAGTATGCCATTAAATTGCTAATAACTTCTTTACTTTGCTGTGATAATTACAATTTGAGGATACCGTTGGAAAGAACAATAAATTTCCTATCTCCCTAATACTAAATAATTTTTTTTCAGTTGAATTTTACGGGGAATAAAGCAATTTAAAAAGTGAACTTAGTAACTTTTCGAAAACTACGTTTTTCAACGCCCGTAATTTCCAAATAATGAACTATTGCCGGTATGTCTGAAAACTGCGCCAGAATCTCAACTTTCCAACGGTGTAATCAAAAAATATTTTGCAATCAAATTTAAGGAAGAAATGTCTTCTTGAACTCGGAAAAACGTGCATTTTTTTCAACGAAATCGACGGTTTGACGGGAAGAATCCGGGGTCTTCACTGCCGCGGCTTCTCGCCGTCAAACCGTCGATTTCGTTGAAAAAAATGCACGTTTTTCCGCGTTCAAATCGAAATTTCCCCTCAAATTCGATTGTAAAATATTTTTTTGATTACCCCGTTGGAAAGCTGAGATCCTGGCGCAGCTTTTAGGCTTTCCGGCAATAGTTCATCATCTCGAATCATTAGGGCATTACGGGCATTGAAAACGAAAAGTTTTCGAAAAGTTACTGAGTTCACTTGTTGCTTCATTCCCCGTAAAATTTAACGGAAAAAATTTTATTTCGTATTAGGGGGTGGGAATTTAATGCTCTTTCCAACGGTATCCTCAAATTGTAATTGTCACAGCAAAATGAAGGAGTTATTACCAATTTAATGATATAAGGTCAAAATCACGAGACAAAAATTAAAAACTAAAATAACTCGGAAAAGAAGCCTTTAAAAAAATCGCTGAGACATTTTTTGTTGCGAATTAGTTGTAGAATCGACCCCCTGAAGGAATGAGACCTGTTTTGTAGACTCCCTGTATTGAGCCTTCAGCATCCCGTTCATGTTCCTACCGAAATCACTACTACACTCCAAAACGTAAATGAATTTTCTGATAACTCGCATTCATCAGTAAAGTTCCAACTGCCCCATTTCTATCATTGCAATCTTCAAAAAATCTACTCTCTACACCCTCTGGAATTTCCAATCGGTTGGGTCCTTTGAATAATAATTGCAGTAATTCCTTCAATTCAATCGCCTCTAGTATTGTGCCAACTAGTATTGTGTATTTTCATGATAGTTAGCGGTCCGACTAGTTCGTGATAGTTGCACATATGTGTTGGTACCGTATTTTGAAACGAAGCTCCACTGCCTTTCCCCATTCCTTAAAACCCGTCAATTCTTAGTTCTATGTTGTTCTGCTCGTACGTAACCGACTTTTATAAACAGGGTAGTCGTTTTGATTGCGCCGTCCAATTTGCGGATTTTATCAAGCTCGGACTTTGGCGCGTCTGCTCCCCACTCGGGTCCGACCTCATGGTCCAGAATCTCACCATCCCACGCCCCTCGCTCGCCTACCTCGGGTTACCTACTACCCTCACTTCTGGGGATCGACTTGCATAACTGACTTCGTTCATCCCTTCAGTCGAGAGCCGGCTGGACAACCGAACTCACCACTGGTCGCCAATATGAATCGCAACGTTATATTTCTCATCTGCCTTTTTGCAGTGTACCAGGTGAGTTAACATCGATACATCAAGTTGGAACATTTTTGATCTAATTGTGGCAATTTCAACTACAACTTCAATTACAACTTTTTTTCTGATGTATTTTGCATTTGAAAGTGTAACAACCTCTAGACCTCGATATTGAGTACCTATAAGAAACTAGCAGATGGTCAGAATACGAATGAATTATACTTTATGGGAACTTTCCATAAGTATACACATGCCATGTGGTTGGCATCCACTATAATAATAAATGAGGATCCAACAGAAAGCTTACTACATATGTGACCAATTCCTTATCCCGGGCAAAGCTATACTCTATGCAACATTTTCCGATTCATAAGACATTTTCTGGGACTATCTTGGCTCACTCCTTTGAATTCCATCGTTATCGGCTAATGAGCAGAAACCCCAGAACCTGATGCGAAAAAACATCAGCATAATTATTGGAAACTAACTAACGATTTTGTTATTCTATACTTTATGAAATTCAATAAATTCTATCAATTGACCCATTTTCCTTTTAGGAAAGGAGTGGTTTGGAGCCTCCGTGAGTAATTTATTGAATCAAGTTAGTTACCTACTTGAAAATTCGATGTAAATATCTACCTATATTATTTTATGCAGGGTGTCCAAAAAAGATACGGCCAAACTTCAGAGGTCGATTCTACAAGTAGGTAATTTTCAACAAAAAATGCCTCGTAGAAATTATTTTTTAGATGCTTCCTTTTCAAGTTATTTAACTTTTAAGAGTTTTTTCCTATGTTGAACCTTGTCTCACTAAAATTATTATAATTCCATTGTTTTTCATGTAAATTCAAATATGATTACACCGTTAAAAAGAGCATTAAATTTTCAATCAGATGAGCTACAATAAATAGTCCAAACTTAAAACTTTGCAATTTTTGAGTTTATAGACAAATTCCCATGAGATTTTTGCCCATTTTCTGTTGATTAAAATCAATGCGGTTTTCAGCACAAACATCCTCAAAACTTCAGCTTTCCAACGGTATATTTTTAAAAAATTTACAATTGAACTTGGGGGAGAAACTTTTGTTTGAACGCGGAATAACGTGAATTTTGGTTTATTATTTTCAATAATGAACCTTTGGAATCGACCAAGAAAAAAAAAATTTTAACACCCCCTCAAAATTTGATGGTTTACGTTTCAAGGTACGTAGAATCCAAAAATCGAATAAAAATTTGGCCGTCCGTCCGCCGTACGCCGTACGCCGTACGCGGCACTTTTGCCACTTAGCATTGACCGATTTTGATGAAATTTGGTATGTAGGTTCCATTTGGGGTCTAGTTGTGCCCCGAAGCTTTTGGTTGATGTAGGTCACTCCTAAGGGTTCCAAAATCAATTTTGAAATTTTGAAAACGCCCTAACTCAAAAAATTTCGATATAAAGGTATTGTTTTTCCTTCAATTTAAGATTCTATAGAATTTTTAAAATTTTTTGAGACCACGCGGAGCTCTGTAGGACAAACCGTTCGCTCACTACGAAAATTTAAATGTTTATATTGAAATATATATATATATATATATATATATATATCAAAACACGAGTGTGAATCGCAAAAGAGGCCTAATCTCCGTTCAAATTAGAGCAGACCGAAATGCAATCGATGGTTGGTGATGTTGATTTTTTTTTGATTTTTTTTGATTTTTTTTTTTTTTTTTTTGATTTTTTTTTTTTTCTTCTTCTTTTCATATTGGATGGTTGGTGATTTTGTAGACGAGTGATCTATATAGAAAATAATAAACCATTGTGTAATAATTTGCAGCGTTTTTCCAACGAAATCGACGTTTTAAGGGAAGGATTCGGGGGGTCTCCTACGCCGCCGCTCATCCACCCTCTATCCAACTACGAGTTCTCCCATCAAAACGTCGATTTCGTTGAAAAAAATTCACGTTTTTCCGCGTTCAAACACAAGTTTCTCCCCTAAGTTCCATTGTGAAACATTTTTTGATTATACCGTTGGAAAGCAACAATTTTGAGAATATTTTTTCTGAAAACCGCTCTGGATTTCCTCAACAAAACTCGGCGCTTTGCGCCTCGGCGGGGGGCTCCGCCCCCCTGCACCCCCCGGTTTATTTCTTTTTCCATACTCTGTATGAAATCATAGGAACACAGAATGTGTTTTTGCGATACTAGTCATCCGTTAAATAAAAAGCAACAATAATAAATGTGGAGTTGACATTAACATGACAACCAATAAACATATCACCAGATGTTTTTTCTGTCGCTTTTTCGTGACGATTTTTTTTCGGTAGGTCATCGCAAAAACACATTCTGTGTTAAAATGGGTGACAATCTCTTGGGAATTTCGTTAAAAAAAACCCTCGAAAGTTGCAAAGTTTTGAGTTTGGACTAGGAAAAACCTAACTAGGTGCGAGTTAAAAAAAATGTGCTCACCTGATTGGAAATGTAATGCTCTTTTTAACGGTGTAATCAGATTTGAATTTGCATGAAAATTAAGGGAGTTATAATCATTTTAATGAGACCAGGTTCAACATACGAAAAAAATCTTGAAAGTAAAATAACTCGAAAACGAAGCATCTAAAAACAAATTTCAAGGAGGCACTTTTTGTTGCAAATTACTTGTAGAATCGATCCTTAAAGTTAAGCCGTATCATTCTCGGACACCCTGTACCTATATCTTCCTGCTATTGGCGGCTATTCCTAGGGGAAATTGATTATGGAAAATTTTTAATTTACACCTTTATAGACTTCATTAATGAACGATAGGCTCCATTATATTTTCACTGAACACCACAAAACGATTATTTGCAGTGAATATCCAAAATATTGCCTGAGTTTTCACTCCAACTTCTGTAGCCAACTAAATCATCCTTTCATTTAAAGGGTCACATAATTACTAAGGAGGTAATTTAGAACTTGAACCTAGGACTACAACCACGACTCCACCATATTCCTCATTAAACTAGACAATTTTATCTCACATCTATATTATAAAGACATGAATAAATACGAGAAATATACCTAATCTAAGTGATAACGCTGCTGATTATAACACAAAGGTTTATTGTTTTCCTGTATTGATCACTAGCCTTCAAAGAACACAACTTTGCCATTGTGACTACCTTCCAATCATATTTTTGCTTCACCATCAAGTTTAATTTTTTTAACACTCAATTCGAAAAAATAAAGAGTTGTGGATGCTTTCATTAGGAAACTTCATTACTGGTTGCTAAGAACGCCAAACTGAGTACAACTCGAAGAAACGAACAACGATTGCATTTTGGGCAGCTAACATTTGTACAGAGATTAGGCTTTTTGTGCAATAAACGGCAAAAATTTTCTGGCAAACGTAACTTGAAACGTAAACCAACAAATTTTGAGGGGAAAATAAACCAAAATTAGGAAGTGTTAAAATCTGCAGTAAATAAACAGGTAATCTAGTCGATCCTAATCCAAAGTCAAGAACAAGTTAAAGGAGTGCAGAACTCGTGTGGTTATTACT
Organism: Apolygus lucorum; assembly: GCA_009739505.2. Taxonomy (NCBI): domain Eukaryota; kingdom Metazoa; phylum Arthropoda; class Insecta; order Hemiptera; family Miridae; genus Apolygus; species Apolygus lucorum. The sequence goes on along the minus strand of CM019183.2, from coordinate 41,735,561 downwards.
TCTTCAACTGGAGTAGGTATCTATCCGTTCTTACACAGCAGCTATATGAAACGCCCCACAATGCGCTCATCAAATACACCTACCAGATCGCGTGGATGGAAAGCTAACCGATATTTTTGGCTTTAACGGGTTACCTGACGTAAATACGTCGAAGCAATCAATTATACTCGACCCCTAAAGACATCTTCCGTGAATGATACTGTAGACGTCACTCTCTCGTTTACGTCCGGATGATTTTGTTTTTCGGTGTCCCAGAAGCCTAATATTTGACCATTAAAATCGAGCTTGAAAAAAATGTTTGAGTAGGTAGGTACACTACCCTCCAAAATTCTTTGTTTTACGTTTTGTTTACCTACGTGAAAATCAAAAAGCGAATTTGAGGAATCCCGAAGTAGAAATTTAAATATGGCATGGTTTCCTCGGGATAACGTAATGATCTCGCAAGACGTATTTTCCCTTTCCATATTCATTTGAAAGTTCTATAAATTTTGGGCTTCCTTAAAACCTTCCTGCGTATGGTATTTGTGTTCTACCTTACTAAACCCCATACAACGGCAAACTCTACAAGAATATCTTCCTCTGGCCAAGTAAATTTGATCTTGCCTGAGGAAGTGTTAATTGCAAATTACATATCACGAAATTCACCAAAAGAAGAATATTTTTGATCTGAGACTGCAATGCTTCCCTATTCTTGTAACCTGTCAACATTGTGTCATTATGAAAAACATTCAAGGATTTTTGACGCATTAAGGGCAATTCTTTTGTACCTACTAGTGGTTTTCAAACGCACGAAGAGATACGCTGATTGCTGTCCTCGCAGATTTTTGTATGGGCTGATGAGTGTCCGGAAGTAATCTCCCTTTCGGGAAACGTGATTTCCATCAAAGTTTGATCCAATCAAAAAACGGTGTGGATCGCAAAAAAAAATGTCTTTGAACTCGGTGACATCATTTCAGGGGTCATCATTTTTATGATCTAAGATCGGCTGAGTCGAAACTGATCTCACCGATCAGCTGTCTTAAATTAGGCTGGTACCTACTATAGAGAGCGATGTGCATGGCAATAGAAGATCAGTGATCTACGCTGTTCAACATCTATTCTTTTGATTCCTCATTATCGAAGAAAGCGCAGCTGAATTCTTCCATCAAGTAAACCAAATTCCTCTAGTTACTTAAAATCAAAATTTTCCCTCGTATTTTGTGTTTTGAAGCTTTCCAACAGTTTAATCTGACTGTTTGAGGCAAAGCAGTTTTTGAAAAACCATAAACCACACCAAAATATTGTAGGATTTTAAACATTTTCAAGAAATGTGAGGGTTAGCCCACAGTTAGTGGCTAACTGTTAGGGTTAGTCCAAAGAGCCATGCACGCAGACTTACAGTAGCATGTGTAAACGTGAATTCCTTTGAATTTAAACTGAAATTTTGAACTAAAAAAATTTGAACTACGATTCATCAGTTTCTGGTTGTAAAAAAAATGGCTCCGAAATGATTGCCTGTACATTTTATTGCATTATTTGAATCAGTAGGGTTCACAACACACGGGAAATTATTTAACGTTTTAGTTATCAATATACATATTTTTTAATAAGTGAGTTTTTGTAGGAAAAATACTCTACTGGTACTCGTTTGTTCAGAACATGAAAATAATTCCTCCCCAGTGCTCTTAATTTACATTATTTTTATTAATTTTCATCATCATCATCATTATAGCGTTTTAACGACAAATACTAGAGGTTTTACAGAGTGAATACAAAAATGTTAATTTCGAGTTCAAGATAGGTATTTCAAAATCAAAATTTCCATTAATTTTTAAATGCAAAGCCTCGAATATAAAAGGTAAAACCTTGTATTTGATAAGTATAAGTGAAACCTTGAATATTTGCTGAACTAAACAATGAATTTGACTTGAAAATTCTATATACTTGTACTCTTGGTAAATGTAAAACGTGTAGATGAACCAGTCTATCATTCAAGTGTATGCATTGCATGTTATTAATTTTTCGTTTTGCAGACGGTTGAGTGTGGAGCACGTAGAAAACGACAAACGACCCCACAAATTCCTCAAATCGCCAATGGAGAGCTCATCACGTCAATATTCCAGGTTCGTATATGTGGCAATCAGTATACTGTTGCTTGTCACTGAATAGTAGAATACCTAATGATAAATTTGAAAAAGAAATAACCTCAACAAAACTATTTATTAGGATGGTATTGGCGTAATATTGTAGCACCTAAGCTTGCCATGTTTGACTTATTCTCAAATTATTACTGCTCTAGTTACAATAGTGTTATTATCCATGTTCGATGCAAATAATGGGAATGTTCTGGATGATACAGAGTTGTAAAATGAGGTTTAAGGCCCACTTGAACCATATTTCTGTAGTTATTAATATTCCAGATACAAGATATTGTTAAACATCATTGCTGCAAGCGAATACTTATCTGACAAGCAGCAGTCCATTTTGTATTAAACTTGTATCAGGCACGAAACTCAGTTTGGTTACCGAATGAACAGGTGTGTTATTCAACGCATTTATTATACATACGAGGCAGTAATGTGATCTGATAGAGGCTTGAACGTGACTTTCAAAGAAAAAGTTGCTTGTTGCGTATTTAGTTAGCAGCCCTAATTTTGCAAGTTCAAATTCTGCGTTGAATATGCATTATTACCAAATACGAGTCAAAAAGATTGCTTCCTAAATAAATAATTATGATGAGTAAATTACTGATTCACTTTTACTCACTTTTTGGAATCCAAAATCGTCCGAAAAATTACCTACCTGCCTCACATGATTGACCAAACCCGTCAATTCCAGTTCACTCAATGGTTATTAAAATGGGTTGTCAGTCAACTACGTAGTTGTCCTTTGCGTAAGCAAAGCGTAACAGTAAAGCGTTTGCGGAAACCCCATTATCACGTTTGACGGCTTGCCCGATTTTAATGAGGGTGATCTTCCATTGGCGGAAGTACGATGGACCCGGGTGCAAGTCTGATTCGGGTTTCGGGGACTCTTCCCAAACTCCTTTCAAATCCGCGAGTTTTTATGCTGAAGAATCAATTCTTCAACAAATTTACATTTAAACTGCCTTTATCATGTTTTGCCACTGATGGTGATCAGCAAGTTCCTGATTTATACTGTGGTGGAATTTTTAACTTGAACGAGGCTTCCCATCACGACCCGAACTCAAGGCTCCAGATATACATTGGAAAGCGGTTAGCATAAGAAACCCGGGACTACATTTGTCTCTTAAGTTTTTGACCGATTTCAAAATACCTCAAAACCCGAAGCAGGAAAAATCTCTATCGGTGTGTCATCGGACGACGATTTTTCTCTTTTTTTAGAAATCAACTGGCGTAACTGGTAAGGGTGATTCTCAGAAAAAGCTCAATAATAGTGTTATGGTAGGGTTTCTCCAAATGTGCGTCCTAGTTTTTTTTTCTAATTTTTTCATTGGGTTTATTCCTGTCTCTGCCTACTAGAACCTCTTGAAAAATTTACTTTTATCCGAAATTAATACCTTTTCTTTTGTCTTGAAAGGCTCAATTCTCATTACCACCACCTGTAATGATTTAATTTTTGCCTACAAAAGTCTTCTCCTAGGCCTTGGAAAATATTGATTGCGTGAAAAAACGAATGAAACTGAAAGTCTACATGTAGATCTCATCAAAAACAGAGTGGTGTGATTTTTAAATCTATTTGGTGATGCCAATAACTTATTTCAAAAAGTGTAATGGTGAAAAGTCTCATTACCGCACAAGAATCAAGATTTTCCCTCCCATAGCGACCAACAAGGCATTTTGGCAAACTTTCGACGAGAATCGTAGTGGCAATACTGCAGAGCGCTAGGGAACTCGCCACCGCCATTTCCCTCGTAAGTTGGTAAGCAGGGGTGGTTGTTAAAGGTCACGTGTCAGGTGCGTACATTTATTGTTATCATTACCACAGTTCAATGATTCTCTTTCAATGTTGGTGACTAATTTTTTTAGATCGCATTTTTCTGTAGCCCACTAATTGCCTTCTCAAACGGCGTAGAATGAGGAATATAGTATGTACAGAACGATAATGGCAAGCTCTCAAATTTTGAATTCTCATTACCACACATCAAACCATCTCATTACCACTAACTTCGGTGGTAATGATAATAGGCGTGTGGTAACGAGAAAATGTTGTTAGTTGAGTATTTTAAAGATGAAGTATAAATATTATTTTCTACGTCAAGTATCTATTGACAGTTTTTAAAAATAAAACGATTTTAGGTTTTCGAATTCTGATATTATTATCTCCATATTGCCCTAAGCCCTTAGAATAAAAAAATTCTTATCGTTCCCTTGGGTAACCCTCAGAGATGACTCGCCCTACACTCTACACAGCGGAACAATTGTGTGAACAAAAAAGGGAGGCTGATCGAAGGCACAGTATGGTCAAGAGTTTCTTAAAAAATATTTGCCTTCTTACTATCCAGTTAATGAAACAAATCTGTGATGTAATTAAGTTAGTTATGTGACGAATATTAACAAAATTGTCAAGTTAATTAATATAAAAAGTTGAAGATTGATATATATTATGTCGTAGACTGATAAGAGTTTTTTGAATGTCATTTGACTGAGTGTTTTAGTTTTTTTTTTCAGTTCTTTACCTACTTGGAATACATTGATACTATTCTGATTTTCATTGATTTTAGTTTATTTATTCCCTCCCTATCAATCTACAGAAAAGAGAAAAATGGAGATTTTTCAATATAATCATCTTATCCAACCAACTGGGCAAGCTCATTGCTTGAAAGGTAGAAACAGAATTGTGAAACTAATACCATACCTATTCTTAATACCAACTGCGCTCCTCATTACCACACTTAAAAAAAATTAGTTCTCATTACCGCCGCACTAAAAATTTTCAAAATGGAAATTTGAGACTAAAAACTGTGAATTTAGATCTATGTTGCGTCACACATTCTTCTTTAAGTTCCCAGGAAACTTGATGAATTTTTTTCACACAGAATTGTGAAACTAATACGTTATTCTCAATACCAACGACTTGAAAAAAATCAAGTTCTCATTACCGCCGCACTATAAATTTTCAAAATTGAAATTTGAGACTAAAAACTGTGAATTGAGCTCTGTCTTGCATTACAAATTCTTCTTAACGTTCCCAGGAAACTTCATGAATTTTTTTGAATTTTTTGGAGACGGTTCACTTTCTCAAAGTTTGAGCCTTGAAAATTGAGCTTTTTCTGAGAATCACCCGTAAATAAAGGTACATTCGTAGCAAAAATGCTAAGTCGTCCTATCAACTGGAAATTATTGTACATCAAGATCACGTATGCCGTTTCTCTCCTTAATTGATAATAGAGAACCTGTTGTTAGGTACCTCCTCTTCAAATTAGTAAGTACTACCAGCAGTAATTAGGGATTGAGTGAAGAATTGTCGTGTTTGGTGCCAACATCGCTTGAGGTCATCACCCAACATTCGGATACCATGGCCACAGCCCGCACCGACGGTAACTTTGACACACAAAAGTACCTGTTTATGCGGAAACCTTGAATGGTTCTGAAACTACTGATTGGCCGTGAGGAGGGAAAATAATTGGAAAACAATCGAGAATACGGGTACGTGTACTCGTGTGATCGCGCGTCTGTGGCCATAATGATAATTGGATAATTATTTTCTGCCGAAAATTATATCTACCTTAATCCGAATCTTCTATATTAAAAGTCGGAGTTTCTTATTATACATTTTCTAGGAAATAGGCACGAAAGGTCTCAAATCGACCACAATCTAGAACTATGTTGCGCATTATATCACCGAGAATGCTGCAAAACATTATACTCGTAAATCCACAATGCTATTAAGCAAACACAATATAATTTGAGTCACACATTAAAACAACAGTATATTCTGTACAAAATAAGTATTTTGTAATTTGGAAATGTCCATTTGTGACTCCCAACTTCTTCCTTCATTGGAGAATCATTTTTCCTAGTGATTTTTTTTTTTTTTTTTTTAATCTATTCGTCTACGTGAGAGGAAATTTCAAACAATCTCCAAATTTGCATGGATAACTAATTAACTCTCTAAATTTGCATGGATAAATTTCGCACATTTGAACATGAAAGTAACTGTACAATTGAACTGTACGTTTGATAATATTACTACTCTACTCGCTAACAAAAGCGTTTTATTCATTTATTTTTTTGCTCTTTTAAATGTTTCGTAGGTTTGACGGAGTGCTTTCCAAAGCTACACTCCCATGAAAATAAATGTAGATTGTGCTGTGAATTCATTCGCAACTTTCCTTATGTCCATTTTGTCTAAAGTGCTTGGAGTTTAGTACTAGGGTACCTAAGAATTTTCTGAGTTTTTTTTTTTTTTTTTTGTAATGTATTCAACGTATTCTAACTATTTTTCTATCATGCAAAAATGTCTCTTCTAACATTTGATAGCTTCTGGATCCTTCAAATTAGTTAATTCTATCTTTAATCTCTGAATTAAAGAATATCTTTAATCTCTGGAATAGAGGTCCGACCCCCAGTAATAGCGAAACCGAAAGGATAAGTAAGAAACTTGTGACTGTTACTGGACTGGACCCGTCACCTATTTGTCCATTCTACGATGATTTTTGAAGGTGATGAATCCAATCCTAAGATCAGAAACAGTAAATTCCAACCCAAAATAATTCTTCTTGGTCATCTGAAGGATGCACAAACATGTCAAAGAAGGAAACTGCGTCGGAACCTTGAATAATTCGTAACTGTACATGGGTATGTATATCGTTACTATCATGAGAATAATCTATTGTGATCGAGATTTCTTTTAGTGTTTTTGACCTTTTCGTGGCAAGTGGAAAAAACATAATCGTGAATACTCGGAGTTTTCCAATAAGTGCACAACAGTGTACGAAGTGGTAATAAAGCAAAATGTCATCGTAACTCTCTGCGGTTACAATGAAGTGCAATTTTAATAGTTCTAGAGTGGTTAACTCCAACTATAATTTTTATCGCTGTCAGTTTTCATTTCGCTTCGGTCCAGTTGAATCAAAAACCTCGACTAATTTCAATCTGTAATTGATAGAGTCAACCACCCGTTTGTGGAGAATTGAAGAAGCGTTTCGCGGAATAACCTCCTACTTGGTTAATCCTTGTGATGGGAGACCTCATCCAAGGGCAAGGAAGTTTTTGGAGTCGAACGCGGGAATGAGGTCGACTCATTTCAGCATCAGGAACAATACCTTCTTACACATACAATCAGATACAGTATTTTGTGTTTATCAGGGCCTTAGGGTCATTGGCCGAAAATGAGGGGTATTGAATATTCTTGTGGTATTCCAGTTATGACGAGTTGAAATTTTATTGTTTATTTTAAACTTACATGACAACTCAACTTTTGTACAACTTAGAGTGCATGATGAATTCTCACTCGTGGCAAAATTCAATTTCCTTCCTCTTTTTCCTAGCTGAAATAGAAGACGCTTGTGTAGTAGAACTAAGTATTCTTCACTAGTGAGATAATCGTTATCATCAGAGGATTTGAAAGTTTCGTGAGATTTATGAAAGTGGCTCGGAAATATGAGATACGCATTTTTCTTGATATAAGTGAAGTGTTTTATAATTCGAGACACTCACATCCCTGAAAAATAAAATTAAGGCGGATTAATTTGGAGATCCATCCAAGTCCATTGATCGGAGTTCGGGAGATCTGGAGAGAAGGGAAAAGCGTTGGTAGTTTTATTTCGAGACTTCAAATTATATAACCACGTGTGGCAAGAATACTCAGGATTCTACTTGCACTACCTACGGGTCATTTGGCTGAATTGGGAAAAACCGGAGAATAGGTCAGAATGGAGGTCCTATTTTAATAGGTCACGTGTTATTGCACCCACCATCTTTTCAACATCTTTAGAATGCAATCCTATCTACATTTTCATACTTTCGAGTACGTTTTGGAAATTTTAAGATGTTCACAATTTTGATAGGACGCTAGGAAAACACCCTCATAGATATGTTTAAACTATATAATTAAAGGTATTTAATGGTCTGTACCCGCTGATTACATTTTGTTTGTTTAATGTCCATTGTGTAAACATCTATCCTTTAAAAATACAACAACAAATCAAAATAGCGCTGAAATAGTCAGGTATGTACTGTACATACCTGTAACAGATATTGTACATATCTGTAACAGATATTGTATTTCAACTAAGGTACGAAGAGCACCAACTTTCTTATCCTTTGAACGCTTAAAAATTAGGCAGAGATTGGTTATAACCAATAAACCTATAAATAGGTTTGTTTGCTTACATCCTTATGACTTCTTCAAGGACAATTTAAAAGTGTTTAAGCCATCATGTTTTCGTTCAAAATATTAATTAACGCTTATTTTAATTAATTTGTTATTTGATAATTTTATTAATATTTCATACTTTGCTACACCAACACTTACTCGGATTCATCATTGTAAAGGGCGCTACTATGTGTGATTTGGGCGAGAGTTGTCCTACTGAATTTTCCATATCACCATTTCTACCTGCAATTTCGCTAACATTGTTTTTGATTTTCTTCACTCTATCAGTTCTCAGCCTTTTTTTTCGATAAAATTTCACCCGTCCCTTGAACTTGTTCGTAGGAACTTTCCCTTCGGTAGATACGATTTTTTGAGAATCACCGGATCCCGTCACACTGGAATTTTGAGGGACGATGTGCCGTTTGCTCTTCTTTGTCTTCTTTTTCCATAAATCCTAAAAGGAAAAATAACCTAAGGTGAAATCGTGGTTTGATTCACATCTACGGTAGCAAATACATTCATCAAAAACCTAGTTGTCTATGTAACTCATCTCGACTTGGTGTTTTTCCTCCATATAAGTAGTATGTGCGCAGTCCTCACTCTCCCGATTCCTATTTCAAATTTATAAACACCAATTTGTATTACGGATTCTACGTATAGTTTTATTAAGTTTACATATCAATTTAAATTCTTGGGAGCGTAAAAAGATCCAAAAAAAATTTTTAAATTGATTTATGTATTGTTTGAATTATGATTTTTGAGCCCTTACGTTGGTTAAAAATGTACAGTTGAGGACATTGCCGTTTGATAGAAGCATCTGTGATTACCATCTAGATAACCTGCTGAAGCCTCATGATGTTACAGATTCCGATCGAAATTCTTAAGAACATCCGTGACGTGGTGAATATTGCAGTCAAAGCTGCACAAAATGTCGCAGGTACAGCTGGATAATGTAGGTAACCGGGGTGTGCCGATTTATCCACAGCGCAAGTTTCGTTATTTTAAAGGCACAGGTTCAATGTGGAAAAACCCGATTTTCTTCTCACAAACGCACTTTCAGTCCTTATTGTTGTTATCGGTAGGTACGAATTTGTATGCTGAAACAAGCACGGCCTGCACAACCATCTCTTACAAACACTCACTAGCTTTGCTTCTACAATATGCCCTATACGCCATATATCTATGCCTATACGTACACACGCGTGTTCATTTTGTTGTCCTGCTTTTTTATAGTCAAATCTTTCAGCACTTACAAGCGCAGTATGAGCAAACGATGTAGTATTGGAAAATGAGGGAAATAATGTCTTGTTCAAGTCCCCTCTGGTTCAAGTAGGAGTTGACATCTCCACACACGCATTGGCTGAAATTTACAGATTAAAATCAGAATAGGATGCAAATTGTTGTAGTTTGTGAGTAGTGGCTATTATACTGTTAGGTAGATTTCTACAGGATTCATCAAGGAGTCCGTCCTTACCTGACCATCTACCAAGTTCACGTGCTTTAGGAGGGTGATTATTAAACTTAGTGGAAAAATTATGTTGAGTGGATTTGAAATCTTCATTTTACATTGACCCGAAAGCGATGCAATTTCAAGTGGGCTTTCACAACCCAAATTATGCTTTATTCCTGTAAATGTCTTCTTCGAAGAGTAAGTACCTAAAAGCAAAAAATGTTGATTTTGGAGGAAAACCCCTGCAAATCATTGCCCAAAGGTTTATTATTTTCTGTATAGATCACCTTTCTGTATAGATCCCTCCCTACCAACCACAGGTGCCTACTGGGGCATTTTTGCAAATTTCAAACCCAACCACCAACCAAATGGGAATGAAGGGTTGAAATTTTCAAAAATGCCCCAGTAGGTAGTAGGCACCTGTGGTTGGTAGGGAGGGATCTATACAGAAAGGTGATCTATACAGAAAATAATAAACCTTTGGGCAATGATTTGCAGGGTTTTTTTACCTACCAACATTTTTTACCTACCAACTTTTTTTTACCTACCAACATTTTTTACCTACCAACTTTTTTTTACCTACCAACCATTGGTAGGTACTACTTACCTCACCATAATACCTTCACTCCTTGACAATCAAGTTTATTAGAAAGAAACTAAACGCTTCACATTCGATTCGAAAAATATACAGCTTCATATGGAAATTTGATTACTGGTTGCTCAAAAGCAAGACTGAATACAAATCGAAGAAATGAACAGCGATCGCACTTTACTCAGATAAAATTTGAACGGAGTTTAGACCTCTTTTGTGATTCACACTCGTGATTCTGTTTTATCGAAGGGAAACCCTTAAGCACTCGTGGGGAGCGAACGGCTTGTCCTGCAGAGCTCCGGGTGGTCTCAAATTTTTTTGAAAATTCAATACTATTTTAAATTGGTAAAAAAAAACGATACCTTTATTTCGAGAGTTTTCGAGCTAGGGCACTCTTGAAAATTTCAACCCTCAATTTTCACCCCTTAGAAGTGACTGACATCAACCAAAAGCTTCGCGGCACAACTAGACCCCAAATGGAGCCCATATACCAAATTTGAACCAAATCGGTCCAGTGTTGCTAAGAAAAGTGCCGCGTACGGTGGACGGACGGAAAAGTTTTTATTGGATTTTCGGATTCTACGTACCTTGAAACGTAAAACATCAAATTTTGAGGGGGGTTAAAAATTTTTTTCTTGCTCGATTCCAAAGGCTTAACCCTCTGTGTGTATAGTTTGTCCCACAGACACCTATTTAGCCTAGAAACGTGGTGATTTTGGATTAGCGAGAAATAAAAACACTCAAAACAAGATCGAAAGTTTTGAATTTTTCATCATTTTCATTCTGAATAATTTGGAGTGAACTATTTTTAACCCTCTGTGATTATAGTTTGTCCCAAAGACACCTACTTTGCCTAGCAAAGTGGTCGTTTTGGATGAGCGAGAAATGTAAATTTAATTAAAAAGATCCAAAAATTCTGATTTTTTTAAATATTACTTTTGTTTTTATTCATTTGGAGTGGAATATTTTTATTATTGAAAATAATAAACCAAAAACGCTGCAATTTACTACGCAACGGTTTCTTTTTTCTCGAAGAAACCGGATTTATCATTCACAGTAGGTACCAACTAACCAATCCTTAATCGCGCTAGGTTAACAATCAAGTTTATTTCGACAGAAAGTACCTACCAGCTAAACATCGTTAACCCATAGGTGCCATCATTGCTTAATTTGGTTCTTAGGAAGAACAACTTACTGTTTCATTCAAATGCCTAATTTCATCAAAATCGGTCCATGGGAACTGGGCACCGCTTAAGTACCTTGAAACTTAAACCATCTAATTCTGAAGGGGGGTGGGGGATGTTAATTTCTTTCTTGCGCGATTCCTAAGGTTTATTTTATCAACTCTTCGGTTACGTCAAGATGGCCCTATTTCTCATTAAACCTCACTATGAAGCAATAAAAATTATAAATAATTTTTTTAGGTAGCTATGCCTGTTTCTTTTTACACCGGACAATTTTTTTCGGAACTTTCTTTCATAATCTTTGCAGATTCCCGGCTTGGTTCAATCTCTCTCTGAACCACGTGGTACATTTTTTTTCATTCGATTTTTGCATTTTACTTACGTACCTTGAAACATAAACCATCAAATGTTGAGGGAGTTTATAGGTAACTACCTACCAATAAGTTTTGTTTCATCAATAATGGGCCAGACATCTGGACTATAGGCGTAGTAAGTTGAGCACCATTTATACTCGTACCATTCAAATACATGCTTATAGTTATGCACTGCGTAACAGGTACAATGGAAATAATAAGATCGTTTTCTTTTGAAACGTACGCTATCAATTGTTATTTCCTCACATTTGACCCACCATGGATAACAACGCTACATTATTACTATAAACAAACATAATCTATTGAATCAATTTATTTGAATTAGTTACAGGAATTGTCCGAACAATCATGTGTAGGAATCAAAAAGCCGAGTGACTCGCAGGTGACTAGAAAAAAATGCAGTTCTTGTAATCTATGATTTTCTAGGTCTTCACTCAGAAGAAAATATGCGAGTTTGCACTGATTTATTAGTCCTTTAGATTGTTTCTGGACTCGAAACATCATTAACACACGTTCATACCCATAAACAAATTATGTTTGGACGATATCAAAAGAGAAAATTGGCAATAGGCAATCAAGTGGATTGCCCACAGGTTTTCCCAAAGTAGGTAGTTACTCAGTTTTGGGGGTGTAATTTTGGAAATGTAGAGTTCAATCATGAACTTACTAATTGCGAAAGTATCGAGTTAATGATGAATAATATTTCCACGAATCCATTACGTTTGTACAACTACTGGAGCCCTTGTCCGCCTTTATTCCTTCTGCAATGTTCAATAAAGTGTTTTTTCTCTCGTTAAATATACATATTATGTATATTTAACGAGAGAAAAAACACTTTATTGAACATTGCAGAAGGAATAAAGGCGGACAAGGGCTCCAGTAGTTGTACAAACGTAATGGATTATACATTATATTATAATGTATATATCCACGAATTTTCACGTAGAATCTAACTTAGGTAGGTATGAAACAATGAGTTTCGTTCAAGATGAGTGAAACAATCCTATTCCACGGGGCATCAGACAATTACTCTCCAAAATGTAAAATATCTGTTTTGTACGACTCAGTTAAATGAAACGGGTCAACTATTCGTGAAGTGCGAGCTACACAATCAATTCTAAGCTCCTAAGCTAACAGCTAAGATCCTACGTGGGCTTGAATGGTTTTGAACACACCAAATCAAGGTGATTTTTCAAAAGCCGAAGCCAATTATGGTTTGATTCAATTACAATTAGGGATGTTTAGAGTGCTCATGGTGATGATACAGAATTGTTATAGACTTGATTTACCTCTGAACTTTTTCATTAACTTTTGCTTCCTCACTACCGAAGGTAGGGAAGCTTTGTATTCGTGAAAGAAGTGAAAAAAAAAAATGTCCTCCAAAATCAAAATTTCCACTTGCTTTTTGCGTTTTAGAGCTTCCCGAACAATTTTGGTTCCGTGTCTGTCGGTCTGTCTGTCGGTCTGTCTGTGGTCAATCCTTGTCCCGGGCAAAACTATACTAACCTGTGGTCCGATTTTGATGAAATTTTCAGGGATTGTGCGGGTTAGGTACTAGACGGTCCCCTATCAATTTCAGCACCTTCGGACCAATAGGAGCGAGTGCGCATGCGCAAACGTGAATTTCCTGGAACCTCGGTTTCTCGGTTTTTTTGAACCGATTTTGCTCAAATTTGGAGGTTAGTTAGGGACTAACTTCTAAGAGACACCCTATAAGTTTCAATCGAATTGGTCAAGCAATAGCCGCTGCGCATGCGCGAACTTTAAATTTATTGTTACAACCAAAACTCCGCAACTATTCAGCCAATTTCGATGAAATTTTCAGGGATTGTGTGGTTTAGGTCCTAGACGGTGGACCGCTAAATAAAATTCTACGTTGAAAATACAAAATATTATAAACTATAATAACTTATAAAAATTATAAAAATATTATAAACATTAATACCTGCAACCCTATCCCGCATATTATCGCCAATATTTTGGTAATCAATAACTCTTTGAATCATAATTTTTTCGCCAACTGATTCTATACGTCCATGTTACAATGAGTGAGGAAGCTATACTGCCCACCCAACTTGGCAGACGTTTTTTTTTCATTAACTTTTTCATTAATTTTTTTGAGTTTTTCATTAACTTATCAATGAAAAGTTAACATTTTTAAAAATTCGAACTAAAATTCAATGAAATTAATGAACTGAAATTAATGAATGAATTGAAAATTTATTACACCTATATTCATTTATCAATTCAGAGCAAATTTGAATGTTCAGATTGAATAAAATGCATTACTTTTATTCGAAAGAAATTCATTAAAACTTTTGGTCCTGATGTTTTGAGAATCGCACTAAAGGCTTCACGCCACAGCCTAAACTTATTCCACGAGATACCTGTGATAATTATATCGTTAATATCTGTCGTAGGTAACTAACGACCAGAATCAAAATGGGTACAAAACTACGGAAATAATTTATATGTACGTTCTGTTTTCAGGTTCCGATACAAACTCTGGGAGCAGTGAGAGACCTCCTCCAGACAACTAGGGGAAGAGTTCTAGCTATCGGACAGGCATATCAAGCACTCTCAGCAGAACCTCCGAACCACAAACCAAACATCATCATATACACTAACAACAATCGATATGGGAACAACCCAAACGGAAATAACCGCTACGGAAATACCCACCATGGAAATAACCGTTACGAAAATAACCGATATGGAAATAACCGATACGGAAATAACCGCTACGGAAATAACCGCTACGAAAATACCCACCACGGAAGTATGCCCTACGAAAATACCCACCGTGGAAGTATGCCCTACGAAAATACCCACCACGGAAGTATGCCCTACGAAAATACCCACCACGGAAGTAGTGCTTACGAAAATACCCACCATGGAAGTATGCGATACGAAAATACCCACCACGATAGTACAAACTTTGAAAATACCCACCACGGAAATAAACACTACGAAAATAGCGCTCCTGTAAGCAGCAGCAACTATGCCAATGCGCAAAGCTTTACCACCGTCATCCGACACACCCACCACAGTAGACCTGCCTACAACAGCAAAGCTCTCGTCCAACCAAAAAACAATGCTTTATCAGACAGACATAGATGATTCAAATGTTTTCAAATGTTCAGCAAACACATGTTTCGTTAAGTTTTTCATTCTCTGTTTGATCGCCTTCAAATTCGCGTGCAGTTACGACTGATGAAGAATCTACACAAATACGTCAATAACGTCGTAAGACACGTCGGTGGATCGTACATACAGTACATAATTACGGTACATAAAGCGACACTGAGATAATGTAAAAATGGGGGAAGTAAATCATCGATCAGATTTAATCCATTCTTAGGTGGTGTTTGAGAAAATGAGTAATAGGTACCTACTATCTTCTCACCCCTGAAAAACCCAAGTTAGTGCACACACTTCGCTGTCGCGGTGAAAACGTATAATTTTCAAATTCTTTAAAGTAATTATGAAAAATATGACTTGAAAAGACCCATCATGAGTAAACGGAGCGTATTTCCCAAGAAATATTTCAACCGATTTTTAGCCATTTTTGAACTAGGATATATTTTTTTTCTTTTTTCCACTTTATAAAATCTTTTTATAGGAGATTTTATGCTAATTCCGAACATATCATTATAGTAGTACCATTATAATAATAATAATTTGTCTAAGATGGCACATCCCACCAAAAAGTTAAAAAATATGTTTTTGGACACTATTTTTGGAGATATGACGACAGCTTTTTATTTTTGATGGAAATATTTTCCGTCTTATGAAATTTTATGCTGATTCCAAATATAACATTTACATATTAATATGTTTAGATAATAAGTTATTTTTAATAAAATGTACCAAAACGGATTTCCATGAAGAACAATTGTACGGTAATTGCAATAGTGTTATTTATTTATATTAAAATTATTAATTCTCATATTTGTTTATTATGATTTGTTCATTACCTACCTACCTATTCTTTTACTTTTTTAAATGGCTTGAAAAAATTTAACTTTTCAAAAACAAAAGAAAAAACGCTACAAATTATATTACACAATGGTTTATTATTTTTCGATATAGATCACTCGTCTACAAAATCACCAACCATCCAATATGAAGAAAAAAGAAAAAAAAAATCAAAAAAAAATCAAAATCACCAACCATTGATCGCATTTTGGTCAGCTCTAATTTGAACGGAGATTAGGCCTCTTTTGCGATTCACACTCGTGTTTTGATTTATATATACATATATATTTCAATATAAACCCTTACATTTTCGTAGGGAGCGAACGGTTTGTCCTACAGAGCTCCGCGTGGTCTCCAAAAATTCTAAAAATTCTATAGAATCTTAAATTGAAGGAAAAACAGTACCTTTATATCAAAAGTTTTTTATTTAGGGCGTTTTCAAAATTTCAAAATTGATTTTGGAACCCTTAGAAGTGACCTACATCAACCAAAATCTTCGGGGCACAACTAGACCCCAAATGGAGCCTACATAACAAATTTCATCAAAATCGGTCAATGCTAAGTGGCAAAAGTGCCGCGGACGGCGGACGGACGGCCAAATTTTTATTCGATTTTTGGATTCTACGTACCTTGAAACGTGAACCATCAAATTTTGAGGGGTGTTAAAATTTTTTTCTTGGTCGATTCCAAAGGTTCATTATTGAAAATAATAAACCAAAAATACGAAATCAAAGAGAAAATTGAATTTTTCTGATCACGATCCCAAAAACGGTGCAAATTATTACACAACGGTCATTTTATATGAATTGCCCGTCTAAATACACTAGTTCCCTTTAAGTATTTAAACATTTTAAATGGCCTCAAAATGTTCTCTTATTTAGTGCTTTCATCACGAAATCTGGTTCTTGGTTATTAAGGTAGCATAACCTAGTGACATGAAACTGTATTGAAAACGCTGCTAATTATTACACGAAGGTTTATTATTTTTCTGTACAGATCACTAGCCTTCAAAGAACACAGCTTTGCCATTGCCCTACCTACCAACCATATTCTCGCTTCACAATCAATTTTATTTGGAAGAAATAAACAGTTCACACTTAATTCGAAGAAATATTGGGTGCTTTCATTAAGAAATTTTATTACTGGTTGCTAAGGACGCAAAACTGTGTATTTCTCGAAGAAACGAACAACGATTGCATTTTGGTCAGCTAAAACTTGAACGAACATTTGGGCCTCTTTTGCGATTCACACCCGTGTTTCTAATTTATCGTGAGTCCAACCCTTAAGTTCTCATAAGGAGCAAACGGTTGGTCCTTCAGAGCTCCGGATGGTCTCATTCGATTCTAAAAATTCAATACTATTTTAAATTGGTGATTAAAAAAAACCATAATATCAAGAGTGTTTGAGCTAGAGCGTTTTGAAACATCAACCAGTATCTTCGGGGCTCAGCTAGACCCCAAATGGTTTCACATTCGTGTTTCTGATTCATCATACTCTTCAGACCTCATGAGGAGTAAACGGTTGACCCGGCTGGTAAATTAATTTCTATTTTAAATTAGAGTACAAACAATACCTTCAAATCGGAAATTCTTTAGCCTAAGGCGTTTTGAAAATGTCAACTCCTGTTTTATCCTAAACGTGATTGACGATAACCAAAAGCTTTGCTGCACAACTAAACCCCAAATGGTGCTGAATACACAAATATAAATTTAATAAATATAATTTCAATATAAATTTCATCAACATCGGTTTATGGTTACTAAGGAATGTGCCGCGGAAGAGTGAAAAATTTTCAATTCTGTTTTTTGGATTCTACAATGGTACCGTGAAACGTAAAACTTCGAATTTGAGGGGGTTAATTTTTTTCGAGTTAAATTCCAAAAGTTTGTTATTGAAAATAATGACTCAAAATGAATCTGCTCCCACATCTGTCTCTCTGACACCCTTCCAACATCAAGGACTCAGACTCCCATAATTGGGTTCATTAATTAGGTACGTTCCCCCTGAATTTCCTTCTTTATCTGAGCGATGCATTTTCCCTCCTTTTCAAGTCGGTGAAAGGAGTGTTTGAAGTTCTTACTCCTCTTTTCCTACCTTAAAATACTGACTTATGTATCAAAAGTAAGTAAATTAAACTTAAATGGAGGGTAAAAGACTCACCTTCAACAGTATCCACATCAGCATCGGACATGATCCGTGAAGTTCTTCACTCGCTAAACTGAAACTTAGCCACTTCCCATTCGATACTGTTTGCAATCAAAAGTACTTGGCTTCAAATGGACGAGAAGATCTGTGACAATTTCTTATATAGGTGAGATCTGCTACTTGAGTCACTGGTAGCCGAGGGAAAAAACAATGAGCACACATCCAACATCAAACAAGATATAGGTAGTGATTAAAGTAATAAAAGTCTGGAGATGTATTTCCAAATTTTTCTAAGGGTTGCTCAATCTCTTGGTAACGATTGTCCGGCATGTCGATTCTTTATAGAGGTCTGACCAGTGCAGTTGCACATTTCAATACACGAGATTATATTTTCAAATAGTTATATAAATACTTGGCTCCAATTTGCATTTATTAGGAAGAAAATAAAGAAAAACAAATCAAATGTGTCAGCTAAATTGGATGGAAGTGTGACACAAATTCAGGTGAAAGTACATAGGTACCTATGAGGAGTCTGATTCCAAAAGGTACTAAAGACCATTTTTATCGAAATTGAGTTAACACTTTCTCCGGGTTTTAAGGGGGTAGTTCTTCACAAAAATGCAATCGTTTTGGAGAAAAAGATAATCTATTCCCTTGAACAACGAGGGTGAATATTCCATTTAACTTCAACCATATCCAGCACAATGGCGGACTCTCATCCGTTTGTTTTCAAAAAGTACTTTATCCACTTCGTTTGCTTTCAAAAAGTACTGTATCCACTTCGTCTGATTTCAAAAAGTACTTTAAACACTTAGTTTGATTCCAAAAAGTACTAAACGCCACGTTTTGTTTAAAAAAATAGGTACTACATCCATAAATTTGAAATTTCAAAACTCGTTCAAAATTATTTTAAACTTTGAACCAATTTACCTTTTTTTCAAAAATATGTATTATAATTTAGAAATATATATTTTTTAAATAACATTATTGGTTTATAGCACGTTTTTCAGGTCGATGGTTTTTCGCGTTTTTCTCACGTTTTACCAAAATAGATATACTTAGTATCTTTGGAATCAAACTCCTCATATCGATATCTTAAAGCACAAAGGCGCTATGTCCATCCATCTCCCACATTTTGCTTCCGAGTCTACCAAGGTAACGGAAGCTTTGTTTTCACTTTTCAAGGACGAAAAAAAAAAAGTTCTCCAAAATCAAAATTTCCACTCGCGTTTTGCGTTTTAGACCTTTCTGAACAATTTTGTTTCCGTGTCTGTGTGTCTGTCTATCTGTCTGTCTGTCTGTGTGTCTGTCTGTCATGAATTCCTTGTAACGCGCATAACTATACGAAGTTATTGTCCGATTTCTATGAAATTTTCAGGGATTGTGCGGATTGGTGTGTAGACGGTCCCCTATGAAAATCATCATCCCCGGACTGATAGAAGCGACTGCGCATACGCAAACGTGAATTCCTTGTAACGGCCATAACATCTACATTTTCCATCCGATTTCAATGACATTTTCAGGGATATTACAGACTAGTATTTAGATGGTCCCCTATGATAATCACCACCTTCGGACCGATAGTAGCCACTGCGCATGCGCAAACGTGAATTTCTTTGTAACTTCCACATTTTCCACCCGATTTCGATGAAATTTTCAGGGATTGTGTGGATTAGGTTGTAGATGGTGCTCTATGAAAATCATCATCCCCGGAAAGATAGAAGCGACTGCGCATGCGCAAACGAGAATTACTTGTAACAGCCCTAACTTCAACTGTCCCCCAGGGGTCGCGGGTTCGAATCCCAGCCGATGCTAAGTATTTTTTTGATCCAATCACATGCATCTACTCACTTAATTTTTGATCCGAATTTGATGGAATTTTCTAGGATTGTCCAGATTAGCGTGTAGATGGTCCCCTATGAGGGTAGTGGAAGGTACTAAGAGATTGTTGTTTTGAGATTAACAACTATGCATCGGATTATCTATATATTTTATTTTTCTTTAATTTCAGAAAAACTTAAATTCAACAAAACTATTATTGACCTTCTTGAAGATTCTAGCAGAAAATTTCTTGGAGAAACTAAAGAGTTTAGTGTAACAAGCCATTATTTTAGGAATTGTGCACTGGTAAACATTTCTTTTGCGTTTTTTCAAAACTCCGTTTTTGGAAATAGCGCCTTTATGCTTTAAGGTATTGATACATCATTAGTACATATTATTTATATGTGCTAATATGAGCCCTACCCCAATCCTTTGCCGAGATATGGTTTTTCAAATTTTCTTGAGGAGAAAACCACGTTTTTCCCCATCAAATTCCAATTTCTCCTCTTCAAAACAGCTTTTGTCAACTATCGACAACGTTTTCGAAATCAACATTAAATTTGCTATAAGACAAGTGTGCAATAAGACCGCCCTTGTTGAAAAGTATCAAGTAAGACGTACAGCAGCTTTGACTATTTTTAAAGTACTTATAGTTTTAGAAAACTTTGAAATGGGCGTCCTTATGCGACTAATGTGGGGTGTAGTTGGACATCACTCAACAGAAAAGAAAAAAAACCACATACTAATCCGTTTTAGACCATTCTAAATCCAACTCCGTGAAAGAACCCACAGGTGTATGTCTGTATGTGTGTAAGTGACAAAATCGTGTGTACTCTGCCCAGTTACCTACTCGGCCTTAGTTTTCAACCGATTTTCGTGGTTCTTTTTTGTTCGACGCGGAAATCTATCTAGTTGTGAGCTACGTCGCTGGAATTTTCAATTTTTCCTTTCAAGTGAGGAGAGAGAGGAGGGTTAATGCTTTAAAAACGTGCGTATTCGGGCATGATCTTGTGTAATCTGCCCAGGCCTGTATTTCCAACCGATTTTCGTGGTTCTTCTTTTGTTCGACGCGGAAATCTTCCGAGTTGCACACTGTCATCACCAGAGTGTCAAAATTAGCTTGGGAGGGGACGAGTGGGGGGATAATATTTACAAAATATCAAATTTTCAATAGTTCGGTTCCTTTATAACTTACTAAATATTGTATCCAAGCTTAGAAATTGAGGGAAAATTCTCAATATACCTCCGGATTTTCATGAATTATTCTTTATATCACCATGGAACTAACTAGGTGCCAGGACACCATAAACCGCGTATTTCGAGGAGGTGAAGGGGGAGTGAACTCAAATTCGCATGTTGGGTATCGTAGATCATGGATTGTAAAATTCTGTTGAAATTCGAGGATCACATGCCGCTAGAAATGTTATCGCGGCTAAGGGTGAACTAATTCCAAATTTGTTGGAGTGATTATCGCGTCAAGAATGTGAAAATGTGACCTGCTTCTAGCAAATAGGGCTGATGAGGGTACCTAGTGGTCCACTCCAGGATTTCTGTAGCAATACTCTCGCACTGATGCTTCATCAGCCGTATTGACCTGAAGCAGGCCATGTTTTGGTTTTTATTTTCAAGAACTCTGCAAATTATTACGCAACGGTTTATTGTTTTTCCATACAGGGTGTAACACGACCTTTCTCCCACGTGTTCTACAACTAATTTCCGACAAAATGTGCCTCTTCACAATTTTTGGTATCCCCACTCAAAATGTATTTTTTTCACTTAGAAATGTTTTTCGTGTTTTTGATCTTTGCACAATAAATCTACCATAACTCCCTCAATTCAATAGTTAGCCCAAATCTAGAACATCCTTTGGAAAGAGCCTTAAATTTGCAATCTTTTGATGCCCGATAACATTCTTTAAGGGGAGTTGAGATTTGTGCAAACGACGTATGAAAAGCAAAACTCGTCAAAATGTTGAAATCACTGATTTTTTCAGTCGCCTGGTAACCATACCTATCAATTCTTGACGCAGAATTGTGAAACTTTCCTGAAAAGTGCGCCAAAATCTGAACTTTCTAACGGTGTAATCAAAAAATATTTTACAATCGAATTTAAGGGGAAAATGTCTATTTGAACGCGGAGAAACTCGCATTTTTTTTCAACGAAATCGACGGTTAGACGGGAGGACTCAGTGCTTCGGAGAGAAGACCCCGGAGTCCTCCCGTCAAACCGTCGATTTCTATGTGAAAACGCTGCAAATTACTACACATTGCTTTATTATTTTTCTATATTGATCACTCGTCTGCAAAGCCAGCAACCATCGAACATGAAGAAAAACATCGATCGCATTTCGGTCAGCTTTAATTTGAACGGAGATTAGGCCTCTTTTGCGATTCACACTCGTGTTTCTGATTTATCGTACGTCCAAACTTTAAATTCTTGTAGTGAGCGAACGGTTTGTCCTACAGAGCTCCGGATGGTATTAAAAAATGCTAAAAATTCTATAGAATCTTAAATTGAAGGAAAAAAAGTACCTTTATATCAAATTTTTTGAGTTAGGACGTTTTCAAAATTTTAAAATTGATTTTGGAACCCTTAGAAGTGACCTACCTCAACCAAAATCTTCGGGGCACAACTAGACCCCAGAAGGAGCCTACATACCAAATTTCATCAAAATCGGTCAATGCTAAGTGGCAAAAGTGCCGCGTATGGCGGGCGGACGGCCAAATTTTGGTTTATTATTTTCAATAATGAACCTTTGGAATCGACCAAGAAAAAAAACGTCTGCCAAGTGGGTGTGGCACATAGCTTCCTCGTATCCATAACCCGATTATATAGATGATCAAATGCATAGTTGTTAATCTCAAAACACCAATCTCTAAGTACCACTACCCTCATAGGAAACCATCTACACGCTAATCTGGACAATCCTAGAAAATTTCATTAAATTCGGATGAAAAATTAAGTGAATAGATGTATGTGATTGGATCAAAAAAATACTTAGCCTCGGCTGGGATTCGAACCCGCGACCCCTGGGGGACAGTTGAAGTTACGGCTGCTACAAGTAATTCACGTTTGCGCATGCGCAGTCGCTTCTAGCAGTCCGGGGATGATGATTTTCATAGGGGATTATCTACAACCTAATCTACATAATGCCTGAAAATGTCATCGAAATCGGGTGGAAAATGTGGACATTATGGCCGTTACAAGGAAATTCACATTTGCGCATGCGCAGTGGCTACTATCAGTCCAAAGATAATGATTTTCATAGGGGATCATCTAAATACTAATCTGTAACATCCCTAAAAATTTCATCGAAATCGGATGGAAAATGTAGAAGTTATGGCCGTTACAAGGAATTCACGTTTGCGCATGCGCAGTCGCTTCTATCAATCCGGGGATGATGATTTTCATAGGGGACCGTCTACACACCAACCCGCACAATCCCTGAAAATTTCATAGAAATCGGACAATAACTTCGTATAGTTATGCGCGTTACAAGGAATTCATGACAGACAGACAGACAGACAGACAGACAGACAGACAGACGGACAGACAGACAGACAGACAGACACGGAACCAAAATTGTTCAGGAAGGTCTAAAACGCAAAACGCGAGTGGAAATTTTGATTTTGGAGAACTTTTTTTTTTCGTCCTCAAAAAGTGAAAACAAAGCTTCCTCTACTTTGGTAGACTCGGAAGCAAAATTTTAACACCCCCTCAAATTTGATGGTTTACGTTTCAAGGTACGTAGAATCCAAAAATCGAATAAAAATTTTGCCGTCCGTCCGCCGTACGCGGCACTTTTGCCACTTAGCATTGACCGATTTTGATGAAATTATGTAGGCTCCATTTGGGGTCTAGTTGTGCCCCGAAGCTTTTGGTTGATGTAGGTCACTTCTAAGGGTTCCAAAATCAATTTTTAAATTTTGAAAACGCCCTAACTCAAGTAATTTTGATATTAAGGTATTGTTTTTCCTTCAATTTAAGATTCTATAAAATTTTTAGAGACCATGCGGAGCTCTGTAGGACAAACCGTTCGCTCCCTACGAAAATTTAAGGGTTTATATCGAAATATATATATATAAATCAAAACACGAGTGTGAATCACAAAAGAGGCCTAATCTCCGAGCTGACCGAAATGCAATCGATGGTTGGTGATTTTGATTTTGCTTCCGAGTCTACCAAGGTAGCGGAAGCTTTGTTTTCACTTTTCAAGGACGAAAAAAAAAAGATCTCCAAAATCAAAATTTCCACTCGCGTTTTACGTTTTAGACCTTCCTGAACAATTTTGGTTCCGTGTCTGTCTGTCTGTCTGTCTGTCCGTCTGTCTGTCTGTCTGTCTGTCTGTCTGTCATGAATTCCTTGTAACGCGCATAACTATACGAAGTTATTCTCCGATTTCTATGAAATTTTCAGGGATTGTGCGGATTGGTGTGTAGACGGTCCCCTATGAAAATCATCATCCCCGGACTGATAGAAGCGACTGCGCATGCGCAAACGTGAATTCCTTGTAACGGCCATAACTTCTACATTTTCCACTCGATTTCGATGAAATTTCCAGGGATTATGTGGATTAGATTGTAGATGGTCCCCTATGAAAATCATCACCTTCGGACTGATAGAAGCGACTGCGCATGCGCAAACGTGAATTCCTTGTAACGGCCATAACTTCTACATTTTCCACTTGATTTCGATGAAAATTTCAGGGATTATGTGGATTAGGTTGTAGATGGTCCCCTATGAAAATCATCACCTTCGGACTGATAGAAGCGACTGCGCATGCGCAAACGTGAATTTCCTTGTAACGGCCATAACTTTTACATTTTCCACCCGATCTCGATGAAATTTTCAGGGATTATGTGGATTGGGTTGTAGATGGTCCCCTATGAAAATCATCATCCCCGGACTGATAGAAGCGACCTCGCATGCGCAAACGTGAATTCCTTGTAACAGCCATGACTTCAACTGTCCCCCACGGGTCGCGGGTTCGAATCCCAGCCGAGGCTAAGTATTTTTTTTGATCCAATCACATACATCCACTCACTTAATTTTTCATCCGAATTTGATGAAATTTTCTAGGATTGTCCAGATTAGCGTGTAGATGGTCCCCTGGGAGGGTAGTGACAGGTACTTAGAGATCGGTGTTTTGAGATTAACTACTATGCATCGGATCATCTATATAATCGGGTTATGGATACGAGGAAGCTATGTGCCACACCCACTTGGCAGACTTTTTTTTTTCTCCCCTTCATATTGGATGGTTGGTGATTTTGTAGACGAGTGATCTATATAGAAAAATAATAAACCATTGTGTAATAATTTGCAGCATTTTATTCGATTTTTAGGACGTCCCACAGTAAGACTTGGGCGTCCTTATGCGATCGATCTGGGGTGATGTTGGACAACACTCAACAGAAAAAAAAAATAACCACACAGTAATCCGTTTTAGACCATTCTGAATCCAAATCCGCGAAAAAAACCATAGGTGTATGTCTGTGTGTGTGTGTGTGTGTATGTGTGTGTGTATGTGTGTGTGTATGTGTGTGTGTAACAAAATCTTGTGTACTCTGCACAGGCCTTAGTTCTCAACCGATCTTCCTGGTTCTTTTTTTGTTCGTCGCGGAAAACTATCTAGTTGTGCACTACGTCGCCGGAATTTCGAATTTTGCCTTTTAAGGGGGGGGAAGGGGGGGTTAATGCTCGAAAAACGTGCGTTTTTGGGCATAATCTTGTGTACTCTGCCCAGGCCTTAGTTCTCAAACGATTTTCGTGGTTCTTTTTTCGTTTGACGCGGAATACTATCTAGTTGTGCACTACGGCGCCGGAATTTCGAATTTTTCCTTTTCAGAGGGGGAAAGGGGGGGTTAATGCTTAAAAAACGCGCGTTTGCGTGCATAATCTTGTAAACTCTGCCCAGGCCTCAATTTCCAACCGATTTGCGTGTTTCTTTTTTTGTTTGACTCAAATAACTTCCGAGCTGTACATGATTTTACCAGAGTACGAAAATTCGCAAGGGGAGGAGGTGAGTGGGGGGATAATATTCACAAAATATCCGATTTTTCAATATTTCGGTTCCTTTACTGCTTACTAATTGTACCCAAGCTTTGAAATTGAGGAAAAATTCTCATTATACCTCCGGATTTTCATGAATAATTCTCTGTACCGCCATGGAACTAATAGTGGTGCCACTGTGGTGCCAGGACATGGTGCCATGATGCCATAAACCTCTTATTTCGTGTTTTTTTGTGTGTTTCACCTTGAATACCTACGGATGTGAACTTCGACGGACTGCCTACCAAAACTAACAGATGAAAGTTCAATGTTACGACACATTTCCGCTTTGGTGCCAGACTGGCACCATTGCTGGCGTTGGGGAGGTGGTGGGGGGGGGGGGTGAACTCGAATTCGCATGTTGGGTATCGTAGATCATTGATTTTAAAATACTCTTCAGATTCGAGGCTCCCATGCCGCTAGAAATGTTAAGGTGGATAATGGTGAGGGGGGGGGGGGGGGGTCAGTGTTTCATGCCTAAAGTAATAAATAAATTACATCGATTGAAACAGTTTTATCGCTTACCGCTTGGTTAACTGATCTAATGCTTATCCAATGGGACGTCCCCTGGAATGCATGCATTACTAAACAATATGTTTGGATTCTACGTACCTTGAAACGTAAACCATCAAATTTTTAGGGGGTGTTAAATTTTTTTTCTAGGTCGATTCCAAAGGTTCATTATTGAAAATAATAAACCAAAAGGCATTTCGAGTGGGGATACCAAAAAATGTCAGGAGGCACTTTTTGTCGGAAATTGGTTGTAGAAAACGTGGTTGAAAGGTCGTGAGCCACCCTTGTTACACCCTGGATAAATCACTCGCCTGCAAGGTCAAACGCTTTTCCATTAGCAGTACCTACCAACCGTATTTTCGCTTCACAATCAAGTTTATTTCGAAGAAATACACGCTTCACAAATATTCGAAGATATAAATAGTTGTGGATGCCTTCATTAGGAAATTTGATTACTGATTGCTCAAGTCGCGAAACTGAGTACAACTCGAAGAAAGGAACAACGATCGCATTTTGGTCAGCTCAAAGTTTGATCGGAGATTAATATCATTAGGCCTCTATTGCGATTCACACTCGTAATTCTGATTTACCGTAAGTCCAACCCTTAAGTTCTCATGGAGACCGATCGGTCGGTCCTAAAGAGCTCTGGGTGGTCTCATTCGATTCTAAAAACGCTGCAAATTATTACACAATAGTTTATTATTTTTCTATATAGATCACTCGTTTACAAAGCCACCAACCATCCAACATGAAGGAAAACATCGACCGCATTTCGGCCAGCTATCATTTGAACGGAGATTAGGCCTCTTTTGAGATTCACACTAGTGTTTCTGATTTATCGTATGTAAAACCCTTAAATTCTCGTAGGGAGCAAACGATTAGTCCTACAGGGCTCCGCGTGGTCTCAAAAAATTCTATAGAATCTTAAATTGAAGGAAAAACAATACCTTTACATCAAAATTTTTTGAGTTAGGGCGTTTTCAAAATTTCAAAATTCATTTTTGAACCCTTAGAAGTGACCTACGTCAACCAAAATCTTCTGGGCACAACTAGACCCCAAATGGAGCCTACATACCAAATTTAATCAAAATCGGTCAATGCTAAGTGGGAAAAGTGCCGCGTACGGCGGACGGACGGCCAAATTTATATTCGATTTTTGGATTCTACGTACCTTGAAACGTAAACCATCAAATTTTGAGGGGGTTGTTAAAAAAAAAATTTTCTAGGTCGATTCCAAAGGTTCGTTATTGAAAATAATAAACCAAAATGTCAGCGAATTCGGATGGAAAATGTAAGAGTTATAGTTGTTACAAGGTTGTTATTGAATATCACTGAATTTAATTGAAATAAGGAAGTAATGGGTTGTTACGTTGGACGTGTTTACGTACCTATGACTTTATTGTTGGGTCATCATAAAAGTATTTTCTGTTGGAAATGCAATTACAATTGACATTGAAAATGTGGAAACGCACATTAATACACGAGGGTTCATTAACCAATAATGTTTACCAACTTGATAAGAAACGTCTGCCAAGTTGGGTGGGCAGTATAGCTTCCTCACTCATTGTAACATGGACGTATAGAATCAGTTGGCGAAAAAATTATGATTCAAAGAGTTATTGAATACCAAAATATTAGCGGTCCACCGTCTAGGACCTAACCCACACAATCCCTCAAAATTTCATCGAAATCGGTTGAATAGTTGCGGAGTTTTGGTTGTAACAATAAATTTAAAGTTCGCGCATGCGCAGCGGCTATTGCTTGACCAATTTGATTGAAACTTATAGGGTGTCTCTTAAAAGTTAGTCCCTAACTAACCTCCAAATTTGAGCAAAATCGGTTCATTAGAAACCGAGAAACCGAGGTCCCAGGAAATTCACGTTTGCGCATGCGCACTCGCTCCTATTGGTCCGAAGGTGCTGAAATTTATAGGGGACCGTCTAGGACCTAACCCGCACAATCCCTGAAAATTTCATCAAAATCGGACCACAGGTTAGTATAGTTTTGCCCGGGACAAGGATTGACCACAGACAGACAGACAGACCGACAGACAGACAGACACGGAACCAAAATTGTTCGGGAAGCTGTAAAACGCAAAAAGCAAGTGGAAATTTTGATTTTGGAGGACATTTTTTTTTTCACTTCTTTCACGAATACAAAGCTTCCCTACCTTCGGTAGTGAGGAAGCAATACCACTAACGTAGGAAACCAAGAATGAGATAGACTTACAAATAAAAAGGTAGGTAAGTAACGAGGATAACATTACATCTTATCTATAGGTATACTAGGCAGGCAGGTATCTTCGAACTGAAACAGTAAAGGTACACAAAGATCTAACCGATAACCACAATTGGTTATCTTGGTGGAATCCAAACAAGAGCATCCGGTTAACTCTCATTTCGATCAATGCAATCATAATTATTGAGTTGTTGGTAAGAGAAGTTAGATAAGTATCCTGATTTATGAAGAGAAATTAGAGAAGGTGTGAATGAATGACTTTGCATTCGTGTTTCTTGAAAAACCTTCAATTAGCTTGCGGCAGAATACGGATTCCATTATAAAGGTTCTAAACTATAAGAGAAATTGAGATCAGCGCTGTAATAAAAGTGACTATAAACGATGATGTAGATAGTGAATATTGAATGAGTCAGGTACGTAGCACGTGAGAAGTCCTCACACGTGATCTCATCTCAGTCAGTGGCGTCAGGTGAGAATATTCGTCAGGCAAACACCTTGACCAGTCTTAGAGGAATAACCAATAATGAAAAATTCAGCAAATTATTACACAACGGTTTATTATTTTCCTATACAGATCAAGCGCCAGCAAAGAAAACAGCTTGCCATTGTCAGTACCACCTTCCAGTCATGTTTTCGCTTCATAATCGAGTTTATTTAGATGAAATAAACGCTTCACACTTCATTCAAAGAAATAAAGAATTCCTTCATTAAACTTGATTACTGGTTGCTAAGGAAGCGTAACCCATGGCTTAGTATCCATGGCTCATCTTCCAATTTTCTCTGCTTTCAAGGTCACGAAACACCTAGTCGATTGTTTGCCTTTGCTTATGCTGCTATAGTGGGGGATAGGAATATTAGACCCCGCACTGACCCCCCGCCAACCCGCTGATCGTCTTTTCTCATCCAAAACAGTCTCGCAAAATTCATTTTTTTGAACTGCTTGCCTTGCATCACCGGTCCCCGCGCTAGTTCACATAGCATCCACAATCGATCGTAGTTACCAATCTCTACAACTCTGTGGTGTGTTGCGGGCTAGTATTCTAGGGAAAAAATGTAGTCATTCCATTCTCCTACTTCATCTAACTTCCTTGATGAAATAGTCCCTAAATTTAAAAAAAAAAATTTCCAAAATCAGCTAAATATTACTTCCAAAAAATGGAAATATAGGAGAATCTCAATAAAACTTAATTTGTTAATTTTGCATATTTTTAGTAGGGCAAACAGTGTTTGCTATGTTTGCCTGGGGGAGACGCCACTGATCTCAGTGATCAGACAGATATATTGAATAATTAGGTGTGTGTCTACCGTAGGATGTAGAATGTCAAAACAATTGAACCGGCGGAGGAATTCCAAGGATTCCAAAGTATTCTGAGCAATCGACTTAAATCAGAAAGAATTCTCAATCGTGTTGTTGTTTTTAAATCTAGGTAACCAGAATCTTGACGAATTAAGGTAGAAACCTATTAGTGCTCTGATCAACGCAATAATTCACGAAACAACAGTTAGTTCAAGTTATTCTTTGTAGGGAATCTTTCCTGCAACTGTCAACTTACATACGACAGAAGTGCAGGTAGATAAAGTGAAGCCTCCGAACAGCCCAATAACCTCGGAATAATTCACTAAATATAAAAATTTAAAAAATCTTTTTATTGTTGATGTTGAACAAAGTGGAAGGTAATTTACAACATTTCAACCGTAGGTTGCTCGATGGTACGATCATCCGCTGTCTTCTGTAAGATTTCATGACTCCAAAACTTTGAATTCCGTGTATGAGATGAACCCATCATTGTCCTGATCCGCCGTTTTCAACACGGAATCGATTATCGACTCGATATCACTATCAGTGTGGATTGTCTGCTGTTTCTCCTTATTTTCTCCTTCATCTGCCATAAACAAGTGTATAAGTTAGATAATACACCCAGGTAAAGTATTACCTAATTAGGCTCCTTAGAATAGGACTCGGAAAGCAGAATAGTCAGACAAGGATAGACATGCATGTCAAAGCTAGACAATAATACCAGTACTCTACCTTTAATTTCTGCTAATTATTTCTATACTCGATAATACATCTGATCAACACTATTTTTTATTGACCAAAGTTCATGAAAAAAATGAATGAATTGTAAATCTGTTTTATGCATTTTTTAAAATACAAAATAAAATGTTAATGGGCTTGCTCGTGAAATAAATAACGAAATTAATGAGGCTCTAGCTGGATATGTACCTATCTGTAAAGGAGGATAGTAGTTTCTGTTAATGTTTTATGAAAAATGCTTCATCAAAATACCAATTTAAACAAACGAAAGGCGCATGCGAACCCGAGCGAAGCTGAATGGCAGAAAGTACTTACGTCAATGAGTACCTACATTAAATTTGATATGAACTGGATGATGACGCAGGAGTCATAATTAAGTTTATCTGAAATCTCACAAACCTTCAATACAAGTCGTAAACGACACTCGGGAAGAGGTCAAGACCATTTAACTAGAGGTTACGACAACTAATTTATTAGTTTGAAAACGTACGAAAATTCGTTCACACTCTTTTAAAAATCATAAAAACACGATTATCAACCCCCTCCACCAATAGAATAACCAACAAACGTACCACTTCAAATCAACAAAACAATTGTATTTGAATATCAGATAATCTCAAGAATACTTACACATAATAACGACGGATCAAACAACATAATTACCTATACCTATTAATTTTTCTTTTTAATTTAAAGTAAAATTTTGGACAGTTTTTTCGACACAATATTATCCAAAACTAAATAGGAGTCCTATTATCATAAATTAGGTACCTTTGTACAAAACAACCAGCATGAACAGTAATGCAATTCATTACATAATTATTTTAGTGAACTTGTTCATATCAAAATTATACACCTACCATTATAAAAATACCCACAGCACACTATTAACAATAACTCAACAACCCTGAATATTAATGTTTTTAATTTCTTGGGAGAAAAATATCGAGGGCGTATCAGATAATGTGTTCAATACTTCAGGGGGTGATTCCGCAACTATTTTGCGACAAAAGAAGTCCTATAACATATATTTGTTACTCAACTTATAATCCGATGTTTAATATTGAAGTTTTTTTACGTGATTTGGACCTTGTGTCACTAAAAGACTGTAACTACTATAATTAATTCATGAGGTTGATATCTGAGGATACCATTGGAAAGTGCGTTAAATACCTATCCTTCCTCGCTGATACCAAAATTTTTTGATGGAATTTACTTGATTAAAAAAACTGCCAGAACATGAAATTTCAACAAATATGAGAAATTCCAAGTTTTTGAACCGGCTGTAATTTTTTCCAATTTTTTTTTTTTTTTTTTAAAGTAGGTAGGTACCTCTACAGTTAGAACTGGCCTAATATATCCAACGGTGTAATCAAAATAGTTTTTAATATCGAATTTAGAAACGAAATCAGCGTTCTCGCGTCAGATTCCAGGGTTGGACGAAGATCATTTCGCTCCCAAGTAGGCACCCCCCCCCCCCCCCCCCCCCCTCTCCGTCCAACCCTAGAGAAACGCGGATTTCTTTTTTTTTTTAATCACAAATTCGATTGAAACATTTTTCAATTATACTGTTGGGAAGCTGAAACCTTGGGACATTTTTTACAGTAAAGGTACACAAAAAATAACCCAGGACAAATAGGACCCTTACAGACGGTAAAAAAAAATTCAATTTCTCATTCTCAGAAAAAAATTCAAAATGTTCAGACTATTTTCAACAAATAAGTCCCATCGAAAATTTTTGGATTGATATCAGGGAGAAAAGAATTTTAACGCTCTTTCCAACGGTACCCTCAGATTTTAACTTACTGAATTAATTATGGTAGTTACAGTCATTCTAGTGACACATGGTCAAAATTACGTAAAAATTCTAAAGATGAATAAAACAAACATATTGTGGTAAGTACAGGCCATTTTTTGTTGCAAATTAGTTGGAGAATCACCCCTTGAAGTATTGACCACGTTGTCTGATATACCCTGTATACTCAACCTGGTTGTCGAACATCAAGTAGAGAGGAAAGTAGTTACCTAATCGTTGTTCACCTAAAGTAACGTTCATACAGGTTTCAAGTTTAATTTCATTTTATTGCACAGCAAGTATAAAGTATTTAACTTCTAATAGATCCTACAACTAAAATAAGTAGCCAATCATAATCCGTCTCAACATTCGTACGAACTTACTACGCACGAACGAAATCAATAGGTACTATTTTGGATTCTTGAAAAACAATGATTTGCGAACATGCAGTATAGACGAGAATTGAATAAATAATACTTTCGTTACCTACACTGGTAATGCGATTCGACAAAGATGAAAAATTGTCCAGACCATAATTATAAAGGTAGGTACCGATGTAACTTGGAATAGCCTCCTGCAGAATGAAACTCGTAATACATTCTGATGCGTTGAATAATAATTTAAAGTGGAATGATGTCGGATAATAATTACCTATAATGAAATAATGCGACCATTCATTATTTTTCTGTCAAACTAAGTCATTAGTTGGCAAACCGAATATGAAAATACGTTTTTGCACAACGAAGTAAGAACTTGGGGCTTACATCAAGTACAAAATAGCAACTATACATGGTAGATCCAAAATGAACTAGAACGATTCAACAGGACGATGGAACATCAAGTCGAAGACGAAACGTTTGAACCCGACTCAGCTGTCGACTCCCTCATTTTCTCGTACATTATTAATTCCCAAAAACGGAATGAATAATCATGAGCACAACAATGTTCGATAGAATTGTTCAAATATAGAAGGATTTCAAATTAAACTAATACGAGCGAAGAATCAATTTAAAGTTCATCGTCAGGCGAATCTTCAAAATCAGTCAATCGGTTGAAGGAATTGAGTTGCCAGTAAAACTAATTTTATCGACGACCAGGAGGAGGTGGACCAGCAGCGGCGGCTTTCTGTTGAGCGCGAACGAATTCTGGATAGTCAATGAAACCGTCGACGTTGGCGTCGTCCAAAGAGAGAATTGGATCGATCAAACTCACCAGCTCGTCGTCCTTGAAAAGTTTCTCCTCCATTGGGGGGTTTTTCTGTCCGGCCGCAGGATTGGCGCCTTGAGCTGCAGGTGGGCACATGGTTCCAAACAAAAGACAATAGTAACAACTCCATAAACGACGCAAACAAGTCATACAAATTAAATACACATGGCAGCAACAGCAGATGTTTGGAAAGCGATTCGATCACACGGAAAAAAAGGTTAGGTTACACGCACAAAATCGACGAAACTTCAAGCTTTTGGAATTACAGAGCCAATCAGAGCGTAGAATCGGTCCCAATTCACAAGACAAAAACCAAAAAAATGTATACACTTACCGTGCCAATGGATCAAGGACTTGATAAGTTCACAGCCGTCCAATTTGTTGTTGTTGTCTGCGTCGTGCATTTTGAAGTAATGGAATTGAAGTTCTTGTTCAGTCATTTTGCTGGTGTCAATAGGTACTGACATGTGCTCTTGAATGTGCCTGGAATTGAGCACAATTAGAAACTTTTCAGTAATTGATTCGTCCAAATTGACTAGATATTGGTAGATGTGTACAGTTTCTCAGTAAGTACCTACCTACCATCTTTGAGGCCAAATCTGCCAGCGATAATTTGTAATAAACTTGTTCACACAACAATCTTAGGTCGCCAAACATGAAATGTGAAATGAGAATTCAGAGGGAATTATGTTTGTTCCTTGAAAGCCATATGTTAGTACGATTATGCCCACACCACCATAGTTTTCGTGTGACGTCACAGAGTATCAATATGCTTTGAATAATGAGGAATTTCACCATGTCAGAATTTCCTATTTTTGACCCCAAATTCGGATTCAGCACCTCGAAAAACCCCCTATGGCAAACTTTCAGCCCGTACTTCCTAATTTACGAATACACCAAACAGTGTAGAAAATATGAACGTTTAAAAAACTCGGGAGGATGACGTCATCCTGGAATCATTTATGGCGACTTGAAGCGCTGATATCGAGAAATCTATAGTTCCCAGATGCAACATTTCACAAAACCAGTAAAGTTCGAACTGAAGAAAAAAAACGCTTCAAATTATTACACAATGGTTTATTATTTTTCTATATAGATCACTTGTCTACAAAATCACCAACCATCCAATATGAAGAAAAAAAAAAAAAAAAAATCAAAAAAATCAAAAAATCAAAAAAAATTTTAAAAAAAGTCAAAATCACCAACTATCGATTACATTTCGATCAGCTCTAATTTGAACGGAAATTAGGCCTCTTTTGCGATTCACACTCGTGTTTTGATTTATATATATATATATATATTTCAAAATAAACGCTTAAATTTTCGTAGGGAGCGAACGGTTTGTCCTACAGAGCTCCGCGTGGTCTCAAAAAATTCTAAAAATTCTATAGAATCTTAAATTGAAGGAAAAACAATACCTTCATATCGAAATTTTTTGAGTTAGGGCGTTTTCAAAATTTCAAAATTGATTTTGGAACCCTTAGAAGTGACCTACCTCAACCAAAAGCTTCGAGGCACAACTAGACCCCAAATGGAGCCTACATACCAAATTTGATCAAAATCGGTCAATGCTAAGTGGCAAAAGTGCCGCGTACGGCGTACGGACGGCCAAATTTTTATTCGATTTTTGGATTCTACGTACCTTGAAACGTAAACCATCAAATTTTGAGGGGGTGTTAAAATTTTTTTTTCTTGGTCGATTCCAAAGGTTCATTATTGAAAATAATAAACCAAAATAGAAAAAGCAAGATGGGGAAAATTAGGTTTCCCCTGTTTTTGTTTGATAACTTTCCTCTTAGATAACACGATTTTGTCATACCATCGGGCAACACTGGGAGGAGACCAGCCTATCAGCGAGTGTTCCTGCTTCACATTGGAGAGGTCCGTTTTCCCGGTTATTTTTTGAAATCATAAATTTTGATTGTCTCCCAAAAAATAACAGGAGACTTATTTTCCGAAATCAACCCGATTTGCATCTATCCCACACCATTAACTATTCAGGAAATATGCGAACAGAATTTGGTGAAATTCCTCATTGAATCTACTTGTCTTCCTCGACAGTCTGCCATCATTGTCCAATTATTTAAACAGTTCTATGTCTAGTTCAATTTATTTCAGAATTTTCTGCATTGAAAGGAGGCTGCCCAACACCAGCTCCCCGTGGCACACCAAACAAAAATTCGAGGGATTCCCACCAGTGGCACCACCATCTGCAGAGCACCATCGCCTTCCCTCTCCACCACTAGCTGGAGTGGGGAAGGCTGCTTTCTCGCCACCATCTACCTGAACCCTTCTTCATTCAATGAGTTGCTGCCAAGAATGCTGTATGAAGGTGGGTGCATTGGCCCTATTGGGTTTTCTTGACATTCTCACCCACCAGGTCAAGTGGACCTAACGTGTTACCTCCGATTTATGTATCTGGTGCTTGTAACTCAGGTGAGTGGAACCTTCGAACTCCGATTATCATAATGACATCGACTACTTCCAGTTACCCCAAAGTTTGTAGATGTAAAGATTAGTCAGTTCAGAAAAAGCTCGAGTAATCTTCAAGACTAACCACAGATCGATTGGCTCATTGTCAAGGAAGCTAGGAACCTATCAATAGATTTAGAGATGGGTAAAACCCTCTTTACTGTACCACCTTTGTGCAATTCTAAAATTTGGAAGACTTTTTAATCAGTCAATTCAGGCCCTTAAAACTTACAGTAGGTACACCTTGAAGGATCTCAAGGTTATTTTAAAGCCAACCCCAAGTTGGTTAGTTCTTTTAAAGATAGCTAGGAACCTGAACAAGAATAATTAAACTAATGTTTCTAGACTATAGGATTAGGCATGATATAAGAGAGTGGTCAATGATGGGCGACGCTTGCGAATCAGTGCTTATCGCCTTATCGCTTATCATCTCAATGTGCTAGAGTAATAATCGGTCAATGTCTCGACGAAACCACCAATATGAAACCAACTTGCACTTGGGTCATTTTCCCAGAAAGGGCCAATCGTTGTCCAGAGAAGATTCCGAATGCCCATTTATGATTTAGGCGTTAAAAAAAATTCTCCATAAACTATCAACTTTGTTCTACTTTGGGCAATCAATAAAATATGCACTTATTCACGCTAAAATATAGAAATTAAAGTTTAAACTGCTAAATGTCCAGTAATCTGCCATGTCCGGACCCCTAGATAGTCAACTTTGCTTGAACACTGTGAATCACCTATGAAAGCAGCGGCCTGAATTTGTAGTGATTCTTTATTGCATATACCTAGACATGAAAAAAAAATGGGTTTGCAGATTTTTCAGAAGCAAATAAAGCGAGCAGGAGGATAAAATGTGCTTGTTCGGAGGTTTCTGTCTTTAATCTGCCTTTTTTGTGTTTTCGTATTTTGGCGGCTTTTTATCGTTTCCCCCGGTTTTACTACCACTGTAAGAGGCGAGGTTAGTCGTTAGGTTATCAAAGAAAGCGGCGGGAATCGTGTTTCTTCTATGTGGAGGCGTGCACAAGTGGTTTCAGTTGCAAAAACGTGGTGTCACAGTCACCGTCTGTCTTTCATCTGCCCTCAGTGAAACGGTAAGAAATCGAAATTATTTTTTCTTTTGGTCTCTAGTTCTTGTTTCTACCAAGCTGGTTCCAGCGATATGGTTACACTTCAGCAGAACAGCAGAACGCAGGAAAAGCTGAAAAACCTAAGTGCCACCCAGGAACTTGTGTCTTTCATCTGCCAGCGATGGTGGCAGATAAAAGGCTTTTTTCAAGTTGTTGACAATTTAATTTGAATCTTTCGTTGCGATTTAAAAACTTTACATTTTTTGACCTCAAAACTGTATTCAGCAACCGATAAATTGAGATTACTTGGTTACTTTCGGAGGTTTCTAGGTTACTATCAGAAAAACCGTGTTCCACGTTGGTTTAACCCTTTTCTAGACCTGCGTCCCGCCCTGGTTCAATTTTTGGAATAACTCCCAGTTCTCGCTCCTCATGGAGATGGGGTTCCGAGTATTTTCCTCTATGCAGAAACCACGCCAATAGGTTTCTTTCGACAGATTTTCTTCTTTAATTTTTAATTAACTAATTAAGCGTCCCACTGTGTGTTCTTTCGTCGAAATTCAATCAGTATGGTGTGAGGTTAATCCTTGATTCTTGGCAGAACTTGAGTCGAACTTTAAGTTTTCTGAAATCTTGGGATACCGATTGTCCCTTTCAAGGAAAATGACCCACTTCCTTGATATGTTAAATGGGGGTACCTACCTATGATCAAATAACCAAAGGTAGGTATAATACTCATCTAGATATTACTTACAATGATATGTACGTATCTAAGTAAGTCTATTTCTGCAAATTTGCTTAGTGGGCGAAACTAGTCTGATTTCCCTGACATTTTGAGGGTCACCTGTGAATTTCATCACTCTTCATAATCCTCAGTGCAATTGTAATCGTTAAATCCTTGTAATAGGCTTAATTTGCATAGTCTCCATAGTCGCCATGACTATATGTCACAACAGTGTGTTAGGTACATTTTCTTTTCCCTTCTCATTTCAAGGAGTTGAGCATCCCTTTCCGACATTTTCTGTTTGTCATTCAGGTCAGTGAATATTCTATTTGTGTATAGCAAAGGGGATGCCGTGTCATTCCTGAGTTCAACAATTAGACACCAAAACATCATATCACTGCTTCGCCCAAAATGCTCTACCAAGTCTTCCCTTTTCCCTCCCTTGGGACAGAAGAAAACATTCAAAACCAGGTAGAATATATTAAAGAAGATAATTAATGTCACTCACTCCTTCTCCTGGGCGATGTTGGCAACATTGAGAACTTGAGGTTGGCCACTGTGGGCATGGTGATGGGCTTGCTGATGAGGCTGTTGATGCATCTGCTGCTGAA
Organism: Apolygus lucorum; assembly: GCA_009739505.2. Classification (NCBI taxonomy): domain Eukaryota; kingdom Metazoa; phylum Arthropoda; class Insecta; order Hemiptera; family Miridae; genus Apolygus; species Apolygus lucorum. The sequence continues at coordinate 41,697,022 of CM019183.2, read as the reverse complement.
CAGGAACTTGTTGCATTGGAGGTTGCTGTTGCATATGCATTTGTTGTTGTTGCATATGAATTTGTTGCTGCTGTTGCTGTTGTTGATAATGTTGCTGTTGTTGCACAGGTACCTGCAATGAAAATAATGCCAATATTATGAAATGGAAGAAATTGAAGATGAAATTGTAGATGTACTCACTCGTAGAGGTGTGTCGGTACAGCTGTACCAGGACTGTGGAACCAAGTATCAGGTAGGAACAGTTCCACGCAGTGACAAAAACTCGACCCTTACTGGTCCAGTTCCACGGACTGATAAGATATCTTGAAATGGCTCTGGACAGGGAAGAGATCATTTGGACCGGTAAGGATGGAACCGGACCGATAAGATATCATGGAGAATGGTTCAATGGCTCTGGACCGGAAAGGGTTTTGGACCAGTAAGCATGAATCTTGTTCTCAGTTCTGTTCCATGTAGCTGGAAGCGCCCTTTCCATGGACTGAGGATGGTTCATGGAATCATGGAATGACTCTTGAGCGGGAAGTTATCTTCTGGACTGGTTAGCATGGAAGTTGTCTCCAGTATTATTTTAATTTATTATTATCATGTTAAGTTCTTAAACTGCAACGTCATTATTCTCTCCTTGAATTGTTTGGTCACTATCATTTATAATAAATTGTCTTTTTTGTAGCACTTGTTCAAATTCTTTCCTTTTAGCGAATTTTCAAGGAAAATGATGCTATGGTATAGCAAGTTGAGATCATAAGCATGGAAGAAACGATAGGGATTTGACTGCCTGCTTCATCCATGTCATCTTAGTGGGATTTGACCGCCTGTACTGGTAATGGAACTGTACCGGTAATTTGGAAGGGTTACATCTTTGTCACTGTAACCGTTCCAGGGAAATACCTGGACCGACACACCCCTACTCACTCGTAATACTATTATTCAACGGTTTAGTACAACTAAGTAAAGAGTACCTCAATTACGAAAACGCTATATCAAAGTATCAAGAGTCTAGATCACACAGGATGCCCTTATTACGATATCTAACAAGGACCCCTATTCCCTAACAAATTCTAAAAAATGAAAAACTTAGCAGTTACTCCCAATAGTAGAATGATGCTGCTGTTGCAGAACAAGAATTAGAACTATTCTTTACGTACATGTTGTTGTTGCTGCTGCATATGTGGAACTTGCTGACCCATAGGTTGCTACAATCAAAAAATAACAAATTATAATACCAGGTAGGTACTAACATAAGTATTGAGTACAAAACACGTAACTAAAGGTATAAAACGGCGATACCAACCTGTTGATAATGTTGAGGAGGCACACCAGGAGGCACGTGTTGTCCACCAGTAAAATGCGTCATTTCACATATCGTTAGAATTATAGGAATCAGCCCTTTCGAGATCATCTTAGCTACAAAGAAAAAAAGTACTAAATTAGAACATAGCTAGAGAATTCTCAAGAATCCGAAGTAGCTAGCCAAATGTTTTCCGTTAGTACCTACTACATAGCTATCTGAAGGAGAAGGTAATTTGGTTTCGATCCTTAGTTTAATGATATCGTTTAGATTTTAAAATTGTGTTTTAAATTGACAGACCACCGACCCTGAAAAAGGCGTAAAGGTTGATGGAAGGCGACCTGACCGGTGTTTCAGACAATTGAACTTTTCCGTATCCAAATAACATACTTAGTTATTAATATAAATTTGTAAAGTACCAAGTACTTGAAAACATATTTAACTTATTAAGTTAAATTGATACTTCACGTCCACGTTATTGGTTGATACATACCTTGTAACTAGTGAAGTAGTAGCTAACTAATGTTTACAGATGTGATAACGTTGACGTGTACAAAATTAAGAGATCTCTACCACATAG